>JBBGZY010000327.1:8177500-8777500 GCA_037952925.1 Lithobates clamitans
AAGGCAGAGTTCAGAGGTCAGTGCTAAGTGAGGCAGAGGTCAGGGGTCAGCAGTGACACAGAGTGCAGTTGTAAGAAACTGTCTGTCTCACCTCTGCACTGCTTACTTTTGTTCTCCTTCTCCCAGGTCTCTTCACAGTACTCAGGATACTGCAGCTCCAACTCTTCTCCTCCTTCTATTATTCCCTGGTCCAGTAGGTGGAGCTATATTACAACTACTCACAGCCCCACACATTAGACAAGGGAATAGAAAAAGTGGAAGAAGAGCTAAAGCTGCACTACCTCGAGTACTGTGAAGAGTCCCAGGAAGAAGAACAGTTAATCCTCTTTCTGTGTCTCCTCTACAGATCCACTTGTCACAGGCAGCTACAAAAGAAACACTGCTAAAGGACAGTATGGTGAGTAGGAGGCGGGCCTATGGTTGGCCTTTAGGACCCGCCCACTCCCTGTATAAAGCCAATTACTCTCAATCACAGCCCCGCCTCCATACTCCTTATGCCGGCCCCTTACTACCTGCCCCCTCCCCGTAATAAACAAGCTTTGTTTCCTCTGTAGCTGCCTATGACAAGTGCTGTTGCAGGGGAGACTCAGAAGCTAGGAGCTGAGTGTCGGAATGGCACAGCGATTAAACATGAATTGGCAGGACACCGGAATTTAATTGAAATCTCAGGATGGTCCCCCCCAAACTAGGGCACTTGGGAGGTATGCACAGGGGGTGATTAGGGTGTGCTATGTTGGGTATGTAAATCTCCTTTTCTTGTTCTCCTAATTGAGCAATTTACCCAGGCAGTGCAGACACAGCCCGACAGCAAGGGATCTTTTTTTTCATGTGGAGTTAGGCTATAAGACACAGAAAGTTATAAGGAATGCAGAACAATCATAAAAGCTCTAGCACAACTTTTATAGAATCAGATCATAGATGGCTGTTGTAAAAATGTCATAAAACAGACTAACGGCAATACACATGTATTGTTTCTGAGCATGCGTAGGAATTTTGTGCGTCGGAATTGCCACAGCCGATCGCATTTTCGGATAGGAACTTTTTCCGACCGGAAAATTGAGAGCATGCTATCAATCTTTTGCTGGCTGGAATTCGGCCAGCAAAAGTCCAATGGAGCATACACACGGTCGCATTTTCTGACGAAAAACTCTCATCGGTCTTTTGCGGGCCGAAATTCCGATCGTGTGTATGCGGCATTAGTGTATTAGAGTCATTCCACTCTAAATGAAAGAGAAACAGAGACACCATTGGACAGCAGCATTGTTAATCTGAGGGGAGTGTTAGATGAACTAGCAGATTTGGATACACTAACAAATTGAAGCCAAATTCCATCAAAACTGGAAGTTGTGCAAGCCGCTTGCCCATGTCCTACCATCCGATGATGGGCGGCCCACTTTCAGGTTTATTGGCAAGAGTACAGAAAACAGCATAGAGGAGAAGAGAGCTCTGAAGAGGTTCAGGGTGTACTCACTTCCTCCTCCCTGTATACAAAAGTCAACAGAGTAACCTTTTCATGATTGGACTGTACAGGGCTTGATCACCTTCCCTATCTCCTCTCCAGGCTGCTCATATCCCAGCAACAGAAATTGTGGGTGGGAGCGGTAATCAAACCCTGCACAGTCCTGCACAAATCCTCTCTCATGCATAGATTTGTACAAGGTGGGGGGGGGGGGGGGGGGATTTACAACCTATTGACCAATTAACTCTTCCTTACAATCACAGTACCATTTTCACAGTACGGTAATGCATGTGAAATTGAGTGTTTTCCCGCACCTTGTTGCCTTTTGCAGATGCATGGGGGTGCCGTTATTTCTTAATGGCACCCTCACTCATCCACCAATTGCATGTACGTTTGTGCCAACTAAAACGCATGGAACCGCAGTACTGTGCATTTTGGTGGGGCCAATTTACAAATCATGTCAGCACCTTTTTTGCATGTTTCACAAGCATACAGCAGCCAATAAAAAGAGCAAAAACGTACGAAAGCGCTCCCTCTCAGGCGCACCTCCTTGTGTGAACGAGCCCTCAGATTGGTGTGCCCCAGGAGTGTGTGCCATTGTTTGTAATATTTTTTTCTTTAAAGTGATTGTAAAGTCTATTTTTTTTCTTGTGTTAAAAATAACAAACGTGCCTGGATCCTCTTCTTCTCAGGTCCCTCTTCTATGATCCTGGCCCCTCCCTCCGGTCTAATGCCCCCACAGCAAACAGCTTGCTATGGGGGCATCCAAGCTGAGCTGCAGCTCCCTGTGTCCATTCAGACACAGAGCTGTGGTTCGGCCCCGCCCCTTCTCTTTCCTGATTGGCTAACTGACTTTAAATGACAGCAGCGGGAGCCAATGGTGCCGCTGCTGTGTCTCAGCCATCAGGAGGGAGAATCGGCCGAGGGACTCATGGACATCGCTGGATAGAGATGGGCTCAGGTAAGTATTAGGGGGGCTGCTGCACACAGAAGGCTTTTTACAATAATGCATAGAATGCAGTAGGATAAAAAAAACCTTCTGCCTTTACAACCACTTTAAATGTTTTCTTGCACTGTTTTTCATTTTCTTCATTAAATGCTATTTAAAAATCATAAAGATGAATCTCTAAATGCGCCAATCAGAAATGAAAAGACCTTTTTGCCTCCTTGAAGAAAGCTACCCTACTATAAACTATGGTACTGTTATATTGCTGTCTGGGTGTGGCAGCAAGTGATTCAGACATTTCTTTAATATGGGTAGAACTATTTACTAAAACTGGAGAGTGCAAAATCTGGTGTGGCTCTGCATAAAAAAACAATCAGCTTCCCAGTAAAACCTAAATGAACAAGATGAAGATAGAAGCTGATTGGCTACCATGCACAAATTCGCCAGATTTTTCAGTCTCCAGCTTTAGTAAATCAACCCCAGTGTGTGTTCCTGTCAAAATTTTCCCAGAAGTCTGTACTAAGATACAAGCCAGATTTTAGGCATTCACTGCAACAAAAATGTCATTTTTGGTGAGATACTCCCAAAGGGAAATCACGTCCAAAGGGATGCAGGCCCAGCAGCTTTCCTGATTAGAGCCCTGCTTTCCTGACATCCGCTTTCTTCATGGGGGGGTCACCAGACTCAACTCTGCCTTTAACCTCCCTGGCGGTATGATTTTTTCAGATTTTTGTGTCTCAAAGCGGTACAATTATTTTGCATAGAAATTTGGCGTTTTATATTGTAGGTCTGTAATTCTTAGCAATAACACACTTATATCTGTCTACCAAGAGTTTGGTAGATATCCCGGGTATGATGAAGTCTGAAACACAAAATCATAAATTATAATATAATAAATAAATATAAATAATTAGAAAATAATCATAATATAATAATAATAAAATTAATTTCCCCACGATTCACTATTGCTTAATTCTGCAAGTGTTCTAATTTACTATTGCTGTTTTCTAGCTGGTCTAAAGCCACTTTTGACGTAAAAGGACACTTTTTGGTTGCTATGGACAATCTCAAGTTTCCAGGCAGAAAGAACAGTATATATAATATAAAACTGCATGCAGGGCATGGGCCAAAGCACCGGGGACCAAAGGGAAGTGAAATGATTTCATATAGTACTGTAATCTACAAGATTACAGTACTGTATGTGCTATGATTTTTAAATTTTTTTAAATTTGCCGCCAGGCTCCGTCCCCATGCGTTGCGACGCTCGCAGGGAACAGAGCCTGTTACAGAGAGGCTTCGGGCGGAGGACAGAGCCCGCAGACACAGCGGGGGGACATCGCAGAATCCTGGGGACAAGGTAAGTAACCTGCACCAGGATCCTGAGATGTAATCCCGAGTGTGGCTCGGGGTTACCGCTAATGGTGCTGAAATTTAACCCCGAGCCATACTCGGGAATACCGTCAGGGAGGCTACAGGATGAGTCAAGGCCCTCCTCGGCCTTCGGGAACTTCTGCAGCTGTTCATTGCACAGTCCTGAAAGCAGGTCCACATTATAATGTCATAGCTCATGCTGGGCAGATGCTAGCCATATCAGCAGATCACAGCAATGGCCACACTGGACCCATGTGCTGACCACACCGGAACTCGAGACATAGTAGGCTGAGACATTCCCCCCGTCAACCATCTTTAAGGCAAATCCCCCGCGGTACTCCAATCAGACACCAGTATCTACCAGTGTCTGCTCCGGCAGTTCAGGCAACCATGTTACGGCTGGCAGTAGAAGACCACCCTCTGCCATCTTCCTTTGCCTCGTGGTGTCTGATGTTAGCAGGGAATGCTGGGTCTCCTCCAGGGTGTAGCACCGCCCCCTCACATACAGACAGGCTGGCGTCTGAGAAACTGATAGGCAGGCTCCTCCCTGGGCATGCTGCTGTAACCCCCGTTAGAGGAACTGAAGTTTGCAGGCATGCTCGTGCTAGCAGGACTTGTCCAGGCATGTTGCCCAGCATCGACTGTGCCTGAGCAACTGAAGGTAGATGACCACTGACTTTCCCGATGGTTACCGGTAGTAACAATAAAGTTTGTAACCAATGTCTCACTGCAGGGCACTATATCAACACAGTCCCGCCCCAGGCACCTGTAGGCTTACCCTGATTGCCCCGGGCAACAGTAGACACGCCCAGGCACACTTTACAGTCCATAGCAGGAGTTTGGAGCAAAAATTCAAGATGCCCAGCATTTGAAGAGCACAGGGCATATTTGTAACCCAGTGAGAAATGTCCAGGATTAGCAGAATGCTGGACATATTTGTAATCCATGGGTGCGATCACCCGCCGTGGTTGCCATGGATGACAGCACGTGATGAAAAGTCACTGAATTGCAGAATTTAGTATAAGTGTCCTCCCCAGTGCTGGTTGAGGCCACTGGGTAGCAGCACTGGTTGAAGTCACTGGGTAGCAGGTGGTAATTATTAACAATGACTCGCTATTCGAAATGAGCAATGGCACCTATTTTTACAGTTCTGAATAACAGGCAAAACACACAAGTCCTCCCCAGGGTTCAATTCCTCAATACGGTTGGAACAAACACAGTTCTCTGGCTCGCTTCCTCGGTTGCTAGGGGCAATGGCTGGCAGTCACACATGATCAGGGGGTCCTGGAACGAGCCCCCAAATGTAGTGGTACCCCCATAGGGGCTGCTGAAAGTTGTGGTGCACCCCTCACCCTGCCCAGCCTGGCATTAACTTCCCATTCACCTTGGAGACAATGAACAGTCCATGTGCTTGTTTTTTGTATTTTTATTGAGGGATTTGAACTTGGATAGGGATGGGAATATATGGGATGCCCAGTAGAATGAACAATTGGTTGATTGGATATCAATCAGCTGGGACAACTATATACACTTTACAGCTCCAGTCTCCTCCAGCACATCTGTTGCTTGCAGACTCTCTCTCCTGCACAACACTTAACTCTAGGCACAGCTAGAACATTGTTAGACCCAACACTGACTTAGTCAGGCCCTAGAAATTGCCATTCATAGGCAGAGACCGTGGGTCCCTTTTTAGTGTAGCAAAAATAGAATAGAAAGTCTTTGGTGCTAGCTGTCCTATGGTGGACTACTGCTCCCAGTAAGCCCTCTTCATGCCCTACCAGCCCTCCTGGCTGCAGCTGCCGACTCCACTACCCGTGGCATCAGAGTCCTGACTGCTGGCTCTGCACCCATCCCAGACTGCACACACCCAGTCTTCTCCGGCGTGTCTCCCCAGTCCTCCCAACTGTGCCTAACACTCACTGACCTGGTCACACATACACTGGTAGTTCCCTCCTGAAGACTTGCCCAGCAGTGGTAGCTCCTGCTGTCCTCTCTGACTCCTCTCTGTGCCTCCTGTCCAGATCCTTCATGCGTTCTTGAAGAGATCCTTCCTGCACCCGAGTGCCAGGCCCAAGGTCACCCCCCAGATTGGGGGGGGCACCCTCAAAGGCCCTGACAGCCTAGCACTCCATCCTCAGTTCTTCCACCCGACAACCACTCCCCAGCTGGGCTGACCCTGGGTATATCAAGGAGGCCTGCCTCCTGCCAATCCCAAATGGGGATTTTGTCAGGGCTCCCTGAGACACCTCAGACAGCTCCACCTCTCTTCCCCTCCTCTCTTCAAGAATCCTCTAGAAGCCAGAGAGAGGTAACCGAGAAGTGATGCTATCTGTAGGCCACCAGCCTACTCTGAGCCACTCCCAGCCCACACAGATCAAACCAAACAGGCCTAGCTTCTAGCTAGGCCTGCCTAAATTTATCTGTACTCACCAAAAATCTACCTCTAGCACCTACCTAGGTAGAGTGGGTGCTACACATATATAATAAATTCTTAAAGTGTAGAGCTAAATTTATACATGTTAAATATAAAATATGTATACATTGCAAAATACAATATTTCATATTTGAATGGCTGAGTTAACTTTGCAGTAAAAGAAGTTGGAAAAAAACATTATTGTTGTATGCAGGGGACAAGCCACCATCTCTCATCTCTCCTCAAATATCTTTATTAACAATAAATATACGAAAATCATGTGCTAAAAGGTTGGTGACACAACAAGAATTAAAACAGACAATGTTATTGTCATTAAAACATCCCTGGGAATATATCCACACCCACATTCAGACCAATGAGTTAGCAGACAAGGTGAATTAACATGTAATGATTAATGCTAAGGGTCAGAAGTGAGATCCTGGAAAAATACCCTGTAATTGCATTAGCCCAAGCACAGCCATACAAATCAGTGGGTAACATCAAAGTTCACTATGTCACACATAATGGACACAGAAATTATACAGTTAGAACTTCAAATAAATAAATGATTTCCCACTAGACGTCCTCCCATGGTGTCAGAACAGGGGCAACAGAGAGTGTCTCATATACGGGCCGTGGTGGATCCACAGATACTGAAAGTGCTTGTTTAGTCACCTAATACTGACAGTTAAAATGGTCTATTATAGAGAATCACCAAGTGCACTGAGTGGAGACAATAGTATCGGTTAGAGCAGCTGGCTGGTTGTGACCAGCAGGAATGGCAGCATGTAGTCTATATGCAGCCTACTACTGTAAAATATCTACAGCCTGAATGGTGTCTGAGCATGCATAGACAATTGTGCAGAGCCAGCATGAAAATGACACGCCCGTATCAACTACCATATAGGTTATAGGTACAGTCCAGTTAATGATTGTGACAAGTAGTCAAGTGCAGTAAATCCCCATAGACTGTGGGAGACACTCCAGTTAAAAAAATCTGTCCTCACAGAGGGTATTCACGATCACCGGTACAGCTAGATGTCTGGGTCAAGGGCTTGTCAGAGCTCACTTGAGAAATGGGCTTCCAACAGATGTCTCTGCCAGTCAGGGTACGCTGGTGCTCAGTAGGTGTCACTCAAAGGCTGGCATGACACTGCTCTGATGGTTGGAATGGTCGCCTCACAGCGCCGGACCAAAAAACCGAAGGACAATTAGGTAGCAAGGGATGGTCATCCTCATCCTAATGGTGCAGATGAGACCTCAGTTGTGGGGGCCACCTAGCACGTGAGCTTTCTCAGGGTTAACTTTTCCGTGATATGTGAATGGTCTTAGTCTGCTATATTTTATACGTTGTGTGGCTGGCCAGGGGTTGGTAAAACTGTGGCTCAGCTGCCTGTTTTTATCGCAACCAGCTGCCCATGTGAGAGAGGCTTCACACATTGCTTGCCATGCATGTACTTAAAATGAAGAAATATCAGATCTGAACTAGGTCAACTTTAAAGTGTATTTTCACTTTTGCAGACAAATTTGAGAATCACACTGTATGTTTGTTATGTGAACCCAGTCACACAGCATATCTAAAATTTTTTTTTAGCTAGCAAGCCTTTGGGCACTTTGCAAGATACTCAATTTGAAAGTGCAATAAGCAAGGACAAAGCAGGGACAGACTGAGATTTTTCACATTAACATACAATGCAGAATCCAAGCACTGGGATCTTTAAAGTGGTTCTAAAACCTTAAGGTTTTTTACCTTCGTGCATCTTTTGCATGAAGGTAAAAAAACCTTCTGTGTCACAGGCTCGCCCCATCACCCCCCTTTTACTTACCTGAACCTTTTTGCGATCAAGCTCTGCATCTATTCTGGCTTTGTCCCTCCTCCCTCGGAAAAATCAATAGCAGCGGGAGGGACGGGGTCCCACTGTCTGTGTCAATGCACGAGTGCCCCCATGGGAATCAAATTCCAATAGGGACACCAGCAAGAGACGAGGAGCCAGGAGCACCTGGGGGACCCAAGAAGAAGAGGATCTGAGCCTGCTCAATTCTATTGCTCAGAGCAGGTAAGTATAGACATTGTGATTTTTTTTTAAATGTTCTTTATAACCACTTTAACCCTTTTTTAGGACAGGCAGTGTTCAAATCTAGTTTGCAGATAATGAGATTTGCCAGCACAGGCAAGACAGGGTTATTTAAAGCGGAGTTTCTCCCAAAAGTGGAACTTCCGCTTTAAGCACTCCTTGCCCCCTTACATGCCACATTTGGCATGTCATTTTTTTTTGGGGGGGTGACTAGTTTTGAGTGGGACTTCCTGTCCCACTTCCTACTTCCGACTACGGGACTAAGTGACTCCTCCTCTCCCCCTAGGTGGCCCCTCTCTCTCGGAAACCTTCTGGGACACGTCACAGGTCCCAGAAGATTGCCTGTCCACTCAGGGAGCACAGTGCGACTCCCGCATGCACAGTACGTGCCCGGCCGTGAAGTCGCAAGCTGTCACGGCCGGGTGCCCATAGTTCCAATGGAGGTGCCGCAGAGAGGAGGGGGAGAGGAGTGAGGCTCCATACGGCCGCATCGCTGGACCGTGGGACAGGTGAGTGTCTGTTTATTAAAAGTCAGGAGCTACACTTTTTGTAGCTCCTGACTTTTAATAAATGGAAAAAAGCCTGGAGCTCCTCTTTAAAGTAAAAAATTAACTCCCCATCCCCATCATAAACATTACACAGAAGAGGAACATTTCAGTTTGGGAGTTTTCAGTAAATAGCAAATAAAAATGTAAGCAGCATAAATATTTATATTTAAAGTGATAGTAAATTCGTATTTTTTTTAACAACTGTGTTATACTTACCTGCTCTGTGTAATGGATTTTCACATAATAGTCCAGATCCTCCTCTTCTTGGGTCAGTTACCGGCGCTCTTGGCTCCTCCACTCTGCTGAGTGCCCACCATCTTAAGCCACCTGTGTGTTCATGGCCCATGGCCCCTGCTTCCTCCTCACTCCTCACTGTCTTTAATAGACAGCTGCGGGAGCCAATGGCTCATTTAAGGTTTTTTACCTTAATGCAGAGAATGCATTAAGTTAAAAAACCTTAAGCCTTTAAAATGACTTTAACCGTTTGTGGACCGCCTACCATGGTTTACTGTGGCAGAGCGGCTCCGCTCGCTGCACTGGATCACGTACATCTATGTGATCCAGCGCCTACGGGTAAGGGGCATGCGCACACATATGGCCACTGCCCCAGTTGTGGTGGCATTCAATAAAGCACAAGCCAATTAGCAGGTCCCAGCCAATGATTTATGCCCAAAACTCGCCAATCATCTGAGCCAATGACATTAGAGAGCCCTGTGTAGGTAAACAATATAAAAAAACAACGTGATGATCAAATACCACCAAAAAAAGCTATATTTATGTGAAATACATGATATAAATTTTGTTTGGGTACAGCATTGCATGACCGCACAATAACCAGTTAGACCCCTTTCACACTGAGGTGCTTTTCAGGCATTTTATCGCTAAAAATAGAGCCTGTAAAGAGTCTGAAAAGCGCCTCTCATGCCTTCCCAGTGTGAAAGCCTGAGTGCTTTCACACTAGGGTGGTGCGCTTGCGGGACAGGGATAAAAAGTCCTGCAAGCAGCATCTGTGGGGCAGTTTGCTCTCCCAAAACGCCCTGCCCATTGAAATGAATGGGCAGCGCTGCCGAAGCGCCTGCAAAGCAATTCAGCAGTGTCCCAACACTGGGGCTTTTAACCCTTTCTTTGGCCACTAGTGGGGGTTAAAAGCGCCCCTAAAATGACGGTAAGTCGTCGCTAAAACTTGCAGTGCTTTACCGCTGACGCACCCTGCCCAATGTGAAAGTAGCCTTAAAGTAGCACAGTGCTAAATAGCAAAAAATGGCCTGGTTGTTAAGGCGGTAAAATCTTCCGGAGCTGAAGTAGTTAATATTACATTATGCTATATGAAAGGGGACATGTACTAAATATAAAGTAGGTATTATCGCAATTAGGCTGTAAAGGTGCAAATATACAATCCTTTAAGCGTTAGTAAGTGAAGCACAGGGCTTGGACTATGAGTTTACAGTATGTTGGTTCTATGTCATATTCAAAACATATTTTTTCTATTTATTTTAGGATTTGATGTACTTTGAGCGATCTTCTGATGGAATCTAAGGACAATAAGAAAATGACCAAAAAAGCCAAAAATGGAATAATATCTGGACATTGAGCATTCATTGGATGAATTTCCACAGATTATCTGACAAGATGTTTCCTCAAACTACAATGTATTAAACGATACACCAGACATCTATTCTTACCAATTATCCAATCAGTGAATTGATCTATCAGTAATCATTTGTATAAATACACACAAACATGCATTGTAGCTGCTCAATAGCACTAAAGGAAGCAAACATCTAAACCCTAGAAAAATCCATTAAACGCTGACAAGTTGATCATTTTCTATAAACTTTTCGACAAACCAAAGAATCAATCTGAACATTTCAGTTGTCCTGGAAAGTTCACGGAAAAGAAAGTCATGTTATTTAGTATATAGTACAAAATCTAAGCTAGGAGTCATGAAAACAGCAGCTTGGTGTGCAGGAGGTAACTGGCCTTCTATCATCTACTCTCATATTAGTTATATCACATGTATCAGCTTTACAGTTTATTCTAGTCACAATAATAAAAGCCTAATTGTTGTGGGTTTCTTTGGTTTTAGTATATCCTCATTGGTTGAACTAGTAATCATGCCTTGTAAGTTTGCTCTTTTAAATGCAAAGGTCTGTGTATAAGAGACTGTCATACAATACATATCCAGAAGATGGCAGTCAAACCTCATTTACTATGATTAGGTTAACTTATAGAATGCTTGTTTTTAGGGAAGTATGGAAGCTGCTCTTGCTGAGCTCACCTTCTAAAAATGCTAGTTGCCTGGCTGTTATGTTGGCACACTAAACTGATCTGTTTAGGTAGCCAGGACAAGTAGGTGAATCTCCTGAGTGAGAACACAGACCATAATAAAAGTTTAAAATATAACCAAACAAAAGGTGTGCCAGACCAAATTGTGACACTCATAATAGTGCACGCATAAAACAGCCAATGCATTTTGGGGGCAAACTACTCCCCCTTCATCAGGATTTAAAATCAAGTTAGAACTTTAAATGGACTCAAGAGACCCTAATTCTGTGTATATTCAACCTAATATAACAATATCTGCTTTTGAGTTCACTGAAAAGTCAGATTTGATTTTAGGCCCTGTTAAAGGGGGAATGATTTGGCTCCAAAATGCATTGGCAGTTTTTATGTGCTTTGGAAGTCTACCACTAGGTCTGGTGCTGCTTTTGTGTACCCATTGGAGGGTGGTCCTGTTTCATCATCAGTGCCAGGGAGGTCTTCAAATGATTATGTTTCCTTCACTGCTTTGTATAATCAATTTTTGAGGTCTCAGCACCTCTTGGATGTGTCCATTTGTCATAAAAATGTGAGGTTCTACACTTCCTTTCCTATCCAAAACTACAAAAAAAAATGTGGGGTTGATTTATTAACCACTTACCAACCGGCCCATAGCCGAATGACGGCTGCAGGGCGGTTGGATAACTCTGGGAGGGCATACTATGACGTCCTCCCAGAATTCCCCTCTCGCGCGCCCCATGGGGCACGCACCCGAACACATCCGTGACCGCCGGGTCCTGAGGACCCGGCGCATCACGGATCCCGGTAAATGGCCGCTGATCGCGGCCGTTTACCATGTGATCGCGCCGTCAAATGACGGCGCGATCACATGTAAACAGACCGGCGTCATCTGATGATGCCGGTTCCTCTCCTCCCCTCCCGTGTACCGATCGGTACACTGTGAGCGGAGAGGGGGATGGATGGATGTCTGCAGCGCTGTGGGCTGTATGTGTAGTGCCCACAGCGCTGCACAGAGACATCCAGTCATCCATCCATCCATCCATGCTCAGCCATCCCCACTACACTGCAATGCTGTGCAATACTCTGCAATACCCCCACAATACTCTGCAATGCTGTGCAATACTCTGCAATGCCCCCACAATACTCTGCAATGCTGTGCAATACTCTGCAATGCCCCCACAATACTCTGCAATACCCCCACAATACTCTGCAATGCTGTGCAATACTCTGCAATGCCCCCACAATACTCTGCAATGCTGTGCAATACTCTGCAATGCCCCCACAATACTCTGCAATGCCCCCACAATACTCTGCAATGCCCCCACAATACTCTGCAATGCTGTGCAATACTCTGCAATGCCCCCACAATACTCTGCAATGCCCCCGCCATACTCTGCAATGCTGTGCAATACTCTGCAATGCCCCCGCCATACTCTGCAATGCCCCCGCCATACTCTGCAATGCCCCCGCCATACTCTGCAATGCCCCCGTTATACTCTGCAATGCCCCCGCCATACTCTGCCATGCCCCCGCCATACTCTGCCATGCCCCCGCCATACTCCGCCATGCCCCGCCATACTCCGCCATGCCCCGCCATGCCCCGCCATACTCCACAATACCCCGCCATACTCTGCCATACTCCGCAATACTCCGCAATACCCCGCAATACCCCGCCATACTCCGCAATACCCCACCATACTCCGCAATACCCCGCCATACCCTGCCATGCTGAGCCATGCTCAGCTGTACTCGCCCTCTGTATGTGGCCAAGCTGTGGAAGTCTCACACATGTGGTATCGCTGTACTCAGGAGGAGCAGGGGAATCTATTTTGGGGTGTCATTTTTGGTATGTACATGTTATGTGGTAGAAATATTGTATAAATGGACAACTTTGTGTTAAAAAAAAAAAAAAGCGTTTTAACCACTTCCCGCCCGCCGGGCGTCATACAACGTCCTTGACTTTGTGCGGAGATATCTGAATGATGGTTGCAGCTACAGGCATCATTCAGATATCAGCTTTTTCAGCCGGCGATTCCCTACACCATGAGAATGATCATAGCGGCTGTTCCACTGCTTGATCGTTCTTACGGGAGGCGAGAGGAGATGTCCCCCCCTCCCGCGCTTCTACCGACTCACCGCTACGATCGAAGCCAGGATGTTTTTTTTTTTTTTTTTTTTTAATTTCAGGCTTCCCAGCCTAGAGGTGAGATGTGGGGTCTTATTGACCACATATCTCACTGTAAAGAGGACCTGTCATGCCATATTCCTATTACAAGGATGTTTATATTCCTTGTAATAGGAATAAAAGTGGTCAAAAATTTTTTTTTTGGAAAAAAGCATCAAACTAAAATAAATAAAGTAAAATGAGCAATAAAAAAAAAAAAAAAAATTTAAAGCGCCCCTGTCCCTGCGTGCTCGCATGCAGAAGCGAACGCATACGTAAGTCCCGCCCACATATGAAAACGGTGTTCAAACCACACATGTGAGGTATCGCTGCAATCGGTAGAGCGAGAGTAATAATTTTGGCCCTAGACCTCCTCTGTAACTCAAAACATGTAACCAGTAAAAAATTTTAAAGCGTCGCCTATGGGGATTTTTGAGTAGCAAAGTTTGGCGCCATTCCACAAGCGCGTGCAATTTTGAAAGGTGACATGTTGGGTATCTATTTACTCGGCGTATCTTCATCTTTCATATTATGCAAAAACATTTAACTTTACTGTTTTGGTTTTTGTAAAGTACAAAACAGTTTTTTTTCCAAAAAAAAGCGTTAAAAAAATTGCTGCGCAAATACCGCGCGAGATAAAAAGTTGCAATGACCACCATTGTATTCTCTAGGGTCTTTGCTAAAAAAATATATATAATGTTTTGGGGTTCTATGTAATTTTCTAGCTAATAAATGATGATTTTTACATGTAGGAGAGAAATGTCAGAATTGGCCTGGGTGCTCCAGAACACCTGAAGGTGCTCCCCTGCATGTTGGGCCTCTGTATGTGGCCACGCTGTGTAAAAGTCTCACACATGTGGTATCGCCATACTCGGGAGTAATAGCAGAAGGTGTTTTGGGGTGTAATTTGTGGTATGCATATGCGGTGTGTGAGAAATAACCTGCTAATATGACAATTTTGTGGGAAAAAAAAAAAAGTAAAAAAAAAACCTTGATTTTGCTAAGAATTGTGGGAAAAAATGACAACTTCAAAAAACTCACCATGCATCTTTCTAAATACCTTGGAATGTCTTCTTTCCAAAAAGGGGTCATTTGGGGGGTATTTGTACTTTTCTGGAATGTTAGGGTCTCAAGAAATTAGATAGGCCGTCAGTACTTCAGGTGTGATCAATTTTCAGATATTCGCACCATAGCTTTTGGACTCTATAACTTTCACAAAGACCAAATAATATCCACCGATTTGGGTTAATTTTACCAAAGATATGTAGCGGTATAAATTTTGGCCAAAATATATGAAGAAAAATTACTAATTTGCAAAATATTATAACAGAAATGAAGAAAAATGTATTTTTTTACAGATTTTTCGGTCTTTTTTCTTTTACGGCGCAAAAAATAAAGAACCCAGCGGTGATTAAATACCACCAAAAGAAAGCTCCATTTGTGTGAAAAAAAGGACAAAAATTTCATATAGATACAGTGTTGCATGACTGAGTAATTGTCATTCAAAATGTGAGAGCACCAAAAGCTGAAAATTGGTCTGGTTAGGAAGGGGGTTTAAGTGCCCAGTTGTCAAGTGGTTAAAGGCAAATAGACTTTGCACTTTGCAAGTGGAGTTGTACTCATTTTTCTCAGAGCTTAGTGAATGTGGTGAAGCTTCACTTTGCAAAGAATATCCAATCAGGTGGCAAAAAAAAAGCTGTATTTTTGCTTGCACATGATTGGATGATGGAAATCAGCAGAGCTTCACCACATTCACTAAGCTCTGGGGGAAATGAACACAACCACACTTGCATAGTACATAGTCTATTTTTCTTTAGTAAACAACCCCAGTGTTTCTTTGAAGTTAGTGGGAGAGAATTTCAGCCAGGTAGCTAGCATTTTCAGAAGGAGGTTATTCTCAGATGACAGGGTTACTTCCATGTTAGTTCTTTGCCGCTAAACTAAACTGCCCCTCTACAATTGTTGTTTTTTTTTGCCATTTTCAGGAAACCACAGAACAGCATTTTTATTTTTTTCAACTTTATTCCTGTCAATGCACAGCAGCTTGGTGCATTGTCATAGCTCCCAACTGTCCCTGATTTTGAGGGACTGTCCCTGATTTGGAGCAATGTCCCTCTGTCCCTCATTCCTCCTCATTTGTCCCTCATTTTGGTCTGATCTATATAATTGTATATAAAATGCACTATTTATCTATCAAAAAGTGTTTCCCAGTGCTAAACCTTTCATCCAAATTCTAAATTGCTGCATTTGTACATTTCAAAAGCCAATATAAAGGAGTAATAGTGGTAAAAAACACTTTTTTGCATTTTTTTTTTTGTACAGGGGGTGTGTCCTATGCCTACATACTTTTGCTAATACTAACCCTCATTCCCATTTCAGAAAGTTGGGAGGTATGCACAGTATCTACAGTATGCTGCATTATGTTCTACTGGTGACCTGCATTTATCCAGAAAAAAATGCAGGTCAAAGCAGATAGTGTGAATGAGCCCTTACAAGTATAAGTTATTTAATTCATCATTTGGTATATTGCTTTTGAATACAACTGAGATATTATATGCTGGCCCATCAGTATAGACTCTATAGTCTACGTAACAAGATTTTCCTACACTGGTAAAGTAAGTAACATGCAAACCCAATGCCTGACACCTCTATTGAGAATGGACTTGGGTTACTGTGTTCAATCACAAGGCATACATCCTCGGGCAATAGGAAGTCTCCCTCTAAATCATTCAGTATGCATGGATCGCATACACAGCATCAATTTCTTGGCTTGGTTGGATCTCTAGCATGCTTTGCTGTGATCCTGCTGTACCATGGAACATAACTATGGAAAAGTATTATCTTTTTTTTTTTTTTTTGAAGACAGCATGATGTATAGTTTTGGTATATATTTTTTGTTATGTTAAAGACAGAACAAAAAACATTTTTATTTTTCTATCTCTTTTCAATCATGTTTTACTCACATGAAATAATGGATATATCAATGAAATAATGCATATGAACATTTCACAGCAGCCAGCATGTATAAAACTCTAGGCAAGGGCACACACGTTCTGGGGGATTCATTACAGCTGCATTGTGAAATATACCTGAACAGCAGGAGAGATCAGATTGTACACACTACACCTATACTATTAGGTTCCACCAAAGCTAGAGTTAATCCAACTAACCCAACTGTTAACTTCCATTAAATCGAGCTGACTGTATTTATTAACAGGTTGGAAAATACTGGTGTGATCTAGTCAACCATGCTTGGGATGTAAAAAGAAACAATGTTAAGAAGAAAACTATTGCACCACTTTGACATGTCTGTAAGGTTAGGTTCACACCGCTTGCAATCTGATTTTGATCCGATTTTCAGTGTGATTATGTAGTGCAACTTGGATGCAACTTAGAAGTGGTTTGCATATTCTATGAGGCGATTATGTAGGGCAACTTGAATGTGATTTTGAAGTGCTTTGCATAGTCTATGGGACGATTATATAGTGCAACTTGGATGCAAGTTTGAATTGGTTTGCATATTCTATGAGGCCAAAATTGCACTGGAATCACACCAAAATAGTACCAAAATCGCTCCATGCTAAGGTGCATTGATGTGAACAGGTAGAGTTGAAAACAGTGTGATTTCCGTTGTCATGTGATTCTGTGAAACTGATATCATATCTGAAATTGCACTAGTGTGAATGGAGCCTAAATGTTATATTTTAACTTATTAACACATCAACAGCACTGTTCTTTAAATACTATGAATCAAGGGCAATGACTACAATTCAAGAAGAGATTACTTTATGATGCCCACATTCCATTACACTCACTAAATATTATTGCATAACTGTATGGAAGGGTAATAACCTTCACAGAAATCAAGATTGGATTGTAAACCTTTTTTTCATAAATAACAAACATGTTATGCTTATGTAGCAAGGTCTCTGGCCTCCTTCAGTCTAATGAGAACCTCCAGGGCCAGAGATAGCTGACATCCTTCAGTATGTTGTGGGTTGTGAGGCATAGTGGGTGCATGGTGGAAGTTATTGGGCGCCAGACACTTCTTGAATGCAAAAGAGATGTTTATTTCTCTTACAAACTTTTAGGAAAGAGGGTTAGGGCCAGGATACCCTTGAGTAGTTTCAAGTTCAATTAGCAGACTCCGAGACTTCAATAAGATGACAGCTGTGCAGGGAAAGGCCTCCAGCAAGAAGGCACATCTGCACGTGGAGGGATGCTGTCTCTTATGGCAGCAGTCTTTAACAGTTCTTAACCCCCAACGTACACTTTCACTACAACTTCTCCTTGTAGTTCTTCAACTCACTGAGCTCCTGGTTTCTCACTAGACCCTCTGATTCACTGCCACTGAATCCCTTGAGCTCCTCCAATCTTTACGGTGGTATCTTCCTTAAGTGTCACCCCCGCTTCTCTGCTGGGTAGGGATGAGCTTCAAGTTCGAGTCGAACTCATGTTCGACTCGAACATCGGCTGTCCGCCAGTTCGCCAAACAGCGAACAATTTGGGATGTCCGCGGCAAATTCGAAAGCCGCGGAACACCCTTTAAGAGTCTATGGGAGAGATCAAAAGTGCTATATTTAAAGGCTTATATGCAAGTTATTGTCATAAAAAGTGTTTGGGGACTTGGGTCCTGCCCCAGGGGACAAGGATCAATGCAAAAAAAGTTTTAAAAACGTGTAATATCCCTTTAAATTTCATACCTGGGGGGTGTCTATAGTATGCCTGTAAAGAGACGCATGTTTCCCGTGTTTAGAACAGTCTGACAGCAAAATGACATTTCAAAGGAAAAAAAGTCATTTAAAACTACTCGCGGCTATAATGAATTGCCGGTCCGACAATACACATAAAAGTTAATTGATAAAAATGGCATGGGAATTCCCCACAGGGGAACCCCTAACCAAAATTAAAAAAAAAAAAAAAATGACATGGGGGGTCCCCCTAAATTCCATACCAGGCCCTTCAGGTCTGGTATGGATTTTAAGGGGAACCCCGCGCCAAAATTAAAAAAAAATGGCGTGGGGTCCCCCCAAAAATCCATACCAGACCCTTATCCGAGCACGCAACCTGGCAGGCCGCAGGAAAAGAGGGGGGGACGAGAGAGCGCTCCCCCTCCTGAACCGTACCAGGCCACATGCCCTCAACATTGGGAGGGTGCTTTGGGGTAGCCCCCCAAAACACCTTGTCCCCATGTTGATGGGGACAAGGGCCTCATCCCCACAACCCTTGCCCGGTAGTTGTGGGGGTCTGCGGGCGGGGGGCTTATCGGAATCTGGAAGCCCCCTTTAACAAGGGGACCCACAGATCCCGGCCCTCCCTCCTGTGTGAAATGGTAAGGGGAAACAAAAGTACCCCTAACATTTCACAAAAAAACTGTCAAAAATGTTAAAAATGACAAGAGACAGTTTTTGACAATTCCTTTATTTAAATGCTTCTTCTTTCTTGTTCTGCCCATATTGTTCATAGTAATATGTGCTATGTGCTGTTACAGTTTATACTGTAATCTTAGTTTTATGTTGTTGCCATCTAGTGGTCAGAGTTGGTTATTATTTTGCTAGAGCTTGAAAGAAGTAGGATTCTCCTCATAGTAAAGGCAGTAACCTTTAACCTGGAACTGTATTGCCTTCTTTTCATTACTGCTCCTGGATCTAACAGACTGCATGCAGAAGAGCTCTTAAACTATTCCTGGACTAATGATGGAATTGTCTGTGAGTACTCTCACTGATAGAGTGAGGCTGTTGTATAATGTTTAATGTACTGACACATATGTTTTGTTTATGCTTATGTTGTAGTTTTACGAAGTTATTCAGGATAAAGAATACATACAGATCTGATGTCTCACGTTTCTCGACTTCTGAATTATTGTTAAGCTGTCTGACTAGTGTTATACAACAGTTCAGTAACACAAAGCAGAACAGTAAAAAGACACCCGCTTGGCGGTCTGGAATAAACTGAGATGCCATTACTGCAGCATGAGTCTCAGATCAGGAACAAAGTACCAGGCTGATGACACAACTCCTCCCCCTGCCAATGGATTAGTGCAAACATTCTCCGGAAACTGTGGCGTCCCAGCCTTCTTCATGATGCGGCGTGCCAAAACTGCCCTGGAGTCCATTTTTGGGTCTGTATTAACCCTCACAGCGCTGGCGGGAAGTGTCAAAAGACATTGAGCAATGAGACTTGTTGGTTCTTCCCCACATTGATAATAGATAGTCTATTAGAACGGTAAAGGTTGCTTGCCACCTTCCCACGGAGCCAGACGAAATCCCGATGGAGCTGAAGCCGGTTGCTATGGGCGACTGCTGCAAGGATAACGCCTTTACCCCACGTTGGGTGCCAAATGTAGCAAGGTCTCCGGCCTCCTTTAGTCTAATGAGAACCTCCAAGGCCAGATATAGCTGACATCCTTCAGTATGTGGTGGGTTGTGAGGCATAGTGGGTGCAAGGTGGAAGTTATTGGGCACTAGACACTTCTTGAATGCAAAAGAGATGTTTATTTCTCTTACAAACCTCTTTTATGGGCGAAAGAGGGTTAGGGTCAGGATACCCTTGAGTAGTTGCAAGTCCATTTAGCAGATTCCGAGACTTCAATAAGAGGACAGCCGTGCAGGGAAAGGCCTCCAGCAAGAAGCCACATCTGCACATGCAGGGATGCTGTCTCTTATGGCAACAGTCTTTAACAGTTCCTAACACCAAATGTAACAGTTCCTTCACTTTCACTACAACTTCTCCTTGTAGTTCTTCAACACACTGAGCTCCCGGTCTCTCACTAGACCCTCTGATTTACTGCCACTGAATCCCTTGAGCTCCCCCAATCTTTATAGTGGTGTCTTCCTCAAGCGTCACTCTGCTGGGTCCCTAGCTTGGCACTCCTGATAGTTCTCAAGCTTCACCCCGCTGTTCTGCTCGGTCCCTGACTTGGCACACAAGGCAGCTCTGCAAGCATCACCTCCGCTGGCTGGGTCCCCGACTTGATCACGGTCTTAGGTTCCCCCATTTTCCACCGTGCCCGTTCAGTGAGAATGTGACTCCGGTACTTGCTTCAGTTACTCACTGTGGTCCCTGGTAATAAGGTGGATGGTCTGTTTGTAGCGATAGCTTCCCCTCTACCTCCGACCACTGACAGGTTCTCCGGCCAGCAGAACCATTACTTCTGGTTGGACTGCAAGCCGCAATCCCAACCCTGCGCTGCTCTCTTGCTTATGGATAGGCCTCAGACAGCCCAGCAGCCAGATGCCCCCAGGATAGGCCCAATCTCCTGCCTAGCAGCCCGGGGCAACACGACACACGTCCATCCAGACAGCCATCCGGGTGGCACAGGACATAGATCACCTGACTCCACCCGAATGTATAGGTTCTCCCAGCAGGCCAAGGAATCCAAGAAAACCCCTGCCCATTGGCTGAGATACCCCATATACCCATAACCTGACCTTGAGCTGCTCTTCTCATACCTAGTACCACCAAGTACCCTGCCACCTAGTGGTAGAAGAGAAAAGTGCAATAAGGCCAAAGGGAGAAATCAATGGATCTCTAACAATCGACCAGGTGGACTACTTCTAGCAAGTACAATTGTGAGGAGCATACCTGCCTAAACTCCAGAGTGCTACACTTACCTGCTATGTGTAATGGTTTTGTCTAGAGCAGCCTTGATCCTCCTCTACCAGGGTCCCCCGATCCCTTGTCACATAATTTGATTGACAACAATGGGCTCCTGCTGCTGCCTCTCTGTTCTGTGAGAAGAGTGAGAATGGAGAGAGATGCTGGTCTCATGCACAGAACAGTGTTGCCAACCTACCAGATTGAAATTTACTGTCACAACACCCGAAATGTACTGGCAGAGCAGAGTTTTTATTGGCATTCCCAAAAGTTACAAAATTACAGTTTTAAAGCGGGGGTCCACCCACACCGCCAAAAAAAAAAAAAAATTAAAAGCCAGCAGCTACAAATACTGCAGCTGCTGACTTTTAATACATGGCCACTTACCTGTCCCAGGGTCCAGCGATGTCGGCAGGGGACGCCGAGAACCCGCTCGGTTCTCGGCAGCTGCCGCCGCCATCCTAGGTGAGGGAATCAGGAAGTGAAGCGTTGCGGCTTCACTTCCCGGTTCCCTACTGCGCATGCGCGAGTCGCGCTGCGCATCGTAAGTGGTCCCCGCTCTCTCCTGTGCGTGGTGGGGACGGGAAGAGGCGTAGACTCCCATGGGAGTCTATGCCGGAAGTGGGTGCAAATACCTGTCTTAGACAGGTATCTGCACCCATAATAAAAGTGTACACTGCGCTAAATTGAAAAAATATATGGTGCGGAGCAGCTACTTACAAGGTGACAACAACCAAAGAAACATGTGAAAATGAAATAAAAAGTAGCGCATAAATGGTGCCAAAAGTCTTCAATCAAGAAAACAAAAAATCAAGTCTTCTATCAAGAAAAAAAAACAAAAAAAAAAAAACAAATGTCCACAAATAATAAACATAACAGTGAAAAAAACTTGTAAGTCTCTCAATATAGGTGAATAAAATCCTGTCGGTGAGTGGGAAACAAATGACATGGAATGTCCCACTGAAAACCATGCGTGGATGCAGGGAGACAGAAGTTAAAACGCAGGTGAATCAACAAATCATCCCCAAGTTGTATCTCTCAACAACATGCGACTTGGTAAAGGTGGTGTGTAAGAAACTCTTACCAGATATGATGGACTCCCTTGTCAGCGACAGGGAGTCACTCGAGCGGGTTGCCTCTCAGGGCCAGTGAACGGACATCACAGCTCTGCGAACCTTCTGGGTCAAACTCTGCGCGGATCACCCGGGGTCGCCAGGTGGGTCCTCCCAAAGGATGGCCAAGGTGCGGATCAGAGGGAACCTAGCGTCACGTACAAAGGCTGGAGTGAAGGCTGGTTGAATCTCTCAGTAAGTGGAGAAAAAATAAACAAGCTCCACATAGTGTAGATGAGCAAAAATAGGATTTTTATTGCTAAAAACGCCAGGTAACAATAAAATGTGATCACAGAGTATAAAATCAAAAATGGGCAACAAGGAGGATGCTGGAAGCGCCCGAAGCTTTTCGATCAATGGATCGTCTACTGGGGCATGATGCAAGACATTTGTGACCATTATAAGTGGTAGGGCAGTTAGTGGTAGGCCCCTTTAGGTCTAGGGTACCCTCCTTACCCCCCCTAATAAAGGTTTAA
Source organism: Lithobates clamitans (assembly GCA_037952925.1). NCBI lineage: Eukaryota > Metazoa > Chordata > Amphibia > Anura > Ranidae > Lithobates > Lithobates clamitans. The sequence continues at coordinate 8,199,941 of JBBGZY010000327.1, forward strand.
CCCCTTGATCACCCTCTGTCGCCAGTGTCACTAAGCAATCATTTTTCTGATCACTGTATTAGTGTCATAGGTGATGCTAGTTAGGCAGGTAAGTATTTAGGTTCCCCGTCAGCTTTAATAGTGTCAGGTACCCCCATATACTACCTAATAAAGGTTTTAACCCCCTGATTGCCCCCTAGTTAAACCTTTCACCAGTGATCACCGTATAACTGTTACGGGTGGCGCTGGTTAGTTAGTTTGTTTTTAATAGTGTCAGGGCACCCGCCGTTTATTACCTAATAAAGGTTTAACCCCTTGATCTCCCAGCGGGTGATATAAGTTAGGTTTTAGGGTAAGATAGGGTCTGCGTCACCCCAGGCAGCGTCAGGTTAGTGCCAGTACCGCTAACACCCACGCACGCAGCACACACCTCCCTTAGTGGTATAGTATCAGAACGGATCAATATCTGATCTGATCAGATCTGTACTAGCGTCCCCAGCAGTTTAGGGTTCCCAAAAACGCAGTGTTAGCGGATCAGCCCAGATACCTGCGAAAAACCTGCGTTTTGCCCCTCTGCCCGGCCCAGCCCAGCCCAGCCCACCCAAGTGCAGTATCGATCGATCACTGTCGCTTGCAAAACACTAAACACACATAACTGCAGCATTCGCCTGATCCCTGCGACCGCTAACAGTTTTTTTGGTAGCATTTTGATACAGTCAGGAGCTTTTTTACCTGTGATTCTCATTACTTTTCCACTAAATTTAGAGCCCAAATGGCAAATCGAAGGTACAGCAGTGAAGAGGCCTACAAGTTTCTGAGCATGACAGATAGTGAAGAAGAAGTCACTCATCTGTCAGATTCAGGCTCAGAATATGAACCTGTAGACGACAGCAGCTCCATGACAGATAGCTCTGACGACAGAGTTGTGGTCCCTGCCAAGGTCAGGCATACCCGACCCCGTTCTTCTTCTGCTGTTGTTGAGGTGCAAGAAGCACAGGTCCCTCGCAGGGAGCAGAGCAGTACTAGCGCCGCTATTCCTTCTGGTGAACTGGCAAGCACCAGCGGCCTAGTACACCCTGGTCGTAGTCAAACCAGCACTGCAGTATCACGTGGTGACGTGGCGAGTCCCATAAGTGCAGTTCAAGCTGGTGAGGTGGCAAGCACAAGTAGTGTCCCGCTGCCACCAAGAAGAAGACAAACACAGGCCCGTCGTGCCCATAGTGCCCTTCCTGCTGCATTCGCCAACCCACCACTTCTGCAGCACTCGTACTTCCCCCATTCACTGGTCAACCCGGCAATCAGTGGAAACAGTTGATTTTACGTCACTTGATTTTTATTCGCTGTTTTTCACCGAAGATCTCTATAGATCTATTGTGGACCAAAGCAATTTGTACGCTGGTCAACACATCGCCAGTTATTCCCCAGTCCTCTCTTGCCAGAGATTGGAGACCAATTACGGTTTCCGAATTTAAGCTCTTTCTGGGAACTGGTTACAGTTACAAAAGTTACAGTTACAAAAAAAGCATAAAAAAAAGTTAAAAAAAAAAATATATAAAATAAAAAAAACAAAAATAGTTGTATAGTCGTTGTATAGTCGTTTTATTCTCTCTCTCTCTATTCTCTCTCTATTGTTCTGCTCTTTTTTACTGTATTCTATTCTGCAATGTTTTATTGTTATTATGTTTTATTATGTTTGCTTTTCAGGTATGTAATTTTTTTATACTTTACTGTTTACTGTGTTTTATTGTTTACCATTTTTTTGTTTTCAGGTACGCCATTCACCTGCAGCACAGATTTATTTATCTTGACAGCAACAGCGTTTGCTCCCACGATACATAAAGCCGTGACTCCAGCGCTGTAGAAGGTGATTTTACCACCACAGTTAAAAAAAAGAGCATATATGCAGAAGCATGGGGGCAGCAGGGTCGGAGGAGCGATTTGCTCATAACTTTTGGGGTGGATGCCCCCATGCTTCTGCATATATAAACGGTGCATGTATGCCCATCATTAGAAGTGGGTGGATAAAGGGAGGTATTCTAATGGTGCATACCCACCGATCAATCTCTTTTTTTCATTCAGCCCACAGTCTGCATGAAAAAAAAGGTTACAATATATGCCCAACAAGGACCAGCAACGTACGTTGCTGGACTTTGAGTGGTCATACCAGAATGATGCCTGCAGGTTTAGGTATCATCTTGGTATCATGCTTTTCAGCCAGCAGTCAGCTTTCATGTAAAAGCAATCCTAGCGGCTAATTAGCCTCTAGACTGCTTTTACAAGCAGTGGGAGGGAATGCCCCCCCCCTCCACCGTCTTCCTTGGTTTTCTCTGGCTCTCCTGTCCCAACAGGGAACCTGAAAATGCAGCCAGTGATTCGGCCAGCTGACCATAGAGCTGATCAGAGACCAGAATGGCTCCAGTCATCTCTATGGCCTAAGAAACGGAAAGTCATTTCATGACTTAGATTTCTAACAGCGCCATTAGGAAATTGGCAAAGCATTTTATCACACCGATCTTGGTGTGGTCAGATGCTTTGAGGGCAGAGGAGAGATATAGGGTCTAATAGACCCCATTTTTTTCAAAAAAGAGTACCTGTCACTACCTATTGCTATCATAGGAGATATTTACATTCCCTGACATAACAATAAAAATGATTAAAAAAAAGAAAAAAATTAAAGGAACAGTTTAAAAATATGATAAAAAAGCAAAAAAAATAATAAGGAAAAAAAAAAAAAAAAAAAAAAAAGCACGCTTGTCTCCCCCTGCTCTCGTGCAAAGGCACACACAAGCGTTGGTCTGGTGTCAAATGTAAACAGCAATTGCACCATTCATGTGAGGTATCACCGCGAAGGTCAGATCGAGGACAGTAATTTTAGTAGTAGAACTCCTCTGTAAATCTAAAGTGGTAACATGTAAAGGCTTTTAAAGGCTTTTAAAAATGTATGTAGTTTGTGCGCAATTTTAAAGCATGTCGTGTTTGGTATCCATGTACTCGGCCTAAACAACAACAAGGAGAGGGGCGCCTCTGAGTATATATCATAAACACATTTTATTAAAACAGCAATATCCACTCACATAAAAGTTGGAAGAGTTGCATTCAGGTCAATTGGCTGGGCTGAAGAGATGCGGTGGAACTACAGGTCACAGCGGTTCCTGCAGGGCATGCCAGGTCCAGAGGAGGAAGGATGAGCTGGTGCAGCCAGGTGCAGTCTCTTGCAGTTAACAGTCCAACACAAATCCTGCTGTATTAGGAGCCTGATGGTGTCCTGGATACCAGGATAAGGGTTCCAAGTGGGGGGAGAGAGAGATGTATGGGACGCCAGAGCAGCCGTTCAGCCGTGCTGCCGCTCTCCGCTGGGTAGTGAGAGCCTCTGAGATGGAACACGGCCGGCCGTGCAGAGGTTCACAAACGAGGCTTGGGGAGCAAATACAGCGTGGCGCCCGGTGATGACGTCACACGTATGCGGCGCGTTTCAGAATAGGCTTGCCATTGGTGGACGAATGGCCGCATTCCTTTCTCAAGCATGGGGAATGTAAAACACAATGGGCTTAAGTAGTCTGAGGAGGGGCGGGGCCAGGAAGTCCGTGATACAAACAGGGCAATCATAATAGGCAGCATTACGCAGCAGGGGGGACAATAAACAAGGACCTTAAAGCAGCATAATAAAAAACATACTTTTGCAACAAAGCACCAGTTGGGATAAAAAGATGATTATTATAAAACCGAGTAAAATGAATTGATTAAATAAAAGACAAGCATGATTAGGCATGATGGAGGGATATGTAATAAAATACCATGCAATGAATAAATTAAATTAAAAAACAGCCACAATAGATTATGCATTAAGTCTGGGGGGTGACTAGAAGGGATAAGGGATCCACATTTCTTGTCAGTAGTATTTTACATACAATATATAGTATAATAAGATAATAAGTTCATCCCTAGGCTGTAGTTTTCAAAAAATGTGGAAATAAATTATATATGATGTAAGGGCTTTAAATATAAAGAGGGATGAATCAGTACATTTGATATTTCAGAGCAAGGTCATATACCGTCAAAAATAATGTATATATGTATATATCCGCACACACGTGTGTGCATGCACAAGCGTGTGCATACACACACGCATGCACAACCATATACGGAACGTACATGTGTATAGAGATTATATATGTGTGTACACATATATACATACACAAATCAAGTCATATCCAAAGAGGGGGGGGGAGTGGAGTGATGCCCCGTACACACGGTCGGATTTTCCGATGGAAAATGTCCGATCGGAGCGTGTTGTCGGAAATTCCGACCGTGTGTGGGCTCGGAGAGCAGGAGATAAAATTTTCCGACAACAAAATCCGTTGTCGGAAATTCCGATCGTGTGTACACAAATCCGACGGACAAAGTGCCACACATGCTCAGAATAAATAAAGAGATGAAAGCTATTGGCCACTGCCCCGTTTATAGTCCCGACATACATGTTTTACGTCACCGCGTTTAGAACGATCAGATTTTCCGACAACTTTGTGCGACCGTGTGTAGACAAAACAAGTTTGAGCCAACATCCGTCGGAAAAAATCCTAGGATTTTGTTGTCGGAATGTCCGAACAAAGCCTGACCGTGTGTACGCCCTATAAGAGTATTAGAGGCAGGGGGACGGGAGGAAAAGAGAGAGGAGGGGGGGGGTAGGGAAAGGGGGAAAAGGGGTGGGGGGGAGGAAACCACTTGGGTATTACCAATACTTACTACATGAGCAAACGAGCCCACCACCCTCATGTTTAGAATAAAGACATAGAACCTGCGGTAAGCAATCATGACAAGAGTTATATATATATATGTGTGTGTGTGTGTGAAGAAATAAAAAAGCATCAAAAGAGATACAAGGTTGGGTTATTAACATTATAAGTATAACCATATGTACATGTGGACACGTATGTAGACATATACAGATACATATGGGTAGCTACATACGCATACGCACATGCTCACAAATAGGATATGTGAAACTCATAGTAACTGTAAAATGTTGGAGGGGTTATTATAGGACAGTGGATATCTCTATCCCTTCATTGAGGCCGCCAGGTGAGAGCACGTCAAGGCAGTATATCCAGAAGGTCTCTCTGGCGCATAGCTTTTTGAAACGTTCGGCTTCTGACATGTGTTTAGGGATTTGCTCTATAACCCACACTGACAAGCCAGTAGTAGATTTGTTGTGGTACTCGGCACAATGCAGAGGGACACTATGTTTGTCCTTTCCACCCTCAATGAGCCATCGATGCTGGCCGAAACGCTGCCTAAGTGGGCAGATAGTTCGCCCAACATAGATTAACCCACAGGGGCAAGTAAGGCCATATACAACAAAGTTGGATGAGCAGTTGTAGAATTGTTCTTGCAGCGAACTTTCTTGAACTGATACATACCGACCAGTGGTAAAAGGGTGGTGGAATTGGAGGTGGGCATATCCATAGACAGTTTGCTCGGGGCAATCTTATTTTTGAGACTAGGGGCCTTCCAGTAAGTAATTCTGGGTATAGGCGGGAGGGAGGTTTTAAGAAGTGGATCCTGTAACAGAATGGTCCAATGCTTCTTAAGTATATTTTCAATTTTTTTATACTGAAAATTGAAGGTGGTTATGAACCTGGTGGAATGATCCATTATCTCTTCTTCTTTTTTGGCTGGTTTGCCTTTGACGTAATAGTTATATGCTTCGTCTACTAGTACTAATACTGTACTCGGCCTAAGATCATCTTTTTTATTTCATCAAACATTTGGGCAATATAGTGTGTCTTAGTGCATTAAAATTTAAAAAAGTGTTTTTTCCCCAAAAAATTCGTTTGAAAAATCGCTGCGCAAATACTGTGTAAAAAAAAAAATGCAACACCCACCATTTTAATCTGTAGGGCCTTTGCTTTAAAAAAAATATATAATGTTTGGGGGTTCAAAGTAATTTTCAAAAAAAATAAATATTCAATGGGCTCAACATGCCTCTCAGCAATTTCCTTGGGGTGTCTTCTTTCCAAAATGGGGTCATTTGGGGGGTTTGTACTGCCCTGCCATTTTAACACCTCAAGAAATGGCATAGGCAGTCATAAACTAAAAGCTGTGTAAATTCCAGAAAATGTACCCTAGTTTGTAGACGCTATAACTTTTGCGCAAACCAATAAATATACGCTTATTGACATTTTTTTTACCAAAGACATGTGGCTGAATACATTTTGGCCTAAATGTATGTTTAAAATTGAGTTTATTGGATTTTTTTTATAACAAAAAGTAGAAAATATCTTTTTTTTTTTCAAAATTTTCGGTCTTTTTCCGTTTATAGCGCAAAAAATAAAAATCGCAGAGGTGATCAAATACTATCAAAAGAAAGCTCTATTTGTGGGGAAAAAAGGCCGCAAATTTTGTTTGGGCACAGCATTGCATGACCGCGCAATTAGCAGTGCCAAATTGTAAAAAGTGCTCTGCTCAGGAAGGGGGTAAAACCTTCCGGGGCTGAAGTGGTTAACAGAAAGGGTGCAGTTCTCAGAGGGTTGGAAATATTTTTATATACTAGCAGCTCACAAACAATAGGATAAGGATAAAAAAGCAAATCCATACTTCTCTTTTACTTATATGATTATGCACAATATTGACATCAATTATTCTTCATTATCTTAGCTGAAGAGTGACGGTGCTGATAACACAAAGTAAGCACCATTTACAAGTGTAAATGTTATCCTTAGGCTGCATTCACAACTGAGCAGAGCGATTTCCACGCATTTTCAGGCGGTTTTTTTTGCACACCTATACAAGCAGTTTAAAAGCCTAGTTCAAGCATTTTACATACAGCATTATATTCAAGCTTTATACATTTATATTTTAGCCAATGGAAAGCACTATGTAGAGAAGACCAGTTCTTTCAGCCTCAAAAAAGGGTAAAAACACACTTTCCGTTCAAGTCTTTGGTGCCCAAAACGCCAAATTTTGCATCATGTCATTTTTGGAGTGTCAAGTGCCAAGTTACAGGTGACCGAGCACTCCTATGCAAACAGCCACCACTTAAATACATGGGACTTTGGATGTTGAGCATTTTGGAGCTTGAAGCGTCAAGCTAAAAAAACACCCAGGTGTGATTGGGGCCTTAAATTTCTTGTATTAAAAAGCGTTCCAATTTGTCAGTTACCTTCACGCAGATGTACTGAAATTCAGGGATTTCAATTAGTCTTCTAAATAGGAGTCAAAGCATTTAATGTACATGCTGGATAGACCAACTCATTCAAGAATTAAAAAAAAGCAAGAGTGACCATAGTTTCTCAACCATGTGGGTTCCCCTGGGGTGGAAAGAGCAATAGACCCAGCTTGGATCATACAATTGTGCTCAAAATACCCTGGCAGAAATTGTGAAATGTTGGCATTTATATTGAAAATATGACTAATCGTGCCAAAAAACTGTCTTTTATACGAGGATAGTGATCACATGAAGCCATTTATTATCACATAGTTTTTTGGCTCGTTTTAAATGATAGCAGAAATCACCCAAGTGGCCCTGATTAAAATTGTACATACCCTGGAATGTTTGGTCTTGGTACAGACACAGAAGGTGGCACACAGGTTAAAATGGCTATAAAAGGTTAATTTCCCACATTTGTGGCTTTTTAAATTGCAATTAATGTCTGTGTATAAATACTTAATACATTTGTTAGCTCTCACATGGATGCACTAAGCAGGCTAGATGCTAATCCATGGGGAGCAGAAAAGAACTGTCAAAAGACCTGCGTAACAAGGTAATGAAATTTTACAAAGATGGAAAAGGATATAAAAAGATATCCAAAGCCTTAAATATGCCAGTCAGTACTGTTCAATCATTTAATAAAAAGTGGGAAATTTGGGGATCTCTTGATACCAAGGCAAGGTCAGGTAGATCAAGAAAGATTTCAGAAAGAACAAGAATTTTTCGGGATACAAAGAAAAACGCACAGGTAACCTCAGGTGAAATACAGGCTGCTCTGGAAAAAGATGGTGTGGCTGTTTTAGAGGAGCACAATACGATGATACTTGAACAAAAAAGAGCTGCATGGTCAAGTTGCCAAAAAGATGCCTTTACTGCACAAGTGCCACAAAAAAGCCTGGTTACAATATGCCCAACAACACCTTGACATGCCTCATTGGGCTTTTTTGTGACACTGGCACAGTAAAGGCTTCCTTCTGGCAGCTCAACCATGCAGCTCTTTTTTGTTCAAGTATTGTTAAATTGTGCTCCTTAAAAACAACCACACCGTCTTTTTAGAGAGCAGCCTGTATTTCTTCTGAGGTTACCTGTGGGTTTTTCTTTGTATCCTGGGAAATTCATCCACCAGCTGTGGCTGCAATCTTTCTTGGTCTACCTGACCTTGGCTTGGTATCAAAAGACCCCCGAATTTTCCACTTCTTAATAAGTGATTGAACAGTACTGACTGGCATATTCAAGGCTTTGGGTATCTTTTTATATCTTTTTCCATCTTTATAAAGTTCCATTACTTTGTTACGCAGGTCTTTTGACTGTTCTTTTCTACCTCCTCAGTGTCTAGCCTGCTTAGGGCATCCAAGTGAGAGCTAACAAACTCATTGACTATTTATACACAGAAACTAATTGTGATTTAAAAAGCCACAAATGTGAGACATTAACCCTTTATTGCCATTTTAACCTGTGTGTGCCACCTTCTGTATCCATACCAAGGCCAAATATTCCAGGGTATGTAAACTTTTTATCAGGATCATTTGGGTGATTTTTGTTATCATTATGATTTAAAAAGGATCCAAAAAAACTGTGATAATAAACGGCTTCATGTGATTGCTATCCTTAAATAAAAGACAGTTTTTTGGCATGATCAGTCATATTTTCATTATTAATGCCAACATTTCACAATTTCTGCCAGGGTATGCAAACGTTTGAGCTCAACTGTAGATGTGAGGATTCTGCGGGGATGGGAGAACCTCTGACATTAAGTTATTTTCATGGTGGTTGTGTGCATTGTCCGAAGCTTGTGTTTCCCATTAATAAGGGGCATTTATGTCTTTTATATTTTAGACTGGGGTGCCTCAAGATTTTGCATACTTTTAAAGGGTGATGCAGCTGGAAAAATGTTTATAAACTTCTGATTGATTTCTGTGCAACCTTCCTGCCCATACATGGATTGAAATTTGGCCAATCCCTACTAAATTGGCTGAATTTCAATGTATGGCTTAAGAGTTGTATGCAGTGCTGTGATATTTTGTTTTCTCACTGAGAGCTATAATGAAAAATAAACAGACAATATGCAAAAAAAAAAAAAAAAACATTGCAATTAAAGAACAGATGTTTTTTACAGGAGATAACAAAAAACAGAGAAGGGTTAGTTCACACCAAAAGAGTTGTCATGCATTTTCCTGCATAGTGAAGCACAGGAAAAATTCATGGAATAAAAAATGCACCTTTTTAATCCAGCCTGTTCACATTACCCTTTTTCTTTTAAATGACATGAGTCTGATTTTCTGCATGTAGAAATAAATAAGTTAAAAAAAACAAAAACAGTAAGAATTTCTCCTACAATAATTACAGATAATTTTCCCCAAGAAAAAAATCACTTTGACAAGTTAACTAATTAGTTAACTAATTAGGAAAAACATGAAGATTAATAGGGGTCTGTCAGTATGTAATATATTACAAGGAGCAACAAATGATAAATGAATAGAAAATGACCAAATAAATAAAAGAAGTCCTATGAGGAAATCACTGTACCACATGACGAAACACATCAGTGGTAGGGCTACGTGATGTCATCACGCCTGGAAGTCCGAGGTCGGCCATCTAACAGGTGTCTTACAATTCTTAAGGGGAAAATGTGTCTATAATTTTAATAAAGTGATACATCTTATGCACTGGGTTTTCCACTTGTGAGTGCATTTTTATTCTTTTACTAATAAAATCGTATTATGTGGGATTTCTACACCAAGAGGAGTTTTTCATTTCTCTCCTTCTGCTGAGTGGACTGGATCTAGGGTGAACAGTGATCAAGCACTTGAGCCTTTAGGTGGATTGCTGCAATATGTAGATCCCAGACCCACTGGGAATGCACATAGTGACCTTATCTGAGCATAGGTCATACCTTTGAGGTAAGAAGCAGCAGAGACACAGTGGTGGTGATGGGACACAATGGTAGAGCACATTTTTATTTGAAGCGCTGTGATAGACAGATATGATCACTAATTTTTTGCACAAAATATTTAAAGGAGAAACATCCGTTGTTTAACCACTTCCCTACCTGCCCATAGTCATATGACATCCGCAGGTGGGATCTCCCATCCTGGGTGGGTGTCATATGACGTCTTCGGCATTTCCCGGCGGTATAGGGGGCGTGCGCGTGCCCACTGCATCACTCGGGAGCCGATGCACATGCCTGACGGCCGTGATGTCCGCCGGGCACCCGTGATTGCTGGTGACAGAACAGGAACGTGGATCAGTGTGTGTAAACACATAGATCCACGTCTTGTCAGGGGAGAGGAGACAGATTGTGTGATCATAGGATCACTGATCGGTCTCCTCCCCTGTCAGTCCCCTCCCCCCACAGTTAGAATCACTCCCTAGGTTACACATTTATCCCCTTGATCACCCCCTAGTGTTAGCTCATTCCCTGCCAGTGACATTTATATAGTAATCAGTACATACTTATAGCACTGATCGCTGTATAAGTGTCACTGGTCCAAAAATAGTGTCAAAATGGTCTGATCTGTTCGCCGCAATGTCACAGTAATGATAAAAATCGCTGATCACCATCATTACTAGTAAAAAAAATAATAATAAAAATACCATAAATCTATCCCCTATTTTGTAGGCGCTATAACTTTTGTGCAAACCAATCAATATACGATTATTGCGATATTTTTTTACCAGAATACATATCGGCCTAAACTGAGGGAAAAAATGAAATCCGTCAAGGGAATGATCCTTGTTATTCTGTTCCTGGAAAGCAAATCCTCTGTGACTCATATGTATATGAGCCGTGAGTGCTGTATAAACACGTAGAGGAATTAGACCTAGAGCAGTAATGAGAAATGCAGAAAACATCACAATCCACAAACTGGTATTTACACAAGCATAATTGGTAAATGCACTCAATAAGTTCACTCTAGACATGACACATGATAAAGGTAAACTCTAGGCAGACGTAAAAAAAACAGTCAAGCATTAATTAAAATTGCAGATAAAAACACGGAAACATCAGAGGATTTTAAATGATTACTTGCAATGTTTTTTTTTATTTTATAAACATTTTTTATTCAGTGTGCCTTTGAATTTGCTAAATAATTTGACTGCTCCAGAAAGAGTCAATTCCCTAGCACAGTCCCCTTCCTCCTTGCATGCCAAAGACCTTTCCTCTTCTGAGAAAGTCTAATTATCAGGGCAGGACTTAGGGTGGTGGGGGCCCCTGGGCTTGAGTCACTTTCGTGCCCTACCCTTCTATACATATGCACAGCTCTAGAAAACAGAAATAGAAAAAGGACAAGGACTGCCAGACTCAGTGCAGTATTAAAGAACTTCTGTTTAATTGGACAAGACAGAACAGCCAAATGGCTACTCACAAAAGTAGATAATATATAAGCGTATAAGTGGGGGATACTGTACTGGTATTCGTCCTGGGTCCACGATTAATAAAAGCAATAAAAATGGATAAAACAATAATTACTGTATTTATTGGCGTATCACACGCACCCCAAGTTTAGGAGGGAATTTTAAGGAAAAAAACTTTTAGGAGGGAAGTTTAAGGAAAAAACTTACATTTAAATACCCATCAATGCAGCCTTATCAGTGTCCATCCGCAGTCTTGTCAGTGTCATTGCAGCCTTGCCCCAGTGTCATTTGCAGACTTGTCAATGTAGCCTTGCTCCAGTGTCATTGCTGCCTTGTCATTGCAGCCTTTCAGTTTAAAAATGGTGCTGCCGAGATACAGAGCCGGCTTTCGGCCACTCTCGGCGGCTTTCGGAACGGGCAGGGCCCGTGGGGCCCCCTATTGGTCGGGGCCCATGGGCTTGAGCCCCGTCAAGCCCAATGGAAAGTCCAACTCTGCTAATTATACTCTTTGCTGGCTCAGCTACTCCGCCCTCCCCCTCACCTATCATCTACATAACCTTTAACCAAAGAAATAGGTTATTTCTAGCTTAAGCAGTGCTCAAAAAAAAGTAAAAAAAAAAAATGCATATGAGTAACCAGCACTCTAAAAATATAAAAACTGACAGTCCAGGTGCTGAGTAATTAATTTCTCATGAGATCATTGCAGAAATGTTCCACCGTCACACCTTGTGATTCCACTCCCTATAGGAATTGCACTCACCGGACTCCAAATTATCAATCACCTTAGTGAATCAATCCAGCGTTATCTCAGCAACTAAAGGACATCAGCGTGCGATTTCAGTAAGGATCAAATCGACAGAGATATGGCGTCCTGATCCTGAACACTCCAGACTGAACACACCCACAATCCTCTTATTCCACTCAAGCATATAGAAAGAAAAGGAATCCTCATAGTGTGAAACTGCAAACTTTTATTGTCCCAAAAACATCCGACCCTTAAGCTATTGCACTTACACAAAAATATATTTAAAACAGCATTCAGGTATAATATACACTGCTGGTGAAAGCAGTTCTGATAATCTCACCACCTCAGAAAGAAACAGATTGTTCATGGTGGTTCCCAGGAGAGACTTGGAACAAATCCCCAGTGCAGCAATCCCCTAGATGAGTTTCCACATTCTGTCTTTGTCAATAGGTCCTATTCAGGATCAGGACATCTTATATCTGTCGATTTGGTTGTTACTGAAATCGCACGCTGATGTCCTTTAATTGCTGAGATAAAGCTGGATTGATTCACTAAGGCGATTGATAATTAGGAGTCCATGAGTGCAATTCCTATAGGGAGTGGAATCACAAGGTGTGGTGACGGTGGAACATTTCTACAATGATATGAACTGTCTCATGAGAAATTACTCAACACCTGGACTGTCACAATTTTTATATTTTTAGAGTACTGGTTGCTCATATGCATTTTTTTTAACTTTATTTATGTGTTTTGTTTTTTTTGAACGCTGCTTGAGCGGGAAAGAACCTATTTCTTTGGAACTTTTTTGCTTTCTCCTTAATGTTATATTTGATTATAGCAGCTGCTTAGTTTAATTTACTTCTTATCTTGAGCACTGGATAAGTGACCCTGTTTGCTTTTACTTATTGTACATAACCTTTAACCACTTTCTTACGGGGGTGCTTTTATCCCCTTCCTGCCCAGGCCAATTTTCAGCTTCCAGTGTTGTCACATTTTGAATGACAATGGCGCGGTCATGAACACTGTACACAAACAACATTTTTATCATTTTTTTGAGACAGATAGAGCTTTCTTTTGGTGGTATTTAATCACCACTGGGTATTTTACTTTTTGCTAAAAAAATTTTTTTTTTTAAAACGTAAATTAAAAAAAAAAAAATGTTTTTCTTAGTTTCTGTTATAAACTTTTGTAAATAAGTAATTTTTCTCCTTCACTGATGAGGCTGCACTGATGGACACTGATAGGCTGCCCTGATGGGCACTGATTAGGCAGCACTGATGGGCACTGATTAGGCAACACTGATGGGCACTGATGAGGCTGCACTAATAGGTAGCACTGATAGGCACTGATAGGCGGCAATGATGGGCAACACTGATGGGCACTGATAGGTGGCAATGATAGACATCACTGATAGGCAATGACAGGCAGCACTGATGGGCACTGACTGGCAGCAATGGTGGGCACTGTTGCAGCTGCACTGATAATCAGGGCACTGATGATCAGTGCCCCGATTATTATTGTAGATGTCCCCTGTGTGGATTTGCTGGTTATCAGCTCTCCTCTCTTCACATGCTGTCAACTTGAGGAGGGGAATGCCGATAAAGGGCAAATCCTGTTTACACTGTAATCAGCTGTTATTGGACACAGCTGATCATGTGGTAAAGAGCCACTGTGATTGGCTCTTTACCACAATCTGTGATCCACTGTGCCCCAAGGACACAGCAATCACAGATGCCTGCAGATGCGCAGGGGGCACGCGAGAAGCACGATCACGAGAGGACATCAGATGATGCCCTTCCAGCATGTGCTATTTCGCTGTAGCCGTCATTCAGCTAAAGCGCGGTCGTGAAGAGGTTAATGTAGCTGTACAGGAAGGAGGGAAGGGGAGTACTGTAGAGTGTCACTTGAGTGAAAACTGTGAGTCTGCTGTGGCTGCTGACATTACATCCAAGATTGTGACACCCAACAGTAGTTACAGGGCTTTTGGATGTCTACACAAGGGAGGTTTTTACAGGTAAATCACATGCATAATATGTGATAAATGCATATATAATCATATGGAAAGACTTTTGTCAACAAGGTCTATTTTTTATTCTTGTCATTATTATTAATATTCTTATTATTATTATTCATGAGTCATATAGTGCCCACAGTTTGCGCAGTACTTTCAAATATAAAGGGAGACTGTACAGCTACAATACATTTCAATACAAGAGAGTTAGGAGGGGACCACTTGTGAGAGCTTACAATCTAATAGGTATGGACAAGTGATGCAAAAGGTAATAACTGTGAGAAAGATGAGTTGATCGAGAAAGTTGAGAGCTTATCTTAATCCTATGTCATTATTAATAGATAGATAGATAGATAGATAGATAGATAGATAGATAGATAGATAGATAGATAGATAGATAGATAGATAGATAGATAGATAGATAGATAGATAGATAGATAGATAGATAGATAGATAGATAGATATTCAGCTTACCAGTCTTGAGATGTAATGGCTGCAAATTTTTTTTTTTTTAGGCGAAGTATTTTTTTAAAAGTACAAAAAGCACTTTTTGATCATTCAAGTTATTTCCTTGTAACTTTAGGGGAGATTCTCATTAGTTCAGTGAGGGAGCTTTGACATCCTAGAACAGAAATAGTTTGTTACTTCTGTAAGTGGGGCTCTGTGATTAGCTGGATGACATCTCTGTAGTCCACTTCTCTATAAGTACACCTCTCCCAGGACCCTCTAGGCCAGTGGCTCTCAACCCTTCTAGTGCCGTGACCCCTTGATAAAATTTCCCAAGTTGTGGGGACCCCTAACAGTAAAATTATTTTCGTAGCGTGGGTTGTCAGCACCCAAGGCAAGACAAGTAATTTGCGCCCCTAACCCACAGACATTTAACGCTTCCTGAGTCCCTTCCACTCGTACAGTATTAAAACCCCTTATGGTACATTTTAGGATGTACCACTCTTTCTCTTTGTTCTCCTTTCTTTCCCTTTTATCTCTTTCTCTATCCTAATTTCTTGTTTTTATCCCCATCCCTCTCTCTAGCTGTCTTTCTTGTTCTTTCTCTCCCTTTTTCTTTGTTCCTCCCCTTCTTTTCCTCTCCCTTTTTCTTTGTTCCTCCCCTTCTTTTCCTCTCCCTTCCATGTATTCTCTATTTTTATTCCTTCTCTTACTCCTTGGTGGTGGGATGAGTGGCAGTGCTGGCAGAGAGTTTGGATCAGCGGCAGTGCTGGCCGGGAGTTGGGATCAGTGGCAGTGCTGGGGGGAGTTCTGATCTGCCAACTTAGGTGCTTGATCAAGGTCATCTGCTGATTTGAGAACTGTAGTGGAGACTTTTAATGACAACTCTAATCACAGGTAGTGTTATTCACTGTGTCTCTGACTTTGTGGTGTCTCGTAGCAGTGACACCTATGCCAAAATCAGGAGATAGGGTCTCCTCCAGCCCCTCCCACTTCACATTGCTCACCAGTCAGCTGACCTCTAGTCTCTGCCTCCCAGCCATGCCGTGAACTGAATGGGCGGCTGCGAAGAGGCTGGCTGGGCAGCCGCGGGTTCCAGGAACAGCCCTTCTGGGTGGCCACAAGAAGGCTGAGAGAGCAGTGCGGGCTTCAGGAACAGCCCAGGATTCAGTGACCCCTGGCAAATCATCATTTGACCCCTGAGGGGGTCCCGACCTCCATTTAGAGAACCACTGCTCTAGGAGAATAGCCTCACTCAGGAAACTCCTGGCCTAAAAATACCTTTTGCAACCCGCCCTAGCCCTCACCTCTATAAGAGTCAAAAAGTCTACAGTCGGCTCTCCTGGGTGCAGGTCTCCAACCCCAGCCCTGTCCAGGGCTTCCACATGCCAGCTACATCTGTACTGGTGTGGGGTGATTGGCTCTCATGTTCCAAATGTAATAGGGCTCCTCCCAACCTGGCTTATATCTGGCTTATCCTGACTTGTTCAAGACATTACTACTGTAGCGACTGGCCATGGTGCAATGTCCTGGCAGGGTGCCAGGCGGTCAAACAGAACCTCCCCGACTGGGGATTCCTCAAAGAGGAAGGCTCGGCATTCCCCACAATATGTCCAGAGTGTGAGGGCTGATGTCAGGGGTCCACACTCAGTGCATATGGGGAAGGTTTCTACGATCCCTGTGCAGCACACCTCCAGACCTCTCCTAGGCATTATGCAAAATCCCGTGTCCAGGGAGACATCCCAGATAGCAGGTGTTGTAAAACAGGACCTCGCCATTCGAGCCACAGCATATCTATAAGGCTGCACCCTGCTGCTCACTGCTGATGTACACACTTCTGCAATTTGCAGGTGTCTGTCTCCAGTCTCCAGTCTCTCTGCCCAAACTCCTTTAGAAACTTTGGGCCAATTCTAGGTCCCAGCATATGGCAAAGGGAGTGTGTTCTATCCTGCTGACTACTGTCAAGTGTAAGAGGGGCTCTATGATTAGCTGGAAGTTGGCACCAAAGCACAAGTCCTGGCCCTGCTTCTGTCCTTTCTAGAACACTAACCCTCCTGCTGGGGCTATACCCTCCACCATATTATGCCCCACTTTATGTCAGAGGCCTCCACAATATAAGGTAAAACTTGACAGATTACCAATGTATCACCAATGTAAGGGTGCACTCCACTGACCACCAATATAAGGGGCACTTTACTAACTATTACTGTAACAGAGCACTGTGCTGACCCTCAATGTATAAAGACCCATCTCCACTAACAACAGTTTTACATTGCACTGGCAACTTATATAAGGGGGGGGGGGGGGGCTGCAGTCCTACATTGGCTACAGCAGCTTGGTATTTAGGCAAAGACAAATGTAATGAAAGCTGCTGTATATATGTGCACCACTAAATGCCTACACTTTTTAAAGTATTATTAACCCAGGGCCCTGCATTCACTATATCTGGTCTCCGACAGTACACAGAACATAGCAATGCAATTATTCAGCAGTATATAGCAGTCTTGTGACTTCTATCAGTGTCCAGCCGAACACTGGTAAAGCTTGTAGGAGGAGTTTTCATTCTCCTCTGACTGTCCTATGAGGCTGCATGACCCCTGACCCACTGTCTGGACAGTGCTGATTGGCCTTGTGCTGATCACATGCACCCACATGCAACTCTCTAGCAATACACACCAAACTGAGCATGTGCAGAGTGCCCCCAAGGCTCTGTACTATCAGCAGATGGATTGGGTGCTGTAGAAGAAGGAAAGGATCAGAGAAGACAGGATCAAACAGCCTTCTTCCTCCGCCCCCTCCTTCCCTCCCCCCCCCTTTTCCTTTCTCTCCTTCACCCTCTAGCAATGCCCTCCTGCAGATCCATGGACTCATAATACAGTAAGCACATTGAACTCCATGGTTGGTAAATTTTCCAACTATATGGTACGAACCAACTGACCCTTCAACATTTTCCATTTTTGATTTGTAGCATTAACGTGAATCCTACCCGGGTGCGGTTCTGGACTGCCCGTCTCGCCCCCTCCCTTCCCTCCCTCTCCCACATGGGGGGCTGGTAAGCGTGATCTCTCGTAAGGCTCATCTGGTCCATCACCCGTCCCTGGGGGAACTGGTCTGACACGGGGGAGACAGGGGAGCGAAGGAATAAGTGCATTCATCCTAAACATTTTGGCAATGCCAAGAATGACACTGTAGTGTCACAATCTCTGTGATAGGTAACTATACAATTTATTCAGTCACATTACAGGGTATGCCTGCATGGTTTCTGGCACTGTGGAAATTGGATGCTATGTTTGATATGTGATATATGTTACCCCCTTTCTTTTAGTGTGGACAGCCATCCTCTGAAGAAGACCCGGGAAGGGTCGAAACGCGTCAGGATTATTATACACAATTATTGTTGTCCCACATATACTGTATGGCCTTTTGTTTTCATTTAGAGGCTTTTATTGTTATCTAAAACGCTTACAATTGGGGAAATACAGGCTGCCTTCATACATTGTGTCATACATTGGTTTTCACTGCAAGTTGCTGTCTGTTGCATATGTATGCCATACTCAGTTCGTGTCCTGACTCTAACAGTCAGTATTCATTTCTATGAATTTTTTCTTTTAATGTTATTTATATATTTTTTGTACTAATAAAATCCAATTTTTTCAACTATTCATTGTACTCCATTGGCTGTTTAAAAGCCCCGATAGGGGGTTCTCTCTGGTTTCTTTCATGCACTGTATGGGGTGTGCAGCCTACCTGTCTACACTCATGGGAGTGCCTTTTATTGTTGCAGGATCAAACAGCCTTTTTACACAATGCGGAGGATTAACCTCTTAGGTTCCACAGTGAGTATAACAAGCATGCTTTACTGCATATACAGACTGATTTTACTGTTGTGGGTTTAGTAACCTTATTAACTGCTATCTGCTTTCTGCTTTTTTTTAGGGGCAATGTCTATTAGGCAGCGTGTTTCTGCAAACTACTTTATATGTATTGTGTAAACAGTGTGCATAGAAAATTACAGCCCTTATCCCTATAGATTAGATAAAGTTAGCATACTTCAGTTAGGCATATTATTCCTGAATAAAACTAGTAAAACAGCTGCCTGTACTTTTTGGGAAAATTTATAAAATGTGTCTGAGATAAACTTTGTTCCAAACTTTGTCTCAACTAGAGAACTATTTTTATTTTGTAAACTGTGTGGAAAAAAGGAGATATAGAAAATGATTGGCTGATATTAGCAATGACACTAGTCAGATAGAATTTGTCACAGACACTTATTAGTAATTCCCCCTTTGTCTGTAGTACATTTTAAAATATCCTGCTGCTGGCCAATTTCACATTGCTGTATCATCTGCAGTTTCCTAATTGTTATATAGATTTGGATGGAAACTCCCTGTACCCCTATAGTAATGTATATTAACCACTTTACCTCCGGAAGATTTACCCCCTTCATGACCAAGCCATTTTTTGCTATACGGCACTGCTTTACTTTAACTGACAATTGCGCGGTCATGCAACGCTGTACACAAATTATGTATGTAATTTTTTCCCACAAGTAGAGCTTTCTTTTGGTGGTATTTGATAACCACTATTTTTTATATTTTTTGCGCTATAAACAAAACAAAGACCAACAATTATGAAAAAAAATATAGATTTTTTTTTACTTTCTGCTATAAAACATATCCAATAATTATTTTATTTTTTTAATCTAATTTCTTCATCAATTTAGGCCAATATGTATTCTGCTACATGTTTTTGGTAAAAAAAATCCCAATAAGCATATATTGATTGGTTTGCTCGAGAGTTATAACTATATAGTTATACTATGGTACAGGGCTCAAAATTTCAAGTCCTAAGCTACTAGCCAGGCCTCAAGGGTTACTCGCCACCAGTTAGTCCCGCCCCTAACCACGCCCTCATAATTTATCTCATGAAATGACACTTAAATGTTTTATGTAGAATTAAGTTATAAAAATAAATATTAACAACAACTTTTTCCATGCCCACCAATGCAGTCTGCCTGTGCCCACCAATGCAGCCTGCCTGTGCCCACCAATGCAGCCTGTGTCCACCAATGCAGCCTGTGCCCACCATGTAGCCCGTGCCCAACAAGCAGCCTGTGCCCACCAATGCAGTTTGTGCCCACCTTGTAGCCTGTGTCCACCAATGCAGCCTGTGCCCACCATGTAGCCCGTGCCCAACAAGCAGCCTGTGCCCACCAATGCAGTTTGTGCCCACCTTGTAGCCTGTGCCCACCAATGCAGCCTGTGTCCCCCAATGCAGCCTGTGCCCACCAATGCAGCCTGTGCCCACCATGCAGCCTGTGTCCACCAATGCAGCCTGTGTCCACCATGCAGCCTACCTGTGCAGGGGAGGAGAGGAACAGGAGAGCCGCCCGGATGATCAGAGCGCAGGGAACACAGGGATAACAGCTTTCATTTCAATTGCTTTGTTCTCGCCACTCAATGTCACACACAGCCCCGCCCCCTGGCCAGGGAACTTTGATTGACAGATCGCCCTTCCCGGGATTCGAGGGCAATCTGTCTATTAAAGTTCCGGGACCAGGAGGAGAGGCTATATGTGACAGCGAGCATCGGGGAACACAGCAATGTGAAATGAAAGCTGTTATTGCTCTTATCATCCGGGCGGCTCTTCTTTCTCTTTCAAAGGGTTAAATGTGTGCCTAACCAGTGTTTGTGTGTACAATGTGGTGCTTTCACTAAAGGATGTGCTGGTTTTTATTCCCTGATTTGCAGGGAAACAAAATCCAACACATCCCTGCTGACAGGACAGAGCTCTGTATTGTTTACATAGGCAGAGCTCTGTTTTGTCTTCCTTCTTGCCGATCAGTAGGTGCTGGCCAATGGCCACCCATCAAAGCACAAGTGGCGCGCCGACGGCACACGTGTGCTCCCCCTACCCGGAAGAGCAAATTCTGCGCCGCCAGCCCGCACTGTCACAGTAGATGTACAGTGCATGCTTGGCAAGTGGTTAATCCCAGAATCGGATAATGTTTAAAATGTTGTGATAATTATTGACTGATGTACCTTGTTGGACATCTTGACTGAAAAGAAAAATAAGACCAAAGCTTTTTTGCCACACTTCTCTTGCAAGCGTGCACTTACTTTTTCTCTCCTCTGACCAAGAGTCAGATTATAGCAGGCTGTCAGGAGCATGCTGGCCATAGCGCAGCTGAAGTTCCGAGGCATGTGCAAATGTGCAGGCGCAGCCCTGTGGGTGCCTGTCTTGCTGTGCAGAGGCGCTTGCATATACTATGCACATGTGCACGCGCATTCACCATTGACACTGGCACTAAGTGGCATATATACTGTAAGTGCAGAAGCTGCACCAGTTCATTGCTGTCTGATCTGCAGCTGTACCCATGTTCCTGTATCTGATTCTGCTAACTTCTGTGTTTAGCATGGGTTACTCCTAACTTCGCTTGAACGCTACCTGCCCCGACCTTGGATTTGAACTTTGCTCTGCCTTATGCTCATCTGTCTGATCGTGTGTTGCTGACCTTTGCCTTTATCCTGATGATTCTCTGTTTGCCCTCTATGCCTGCATCTGACCGTCTGTTGCTGACCTGGCTTGTCTGACCTCGCATCCAGTTGTTCATCTGTCCTGCCTGCACCTTGCCTAGCTCCCGCTGATGCTCCTTCAGCTGTGGGCCACCAATCTTCCTGCGCCTACAATCAGCCGTTGTCTACTGCTGCCTGCTGTCTATTAACCCAGGGGCTGCTGTTCCTGCTGACATCTGTTGTTCCAGCAATTCAGCCAACTCTAGTGGCACACCTGCTTTGCATCACTGCTACCAGCGGAAGACTACACAGGCACTCATACTTTACTGCGCTCTCGTGGCCACTGCCACAAGGTCAGTGGTCCCTGAGCTGAGGCTGTATGAGAGGCATCCCTCTGCACAACAGGCAGAGGGATGCCTGTAAGGTATGCAGTAAGGTATGTGACACAGGCTATTGCCCGCTGTCAGCTGATGTAGCAGAGCTGCTCCAGGCTCTGCTTAATCGTGACAATATTGTTGGGATCCATCCAGCTGCCCGACTGACAGCTGGCTTTCAGCTCTCAGGGCTCAGCTGGGAGCCAGAGCCAGCTGCACCCACCCCCTCTCCAGCCCAGCACTGACAAATTCAGTTATTGCTCTTTGCTTTGAACAGACTGAGAACTGGACAATCAACCATTGTGGGACATCTGCAGCATAACACAGGTGAGTATGGAGATTTATTTTTTTATAAACCTCATACATCTCCTTGAATAAAATATATTTTAATATCAGGTAAGTATGTGTGTGGGTTTTATTTTAAATACAGAACTTTTTGGTGTATGTGTGTTTATTTACTTAGAACTATTGTGGAAATGGGAATGGGGTATTCATGTATGGAAAGAGGTCCTTGTCCCTCAACATTGCCAAAACTGGAATAAGGGTAATTTTTACCCTTGGAACATTTCCCTCCTTCAATGCTGCTCCACCTTGCTTGGTACCCCTAATGTTGAAAGGCATGTACAACTTTAAAGGCATCTCTCAAGCACGTTATTTACAGGATTTGTGTATTTCCAATGTTGACTTCAAAACCGCTGTACACTATGTTTTTGTTTTCTGCATTGGAACATGTCACTCATGGCAGTGCCCAGCTTCCTATGCCTTTTTTGATAGAATTTTGCCTGTTAGCTCTAAAAATGGGTAGAACTTACTAACAAGATTGAATTTTCTTTCATATAGTTTATATTGTGATAGGGATACATACATCTTTAGCCAGCAACAAAAATGTACAGGCATGTTAAAGCAATACTGACATTACAAGGGCAAGAAATGTATTTTCAACTGTATCACCATCCATAAGTATCCACACAATATATGTCAAATACAAAGTTGGATTTTATAACCACATACAGTTATTATATATTATATTATATAACCACATACAGTTGTAACAAGCACCAATTCACTAAACTCGTCAAATAACAGTAAGTAAACTATATCCAAGTTTATTCTGAGACAGTAAAAGTTTTATCCCATATTGTCTATTTATTGAAAAAGGTCCTGAGGCCTTGAGTGTTGTGTGCAAGAAACTTCTTATAGGTGAAATGCGTTTTAGCTCTATGAATGACCTCTGACACATTAAGAGCTTTAGTTAACCTCCAGTTATTTGTTTCGGTTAAACAAACAGCTATTAATATGTGAATGATTACTGTCTGAAACTGGGATTGAACTTTCATAGACTTCAGTGAGATTCACAGTTTTACAGGATTTACTGAACCTCCGAGGACTGAACCCGGGCTGATACCTGGTTAAGGAAACTTGCAAATTTGAGTTATTAATTAGTTTCTCTACAAAAAAATCATGATTTTCTTAACCAAAGTGGTCTAAGTAGACAGAAAACAGTAGACAACATAAAAGTAAGTAAATTTTTTTTTCCCTCCAAATTAGTCTTTTCACGGGTCTATTTTCCATTTCTAGATAATTGTACACCTAATATTGATGCAAAATTTCTCTGCATCATTTTGTCAGTGCAGGGTACTATTGTCACTGGTGGATCCATGATGCTCTGCACACACACAGTATACCCTCTGTCCTCGGGCTTTAGGGTTGAATTATGCTTTGGAAGGCTGAGGATATCTTGTGGTGGAGAAGAGGTACTGTGGCCGACAGTGCTGGAGAGAAGTATTCAAGCTAGAAATGCATTTTCTACACAGACTGAAAGCCCAATATGAGAAAAAAAATTTGACATGAGATTTAAGGTGCATTGAAATGCACGAATCAGACTTGCTCAGGGCAGCTGACATACATGCACATAAAATAATATTTAAGTTCTCTGAGTGATAAAGCTGCTAATAGAAACCACTGAGGTTTTTATTTAAGTTTTACATTTGATGCTATTAGGACGCAAAATGGATGAATTGTATCCAGTTCCAAGGCCTTTTGTGCTCAAAGATCTCTAGAGTCCACCTCCATCTGTACTGGGATTTAGTGCTAATATCCGTTTTGTGGTATTGTATTTTTGTGTGCTTTTCTAAAGATAATCTAAAATAGATCCCTCTGTCCTTCACCACAATGAGTTACTATAAAGAGTAAATATGTGCTTTTAGCAGGCTGCATTGTAAAGCTTTCTTGTATTCATTTGTTTGTGCATTTTGAGCTAACATATCCAGTCAGTTTTATTTGTTCCACATTATTTCTCTGCAATGTACAGGTTTTATTACACAGGGAGATAGCGGTGAAGGTATATGATCGTTTGGTAAGACATTTCAAATTATCAGATTATCCATATTCCTGTGCTAAATATCATTAACAGTTAGATGTCATCCATAACATTATTTCATTGTCTAAATCTTAAAGCAGAACAATACTCGCCTCAACTCAAGCCATACGGCATGCTCAAGCTTCCTGCCCAGCCGCTGACATTTTCGGGAGGCCACCTTCCAGGTCTTGAACGCTGGCTGCTGTCATTGGCCGGGTGGGGATGAGCACTCTCACACATGCATGGGACTTCAGTCAGATTCGGCATTGCCTAATTTTTACAGTGCACCGAGCGTGTGCGCGTCTCACTGTACAAGGAAGACAGGCAGGTAAGTAACTTTAATGCAGAAGAGACATACAGTGCCTTGAAAAAGTATTTATACCCCTTGCAATTTTCCAAGTTTTGTCATATTTAAACTAAAAACATAAATGTATTTTATTGGGGTTGTATGTGATAGACCAACACAAAGTGGCACATAATTGTGAAGTGTAAGGAAAATGATAAATGGTTTTCAAAATTTTTTACAAATAAATGTGTGAAAAGTGTAGCGTGCATTTGTATTCAGCCCCCCTGAGTCAATACTTTGTAGAACCACCTTTCGCTGCAATTACAGTTGCTAGTCTTTTTGGGGATGTATCTACCAGCTTTGCACAAATGGTAAACACTATTCTCAAATGTTACTGATCCTAGTTGGTTATTGTACAAGCCAGGCAATTAGCATTTTCAGAATGGCTCACAACATGTAAGCATATCTGCATTACCCTCACTCTGACACCAGGTCAGTAATGTAAAGTTAAATATACCTAATGGAGACACAGACAGAAATAAAAACCTGACAGATATTTTGACCCTTCTCTTCTCTCAGCAAAGCTCTCCTCTAAAAATAAAGGTTTTAGCTAGAAATGGCCTTGAAGCTCATATAACCCAATATGGCATTTTCCTTCAGCACAATTAAAATGTGTAATCTTTGTACGATGACTGGAGATAATGTTTTTTTTTTCTTGTGTTTGTACATCTAGGTTCTACTTTTATGTAACAATTATGCTTCAAAAACAGTTGGGGTATTTGACAAAAAATATTATAACATTCATGAAAATGCTTTGTCTTTGTGATACATTGTTGGTTACACTTCCAGCTTACCTGTCTGCAGTCATATTCCATCATCATTACTATCAAATGTACTGTATTTGCATATCATAAACACTTCACTGTGCATTTTTGGCAGTACTCTCCGAAAGATCATTTGTATCTATCAAAATCTTTTTTTTCACTGAGCAGACAACTTAATTTACCTATAACAACATGGCTCACTAAATTGTATATACAGCATTTCTATGTCCATGTCAAGGCGAATTTCACACTCTCCAACACAGGTGAGGGTTTAGAATAGTTATTATTGCTCCAGAGAAGACTGACACACCACAATATTTGCTATGGAACAGGTTATTTATTCCTCACATAATCCACAGGTTCCATGGGCCTTCAAATCACCCCTTCCTCAGTGCTTTAATAGTTGACTGAGGAAAAACAGCATAGTTGGATTTTATTTATATATCTATATATTTTCAGATAATATCCCATAGAGAAGAGCTATTTGTTATGCAGTTGATCTTGCAGTAAAACCTTGCCTGTTTTCCTGAGCTGGTTGGCTTACACCCCCTTGTAGACCTTTTATGTATATTGAGCTGCCTTGGCCAAATATTTTGTTTCTATTTATTAGAAAGGAGCCCAATACAGCAACCTTTCTCAACCTCAACTTATTTTTACGTATCAGGGAACCCCTGCTAAAAATCAGTTCATCAGGGAACAGTGGAAAATTGCCTTGTACTTTGGTGGTCAGTGCGAAGAAAGTAATGGCCCGGAGCAGAGGTGAAACTGGGAGGAGGGCCAGCATGACTGGGGTGGGCAATGAGGCGGAGTGGAGAATGAGGGTAGAAAAATAAAAAAGAGGCATCTGTTTAGGATTGGTGGGCCTGGAGTTGGGGGGTGTTACCAAGAAAAACTGTGGGGGGTGGCAACCTGGCAGTGGTCAGTTGGAGCACGGGTCAAGAAGGAGAAGAAAGTTTTTTCCTTTGCTCCTTGAGGTAAAAACTTTACCATGGGGGATCTTGAGGCCTTATTGTCCCAGCTACGGGAGGAGGCGGCGGCCAGAGGTACTGAATGGCTACAGGCTACAGTATCCAGTTTGATTCAGGCCCCTAGCCAGGGACCCTCTGGCTCATCCGCAGGCCCCCCTCCTCAGACTCGCCCACGTGCTAGGAGGTCCAGGCCTCCTGAGCGTTTTAGCCCAGAGGCGACGAGAAGCGTCCGTGACCGTTTTGGGAGCCCTTTACAGGACCCTTCGGCGCCACCGGCCAAGCGGACGCCTGCTTCGCCCAGCGTGGTGGCCGGTAGGAATCCCCGCCCACGGCGGACCCGGGGTGGGAGCGCTTCTGCTAGGCCTGCCCTCACCCCCCTATCTACTGACCGTGGTTCCAGTGCGGCCTCCTCGAGAGTGGCTCGGCGGGGGAGAGAAGAATCGGCGGGTGCCGGCCTGATGCCTGGAGCGGCCGGGGCCTCTGTTCCGGAGAGACGGGGGCGGAGTGGATCGTCGGCGGTGACGCGGCGGCATGCTGGGGACACTTTGGTGGAGCGGTCCAGATCGGCAGCTAGGCGGGCTTCCCCAGCCCGGCCCAGAGCTCAGCGTAGAGGCCGCGTGGAGCGGGAAGAGTATCCAGGCACGGCGCGCAGGGATGACGACACTGCAGGGCGCCCGACGGTTCCAGGAAGTGCGGAAGTGCGGCCTACTCATTCGGTCGGAAGGGAGGCTGGGAGTTCGGATGGCAGCATGTCGGAAGGGGAGATCGCCGAATCGGAGGAAGGAGAGAGCCAGGTGGCGGCGCAGGGAGCGGATCTTGCGGCTGGATGTCCTGTGGGGCAGCGACAGCCAGGTAGGGACATGTCTTCTGTTTTTTCTCTGTCTTCTCCTGCTTTTAATTTTGGGGGCTCAGGGATTGCTGTAAGGGGTGCAGGGGGTGCTGAGGTTCAGAAGGATGGAGCAGGTAGTGCGGTGATTGGTACGTGTTCCCCTCCCCTGGGTTTAGCAGTGGCACAGGACATGGGAGTGATGCACACCTTGTTGGCTGGCTTGAGGGAGGTGTTGGCGCGCTGCGAAGCTGGTGCACGGCCGGTGGCGGACGCTTCCCCGGTGGGGGTATGGGCAGCAGCCCGTACTCCTGCAGCTCAGGGTACTGCGTTGGGGGTTCTAGGCCAGGTTACGGGAGTGGGGGATGCTGGTACGGTCGCAGGCCCGGCAAACGGTGGGTTAGGTGTGAACAATCCTGTAGTTCCGCCGCCAGTGGCGTCGGTGACAGCCGGTACATCGGCGGCAGTTGCGGATACCGGTCTGGCTGGAAAAACTACGGTGGGGGTAGATGGGGTGCGTTTGGCGGATGCCGCCAAATGTGAAGTATATGTATGTTTTGAGGGTCCTTTGGGTGCTCATTTGAAGCCGGAGGTGAAAGAGCGCATCTGGAAGGGTGAATATGTTGAGATTTTCTCTTTGTTGCCCTTGGAGAAGTTTAACTTGGACAAAGTTAAGCCGGACGAGAGCAAGAAAGAAGAGGAGGAAAAGCGGCGCTATCGTTTGATTCCGCGCACGTTTGCAAATTGGTTGCAGGCGTTTGCGATTTTGGCGGGCGTTATTGGGGAGAAGGCCCCGGAGAACTGCTCAGCTCTTTTTTGCTACCTTGACTCCATCGGGGAGGCACAACGAGTGTATGGGGGCACTGCGTGGCTGCGTTACGATGAGCAGTTCCGTCAACGGAAGGCGGTCCGCCCTTCTTTGTGGTGGGACCATAAGGATATTAGCCTATGGATGAAGCTGATGTCCTCTCCCAGGAGTTCGTTGCCCCCCTTTCAGGGCGGGGCCGGGGGTTCGGCCTCTGCCGGGCAACCGGCCGGAAATTGTCCGGGTTTCTGCTGGCAATTTAATGCCGGTACATGCAAATTCGGGACAAAATGTCGTTTCCGCCATGAGTGTTCCACCTGTGGGGGTTTTCATCCCCAGTCTCGGTGTTTTAAACAAGGACGCGGAAAAGGGGGGGATTCTGGAAAAAGGGATGACGCCGGTGAGGGTAAGAAAGATGGCCCCGTTTCTAAGGCGCTATCCTAATCGGGAAGCGGCCGAGTTGTTAGAGTTGGGTTTTACCGAGGGTTTCAAATTACACTGTCAGTTATTGGCGGCCCCGCCTATGGCTGACAATTTGAGGTCGGCCAGGGAACATCCGGAGGTCGTTACTGAAAAATTGTTCAAAGAAATTTCGTTGGGTCGTATGGCTGGCCCGTTTGAATTGCCGCCGGTACCCAATCTGGTGGTATCCCCATTGGGTGTTGTCCCCAAAAAGGAGCCGAACAAGTTTCGGCTCATTCATCATTTGTCTCATCCGCGAGGGGGATCAGTCAACGATTCCATTGCTCCGGATCTCTGTACGGTGTCGTACACGTCATTCGATACGGCGGTGGCTTGGGTCCAGCGGTATGGTAGGGGAGCTCTGTTGGCTAAGACGGACATCGAAGCTGCTTTTCGCCTTTTGCCGGTCCATCCGGATAGCTGCCATCTTTTGGGCTGTAGATGGCAGGATAGGTTTTTTGTTGATAGATGCTTACCCATGGGGTGTGCTATTTCCTGTTCCTTGTTTGAGCAGTTTAGCTCTTTTCTTGAATGGGTGGTGAGGGATGTTTCGGGCTTGTCATCCGTCATTCACTACCTGGATGATTTTTTGTGTATAGGGCCTGCGGAGAGTGCGATTTGTGCATCCCTGTTGGCCACACTTCAGCAAGTTTTCGAGGTGTTTGGGGTCCCGTTGGCCGCCGACAAAACCGAAGGGCCGGCCACGGAACTTCGTTTCTTGGGTATCATCATTGATACCATAGCTATGGAGTGCCGCTTACCTCTGGATAAACTTGAGGATTTGAAGGAGGAGGTGGCGGGGGCCTTACGGGGGAAGAAGATTCAACTTCGGGCCCTGCAATCTCTCTTGGGCAAGCTAAATTTTGCCTGTCGCATTATGCCTATGGGGCGGGTTTTTTGCAGGCGATTGGCGGCTGCCACGGCTGGTGTTAGGGCACCGCATCACCACATCAGACTGGTGCAGGATCATAGGGAAGATTTGAAAGTGTGGGATTCCTTTTTAACTTACTATAATGGCCGAACTTTGTGGCAGGATCGGGTGGTTTCGAATTTTGATTTGGAACTGTTCACCGATGCAGCAGGTTCCGGTGGTTTTGGGGCTTTCTTGCAGGGGCGTTGGAGCGCGGGAGAGTGGCCAGCGGAATGGCAGGAAACTGGTTTGGTACGCAATCTAGCGGTGTTGGAATTGTTTCCCATCGTGCTTGCTGTTGAGCTATGGGGGGAAGATTTTAGGAATCGCCGTGTACGTTTTCACTGTGATAATCTTGGGGTGGTGCAGGCCATTAATAATAACAGTGCTTCTTCTCCTCCAGTTGTGCGCTTACTGCGACATCTGGTTCTTACCTGTTTGCGTATTAATTGTTTTGTGTCTGCTGTACATGTTCCTGGTGTTGACAATTCGGTGGCTGATGCGTTGTCTCGTTTCCAGTGGGACAGATTTCGTCAATTGGCACCGGAAGCGGAGCAGCGCGGGATTCCTTGCCCCGAGAGGTTATGGAGCATCGTATTGCCACTGCCCATTTGTTGATGCGGAAGTCGGTTTCTGCGGCTACGTGGACAGCGTATACTAAGGTTTGGCAGGAATGGAAAGACTTGTTAAGGGAAGTGGGGGACGGCTCTCCAGCAGAGCTTGGTGTAGATTTGTTACTGTATTTTATTGGTAGGAACTTTGAGGCCGGGGTCTCGGCCTCGTATATGTCGCGGAAGTTGGCCGGACTGGCTTTTATGTTTCAGTTGACAGGGCAGCAGGACGTGACCAAAGTATTTAAGGTTCGGCGTGCTATGCGGGGTTACCGCGTTGGTCGGGCGGCTGCTGATAAGAGACGTCCTGTTTCTTTTGCGGTGTTGGGTGTCGTAGTAGATCAGTAGGGTAAGGTTTGTGTGTCCGAGTACGAGAGGGTGTTGTTTCGGGCGGTTTTTGTATTGGCCTTCTTTGGGGCTTTCCGGGTGGGCGAACTGGTTAGTCGGAACAAAAAAGGTCAAGGGGGCCTTGAAGTTCAGGACGTGTGGGTACAGGGTGATACTTTGGGTGTTTTCCTGAGGCGATCCAAGACGGATCAGTTGGGTAAGGGTGCCCGAGTTGATTTGAGGGCGGTTCCTCGCTCTCCAATTTGTCCAGTTTGGGCTGTAGGGGAGTTTTGTAAACTTAGGCCTCTGGGTCCTGGGGTTTTCTTTAAGCATGAAGATGGGACGGCTTTGTCTCGCTTTCAATTTCAGGCCGTGTTTAAAAAATGTTTGGTCGCAGCAGGTTTAAGGGCAGAGAATTATTCTTCTCACTCTTTCCGCATTGGGGCGGCGACGGAGGCTGTTCGCTGGGGATTAGATGAGAAGGCGGTAAAAAGTATTGGACGCTGGGAGTCTGCTAGATTCCGAACGTATATCCGCCCTCATTTATTGTAAGTCTTCAGGTAAAGGGGGGGTTCCTTTTTCTTGTGACTCCTCTCTCTCTTGATTTCCTCACATATTCATGTTGTTCGTGTCTTGTAGGCATTGTCTTAGTTAGGGGGTTATGTGTATGTTTCCCCCCCCCCCTTTTTTCTTTCAGAACCAGAAGCCTGCTTGATATGGATCCTGGGACACTCCTATGTGTATTGGGGTGCCAGGAGGGCGGATGTCCGACAAGGGGGCAGGTTCCTGGGTTTGTCTGTAGATGAAGGCACTGTGCGTTGGCTTGGTATTCCGGGCATGCTTTGGTCCAGAGTGGTGCCCGAAATGCATAAGTACGCTCGTTTGGATCGCCCCCCAGATGTGGTTTTACTACACGTAGGGGGTAATGATCTTGGTTTGCGTTGTGCACGGGAACTTATTCGGGATATTAAGTTTGATTTGTTGCGATTACAGTCTTTTTTCCCAGACACCATTTTTGTCTGGTCGGATATCGTGGCTAGAACTGCTTGGCGTATGGCTCGTTCTGTCGCTGGTATTAACAGAGCAAGGGTCAAGGTAAACAAAGCGGTAGCCAAATTTTTCGTACGCAATGGAGGTTTGGCTGTACGCCATCGGGATCTGGAAGATGAAACGTGGCGTTTTTTGCGCGCGGATGGTGTTCACCTAAATGCCATAGGTATTGACCTGTGGCAGCTGGGTTTGCAGGATGGCGTTCAGCGGGCGGTCAGGCTGTGGAGGGCGACACGTACGTAAGGTGTCACGTTCGTGTGCTTTGGCGGTAGGTCTATGGGGTCTTTGAAGGTGGTGCTTAAAAAATAAGGGAGGTTTAGGGGGGATTGGGCCCATCCGGAGGGATGGGTGTCCCTTCCATTAAGAACAATACTAAGGTAACAATGGTGTGTCGTTTTTTGGTTGTATCGTGAAGGAAGTAACTGGTTTGTCCCTTGAGCTTGCGTAATATACGGCAGGGGGCCTTTTATGGAGTGTACCGATACAACTATGTTGGTTGAGAAAATATTTTGCCCTTCAAAGACCTCTAGATCAGGCAGGTTTTAAAGCTGATTTGTGTTCGGTTTAAGGTTATGTAAAAAATGTATTTATATGCATTTACGTTGTACGTTTTTTGCGAAAAAATTTCTGTATTTTATTTTGTTATAATAAAAGGCTGCTATGGCCAGTCGACTCCAAAGAAAAACAGGTTGTGTCGTCTGGTCAATGATTAAGTAATAATTTACAAGGGGTTGTTAGTGGTGGATAACGAGAGCCTCAGTAAATATGCACATCCCTTAGTCAAGTAATGGCCCGGAGCAGAGGTGAAACTGGGAGGAGGGCCAGCATGACTGGGGTGGGCAATGAGGCGGAGTGGAGAATGAGGGTAGAAAAATAAAAAAGAGGCATCTGTTTAGGATTGGTGGGCCTGGAGTTGGGGGGTGTTACCAAGAAAAACTGTGGGGGGTGGCAACCTGGCAGTGGTCAGTTGGAGCAAGGGTCAAGAAGGAGAAGAAAGTTTTTTCCCACCCTCCCTCCCCAATTTTAATTTTGTTTTTGATTCCTTGAGCTTATTGGTTAGGAATTTTCGTTATTGTACTGTTGCGTGCTTGTCATAGCAGCGGTAGGTCTATGGGGTCTTTGAAGGTGGTGCTTAAAAAATAAGGGAGGTTTAGGGGGGATTGGGCCCATCCGGAGGGATGGGTGTCCCTTCCATTAAGAACAATACTAAGGTAACAATGGTGTGTCGTTTTTTGGTTGTATCGTGAAGGAAGTAACTGGTTTGTCCCTTGAGCTTGCGTAATATACGGCAGGGGGCCTTTTATGGAGTGTACCGATACAACTATGTTGGTTGAGAAAATATTTTGCCCTTCAAAGACCTCTAGATCAGGCAGGTTTTAAAGCTGATTTGTGTTCGGTTTAAGGTTATGTAAAAAATGTATTTATATGCATTTACGTTGTACGTTTTTTGCGAAAAAATTTCTGTATTTTATTTTGTTATAATAAAAGGCTGCTATGGCCAGTCGACTCCAAAGAAAAACAGGTTGTGTCGTCTGGTCAATGATTAAGTAATAATTTACAAGGGGTTGTTAGTGGTGGATAACGAGAGCCTCAGTAAATATGCACATCCCTTAGTCATGTCTCTCTTATAGTAGTCTTCACAATATCACCCTTACAGACAGCTAAAAAAGATCATTAATATCATGCTGCTGGCTCTGCCAAGTGGCTTTGGACACACAACTATCCAAGCACCATTAAATAAGAAATCAGTCACAGCTGAAGGGACTCCTAGCAACTTCTGGGTCTACCATTTGACAAACCCTAGGGTTCCACAGAACCCTGGCTGAGAGTGGTTGCAATACAGTGTTTAGATTCAGTACCTCCCATCTACAGGTTCACAATTTATTGTTATCTGTATCCCCACTTAGGAGATTTACTCTCTCTATTAGTCCCAGGGACAAAAGATACCAGGACAAAGAGTAAGAAAGATCCAAAATATTGAGTTGTCTCCAGAACAGGAGTAGAGGGGAAGCATGCCAATGATGGGATTTTTTTTCCTCATTTTGATGAAATTTGCTCTTGCTGCATTTTGTCTCAATAGGACATGGACTTTAAATCCTACAGTGCATGGGAACAGGAACAAAGTGTATGTCTACATGTTAACCTTCTGGGTATTAAAAAGTGATGAACAAAAGAAAGGAGAGGCAACCAGTTCGGGAGTAGAGGCGGTGGTGGCCGGTGACAGAGGTTCTGTTGGAGGGGTGGATTGGTGGCTGTATGATCTACCCAGTGTACATATTCGCCAGCACACCATGGATCAACACTTCCATCCAAATGTTTCTTTTTGGAGAGAGATCACATCACAGACATAAGTCCAACGTTTCACTTATCTCTGTGATGTGATCTCTCTCAATAAAATACATTTTTGGATGGAAGTGTAGATCCATGGTGTGCTGGCGAATATGTACACTTGCTTGATGTTTCCAGGACCCAACTGGCAATCGCTACAGCACCAACCATTTTAAGAGCCATACTTTCCAGGAATGTGCGCGATAGGAATATTGACAAGACTGTATGATCTACCCGTTTAAGCCCCAGGGACCCCAAGTAGAACTCATTATATAATGGACTTGGATCATGAGTGTGCAAAGCCCCGTAAAGCTTCCCTCCATTCAGCTTCTAGGTCCAAAAAATAATGGAAAAGGACTGCATCTTTTTTCATTTTTCCAGATAGATCGGAGGTAGCCTGAAGTTTTTATCTGGCAGTGAATGAATAAACCAGTCCTTGCTCCTGCTGTGTGACAGAACCAATATTGATAACTTCCAGATGTTATCTATTTGATAAAGTTGTCCTGTGACTAAATGCATTGGGGCGAAGTTAGGCAGTGTCGATCAGCTTGCGGACTATTTAGGTGTGAGGAAGAGCCAACAGCGATGTTTCATGCAGAGCAGGCAGACACTTACTGAGCTCAAATGCAATGTGATATGATTTGGTTTGTAAGAGAATTTGTAAGTGCAGTTCTTTTTAATTAAATACACTTTTAAGACGTTATTAATGTTGGTTGAGTATTAATATGATGCGCTGGAAGCTTCTTGAATACAGAAAACAACTTTACTTGCATGGAGGATAGCAGAATTTATCTTAACAGCAATTGAAACAGGAACACAACTGAACACTGAGGAAAAGCACTTCTCCCTACATCATACAATAGAGTTACATGCACATTATACTATAACACCGCAGCACCACCTTCTGTGACTTTTGTGCCCCAGCCGCCGTTGCCATAAGTGAATACATTTGCTGTTTAGGTCATTAGAGACTATATTGGCTTGCTGGTCTGTGGTGATAAGCCTGTATAGGTTATCATCAAGTTTTCCTTTTGTGAGGAATCGCTTATTATTGTGAATTGTGCATTCATCACCCTGGAACTTAATTGTGAGATTTTTCACTGATAAAAGGCTGCCTTCTAGTTCTGGAGCATATAGCACTTTCTTTACAAGGATTCTGTGCTTGCCTCCTTGTGGTGTAATGCAGTTCAGGAAGTCCGGGCCTTTACCTGCTGCAGTGGTGCTTTTCCCGTTTGCTAAGAAAACTTTGTATTTTGCACTGTAATCAATGTTTGTAAAGAAGGTCTCATCACTAGTCATATGGCTTGTCGCACCTGAGTCTATGCACCAGCCATGTGGCTTGCCGCTCTGTGTCACTTTAAAGGTGCCACTCCATGATGTGTCTGCAGTTTCCTTTGTGGTTGCTTTGACTCTTTCTTTTGTGGATAGCTCTAGCTTTCGCTGCTTGGCTTTCCAGATAGAACAGTCCTTTTTTTATGTGACCGGTTCTTTTACAGCGAAAACAAGCTCTGCTTTCTTTGTTGTGCTTTGTGCCTTTGTATATCTTAAGAGCTTTGTCATCATGGTGCATATTTTCTTTCCTTTTGTCATATTCATCAATTAATTTTCCTTTGACATATTCAAGTGTTAGCTCCTGCTCGGGTCTGGTTTCTAAACTGTTAATAAGAGCAGTATATGTCTCTGGAAGGCTGCAGAGGAGCAGGGCAACAAAATGGTTATCTTTGATGTACTCTCCGATGGCGCGCAGCTGCTCTATGATTTCTAGCATAGCTTTCATGTGGTCACACATTTGCTGGCCTTCTTCTAGCCTCATCTTAGACAGCTTTCTTAGCAGCATTCTGCTGTTTAGGCTTGAATGCTCATGCAGTTTTTGTAATGAAGTCCACATACCTTTGGACATTTTCTCTGTTCTTATATATGGATAAGCTGGTCATCTTCCACTAGCAAGCTTATAGTTGCTTTTGCTTGCCTGTCTTTCCTGTCCTATATCTCCGTCTCTCCATTTGTGGGTGTCACGTACATGGATCATGAGCACGATGTGTAGAGGAGAGCCTCTTTGCCGCACCGGCTTGTGGGCCCCTGAGGTTGAGACAGCAGCCACAGAAGCACGGTGACGCAGGAGTGCCTAGGATCAGTCCAGTATTGGTATGGCTGGATGCCCATGGCTGGAGACGCAGCAGGCAGACCGGTAGGGCTGGGAGCTCGTTACTGGAGATGCAGCAGGCAGACCGGTAGGCTGGGTGGACCAGGATTGAGGTAAACTAGATAGCAGAGGAAACAGGAACTGGTGCAATTCGCAGAGCAGAGCTGCAGCAGGCAGGAGACGTGGATGCAGAGTCAGGCAGGCCAGGTCGGTAACGTTCAGGTGGATCAGGCAGAGCAGCAGGCAGAAGAGAAGTCCAAAAAACAAGCCGGAGTCAGGGTATCAAGCAGACAGGGTTAGTAAGAGCAAGCTGGGTCAAAGATCAGAGGTCAACACAGATAACAGGATTCAGGATACACACAAGCTGTAAACCAAACAGCAAGGAGTCTTTGGAGCACTCACTTTAAATAGCCCCTTTGGCACCAACGTTAGTAACAGGCGCACGTGCGTGCGCGCATGCCGACGTGCTGTTAATGTGCATGTTTGCTGTGCTATTCCTGCTGTGCGGATATGCCTTTCCTGACAGTGGGTCTGTCTATTCAGTACTTGCCACAAGTCATCCTTGCTGAGAAGCATTTCTAGCTTGAAATTCCACAGCTTTGCTATTGCAAACTTCACATCTGAACAGCTTGCCATCTTTCAGCAGCTTGTATACAGTACTCACTATTCTCAGTATTCTCTCCAGTGCCTGGGCCTATAACCTGTTGGTTGAGTAATAATATGATGCGCCGGAAGCTTCTTGAATACAGAAAACAACTTTACTTGCATGGAGGATAGCAGAATATATTTTAACAGCATGGGAACACCACTAAACACTGAGGAAAAGAACTTCTTCTCCTTACATCATACAACAGAATTACATGCACATTACACTATAACACTACAGTGCCACCTGCTGCATAGACAGGTATAATGCATATATACAGTCATAGTACATAAGCAACTTGCTGTTGTTCTTCCAACAATTACCCTATGAATATATTTTCTCTAGTTTTGATTTCAGAGAAAGGCTGGCTGCGTTATGAGCGCTGTATGCCTGTCTTGAGAAAGAAGGCATACTGAGAGGGTGAGTAATATTTCAGTTTGGGGTGGAGGGACTCATTAGGATTCGGTGCTTAATGTGGAAGAAACATTTTGGACACTGGTGTATTATATGGACGTTTGGAGTTCAATTGACTTTATTTTTGCTATATTTAAGTTATATCACTGATATTTGTTTGCACTTTGTATTGTTTTTGTTATTCACAGAAAAAAAAGATTGTTTGTTATTTTGTATTTGGGTATTTTAGGAGCACTAAGTGCAAAAAAAAATCTGCGCAACCGTAAATAAAAAATAAATAAAATTAATAAAACCAATTACCCACGAGTTGCTGCTATAACACTAACAGAGTGAAATCACCACACTCACTTTTCAAATACAATCAGCAATGCAACCCAAACTAACCCAAAAGCTTCAATATTCAAAAGATACAATTTAAAGAATAGTAATACAGTCTAATGTCCCTAATTGTGACTCCCATTGCCATATAGAAAAGTATACACTTGATATCCTTATATCTTCAACACCGCCTTCCTAAGACACCTGTGCTCTCCACAATGTGCAACATTCAATATGCTCACCACCTCATATTGACCCCTGAATCATTTTGGAGTTTAAAAACAGCATAATACATTCTGTGTCAAATTTCAGGTGCATGTCCCATTTAAATGCTCCTCCATATATCGCTCCTCATATAGCTCCCATCCAGGCTCATCCACAGAAAGATTTCCCCAAAGCCACATGAAAAGGAAGGGACCAATAGTGCTCACTGTAATATTTATTAAGATGTAGGTAAAACGCTTTAAAAACACTCACAAAGAAAGGGACGTACTAAACTGCATATTGGGATGATGGGATGATTGGATTATTGGCTGCAATACTAAGAACTCTAAGAAAGCAGCACAACACAGTGCTATGCAACACTTTTTTATACACATGCAGTCTAAATCTCTGTACCAATATACAAAAACATATTTGGGGGGCACACCCTAAAATACGTTTAGAGTCAAGATGGTGCTGCTATAAGACCAACAAACAGTACAAAACATATTACAGCGCACACATTCAAGAATGACATTTCCTGCAAGGCTAGTTAAAAAACACCTGAACAGATTAAAAAAATACGGGGGTTTGGTCACACTATATGGTCATATAGTACTAAGCCCACTTACTGCGACAAAGTACTGGGAGGCTGCTGGGAGTTTTTGACGCCATTTCCTGCCTGATGAGAGCGAGGGTTGGAGCGCACGGAATTACATAGTGGAGTGCATACCGACATCTCGGTCCCCACACACATGGCTGGAACAGCTTGGTGCTGGCTCATGGGCACTTAAACATGTGAGTGCAATAGTCTTTTTTATGGTTTTAAATAAACAAGTTTTATATACTACAACATGATGGCCATTTATTTTCTATGAGAGCTGACACACAGTCTGAAGAGGTTGCTGAGTGATCCATGGTTTGACGTGGTTATCCAACTAATAAATCAAAGGTGCGTATTCACCTGTTTTTGGTGACTTGCCAATTTATAAGCGGTGGTGGATGCACAAAAGGGAGATATTTATCTGCACAACTAAGAAACAGAAAAATAGGAGGAAGCTGATCACTCACTGTGGTTTTTTTGATTGTGGCTATTTAACTGGCACCCATCAATCACTTGGAAACGTTTATTACACTGAGTGTATTGGACTTTTTACCTGGGATATACATTGCTATTTCTATGCTTTTATTTGTTTAATGAGCAGTGTTATATATTTTTATATGCCTGTTTATTAGATGTCCTCACTTTAATATTGGGTATAGGGTTTTGTATCTCACTTCTTGGGATACTTGATTATTCACATGTGTTTCACATTTTTTGGACACAGGAACACGCACACAGATATTTATTTTATTTAATATATTTTTTGAAGGGTATAGTTAGTAGTGCCTGAGGGCACATTAAAGTATTTTTTTGGAATGAATAACATATAGGCACGGTGGTAAGAGCATACAGCATCACTGTTCATGGTTTAAAAATAAAAGTGGTGGTACACAAAATTAGTATAAATAACGTTTTTTTAATAGTTGGCGTAGTCCACTTATTCATATTTGGAAGTTAGGGGTTAACTGCACTCCTGGGTTTTCTGTCTTGACGGGTTTTTCTTGTGTCTGACCCTCCAGTCCTGTGTGCTATGAAAGGGACAGGGGGCCCGGGTCCAGAGGGGAGAGTGGCGCGGGAGAGAAATCACACACTGTATGGGAGGAAAGACAGACAGCCAGCAAGACAGTAGGAGGATTGCTGGAACTTTCAGTCCTACCTGAAGATACCAAATTCCTGGACTCTGTCAAGTATGGACTCTACCAAGAATGAACTCTGTCCTACGCAGCTATGCTGGGGCAGCCACGAGCCTGAGTTAGGGACTAGGGATGTTAAAGAATGTCTGCACTTTATTCTGAACTGTTGACTGTAATTTTCATCATGTTAATTTATTCCCACTTGGTTGCTGAGGGTTTCCCACTTGGTTGCTAGGAGTTCCCGCTTTTCCCACCCTTACTCCCGTTTGCTCGTTAATCAATAACCAGTCTAGGGTATTTGTGTTTTTGTATTTTATTTTGGAACTTGGATGGGAGAAGGGATGAGTGGGATACTCCAACTGGAACTATTCACAAAAGGATAGACCTTTACGGATTATTAGCAGAAGCAGGTGCACTGCTTTAACCATACAGCCACATGTATGGAGCAGTTAAGTCTTCTTGCTCTCACTAGCAGCAGACTTGCTCCACTACCTTATCTTCAGGACACTCTCTAGCATCCCCTTTACTGACACCCGTCCACTGACTCTTCTAGCTGAACGGAGCCGCCCTCACTCAACACTCCCCAAATACACAGATCTGTACTCATAGTAGGCAGAATTAGATACTTCCTGGTGTCTCCCTTCCAGTCAGCTCTGCAGGGACCTCTGGGTTCAGCTTCTCTCTCTCTCTAGGCCCCTGGGTCGACCACCCAGGGCCACACAACAGCCTCCATGGAGGAGAGGGCAGCCTTCCCTCTCCCTCCTGGGCTCTGTTCTCCGGCTCGACTCCCCTGAGCACATGTACTCTGGCTTTTTATAAAGTATCCCAACATGCAATGCAGCACTTTCTCTCTGCCAATTGCCAGGGCTGTAACAAAGCCTGTCAGGTCCCCTCCCACTGTCAAATATGCCTCCCTATTGGTCCAGTGGGGGACAGTCAAAACAAGCTGAGCTGCACCTGAGTACAATGAGCACACCTAGCCAATAGATCCTGCTCCCTGGTAGAGAGCACTCCAAGTTTTACCTGACCATTTTCCTGGTAAGCAGAAAGACCAAAAACTATACTCTCTTCTAGCACCTACCTAGGATGGTGCTACATGAAGATATCAGTACAAGAGGTAAAGTATAACTAAAGGCAAAACTTTTTTTTGTTTTGGAGAGAGTAGAGGTGAATTAGATCACCTGTCAGTTTTTATTGCGGTTTGTGTCCCCATTATGGAGAAACACCTTCTATATTTTTCCTGTTTACCGTTATCATTGCAAGTAAAAGAAAATCTCAAATTTTCGGTTGTCTCCAGAAAAGTAATAGAGGGAAATCTTCCAATGGGGACACTAGTTCTTGTGACCTTGGGGTCCCCATGAAATTCCTTTAATTTGCAGGGATTTCTTCTCACTTCCTGTTTGGCTAAGAGAAATCTCCGCAATGGGACACAGATTGTGAAAAAATTTTTGACAGGGACTATAAACCCTGTTCTATTCACAAAAAAAGAAAAGTTTTCCCTATAGTATAGTTCTACTTTAATACAGTGTGAAGATACAGTGATTACCGAGGGGAACATGTTTCTATAGCAGCCTGTCATAGTCATGTATATGTGGCAGGTGAGACAGACAGATGAGACAGCCTCTTGCAGTGAGGGAGATGTTGTCAGCACTACTTTGGACGTAATCCGTCTCCCATAGCAACAGAAGCAGATCTGCACCATTGGCATGCATGGAGTCTGCGCTAGGTGCATGGCAGGACTCCATTACTTGGAGTGAGGTAGAGGTGATACACTAAACAAGTGGAGAGAGCATTGGCTCTGCATGTCCCTACTAAATACACAAGTAACTGTGGTGATGCTTAATACATCAAGAGGGTTTACCAATGTTGGTTCATGTTTAGTCATCTGTCTGGGTCATGAGTGTGGCTCAAGTAAAAGGTACTCCATGTGTATGGCAGTAACCCTGTACAAAGTGCCTAGCATAGCCCAGAAGAACCCACCCCCAGGTAGGCCACTCATGTGACCAATATTTTGTATGCAATGAGGAGCGGAACATGGAGGAAGCACCACTCACCTGCTCTACAAGTCCACTTGGGCTGTACTTTCTACTGTCCTGTGCTATCTGCACCTCAGTGCAGCAAGGGACTCTTGCCTACTTATCAGCTCTTAGTTCCCTGTAGCTGCCTGATTAAAAGAATCAGAAAACCAAACCTTAGAGACTGTGCCTCAGCTCTTCCAGTGGCCATAACCTTTAATGTATATGCATACAGCCAGGGATCTCCTTGTCAGTATCAATAGGTAGCTCATCTTTATCCTGTGTACCTGCATTCCCTGGGATCCCTGTGCTCCTCTGTGTTCCTCATAAGTGTAGCACCCTCCAAGGTAGGTGCTAGAAGAGAGTATCATTTTTGGGTCTTTCTGCTTACCAGGAAAAAATTTAGATGCTCTCTGCCTACCAGGGAGCAGGGATCCATTGATAGGGTCTGCTCATGGGGTTCAGATGCTGCTCATGTTGTCTAAATGTTTCACACTGGTCCAACAGAACGGAGTATATTGGACAGTGGGAGGAAACCTGACAAGTGAGAGCATAGGCATAGGTAAAGCCCTGGCCACTGGAAGAGGAAAGTGCCTCAGTGCATGCTGGGTGACTGTATATGTGCCAAGGGCACATGTGCTCGGGGTCTTCGGCTGGAGAGCAGGGTCCTGTAGGGAGGGCCCCTCCTCTGCACAGGCTGTCACGAGGCCTCAGGTGGTCAACCTGAGGGCCTGAAACCGAGTAAAGCTGCAACCCAGATGTCCTGCAAAGCTGACTGGAAGGGAGACACACCAGGAAGGATCTGTTTCTGCCTACTGTGAGTACGGATCTGTGTCATGGGGCCTGTCCTGTGAGGGCCATCCTTTCAGCTAGTAGAGTTAGTGGACAGGTATCAGCCAAAGGGGATGCTAGTGAGTGTCCTGAAGATAAAACAGTTTAATCAAGTCTGCTGCCAGAGCAAGCAAGTGCAGTATGGTATAGCAGAGAGTCTGCTACCACATTTAAACTAGTGAGGCCAAGTGAGAGTTGTCCTCAACTGTAATTGGTTCCAGTTGGAGTATCCCACTATTCCCTTCTCCCAACCAATTTCCAACAATAAATACCTAAAAAACCAAACACCCTGGATTGATTATTGGATAACGAGAGGATGGGAGAACAGTTGGTCGTGTAAAAATACCTAGCAACTGGCTGCAAGATAATAAGGGGGAGGCCCAGGGAAGTCTACATACAGCAATCCCTATGGGGGCAGTGCTACATAAGTACTCCTGTGTTCCTATAGGCTCCACATCTCATTGCTCCTGTCTGCAAGACCAGCAGCCCAGTACTGAATTATACTCCTGCTATTCCTGTGAGTCCTGTATGCTGCTTTCTCTCTCTCTATTGCTTTTTTCTACAAGGTCAGCTGTGGCCTGCATGGGTGCGCTCTCTGGGCATATGGCCATCCAGGCTGCATGGAAAGTCATCGATCCTTACCACATGTGACAGTCCCCTTCATGACAGTATTTACTAGGGAGCTGCTGGATAGATGCGCCCTTCTGCTTTATGATGGTGGTCACCCAACCTGAATCAGGGTTAAACTTTAAGAATTCCTTCTATCAGCCCTTTAGGTGGGTGTTAATGCCAGGAGGCAGTGGCAGCAACCCAATCCCATAATCACTGAGAAATCACATGGTTGGGAGTCCATCAGCTGGTTCTCAATCACAAAAACAAATGGTTGACAAAAGCTGCTCAGCTCCCTTTAAAGGTTTGCTGGCCAGGTTTACATGCACCTTTTTAGTGTATTGTCAGCTTTTAGCTTTTTCACCCAGCGGCTAAGACTAATAATGGGGTGTGGTTACCAGGTAAGATGTGGATCTAGGAATGGAGGCTTTTTTCTCCCACCCACAATGTTAAAAATGCTCCAGACTACAGGATCCAAAACTGGACATATTAAGATTCTGAGAAAACAACAAGTTTGCTTTTTGCATATCAATCATCAACCCTTCCTGGAGCACCTCACCACGTGTAAGTGAGAAACCTAGGTGACACATATACACCATCCACAATCCTGCAACAGGCTTTGAGGCTCGGTCATCGTGGGTCATGCAGATATGGTCTGTATTGTATAAGCCTGCTCTAAGTTAATAAATGTCAGGACAAGATGAAATTATGCGTACTCTCATCACATTTCTTGACTTGATCATTTCCTTAAAGCGGGGGTCCACCCACACCGCCAAAAAAAAAATAAATATTAAAAGCCAGCAGCTACAAATGCTGCAGCTGCTGACTTTTAATGAATGGCCACTTACCTGTCCCAGGGTCCAGCGATGTCGGCAGGCAACGCTGAGAACCCGCTCGGGTTCTCGGCAGCTGCCGCCGCCATCCTAGGTGAGGGAATCAGGAAGTGAAGCATTGCGGCTTCACTTCCCGGTTCCCTACTGCGCATGCGCGAGTCGCGCTGCACATCGTAAGTGGTCCCCTCTCTCTCCTGGGAGCTGTGTGTTTCCCAGGAGACAGCGCGGTGGGGATGGAAAGAGGCATCTATGCCGGAAGTGGGTGCAAATACCTGTCTTAGACAGGTATCTGCACCCCCCTCCCCCCTGAAAGGTGTCAAATGTGACACCGGAGGGGGGGAGGGTTCCGAAAAGCGGAAGTTCCATTTTTGTGTGAAACCCTGCTTTAATAGAAAATAGATTTGCTAGCAATAACAGTTTAATTCAAGGATTCATAGACCGATAAGGTCTTTACAATAAACTGTTTTATTCATTATTATAATAGACATGGCCATTAGATATCATATAAAGAATATGTTTTTCATTAATTATTTAAGTGTTGCAATCTTTTACTGTTGCCAAGTGGGAAAAAGGCTATTACAGTCAAGTATAGGGATCTCTTTAAAGTACAATAAATCACTTTAATAGGCATGCATGATTAACTGGAGTAAAGATCAATAACAGTGCACTTATATTTTGTTAACTCTTTAAAGAAAAAACTACCGGCCCAGTGACAGTGTCTCTGCAAATGTCCTCCCACCTTCTTTGACCCCCTTATGCTCATATCATACTTGCTAGCACTCCCTCACTGCTTCTTCCTCTATGGCAACTGACACTAGAGTAAAGGTGAAGGGTGGGGCATGAAATGTCCCCACTAAGGATGGGCTTGGGCATG
Organism: Lithobates clamitans; assembly: GCA_037952925.1. Classification (NCBI taxonomy): domain Eukaryota; kingdom Metazoa; phylum Chordata; class Amphibia; order Anura; family Ranidae; genus Lithobates; species Lithobates clamitans. The sequence continues at coordinate 8,243,952 of JBBGZY010000327.1, forward strand.
TTCGTACACTCCATGTGCAGAGCCCGCCAGGAAGTCGGCACAGTGCTGCGCTAATCACTGGCAGTGAGACATTTCCCGATGTGCGGCTGCAGAGATCAGGAAATGTCTCACTGCTTGTGATTAGCGCAGCACTGTGCCGACTTCTTGGCGGGCTCTGCACGTGGAGTGGGCGAACATGCCCGAGCCCATCCTTAGTCCCCACCCCACCACCTATAGGGTTGTGGCAGAAAATACATTTCTAGAAGTGTCAGTTGTCATCCACCAGAATTGGTGGATGAGTTGACAGCTGCCCAAAAACGGTCCTTCTCTTGCACAAGCTGTTACCTATAAAAAGAGAGCATGTGTCATTAGATGGACAGACGACGAGAAGATCCAGAAAACTGCACATTACTCCCTCCCACCCTGTCGTGGTCCTTTTGAGATTTGTCCCTTTCTTTGAAAAGGGGTGTTAAGTTTAAGTTAAAGTGGTAGCTCGCTTGTCATAGCTGAGCTATATACACTCACCGGCCACTTTATTAGGTACACCTTGCTAGTACTTGGTTGGACCCCCTTTTGCCTTCAGAACTGCCTTAATTCTTTGTGGCATAGATTTAACAAGGTGTAGGAAACATTCCTCAAAGATTTTGGTCCATATTGACATGATAGCATCACGCAGTTGCTGCATATTTATCGGCTGCACATCCATTATGCGAATCTCCCGTTCCACCACATCCCAAAGGTGCCCTATTGGATTGAGATCTGGTGACTGTGGAGGCCATTGGAGTACAGTGAACTCATTGTCATGTTCAAGAAACCAGTGGAGAGATGATTTGAGCTTTGTGACATGGTGCATTATCCTGCCGGAAGTAGCCATCAGAAGATGGGTACACCCTAGTCATAAAGGGATAGACATGGTCAGCAACAATACTCAAGTAGGCCATGGCATTACAATGATGCTCAATTGGTACTAAGGGGCCCAAAGTGTGCCAAAAAAATATCCCCCACACCATTACACCACCACCAGCCTGAACCGTTGATACAAGGCAGGATGGATCCATGCTTTCATGTTAATTACGCCAAATTCTGATCCTACCATCTGAATGCTGCAGCTGAAATCGAGACTCATCAGACCAGGCAATGTTTTTGCAATCTTCTATTGTCCAGTTTTGGTGAGCCTGTGCGAATTGTAGCCTCAGTTTCCTGTTTTTAGCTGACAGGAGTGGCACCCGGTGTGGTCTTCTGCTGCTGTATCCCATCTGCTTTAATGTTCGATGTGTTGTGCGTTCAGAGATGATATTCTGCATACCCTGGTTGTAACAAGTGGTTATTTGCGTTACCGTTGCCTTTCATTCATGTCGAATCAGTCTGCCCATTCTACTCTGACATCTGACATCAACAAGGCATTTTTCATCCACATAAATGCTGTTCACTGGATATTTCTTTCTTGGACCACTCGCTGTAAACCTTAAAGATGGTTGTGCGTGAAAATCCCAGTAAATCAGCAGTTTTTAAAATACTCAGACCAGCCCATCTGGCACCAACAACCATACCACGTTCAAAGTCAGTTAAAGTGATTGTAAAGGCTCGTTATTTTTCCAATAAAAATAACAAACATATTATAGTTACCTGCTCTGTTGTAGTGGATTTGCACAGAGCAGCCTGGATCCTCCTCTTCTTGGGTGCCCCTCCCTCCTGTTCAGTGCCCCCACAGCAAGCAGCTTGCTATGGGGGAACCCAAACTGAGTCACAGCTCCCTGTATCCATTCAGACATGGAGCCCGAAACCCAGCCCGCCCCCTCTCTCCCCTGATTGGATAGATGATTTTGATTGTGTCAGCCAATCAGGAAGTAGAATCTCGGACATTTGAGACAATTGTGGACATTGCTGGACAGAGAGGGACAGAGAGGGACCTCAGGTAAGTGTTAGGGGGCTGCTGCACACAGAAGGCTTTTATCTTAATGCAATGAATGCATTAAGATAAAAAAAAAAAAAAACTTCTGTCTTTACAACCCCTTTAAATCCCCATTCTGATGCTCGGTTTGAAATTCAGCAAGTCGTCTTCACCATGTCTAGATTCCTAAATGCATTAAGTTGCTGCCATGTGATTGGCTGTTTAGCCATTTGTGTTACTAAGCAATTGAACAGGTGTACCTAATAAAGTAGGCGGTGAGTGTATATATGGTTATGTAAAATGCTAATACCATGCTATGAGTGTTGATTAATTGATTGTTTAATTAATTTATTATTTACATTTTATTGGAGTTGATATAATACATAAAATATTTATTTATACCTATAATAAAGGGCCACGGCCTATTCAAACCACAAGTTTTTGAGTCAAGCGCCATTATTTGTTAAAGTTAAGGAGTTCTGACTACGATCCCGTCAGCAGTGTTGACAAGCAGAAGGAACGGTGATGTCATTATCTGACTCAAATACCAGTGCTGTTAGGGCCCGTTCACACCTTTGAATTGTGGTAACACCATTTTAAGTGAAATTCCAGCCTAACACTAACTATGCCTAACCACTTCAAGACTGGATTGTTTTACCCTCTTCCTGCCCAGGCTATTTTTCATATTTCAGCGCTGTCACAGTTTGAATGATAATTACGGTACTCAGTCATGCAACACTGTACCCAAATACATTCTGTATATTTTTTTTTGAGACAGCTCTCTTTTAGTGGTATTTAATCACCACTGTGGGTAGGCAGAGACACGGTCAGCAGTCACAGAACGGTTCAGGCAGCAGACAGAAACTTGGTCAATGAACAGGCTAGGGTCAGTACAGGCAGCAGGCAGAGGCAACACTGTACTGGTGTGGCAGTAACACTGCTGGCAGCACTGGTCTGGTGACACTGGGACTTGTGTAACAGTGTTTTTTTTTTTTGTTTTACATACTGTCACTAGAGCAGTGCAGTGTCATCATAGTAAACATCTGTTCAGTGTTACTACTGTGATCACTGTGACTGATCACAGTGATCACGATCACATGGTACAGAGACACCAACCACATGGTTGAGTGGTACCCTGTTTCCTCGAAAATAAGACCTAGCGTGATTGTCGGTGATGGCTGAAATATAAGCCCTACCCCCCAAATAAGCCCTAGTTAAAGTCCCTGTAGGTCTTATTTACAGGGTAGGGCTTATTTTCGGGGAAACAGGGTAGGGCTTATTTGGGGGGTAGGGCTTATATTGCAGCCATCACTGACAATCACGCTAGGTCTTATTTTCGGGGAAAACTGTTCCCTCATATGCTGCAAAGGCAGCAGCCAGGGGTGTTCACATGTGGCAACTGCGATGCTTTGCATCGTGGTGTGGCAAAAATCATCATCGCTGATGTGTTTAATGGGCAGCGTTGCCTGATGAATGCAACCCATCCCACTGAATGCGGGCACCCCACAGCTACATGCAATGCACATAGGTTGCAGCACGCTAGTGTGGGGTTCAGGTGTTAAGATGTTAAAGCAGGCTGTGAGGAGACAATACAATGCCTGCTCTCCACCTGTCAACTGCTCTCTGAACAGCATTGTGACCACTCTTAAAAAGGCACCACTAGTGTAAATGAGGCCTAGAGCTGGCCATACACTATGCAATCTCTGTACAATTTTTTTATATTTACCAGAAATATATAATAGGAGCACACACCTAATCTATTAAATCTGCAGGCCCTTGCACTACATCACTGATGTTAGATCTAAAAGGGATTGTACAATCAGATTGTATAGTAGAGGTTTAGAGGTCCATTGCTCTTCACATTGTGCAGAAGAAGGTGAGGTGGATGCTGGAAAAATATCTAGCTTGCTGTTTCTCCTTTTAAGGACGGGCTTAGGCACAGCTCCCAACTGTCCCTGATTTCAACAGACTGTCCCTGATTTGACACAAACAAGATATTTGGGGGGCACACCCTAAAAGATGCATTAAAGCTGGTGCAGCCATAAGACTGTACAGCAGAGCAAAATATTATAGCACACACATGCAAAAAAGACATTTACCTCCAGCAAGGCTAGTTTAAAACACCTAGACAATTTCAAAAAATATGGGGATTTGGTCACACCATATTGCTATATGGTGCTAAGCCCACTTACTGCGACACAGTACCCCATGATTAGTGGGTCCTACACTATCCATGGACTGGGAGATCCTACTTCTCTGAACCATGAGAGCAATACACTCTTCTATATGGGAGAACTTTGAGGTCTCCACCCATGACACAATTGGACACTAATGAGAGGTACTTAGTGAGGAAGTGGGGTTCTCCTCACCTAAAAGGATTTGGTCAGAATCCATACAATATACAAACAAGATATTTGGGGGACACACCCCAAAAGATACATTAAAGCTGGTGCAGCCATAAGACCATACAGCAGAGCAAAATATTATAGCACACACATGCAAAAAAGACATTTACCTCAAGCAAGGCTAGTTTGAAACACCTAGACAATTTCAAAAAATATGGGGATTTGGTCACACTATATTGCTATATGGTGCTAAGCCCACTTACTGCGACAAAGTACCCCATGATTAGTGGGTCCTACACTATCAATGGATTTTTTTTTCATGTGTGCGCTGTAATATTTTGCTCTGATTTGACACAAAGTCCCTCTGTCTCTCTTTCATCCTCATTTGTCCCTCATTTAGCCCCTTTCACACATGCGGACCGTTCAGATCCGCCTGTCAGTTTTTTTCAGGCAGATCTGAACGGTCACTCCATACAGTTCTATGGAGCATCGGATGTCAGTGGTGACATGTATGCTGACATCCGATCCACCCCGCAAAATCCAGACGGATGGATGTCCTATTTTCCATCCGCCAGGAGGATTGGATGAAAACGGACAGGTTGTCCGTAATCGACCGATCCCACCCGTAGGGGAGAGTGGACTCTCGGACAGGTCTGTCCCTGCACAGAGTGCAGCGACGAACTTGTCATCCGCCAGCTCAGTGGGGATCAATGGAGCGATCCCCGCTGAGCAAGCGGAGTAGTGAAAACGGACAGCCCCATGTGAAAGGGGCCTTTTGGTCTGATCTCTATAATTGTATATAAAATGCACTTTTTATCTTTCAAAATGTGTTTCCCAATGCTAAACCTTTCCTCCAATTTCTAAATTTCTGTATTGGTAAATTTAAAAAGCCAATATAAAGGAATAGTAGTGGTAAAAAAAAAGCACTTGTAGGTTTAACTAATAATTTTTTTTAAATAATTCTCCTTTAAGGGAGCGTGGCAGGTGGTGTGTCCTATGTCTACATGCTTTTGCTGATAGGTGTCCCTCGTTCCCAAAAAGTTGGGAGGTATGAGCTCAGGCGTGTTCGCAGCTCCACTTGCCCGAGCCCGCCTGTGCAGCGCTAATCACAGGCAGTGGGACATTTCCCAATCCGCGGCTGCATAGATCGGGAAATGTCCCACTGCCTGTGATTAGCGCTGCGCAGTGTAAACTTCCTGGTGGGCTCCGGCATGTGGAGCCTATCCTTATCTCGTTTGCTGCGTGAAGCCAGGTAGAGTTGCCACCTCATCCCTTTACACCCGAACACACATGAATTACATAGATTCTGAGGCTAATTTATTGCAAATAAGGCACCAAATGTGTTTAATTACCACCTTAATCAGCCACAGAACCTTTATAATTAATACGTGTTCTGTTTTAAAGGGATGAGGTGGCAAAACCTAAAGCCAGGGCTGATAGACCTCTAGCAGAAAGTGTGCACGGACTGGTTGTAAAATGTTAGATTAAAGTCAGGCACAGTGTAAAGTGTTCTAAGTGTAATGCTCCTTGCATTAATTATGAATATAGTTATTCCATACATGACCCAGCTGTTCCATAATAAAGCTTGAATCCTTTATATTTCCTACTTGCAGCCTCTTTCTTTGGTTAGTCCTTGAAACTCCATATCCTCTAACACGAACCATTCCAGACAAAACATAACAATCTTTCCTGGAAATTCCAAATACTTGTCTAATTAGAGGCAGCTGCACTGCATTTACATACACCTAAAATCTTAGAGAGGCAGTAATGGGTGGATACAATTGAGTCCAAAAGTCTTAAACTCGTTATCAGGCATGCACAACTAGAAATAGGTTTCCCTTTCCTAAAAAACAGTTTTGGATCATCCGTGGTTTTTACATTCTTGCGTCTTTGTGATAAGAAAACAGTTCAGTAATACAATTCTTTCCTGTGGGTGAACACGATTTGATTATGTTTATTGGCCATAAAAGGAATAACAAGGCTGTCTGAAAATGTCGGTTACGTAACATATGCTCTAACCACATATGGAACACATATGTTTGTAATGCTTTAAAGTGAAAATTAACTCAAAATCAAGTTTTTCTATGTAAAGGGGAGCATGCGGAAATGTTATGAACTCTCAAGTATTCTTTTTTAATGCCAAGTTATATTGGTTCTGTACCTATGGGCCACTGTGCTAGCAGAGAATCAATGTAGTAGTCAGTGCTACTATAGTGATTGCCACGGTCTTCTGGATCCTGTGCCGAGTGGCTGCCCTTCCACATGGTGAGGGCCATCATTCACATAATGTATTTTCTTTTTTTTTTATTGAACACAAGATATTCTCTGATTGGACGAGGTGGAGAGGAGGTGAGGTTCTCGAAAGTTCAGTTTGTTTCAGATCCTGGGGTTAGTGATGGGCTTAATGCTGACTGTCACTGGCAGCTGACAGTTCTAGTCTGCACCCTGGATGGGACCCGAGAGAACTGCTGTTTCCCAGTGCTGTTATTAAATAGTAAAAATGAAAATATTATGGTTTCGCTATGTTCTAAAAATAATATAAATACCCTAAACCCCAGTATCAAAAATCATAATCCGAAAGAAATTTGAATGTTATGCAATAAAGTGTGCAAAAATTAGAACACACATTGTGATATCACTTCTACAACCAAATTCTGAATATTAGTATCCATGTTGATAGTGTCCATAAATATAATGAATTCTCTTCAGTGTAGTCTGCTATTGTACTTTCGCTGTGGAATATTACTTCACACGCAATGTGCTCATGTGAATGGAGCACTCACCAGAACACAATAACCTCTTTGTATTAAAGAAGGTCACTGTGCGCTTGTCTCTTTAAATCCTCCTTTGTTCATATGTGATAAAGGATGTCCACTCCGCTGACCATACTGGCTCCTATATATGGTCATACGATCTTGCTTCAAAGTATTCCTCTTGCTTATACAAGGATTAATTGTCTATCCAATATGACTTCTCTCCACCATAGAAACCAAGAGATGGTAATAATGTATACTGTAGTATGTTCATATAGCCATAATAAAAATAAATAAATAAAATTATGCTCATATTAAAAAGTGCCTAATATTAGCATAGACATTATTATTATGGACACTAGTATTCAGAATTTGGTTGTATAAGTGATATCACAATGTGTGTTATAATTTGTTCATACTTTATTGCATAATATTCACATTTCTTTGAGCTTATAATACTTGATACTGGGGTTTAGGGCATATTTATTATTTTTGGAACACCATCACCCCCTTAACATTTTTATTTTTAACCAAGTGTTTGTTTACACCAGGGGCCTCCAAACTCTCTATACAAAGGGCCAGTTTACTGTCCTTCAGATTGGACATCAAAAAATACTGGACAGCCGCACTCCAAAAATATTTGCCTTTATTCAATAAATTGTCATCCAAAATACAGGTCACAGCAAATTGGAACAAAGCTTACGCGTTTCGCACTTCAAGGAGTGCTTAGCCCTTCAGACTAAGGAGGGGGGGTAGATGGAGGCCATCGGGAGTAGAAAATGCCACATCATCAGTTGGAGTAAACAATGCCCCATCTTTGGTGTCAGTGAGAGGTATTGTGCCCAATCATTTGTGTCATTGGGAGGAATTGTGTCCCATCGTTTGTATCATTGGGAGGAATAGTGCCCCATGGTTTGTGTCATTGGGAGGAATAGTGCCCCATGGTTTGTGTCATTGGGAGGAATAGTGCCCCATAGTTTGTGTCATTGGGAGGAATAGTGCCCCATGGTTTGTGTCATTGGGAGGAATAGTGTCCCATGGTTTGTGTCATTGGGAGGAATAGTTCCCATCATTTGTGTCATTGGGAGGAATTGTGTCCCATGATTTGTGTCATTGAGAGGAATAGTTCCCATCATTTGTGTCATTGAGAGGAATGGTGCCCCATTGTTTGTGTCATTAGGAGGAATAGTGAGCCATTGTTTGTGTCATTAGGAGGAATAGTGCCCCATTGTTTGTGTCATTGGGAGGAATAATATCCAATCATTTGTGTCATTGGGAGGAATAGTGCCCCATTGTTTGTGTCATTGGGAGGGATAGTGCCCCATTGTTTGTGTCATTGGGAGGAATAGTGCCCCATTGTTTGTGCCATTGGGAGGAATAGTGCCCCAAAGTTTGTGTCATTGGGAGGAATAGTGTCCAATCATTTGTGTCATTGAGAGGAATAGTACCCCATGGCTTGTGTCATTGGGAGGAATTGTGTCCCATGGTTTGTGTCATTGGGAGGAATAGTTCCCATCGTTTGTGTCATTGGGAGGAATAGTTCCCATCGTTTGTGTCATTGGGAGGAATTGTGTCCAATCATTTGTGTCATTGGGAGGAATAGTGCCCCATGGTTTGTGTCACTGAGAGGAATAGTGCCGCATTGCTTGTGTCATTGGGAGGAATAGTGCCCCATGGTTTGTGTCACTGAGAGGAATAGTGCCGCATTGCTTGTGTCATTGGGAGGAATAGTGCCCCATGGTTTGTGTCACTGAGAGGAATAGTGCCCCATTGTTTGTGTCATTGGGAGGAATAGTGCCCCATGGTTTGTGTCATTGGGAGGAATTGTGTCCCAAGGTCTGTGTCATTGGGAGGAAGAGCTCCCATCATTTGTGTCATTGGGAGAAATTGTGTCCAATCATTTGTGTTATTGAGAGGAATAGTGCCCCATTGTTTGTGTCATTGGGCAGAATAGTGCCCCATGGTTTGTGTCATTGGGTGGAATTGTGTCCCTCGGTTTGTGTCATTGGGAGGAATTTTGTCCCATGTTTGTGTCATTGGGAGGAATAGTTCCCATCATTTGTGTCATTGGAGGAATAGTGTCCCATCGTTTGTGACATTGGGAGGAATTGTGCCTCATCATCTGTTTCATTGGGAGGAATTGTGCCCCATCTTTGGCATCATTGGTGTCATTGGGCCCCTTTGTTGGTGTCAGCGAATGAAATAGTGCCCCAAGGGCTGGGTAAAAGCAAGCAAAGGGCCGCCTCTGGCCCCCAGGATGCAATTTGGAGACCACTAGTTTACACTATAGTATGGCAGCTTAGTTAATTATTAGTATTTAATCACTTCAATTCTAATTTCTTTATCATATTGTTTTTGAAGGTTTGGCACAGTAATCCATGAACAATTTTAAGTACTGTTATTAAATGGTGACAAATATCTGCTATCCTTGTCCCAGCACTTGGGGCTTGGTAGTTAATATTGTGGTGGCCATCTCTTTACACATACGAGTTGGAGTGTAAATTTCTGTACTTTTAAAACTGGCAGTACAGAGTTATAGGGCAGGTTATGTGTTATACTGTCTGCAATTTTACAGTGACCCCACAAATTGACACTAAAAACATCTAGTGGCAGAAAGAAGTACTGCAAGAGAAATCTCTGGATTGAAGGTAAATATTACAGCAAAACCTGGTTTAGTATTTTCTAAGTTTAAATGCACTTTTCACTTTTATTGAGTTCTTTTGTGGCTGGATCCTGCTTCATTTCCTAAATTTCACTTCCTATGCAACAAAGGGAGTGCTCATCACGCCTTTCTATTAATTTACAGCTGGAACGTCAACCTTGATCTTGAGTCAATGTCTAAGTGAGGGTTCACTGCCACTGAACTTCAGCAACCACATGTACTATGTTACTCACTTCATCCTTTGTTTCACAGTACACCCCACCATGACCACCTATTCTTCAATTCACAGCGCATCACTCTATGGTCATTCCACCCCTTATGGCACATCCATCCCCAGCCACCTCACTCCTCCTTCACAATGCATTTGTTCATTTTTGTAGCGCTAAATTTAAATTGAGAAAAAAAATGCTTTGTATCAGAAACGTGATTCTGTTATCTTTAACCCAACATTTCTAGATAAAGTAGTCCGGCGGACAATCCGATTGTGTGTGGGCTTCATCGGACCTTCAGCGGACTTTTCCAGTCAAAAATCTGACAGGCTTTAGATTTGGAACATGCTTCAAATCTTTACGTCGTAACTCCGCTGGACCCAGAAATCTGCTCGTCTGTATGCTAGTCCGACAGACTAAAACTGACGCTAGGGCAGCTATTGGCTACTGGCTATCAACTTCCTTATTTTAGTCCAGTGTAAGTCATCACGTACGAATCCGTCGCACTTTGGTGTGATCGTGTATAGGCAAGTCTGTTCCTTAAAAAGTCCATCGGAAGTCCGTCAAAAGTCCGTTGAAAGTCCGTTGGAAAGTCCGTCGGACCAGTCTGCCCGTGTGTACGCGGCTTTAGATGTGATTGCTGTATACGTTTTCCTTTTTTAGGCTCTCTTTTCTTTTCACCTAGTGATGCAGTTTTTCATCAGAAAAGCTCTCTTGAATTCACAGGGATGAGACAGACCTTGTAGAGGTACGGACAATGATCACTTTTATTTATGTAAAATCTTTATCCCAAAAGGAAAGAAAAACTGTGTGCTGTAACTTGGTGGCGGCTGGTGCAAATGAACTGAAAAATTCTAAAAATTACTGAAACAAAAACATTTTGCAGCCACTGTGCCATCAAATGCAACCATTGTGCCCATCATTTGCAGCCAACTGTGCCCATCATATGCAGCCACTCTGCCCATCATATGCAGCCAATCTGCCCATTATATGCAGCCATCTGTGCCCATGATATGCAGCCACTGTGCCCATCATATGCAGCCAACTGTGCTCATCATATGCAGCAACTGTGCCCATCATATCCACTGTGCTCATCATTTGTAACCATTGTGCTCATCATTTGCAGCCAACTGTGCGCAGCAAATGCAGCCAACTGTGCCAATGATATGCAGCCAACGGTGCCCAACATATGCTGCTAACTGTGCCCATGATATGCAGCCAACTGTGCTCATCATATGCAGCCACTATGCCCATCATATGCAGCCAACTGTGTCCAGCAAATTCAGCCAACTGTGCGCAGCAAATATAGCCAACTGTGCCCATCATACCCAGCCTCTGTGCCCAGCAAATGCAGCCAACTGTGCCCATCATATGCAGCCTCTGTGCCCATAATATGCATAATATGTGATGCCTGTCAGTGCTGCCTATCAGTGCCACCTATCAGTGCCCATCAGTATCCATCAGTGCCACATATCAGTGCAGCCTCATCAGTACCTCCTTATCAGTGCCCATCAGTGCAACCTATCAGTGCAGCCTCATCAGCGCACATCAATGAAGGAGAAAAATAACTTTTTTGAAAATTTTATAACAGAAACTAATGGCACGTACACACGATCGGAATTTCCGACGGGAAATGTTCGATGTGAGCTTGTTGTCGGAAAGTCCGACTGTGTGTATGCTCCATCGAACATTTGCTGTCGGAATTTCTGCACACAAATCTTTGAGAGCAGGTTCTTAAATTTTCTGACAACTTCACTTTGTTGTCGGAAATTCCGATCATGTGTACTCAAGTCTGATGCACAAAAGTCCATGCTTGCTCAGAATCCAGTACGAGACGGAAGCGCTAGGTCTTGTAAAACTAGCGTTCGTAATGGAGATAGCAAATTTTTAAATCTTTCAATGCAACGCATTCTCTTCTTCTTTATAATGCTAGAATAATGAAGTTGCTTTGCTGCTGATATTCACACAGCATTCTGACAAACGGATTTTTTATTATTTCTCGTGATCTCATGAATAATCTTTGTTTTTGTTGTTTTTTTATCAAGATTTCTAGAATAATCTTTTTTTATGTTTTATAGTGATCTCCTTTTTTTTTTTTTTTTTGAAAATTTTTTTCCAGACCTCCAGAATAATTTTTTTTTTCTAGTAATCTTTACAATTTTTTTTGTCGTTTTGCGTGTCAAGTTACCACAACACCATTATTATCTTGTATTTTTTTTACCTCAAATAGGTTGGTTGGTGTTGGTGTCCCTTGTTAATTTGACATTGTATTTTTGAAATGTACCTGCGTACTCACAAACAAACTGTCCTTTTTGAAGTAAAACACATAGCCAAGTATTTGTCCAAACCAAAAATTTTTATTTATTAGGGGTCCTAACAAAATAAAGAGGAAGGCAACGCTGGAGAAACAGTTGGAATTGGTGAAGCCTTTGTACCCCAGGGCAGACATCAATTATTTGACAGGCCAAATTGGTAACTTGAGGAGTCCATTCAATAGGGAGCACAATACGGTCCAGTACTTCGAGAGATCGGGAGCAACAGCAGATGACATATATGTCCCCAGGCTGTGGTCTTACCACAGCCTGCGTCTTTTGACAGACCACATCAAACCCAGGCCATCGCGCTCAACACTTCCTTCCATGATTCCTTCCAGGTTGCTGTCGTGGGTTAGGTGGCTGTGTTGTTGGAGGTGTTGCTGGAGGTGATGGAGGAGTAATATGGTCCAACCCACACAGGTGGGTTTTAGTTGTGAGTTGGCAAATCATCCCCTTGTTTAGGGCCTGAATTATTATCTCCTCACACATGAAACATTGGCCCACCTCCATTTCTTCCAGTTCACTGGCTGTCAGACAGCCATACGACTGGGGGGCCACCAAGGGTTGTTGTGAGGGCCGCAGTAGCCTGCCGAATCAAAACAGTCGCTGAGTCCTCCAGGTTCTTCGCCTTCCTGGTCCTTTTTGTTGGAAGGCGGAGGGGAGGAACCTGGGATTCGGTCAGGCTGCTGGGCACGGCCACCTCCTGGCTCTCACTTTCTACGGCCACCTCCTGGCTGCCACTTTCCATGACCACCTCCTGGCTGCCACTTTCCACGGCCTCCTCCTGGCTGAGAATTTCCTGAGTATGAAAATGGTACATAGTTTTAGTTTTTTGGTCATCAATCACACACAATTTTGAGCTCATGACTGTTGCAAATTGAATGTTAACAAATAGAAAAGACTATCATTCCGAACCCAGCATTTTTCATTCTTGTCCCAATCATTTTTGGCTACTATTGTCTATTGATATGTAAACCACTTTGTTAAATCAGAAATTAGTGATCAATAATGACATCTAGTTAACATCATTTAATTTTTGACAAGAAATATGTTGAACAATGCTATATCTGGCTCAAGCTGGGCTCCTCCACATCTTCTTCTTGGGTAGAAGGCCCAGGTTGGACTTATGAAGCCTCATCTGATGTGGAAGGAAGTGTGGAAGGAAGTGAAAATAGTGGTGGCCTGGGTTCACTATGGTCTGACAAAAAACAGTCTGTCGTAGTACCAGAGCCTGGGGACATAAACGTCATCTGCTGCTGCTCCTGATCTCATGGAATCCTGGACCTTTTGCACTCCCTATTATATGTGCTCCTCAGGCCACCAATTTTCGCCTTCAAATAGGTGATGTCTGCCGTGGGATACACAGGCTTCACCAATTCAAACAATTGCTCCAGCGCTGCTTTCCTGTATAGCTTGTTGGAGTTTTCTCTGTGTTTGACTTGCCACAGACATGGCACCTCCCTGTACATGTCTATGAAGTTTGGCAGGAAGTATTTGTTGTGTGTTCCTATTATTATTATTATTATTATTATTATTATTATTACTTTAGTGCTGCTCCATGTGCTTTTCTTTACTGTTGTACAGTTTAAAATGGCAAGTTTCAGATTCATGGGCACAGTAATCATTCATAGTAAACATCGTTCGTTCACCCACTAATACGATGTTTTTGGCAGATGCAGGTTAACTACATTTGTTCATACCTATTTGTATTAAAATACGTTTAGTACATTGTTGTCTAGATGGGTTTGTAACTAGAATGAAATGCAAACTAGATTCTGTGTAAGGAGAGGACACTCAGCAGCTGCTTACACATCTGGACGCAGGAGCACTAGTGTGGGACACCAGAACACCCTTTTTAGGGTGTTCCACACAGGTACTCCAGATACTAGGGGTCTCTCCATGTGTGAAACTTTAATAACAAAAAAGGTAAGTATTCCAGTTTTAGAAAGGGAAAAAAACATGTTTTCAGATTGGAACTCTGCCAAAACAGACAATTGTACGACACTTCCAAGCAATTTTTCATATTCCTATTTCTTGCCTCAAATATCTGTGTGCTAAGTATACCTTTTTTAAATTCACATATGGGAGAAAAGAATCGGGACATCTGAGGACACCACAAACCCCACTATTCATGAAGAAGGGGAAATCCCCACACACCATGAAGAAGATGTGGAGGGAGAGGTTCATGAAGTGGGTGAAATAGTGACCACAACAGGTCAGTGTCTGACACCACAGCTTCAGGTAATAGATGTATGCCTGCATATTTATAATGCATGGGGGGAGATTTACTAAACTGGAGCACTCAGAATCTGTTGCAGCTGTGCATGGTAGCTAATCAGCTTCTAACTTCAGCTTGTTCAATTAAGCTTTGACAATAAATCCTGGAAGCTGATTGGTTGCTATGCAGAGCTGCACCAGATTTTGCATGCTCCAGGTTTAGTAAATCAACCCCATGGTGTGTTTTTTTTACTTTTAGGTGATGTGGATGTTGTGGAAAAAGAAACTCATTTCAACAGTGCAAGTGCACAGATCCTCATCGCTGAGATCATGGTGTGCAATCGTGATTTAGAGAAGGTCAAGGAAAACATCAATGATGTCCAAAAAAAAATGACCAACATCATTGATGTTTTAGGCAGAATCTAAAAACAACAAAAATTGTAAATTTGCTGGTTGTATTTTATACATTTTTTTTAAATTTTCAGAAATTTGAAAGCCAAATTTTAAAGATGCACACAGTGTGTCAACATGTGCTATCTGTCATCGATATCAATGTAAGGGTTTTGTGGGTGCAACCCCTTCCTCGCAACTAAAGTAGATGAGAGGAAGTTGTTGCACCCCCGAAACACGTCCATTGATCCCCCATGATGGGAGCTAGCACGTTGACATTAGGCATGGGATCAGGAGGGAAATCCACATTTTGGCAGCTTGAAGTTGACACACTGAAAGGCACTGAAAATCAGAAAACAGCGGACAAGAACACACTGAAAAACAGAAGCGAACTATTAAATAGAATGCACTGAAAGACAGTAACGAACTGACAACACGCACTGAAGAACAGATACGAAACCCACAAGCACAAACTGAAAAGCAGAAACGAACTGCAAAGCACGAGGCTCAAAAGGGCGAATCGTCTCTCCCAAACTTCTACTAACATGAGATAAACAGAAGATTAGCAGAAGGAGCCCAAAGGGTGGCACACTGGCTATTGAACTACCTTTTTATAGTCCCATCGTACGTGTTGTACATCACCGCGTTCTTGACATTCAGAATTTCTGACAACATTTATGTGACCATGTGTATGCAAGACAAGTTTGAGCCAACATCCTTCGTAAAAAAATCCACGGTTTTGTTGTCAGAAAATCCGATAGTGTGTACAGGGCATAAAAAATATTTTTTAGTTTCTTTAGCAAAAAATAAAAAACCCAGTGGTGATTAACCACTTGACCACTGGGCACTTAAACCCCCTTCCTAACCAGACCAATTTTCAGCTTTCGGTGCTCTCACACTTTGAATGACAATTACTCAGTCATACAACACTTTACCCATATGAAATTTTTATCCTTTTTTTCACACAAATAGAGCTTTCTTTTGGTGGTATTTAATCACCGTTGGGTTTTTTATTTTTTGCGCTATAAAAGAAAAAAGACTGAAAATTTGGTAAAAAAATGAATTTTTCTTTGTTTCTATTATAAAATTTAGCAAATTAGTAATTTTTCTTCGTAAATTTTGGCCAAAATTTATACCGCTACATATCTTTGGTAAAAATAAGTACAACTTGGTGTATATTATTTGGTCTTTGTGAATGTTAGAGAGTCCAAAAGCTACGGTGCCAATATCTGAAAATTGATCACACCTGAATTACTGACGGCCTATCTAATTTCTTGAGACCCTAACATGCCAGAAAAGTACAAATACCCCCCAAATGACCCCTTTTTGGAAAGAAGACATTCCAAGGTATTTAGAAAGATGCATGGTGAGTTTTTTTGAAATTGTCATCTTTTCCCACAATTCTTTGCAAAATCAAGATTTTTTTTTTTTTTTTTTTTTTTCACAAAATTGTCATATTAGAAGGTTATTTCTCACACACAGCATATGCATACCACAAATTACACCCCAAAACACATTCTGCTATTACTCCCGAGTATGGCGATACCACATATGTGAGACTTTTACACAGCGTGGCCACATACAGAGGCCCAACATGCAGGGGAGCACCTTCAGGCGTTCTGGAGCACCCAGGCCAATTCTGACATTTCTCTCCTACATGTAAAAATCATCATTTATTTGCTAGAAAATTACATAGAACCCCAAAACATTATATATATTTTTTTTAGCAAAGACCCTAGAGAATACAATGGCGGTTGTTGCAACTTTTTATTTCGCACGGTATTTGTGCAGCAATTTTTCGAACGCGTTTTTTTGGGGAAACAAAACAGTAAAGTTAGCCAAATGTTTTTGCATAATGTGAAAGATGAAGTTACGCCGAGTAAATAGATACCTAGCATGTCACCCTTCAAAATTGCACACGCTTGTGGAATGGTGCCAAACGTCGCTACTTAAAAATCTCCATAGGTGACGCTTTAAAAATTTTTCCTGGTTACATGTTTTGAGTTACAGAGGAGATCTAGGGCCAAAATTATTGCTCTCGCTCTACCGATCGCAGCGATACCTCACATGTGTGGTTTGAACACCGTTTTCATATGTGGGCGGGACTTACGTATGTGTTCGCTTCTACATGCGAGCACACGGACATGGGCGCTTTAAAATTTTTTTTTTTTTTTTTTATTGTTTATTTTACTTTATTTATTTTAGTTTGACACTTTTTCCCCCCCCAAAATTTTTGTGATCACTTTTATTTCTATTACAAGGAATGTAAACATCCTTGTAATAGGAATATGGCATGACAGGTCCTCTTTACAGTGAGATATGGGGTCAATAAGACCCCACATCTCACCTCTAGGCTGGGAAGCATGAAATAATAATAAAAAAAAAACGATCTTGGCTTCAATCGTAGCGGTGAGTCGGTAGAAGCACCGGAGGGTGGTGGGAAGGGGGGGGGTGTCCCCTCTCGCCTCCCATAAGAATGATCAAGCAGTGGAACAGCAGCTATGATCATTCCTATGGTGTAGGAAATCGCTGGCTGAAAAAGCTGATATCTGAATGATGCCTGTAGCTGCACCCATCATTCAGATATACCTGCTCAAAGTCAAGGACGTCATATGACTGTGGGCGGGAACTGGTTAAAAATTGCGGAGTATTGCGGGCTATTGCAGAGTATTGCGGGCTATATTGCAGAGTATTGCCGGGTATATTGCAGAGTATTGCCGGGTATATTGCAGAGTATTGCCAGGTATATTGCAGAGTATTGCCGGGTATATTGCAGAGTATTGCCGGGTATATTGCAGAGTATTGCGAGGTATATTGCAGAGTATTGCGAGGTATATTGCAGAGTATTGCGGGGTATATTGCAGAGTATTGCGGGGTATATTGCAGAGTATTGCGGGGTATATTGCAAAGTATTGCGGGGTATATTGCAGAGTATTGCGGGGTATATTGCAGAGTATTGCGGGGTATATTGCAGAGTATTGCCCGGGTATATTGCAGAGTATTGCCCGGGTATATTGCAGAGTATTGCCCGGGTATATTGCAGAGTATTGCCCGGGTATATTGCAGAGTATTGCCCGGGTATATTGCAGAGTAGTGCCCGGGTATATTGCAGAGTAGTGCAGGGTGGTATGCAGAGTATTGCAGGGTGTTATGCAGAGTATTGCAGGGTGTTATGCAGAGTATTGCAGGGTGTTATGCAGAGTATTGCAGGGTGGTATGCAGAGTATTGCAGGGTGGTATGCAGAGTATTGCAGGGTGGTATGCAGAGTATTGCAGGGTGGTATGCAGAGTATTGCAGGGTGTTATGCAGAGTATTGCAGGGTGTTATGCAGAGTATTGCAGGGTGTTATGCAGAGTATTGCAGGGTGTTATGCAGAGTATTGCAGGGTGTTATGCAGAGTATTGCAGGGTGGTATGCAGAGTATTGCAGGGTGTTATGCAGAGTATTGCAGGGTGTTATGCAGAGTATTGCAGGGATGGCTGAGCATTGAGGGATGGATGGATGTGACTGCAAATGTCACTAAGCACCGCTGTGGGCACTACACATGCAGCCCACAGCGGTGCTGCCATCCGATCCCTCCCCCTCTCCCCTCGCACTGTACCGATCGGTACAGAGAGGGGAGGGAGGAACCGGCGTCATGAGATGACGCCGGTCTGTTGACATGTGATCGCTCCGTCATTTGACGGAACGATCACGTGGTAAACGGCCGCGATCAGCGGCTATTTACCGTAATCCGTGATGCGCCGGGTCCTCTGGACCCGGCGGTCACGGATGTTCCCGAGTGCGCGCCCCAGGGGGCGCGCGGGAGCATCATTCTGGAGTCACGTCCATGGACGTCCACCCAGAACTAGCCGACCGCGCTGTTGCCGTCTTTCGGCAATGGCCCGGTCGGCAAGTGGTTAAATACCACCAAAAGAAAGCCCTATCTGTCTCAAAAAAATAATAACATTTTTGTTTGGATACAGTGTTGTATGACCGTTCAATTGTCATTCAAAGTGTGACAGTGCTGAAATCTGAAAATTGACCTGGGCAGGAAGGGGGTGAAAGTGCCCAGTAGGCAAGTGGTTAAGAAAAAGTATGGAAGATGCCAAAGCAGGGATTTGTAAGAATAAAATACACCTAAATACTGAGATGAACACCTGAATGATAACACCTTTTTTAAACTTCGGCCCTCTGTGTCATGTTAAATATTCTAGTACAAACTGTGGCTGTAACGTGCTAATGGCCATAGCATAAGGTCCTCTTTACATGCATGGCTGCTATCTAAAGTGGAACAAAACTCTGAAAAGGAAGCCAGTTCCACTTTAACGCTCCCACCTCTGCAAACAAAATTGTGGAGAATTTTTTTTTCTATGTTTTTTAACATTTCTTTAATTTATAGCCCCACCCCTCACTGCCATTCCAGCCTAGGCTAGAATGATGTACGTGTACCTGGTCCTGCAGCCTCCTGGGATACTTACATCACATCTCCCAAGTGGCTGCAGGATTGACACACAGAGGATGGTCCAGAGGGCAGGTCTGAGTCATCAGACCTGGCTACATGAACTGGAAAGAGACACCCAGCTGAAGAGGACCTGATGTGTTGAACCCAAATAGCGTATCGCAGTGGGACAACATTGGATTTAACGTGCGGGTGTGTATGTGCTTTGAAAAGCACTACAGCACTGCAGGTAAGTGGGGAAAGAAACATGGGAAGGAGGGGAGTTGTGTATCGCTTAAACTTTGCAGTTAACCAAACAAGCAAATAAAAAGCTAGGATGTTACCCTAACTAAGAAGTGTCTTCAAACTACCCTCAACATCAGCCCCTGTAATTTTCTACAAGGTTACGTTGGTACAATGAACAATGGAGAAGAGGATATAATGGGGGTAGACTGGTGGTCCGCATGTCCTCCATGTTTCACTTTCTCGTTGGGTGCCAAGCAAGAGTCACATGAGTGGTTCCCCCTTGGGATTTGTTCTTGGACTATGGCAGGCATTGAACAGGGCCACTAACCCTTGCACAGGGTAATACTTCACCCGAGCATGTGCTTACTGTGGTCATGTGAAAGTCAAACGTTAGGGTGGTCTCCTAACTCTACAATGAGCCATGTATGTAATATCCAAGATACCGAGTTCTTCTTTAAACTTCCTTGTATCATGTTCTACACACTTTTCTGATGTATATGTTGCATTTGGGGGGGCAGGCTGAGCAACTGACCACTCCACCAGTCAGCGTAGCTCTGTTACCTCACTCCCAGTAACAGAATGGGGTCCCGCCGAGCACCTAGCACAGACCTTATGCGTGCTCTCAGTTAACTCTTCTCTTTCTATACCAAGTGACCAGGCATAGATCTCCACAATGCTAGTCCACTCCCAGTGATCAATGGAGATGGACAGTTGGGGAAGGAGTCCAAGAACCAAACCCCTCGCTAACTGAGAGCCTGTCACTTATCAGGTACCACAACAAGGGGTTGCTGTTTCACCTTTGCTGAAGTTTTGAGTACAGTATATCCCACTGTAGCACTACCCCTGCAGGAGCCGCTGGTAAATAGGGATCCCCCACCCTGCACAGCCAAGTACACCAAATTTTCACAGCACTCTGGAGTCAAGAAACTGTCCATGCAGATTTTTTTTTTGTTTTATTAGGAGTATTGAACTTGGATGGGGTTAAGGGTTTCATGGGATGCCCACTTGACTTTAGCAGAACTTTTCCAGGGACAACTTTTCTGTACAGTCTATTTACACACTTCTCAGCTTCCTCCAGCACAACACTTGCTTGAAGCACAACAACTCCCAGGACCAGCTGGCACACAGTTAGGTGATCTAACAGGCAGAACCGCTGGCCCCTTGGTCGTGTAGCAAGCCCTAGTACCCAGCTGTCCTTCTGTGGCTACTGTGCCCAGCACCTACCTGCTCGTGTGGCGGGGTTGTGGTATCCTCTCCTCCTCTCCTGGAGTGTGGGCAGTGGCGGCTCTGGTGTCCGCTCCTCAAGCTTCCTCTGCCGTGTGTTTTCTCTTCCATCAAAGCACTAGGCATCCAATAGGATCGCCTAATGCTTTGGCCAATCAGGAAACAGGGCTCACGACCTGCCTCCTGATTGGCAGGGAGAAACTTTAGTGTGAAAATAGTGAAAATGAATTTGCTATCATCACACAACAGAGTGGGATCGAAATCGCAGTGCTCGGCGCTCCAAGCCCACCCTTTTTTGAAGCCTATTAGAGCCTCTGGCTCTAATCATGTGCTTCAAACCCCCCGCCATTGGAATCCATAGTTCGGCGCCCTGATATGTAGATGAGGGGGCCGGACGTATGGATGGGGGGGTGGCGCCCATGCAACCTCTATGGACGGGCCGCCACATGATCATAAAATACTCCAGGCAGCTCCTCCTAACCTCCCTCCCATTCTTCTGGAAGTTTCCGGCAAGTTCCAGAAGTAGGGGTAGGTACCAGAGCTGCTGCCTGCTGAGTCATACCAGCCCTCCCTGGATCATTCATACAAACAAGATTAAACACATTTTACCTACACTAACAAAAAAAAACTAACACTACCTATTCTAGCACACTAGAGAGTGCTACACCGCATTATGGTTATAGACCCACGTTCTTAAGTAGTGTGCCTAGACCTCACATTCACCCCTTTGGAATAACTTCAGACCTGGCTCAGAGCAAATTAATCAATCTGTACTTTCAAACTTGGCATCACGTATAACACATATAACACGTATAACATGGGAAAGGAGGCAACATTAACTCCTTTCCCCTGCCCTGGGTAGCCAGGTGCTAACTATACATACAGTAAACTACCTGTCCACAAGGAGACTGGTAAATTGTTTCCATTTGTCTGCTGCAAATTAATTACAATATTCTTCTAGACTGCACTTCTCACCCTATGTAGTCACTTGCCTGTAGCTCATGAACTGCTTTTTAAGGATAAAAGCTACACAGTATACTGTTGTTGCATATTGTGTGTTGTTAGGAATTTACTAATGTATATTTGTAAAGCTATTGATAGTTTCACTTCACAGTTAAAGTTACTACCTAGTTTCCTGAAAATGTTAAAACAAAAAGTGCAACTCTGACTGCAATACTCACCTCCTGTCAAGTTCTGTCCCTCACAGTATTGCCCTGTACACACGATCGGACATTGATCGGACATTCCAACAACAAAATCCATCATATTTTTTCCGATGGATTTTGGGCCAAACTTGTCTTGCATACACACGGTCGCACAAAGTTGTCGGAAAATCCGATCGTTCTGAACGCGGTGGCATAAAACGCGTACGTCGGGACTATAAACAGGGCAGTAGTAAATAGCTTTCGTCTCTTAATTTGTTCTGAGCATGCATGGCACTTTGTGTGTAGGATTTTCCACCGCTAGATGTCCTCAGTCTTATGGATAGCTCAATCTGGAAGACATTGGAAAACATCCCTTCATTGATGTTCAGTTGGTTTACTTACCTAATCACACAATCACATGCTGCTGCCTCTCTTCCCAATGACATCAGGCTGGAACTATATTTTTACTATCAGGCAGATACCACTCTGACAATATGGGTTCTGGGGTTAATCCCTTTTCAGAGGGCATTTGACAGTCAGTGATGTTGGCTCCTCACCGCCCGTTCTAGCCCATAAAAACCCCCACCATTGTGCGGTAACATTTCATATAGTTGTGGGGAGGTTGCAGCACACCCCCATTCAGTACTGCCGTCCAAAAGCAACAAGTTACCTGTTTAGAGTTACAGATGAGGTCTGGTGCTAGAAATATTGCCCTCGCTCTAACATTTACGGCAATACCTCACATGTGTGCTGCGAACACCATTTACATAAAGGTGTGCGACTTACATATGTGTCCACTTCTGCTCACGAGCATGGAGGGATGGGGGCGCTTTAAAAATGTTTTCTTATTTATTTCAGTTTTTATTTTTATACTGTCCTTTTCATTTTTTTATCACTTTTATTCCTATTACAAGGAATGTAAACATGACATGACATGACAGGTCCTCTTTATGAAGAGATCTGGGGTCTTGCTTTAAAAAAAAAAATGTTTACTTCCACCCTGGACCGGACGTGATGTCATGACATCGCTTCAGCCCTCCAAGGCCATAGAGGAGACCAAAGATGATCTACCCTTTGATGTGACCAGCCAGCGGCACTGTCGGATTGTTTCTTGGGCCAGCTGCCGGAAGCCAGAAGTCAGAGATCCAAGCCTGAGAGACACCCGCGAGCGGCATGAGGGGGGCGGACGTCCCCTCCCGCTGCTTCTGAAAGCATCCTAGTGGCTTTTGAGCTGCTCAGAACACTTTCAAGAAAAAGCCAGCCACCGGCTGAAAAAAATATTCCTGGGACTATGGCTGATATCTTCAGCCATAATACTGGTAAACTACTTGCAAACCACAAAGTATATATACGGATTGCGGTCAGCAAGTGATTAACTGACAATAGCGCGGTTATGCAATATTGTACTCCCTTTACAAGCATGTAAACTTTAATGGCACCCCAGTCTTAGTCCATAGGGTTCAATATTGAGTTGGCCCACTCTTTGCAGCTATAAACAGCTTCAACTCTTCTGAGAAGGCTGCCCACAAGGTTTAGGAGTGTGTCTATGGGAATTTTTGACCATTCATCAGAAGCACATTTGTGAGGTCAGGCACTGATGTGGATGAGAAGGCCTAGCAGTCTCTACTCTAATTCATCCCAAAGGTTTTCTATCGGGTTGAGGTCAGGACTCTGTACGGGCCAGTCAAGTTCCTCCACCACAAACTCGCTCATCCATGTCTATAGACCCTGCTTTGTGCACTGGTCCAAATCATTTTGTGGAGGGGGGATTATGGTGTGGGGTTGTTTTTCCAGGGGTTGGGTTTGCCCCCTTAGATCCAGTGAAGGGAACTCTTAAGGCGTCATCATAAGGAGACATTTTGGACAATTTCATGCTCCCAATTTTGTGGGAACAGTTTGGGGATGGCCCCTTCCTGTTCCAACATGACTGTGCACCAGTGCACAAAGCAAGGTCGGGGTGATGAGCGAGTTTGGGGTGGAGGAACTTGACTGGCCTGCACAGAGTCGCAATACTTTTGACAATATAGTGTATTAACCACTTACCAACCGGCCCATAGCCGAATGACGGCTGCAGGGCGGTTGGATAACTCTGGGAGGGCGTACTATGACGTCTTCCCAGAATTCCCCTCTTGCGCGCCCCCTGGGGCGCGCACCCGAACACATCCGTGACCGCATCACGGATCCCGGTAAATGGCCGCTGATCGCGGCCGTTTACCATGTAATCGCGCCGTCAAATGACGGCGCGATCACATGTAAACAGACCGGCGTCATCTGATGACGCCGGTTCCTCTCCTCCCCTCCCGTGTACCGATCGGTACACTGTGAGCGGGGAGGGGGATGGATGGATGTCTGCAGCGCTGTGGGCTGTATGTGTAGTGCCCACAGCGCTAACCAGTGACATCCAGCCATCCATCCATCCATGCTCAGCCATCCCTACTACACTGCAATGCTGTGCAATACTCTGCAATACCCCCACAATACTCTGCAATGCTGTGCAATACTCTGCAATGCTGTGCAATGCTCTGCAATACCCCCACAATACTCTGCAATGCTGTGCAATGCTCTGCAATACCCCCACAATACTCTGCAATGCTGTGCAATACTCTGCAATACCCCCACAATACTCTGCAATGCTGTGCAATGCTCTGCAATACCCCCACAATACTCTGCAATGCTGTGCAATACTCTGCAATACCCCCACAATACTCTGCAATGCTGTGCAATACTCTGCAATACCCCCACAATACTCTGCAATGCTGTGCAATACTCTGCAATACCCCCACAATACTCTGCAATGCTGTGCAATATTCTGCAATGCCCCCACAATACTCTGCAATGCTGTGCAATACTCTGCAATGCCCCCACAATACTCTGCAATGCTGTGCAATACTCTGCAATACCCCCACAATACTCTGCAATGCCCCCACAATACTCTGCAATGCTGTACAATACTCTGCAATGCCCCCACAATACTCTGCAATGCCCCCACAATACTCTGCAATGCTGTGCAATACTCTGCAATGCCCCCGCCATACTCTGCAATGCCCCCGCCATACTCCGCCATGCCCCGCCATACTCCGCAATGCCCCGCCATACTCTGCCATACTCCGCCATACTCCGCAATACCCCACCATACTCCGCAATACCCCGCCATACTCCGCAATACCCCGCCATACTCCGCAATACCCCGCCATACCCTGCCATGCTGAGCCATGCTCAGCTGTACTCGCCCTCTGTATGTTGCCAGGCTGTGGAAGTCTCACACATGTGGTATCGCCGTACTCAGGAGGAGCAGGGGAATCTATTTTGGGGTGTCATTTTTGGTATGTACATGTTATGTGGTAGAAATATTGTATAAATGGACAACTTTGTGTTAAAAAAAAAAAACGCGTTTTAACCACTTCCCGCTCGCCGGCCGTCATACACCGTCCTTGACTTTGTGCGGAAATATCTGAATGATGGTTGCAGCTACAGGCATCATTCAGATATCAGCTTTTTCAGCCGGCGATTCCCTACACCATGAGAATGATCATAGCGGCTGTTCCACTGCTTGATCGTTCTTACGGGAGGCGAGAGGAGATGTCCCCCCCTCCCGCGCTTCTACTGACTCACCGCTACGATCGAAGCCAGGATGGTTTTTTTTTTTTTTTTTTTAATTTCAGGCTTCCCAGCCTAGAGGTGAGATGTGGGGTCTTATTGACCCCATATCTTACTGTAAAGAGGACCTGTCATGCCATATTCCTATTACAAGGATGTTTATATTCCTTGTAATAGGAATAAAAGTGGTCAAAATTTTTTTTTTTTTGGAAAAAAGCATCAAACTAAAATAAATAAAGTAAAATGAGCAATAAAAAAAAATAAAAAAATTTTAAAGCGCCCCTGTCCCTGCGTGCTCGCATGCAGAAGCGAACGCATACGTAAGTCCCGCCCACATATGAAAACGGTGTTCAAACCACACATGTGAGGTATCGCTGCGATCGGTAGAGCGAGAGTAATAATTTTGGCCCTAGACCTCCTCTGTAACTCAAAACATGTAACCAGTAAAAAATTTTAAAGCGTCGCCTATGGGGATTTTTGAGTAGCAAAGTTTGGCGCCATTCCACAAGCGCGTGCAATTTTGAAAGGTGACATGTTGGGTATCTATTTACTCGGCATATCTTCATCTTTCACATTATGCAAAAACATTAGGCTAACTTTACTGTTTTGGTTTTTGTAAAGCACAAAACCATTTTTTTCCCAAAAAAAAAACGCGTTAAAAAAATTGCTGCGCAAATACAGTGCGAGATAAAAAGTTGCAATGACCGCCATTGTATTCTCTAGGGTCTTTGCTAAAAAAACATATATAATGTTTTGGGGTTCTATGTAATTTTCTAGCTAATAAATGATGATTTTTACATGTAGGAGAGAAATGTCAGAATTGGCCTGGGTGCTCCAGAACACCTGAAGGTGCTCCCCTGCATGTTGGGCCTCTGTATGTGGCCACACTGTGTAAAAGTCTCACACATGTGGTATCGCCGTACTCGGGAGTAATAGCAGAAGGTGTTTTGGGGTGTAATTTGTGGTATGCATATGCGGTGTGTGAGAAATAACCTGCTAATATGATAATTTTGTGGGAAAAAAAAAAAGTAAAAAAAAAAACCTTGATTTTGCAAAGAATTGTGGGAAAAAATGACAACTTCAAAAAACTCACCATGCATCTTTCTAAATACCTTGGAATGTCTTCTTTCCAAAAAGGGGTCATTTGGGGGGTATTTGTACTTTTCTGGAATGTTAGGGTCTCAAGAAATTAGATAGGCCGTCAGTATTTCAGGTGTGATCAAATTTCAGATATTCGCACCATAGCTTTTGGACTCTATAACTTTCACAAAGGCCAAATAATATCCACCGATTTGGGTTAATTTTACCAAAGATATGTAGCGGTATAAATTTTGGCCAAAATATATGAAGAAAAATTACTAATTTGCAAAATATTATAACAGAAATGAAGAAAAATGTATTTTTTTACAGATATTTCGGTCTTTTTTCTTTTACGGCGCAAAAAATAAAATTAAATACCACCAAAAGAAAGCTCCATTTGTGTGAAAGAAAGGACAAAAATTTCATATAGATACAGTTTGTCATTCAAAATGTGAGAGCACCAAAAGCTGAAAATTGGTCTGGTTAGGAAGGGGGTTTAAGTGCCCAGTTGTCAAGTGGTTAATATTTTTTTTAACGTTTCTTGGCTTTTCTTTAAAGCAAGAACCCGTGACAGTTCATTAAGGTTTTCTTTCCAGGCATGGCACTTCCTGCTATTATGTAATAACATTGCTGTTTAGAGAGTGAAAGAAATACCTGTAGAGTGACACATCTCAGAGTTCTATTGTCACACCATGTGATGTCATAGAAAATGTGGTTTACCAATCCTGTGTACAATGATTTTCTATTGAATCTGTTGTCAGAATAAATCTACTTAGGAAAAAAGGTGTGGCTTTAGATATGTGACTCTCTGAACTATAAGCATGGAAAAAGATAAAGGTGCTATGTTCCATTATACGTGGAAATGTGTGATCAAGTTATATTTATTAACCAGGTCATTCTGGCTCAAATGTTTAACCGGAACTCCTGTGGTATCATCATCAAATAATTTTGGATTGTGAGCTCTAACAAGCAGGGCCCTCTGCTTCCTCCTGTTTTGAATTGTATTGTAACTGTACTGTTTGCTCTAATGTTGTAAAGTGCTGCTCAGACTGTTAATGCTATATAAATCCTGTATAATAATAATAATCATTACTGAACCTAAGAAGCACATAGATTTTCATCTTTATACTCTGCATGTGTGCATGTTCATGTGCACACCAGAGACCCCTAACCACTTCGGTCATACAATATGTATTATAATGTGTAGTATGTTGACTTAAATAACCCAGACTAGAAACTTGCCTGTTTTCTTATCAAGGGTGACTGCTAAGGTCTGCTTTTTTACATAAAACAGTATTTCTTAACTCCAGTTCTCTGGAACCTCTAACTGCTCTTGTTTTCTGGATATCATTAAAAAATTATTTTCAACAAAATGGAGAGCAAATAAGAGAAGTTACCTGTTAAAGCCCAACTCTGGGAAAACAAAAAGTCCTCCATTGCAGTGGGGCCGTGCCCACGCGTAAGCGGAGCTATAGTAGGGTGACCAGACATCCCCGGTTTCTGGGGACAGTCCCCGGATTGAGGACACTGTCCCCGGACCAAATCTGTCCCCAGTTTTGTCCCCGGATTGGATTTGAACAGGGGCTGGGGCAATTTCAAAGACAGCCGTGCAGAATAAAAAGAAAAAATCTGAATTGCACCCCCCCTTCGCTGCCGCTCCTACTAGCTTATGGGGGTTTATTTTTTTCCATTATCTGTGCCCCTTTCTGATGATCATGTGCTGGTCGGAGCGGAGGGACTATTTCTTCAGTTTCGGGCGCATGCCCATTCAGCTCCACTCGCATGTTCTTCTGCCTTGGCTCAAGTCCCGGCCAGCCGCCTGCCTGCTTATCTCCTTGTCTTCCCTGGTGGAGTGATCTTCCTCTGCTCCTCACCCAGTAGTAGCCGGGGCCCGAAGAGTAAAGCCCCATACACACTATCAGATTTTCTGCTGATTTTTGTCTTCAGATTTACCAAAACCATGTAGTGCAAGGGCCGGCCTGATTGCATACAAATTGAAACTCCTAAGGTTTGAGCTCATATTATGTGGTTTTGGTAAATCTGAAGGAAAAATTCAGCAGAAAATCTGATAGTGTGTATGGGGCTTTAGACTTGACAGGCTGTGAGGCGGGTGGCGGCGGAGACGGGCAAAGAGTTGTCGATTGCTGCCGTTACTAGTATAAAAAAAAAAATATGTCCCCGGATTTCATTTTAAAAATCTGGTCACCTTAGGCTATAGTGTAGCGTTTTCACAGAGGGAATCACACGTACTGACTTTATAAACCAGGCAGTGTTTATTACTGGAGAGACGGTAGTAGAAAGAGTATTTATATCAGTAAGGCACGTAGTTTCACTCCAACCATGGACACACTAATACACAGCACAGTCACTTCTGATGTAAGCAGTAATTGTATTCGTCAGCATTATAGGCACTTTCCACTAACTAACACAGTATAACCCAAGCACACAATGCATATCTGTAGAAGCTGCTATTCACACACGTTACCCGCTAACAACAGTATTCCTTCAGCAGATGGATAAAGGCATCTGATCCGCTTGTCCCGCCCTCACAGCTAGGGCACCGTTTTTATTATCTGCCACGGGGAGTCTTTTATCCGACCAGGATTGCTGATGCAGGACTCTGTAGGAACCCTGAGCTATCCCTCACAAGCTGGAACAATCTCCCTATCTTCTCCTAACTCTCCCTGACAAGAGGGTTCCCTATTCCTGTCTATGCACACATGTGAACTGAACTTAACGTGGCTGGGCTTTCTTATATAAAGTATCCACCCAAAAATGGCCGACCAAATCTCCCAAGATTTGCTGTCCTATCAGGACAGCAGGCTTCTCCAAAATGGTGCTGGAGACCATGATATAGGCCAGGCAACTCTGAAGATATATACACATAAACATATCAAATAGGCTGGAAAGTGTCAGAAACCATGAACCAGACAGAGGCAGAAGTACCGTAAAATCACATTTGTTTATTAATAAAAATAAAACAGGTAAATAGTAGGGCTGCGGAAATTAACGATCAATTCCTCGATTAATCGTTAATTTTTTTGATCGGTGGGCTGCCTGCCCTGGGGCCGCTTTGGGTCAAGCTGTGGCTGCAGTGCAGCGCTCCGCTCCCTCCTCCTCCACTATGTCATATACAGTCTGTGGGCATCTCCCGCTGTGTCTCCGAGCTGAGTGTGAAGACTTTGGTCGCGCTGTGAGAAAAGTCCCGCCCCCCCTCCTAGATCAGCTTGTGTGATAGACGCAGTGTTCTGTCTATCACACGAGCTGATCTAGGAGGAGGGCGGGACTTTTCTCACAGCGCGGCCAAAGTTTTCACACTCAGCTACGAGACACACAGCGGGAGATGCCCACAGACTGTGTAATCCAGGCACAGGCACTGACTACATTGAGGCTGCGATTATGAGCACGGTGAGACTGCATTATGGGCATGGTGAGACTGCATTATGGGCACAGTGAGGCTGCCATTATAGGCACGGCGAGGCTGCCATTATAGGCACGGCGAGGCTGCGATTATGGGCACGGTGAAACAGCATTATGGGCATGGTGAGACAGCATTATGTGCATGGTGAGGCTGTGACTATAGGCACAGCGAGGCTGCGGTTATGGGCATGGTGAGACAGCATTATGGGCATGGTGAGGCTGCAATTATGGGCACGGTGAGGCTGCGATTATGGGCACCATGAGACTGCATTATGGGAACGGTGAGGCTGCAATTATGGGCACGGTAAGTCTGAGATTATGGGCACGGTGAGGCAGCGATTATGGGCACGGTAAGGCTGAAATTATAGGCACGGTGAGGCTGAGTTTATGACATGCGACGTCCTAGCCATGCCCCGCTTCCAGCTTCGGCCGTTGACATAACAACGGCGCTAAATCAGCTAAAAGTAGTTGAATCTGTATGTGTTATAATTAATTGAATTTAGTCAATTAATCGATTTTAAAAAAATCGATTAATCGAACACGAAAATTTTAATCAGTAACAGCCCTAGTAAATAGAGTAAATAGAGTAAGTGTAGTCAAAGCATAGCCAGAGTCCAGTAACCGGATTGGGTAGTCAGCCAGGCCAGAAGTCAGGGATCCAAGTAGAGTAACAGCAAGCAGGATAAGGAGCCAGAAGGGATGTCAGCAAAGCCAGTCTTTAAACAGGCAGGAGATGGTTTCTTGTGATGTGACCAAGGCGAAGGCAGGAATTAAGTGAGCTGGAGATCTTTAAGTTGGCGGGACTGATGAGCAGATCCACAAAAACTTGTTAACTGTGGAGAGAGATGAGAGCTGACAATTAGCCGACAGCTGAGCGGCCAGCTCAGAGAAGGAAGGGCTGAGCCAGCCCTGATAGTACCCCCCCCTTCTCAACAACCCCTCCCCCTCGGAGGACCACTGGGCTTGAGGGGAAAATGTCTATGGAAATCACAGAGGAGGACAGGAGCATGTACATCTGAGAATGAGACCCAGGAGCATTCCTGTGCCACCTCATCGGTGCCCACCTGTGCCAATCAGTGCCCATCTGTGCCACCTCATCAGTGCACATCTGTGCCGCCTCATCAGTGGCCATCTGTGCCGCCTCATCAGTGGCCATCTGTGCCGCCTCATCAGTGCCCATCTGTCCTGCCACATCTGTGCCACCTCATCAGTGCACATCTGTGCCACCCCAGTGCCCATCTGTGCCACCTCAGTGCCCATCTGTGCCATCTCATCAGTGCCACCTCATCAGTGCATATCTGTGCCATAAATCCCTCCCCATCTGTGCCGCCTCAGTGCACATCTGTGCAATCAATCAGTGCCCATCTGTGCAGCTTCATCAGTGCCCATCTGTGCAGCTTCATCAGTGCCCATCTGTGCTGCCTCATCAGTGCCCATCTGTGCCACCTCATCAGTGCATATCTGTGTAATCCGTGCACATTTGTGCTGCCTCATCAGTGCACATCTGTGCAGCCTCATCAGTGCCGCCTCATCAGTGCACATCTGTGCCGCCTCATCAGTGCACATCTGTTCCACCTCATCAGTGCCCCTCTGTGCCACCTCATCAGTGCCCCTCTGTGCCACCTCAGTGCCCATCTGTGCTCATCAGTACCGCCTCATCAGTGCCCATCAGTGCAGGCTTAGCACACACCTGTGTAGTCACATCATCACCAGCAAGCATGTCCAAAAGAGGCTTTTCCGCCAAGGAGGCATACCAGATACTTTCCCAGGCCGACGAGAGCAACGGGGAGATCTCTTGTTCGGATTCCATTTCAAACTCTGATTCTGAGTCGGACGTCAATTATGAGCTAGTCCTCAGTAGTGGAACACTGAGTGACTCAGAGGAGGAAGATATTCGGCCCGCCAAACGAAGGCGTTCTAGTGAGGAGGCAGTGGCATCCACCAGCACCGCAGTGCCTTCCACCAGCACCGCAGTGCCATCCACCAGCACCGCAGTGCCATCCACCAGCACCGCAGTACCTCGGCAAGAAAGGCCAAGGACCCATGTCAGCCTTCCCTATGCCCTTCAAAACCCTTTGTGGCTTTCTCCTAATTCAGGAGAACCCAACATTCCCCCTTTCACTGCCCAGCCAGGAGTCCAGGTGGACACGGAAAATTTTTCCCCGATCAATTTTTTTTATTTAATTTTTACAGAGAACATGCTATCAACAATTGTGGCCCAGTGCAACCTTTATGCACAGCAATTTATTTTAAATAATTCAACGTCCTATTATGCCCGTCCCTACGAGTGGAGAGACCTAACGGTGGAGGAGTTGGAGGTTTTTTTAGGCCTCACATTTTGTATGAGACTCAGCAAAAAAAACACCTTGAATTCCTATTGGTCAACCCACCCCATCCACCACATGCCAATCTTCTCCAAGGTAATGCCCAGAACCAGATACCAAATGATAATGAGGTTCCTTTATTTCAATGATAACACCCAGTGCCCTCCCCGAAATGACCCAAATTATGACAGGCTTTTCAAAATTCGGCCAATATTAAATTATTTTTCTGAAGTATTCCCCCAGCTGTTTACCCCGGACCAACACATATGTGTGGATGAGTCCCTTGTTAAATTTAGTGGCAGGCTTAAAATTAAGCAATTTATCCCCAGCAAAAGGGCCCGCTATGGGGTGAAGGTATACAAATTATGTGACCGAGTCACAGGGTACATGTATGCCTTCAAAGTGTACAAAGGGAAGGACACCCAGCTGCAATTCCCTAATTGCCCAGACTACTTGGGATCAAGTGGGAAAATTGTTTGGGACCTGAAATACCCCCTACTGGAGAAAGGCTACCACCTGTATGTAGACAACTTCTACACATCTCTGCCCCTGTTCCACAACCTTCACCGGAAGAAGATGCCTGCATGTGGCACCGTAAAAAGGAACCGGAAGGGCTTTCCTCAAAGTCTTGTCAATAAGAGGTTGAGGAAAGGAGAAACAGCAAGTCTGCGGAACAAGGAGATTTTGGCAGTGAAGTGGAGGGACAGAAGAGATGTCTATATGTTGTCTTCGATCCACAACGATACCTTCGTAGAAATCCCTAGAAGAAATGGCCCCATCCAAAAACCAAAATGCGTTTATGAATATAATTTGTTTATGGGGGGAGTCGACTTCAATGACGAAATGTTGGAACCATATCTTGGCACAAGACGGCCATACAATTGGTATAAGAAAGTCGCAATTTATTTTTTTCAATTGGCCATAAACAACTCATATGTAATTTACCGCAACTCCACCCAAAACCTCAAACGCTTCCTTGGCTACCAGGAGGAAATTTACACTGCCCTTATATTCCCGAACGGCCCCCCAGAAAACATCCGATCAGATGTTCTTAGTCGACTCTCCGAACGCCACTTTCCAGATAGACTCCCTCCCAGACCAACAGGCCAACGACGTAAAAAAAAATGTAAGATGTGTACCAGAGCAGGAGTCAGAAGAGACACATCTTATTACTGTGCCCAATGTCCTTCCGAACCAGGCCTCTGCATAGGTGAATGTTTTCGCCGTTACCATACTTCAATAAATTATTATTTGAAGTATGGTAAACATAATCCTCAGTTCCTGCCTTCACACACCTTCACACCCCTTATGCCACTGCCTGCTTTGTAACTGACCCTGGCTTGTTTTTCGACCACGCTTCTGCCTGCCGATTCTGTACATACCGCTGCCTGATCTGGAACTGACCCTGGACTGTTATTCGACCATGCTTCTGCCTAACGATTTTGAACATAACGCTGCCTGATCTGGAACTGACCCTGGACTGTTATTCGACCATGCTTCTGCCTAACGATTCTGTACATACCACGTACATACCATACTTGCTGACCAAGTCCCTGCCTGCTGCCTGGACCAGTGCTATCCACCTGTCTACAACCACAGGTAATCTTTTGTTTACACTTTGCTCAGTATAATGTATTTTGGGGTGTAATTCTTGGTATGTGCATGCTATGTGTCCCTGGAACACCTGACAGTGTTCCTTGCATGTTGGATCTCTGTATGTGGTCAGGCTGTGTAGAAGTCTGACACATGTGATATCACCATACTCAGGAGGAGTAGCAGAATGTATTTTGGGGTGTCATTTTTGCTATCTAAATGCTATGTGTTGGAAATATCTTATAAACGGACAACTTTGTGTAAAAAAAAATGCGTTTTCATTTTTTTCCACAATTTCCAAAAACTTCTGGAAAAAAATGAACCGTTCAAAAGACTCATTATGCCTCATAGATTATACGTTGGGGTGTTAGCTTTCCAAAATGGGGTCATTTTGTGGGTGTTTCCATTGATGGTGCTCCAGGGCCTTCAAAAGTGTAATAGGTGGTTGAGAAATGAGATGTGTAATTTTTGCTCCAAGAACACCTGATGGTGCTCCTCTGCATGTTGGGCCTCTGTATGTGGCCAGGCAGTGAAAAAGTCCCACACATGTGGTATCGTAATACTTAGGAGGAGTAGCAGAATGTATTTTGAGGCTTCATTTTTGCTATCTAAATGCTATGTGTTGAAAATATCTTATAAACTGACAACTTTGTGTAAAAAAAAATGCGTTTTCATTTTTTTTCCACATTTTCTAAAAACTTCTGGAAAAAAATGAAAGTTCAAAAGACTTGTTATTCCCGAAAGTCAGGGGGGGTGCGGGGGTCCCAGATGCCTCTATATACCATAAGGCAGCGGTACTCGTGCGTATAGTGGATTGGTTCCACCACTCTTCCTCCAAACTTTGGGTTCAACTAGAGAAATATCTTAATGAGGCTGATCTTTGCGCCCTGCCGTGGACCCCTATGGCTGGGCGTGGGGACGGCTTATTCTCCACTGCTCTTACTCGCCAAACTCTCCAGATTTGGGACCGCATGATCTCAGCGAGTAAATTGTCTAAAATCCAGGGCCCAATGACCCCTCTCTTCGGGACTCCGGCTTTCCCCCCAGCAGCGAACAAGTTAAGATTTGGACCCTGGAGTAGGGATAGCCATAGACGTTTAGCACAGGTCTTACGCGCTGACCCATCCTTGAGAACGGACATACCCTCTCGGACGGAATTAGGGACCTCAACAATGTGGTTACAAAGGGGTCAAATAACGTCATACATACGCACTTTCTCATCCATCTCAGAGATACTGGCCGACCCATCAGACTTTGACGAACTGCTTTTACAACCAGACCCACCAATACATGTAGTATCACTGTTGTATTCCCTACTACTGAACGAATACGCCCCTGACCTTCCAACATATACACAGAAATGGGAAGCGGAGCTGCAACACTCCATCTCCCCCACTGATTGGCAAAAAAGCTTTATCCTAACGCATAGGATTTCCCTGGCAACCAAGAACCAAGAAAAAGGGTTTAAATTATTAACGAGGTGGTACAGATGCCCAGTAGATATTAAAAAGTTTAACCCCTCTTTGACAGACGTGTGTTGGAGATGCCTGTCCTCTAGCGGGACAATGCTTCACATCTGGTGGGCTTGCCCTCCAATCTGGAAACTATGGCAAAAGGTCTTTGATCTTTACAGCAGGCTGATGGCGACATCAATCAAACCCACACCAGAGATAGCCCTATTATCTATACTCCCAGGCCCCCTCAAGTCGATTAAAAAAGATGTACTGCGCCACTTTCTGGCAGCAGTTAGGACAGTGATCCCCCGACATTGGAAAACGACAGATGTGCCTTCCTTGGGAGAATGGGTGGTTGAAGTGGACCAGATAAGAGATCTGGAGCGCCTGTTGGCGGAGGAAGTGGGAAAGGAGGAGCAGTTTACCGCCACCTGGACCTCATGGTCCATGTTTCGCTATTCTGATGAGTTTTCCCTTTGGGTCAGAGATACCCCACCCTTACCCGCCGATTAGCCATGCTGGAGTGCCTGGTGCCTCAGGTACCATCCCACACTTCTACTCACGTTCTTATTTCTGACTTTTTCTGTCTCCTCATTGTTAAGTACTGAACCGACCACTCACATATATAGTTAAAGATCATATCTTTGGACTAGCTAAATGACTTGATTATCTATAATAGGTGAATAAAAGACTTCTACAGCAGTCTAATTCGTTGAGAGGGAACCCTCAGATAACACCAACCCGCAAAACTACAAGGTTCATTATATGTTGGCCCCCACCCGCATATTATTCCTCTCTTAGAATAAAGATTTCAATATACAATATGATATACCAGTAGTTCACCGAAAGCTGTATGTTAAAATGATCACTCCTGTTTATACATGGGTAAAGTACACCTCACTATTCTATGTATACTATATGTGATGCCAAACTGTAAAGAATGGTATTTTTCTGTTATATTCTTTGTGTTCTTACTTTTGAAAATAAACTAAGATTGAAAACAAAAGACTTATTATTCCTCATATATTATACATTGGGGTGTTAGCTTTCCAAAATGGTGTCATTTTGTGGGTGTTTCCATTGTCCTGGTGCTCCAGGGCACATGTGGTATCGTTATACTCAGGAGGAGTAGCTGAATGTATTTTGGGGTGTCATTTGTGGTATGCACATGCCATGTGAGAGAAATAAGCTATTACAATGACAATTTTGTGAAAAAAAATAAATTAAAAAAAAATCTTAACATTGCAAAGAATTGTGGGAAAAAATTACAACTTCAAATAACTCACCATGCCTCTTACTAAATACCTTGAAATGTCTACTTTCCAAAAAGGGGTCATTTGGGGGGAATTTGTACTTTCCTGGCTTGTTAAGGTCTCAAGAAATGAAATAGGCCACCAGTACATCAGATGTGATACATTTTTTATGATTTGCACCATAGCTTGTAGACTCTAAAACTTTCACACAGACCAAATAATTTCCACTAATTTGGGTTATTTTTACCAAAGATATGTAGCAGTATAAATTGTGGCCAAACTTTATGAAGAAAAATTAACAATTTGCAAAATTTTATCACAGAAATTAAGAAAAATTATTTTTTTTTCAAAATTTTCGGCATTTTTTCATTTATAGCGCAAAAAATAAAAAACTCAGAGGTGATCAAATACCACCAAAAGAAATCTCTATTTGTATGGAAAAAAGGACAAAAAAATCATTTGGGTAGAGTGTTGCATGACTGAGTAATTGTCATTCAAAGTGTGAGAGCACTGAAAGCTGAAAGCTGTTCTGGACAGGAGGGGGGTTTAAGTGCCCAGTAAGCAAGTAGTTAAAGGAGGCCACAAACTCAGGGTAACTCAAGACAATAGGTTTTTGCGTCTCCCATAGAGGGTTAGCTCAGGCCAAGGCTCTCTCAGAAAACAAAGATATCACGAACCCTACTTTGCTTCTGTCCGCGGGAAACGCCTGGGGCAGCATCTCAAAGTATATCTCAACTTGGTTGAGAAACCCTCTGCATTGAACTGGATTGCCCCCAAATCACTGGGGAAGCAGGGCGGAACCAGACATACCTCTCATAGAGGTAATACTCAAGGCGGGTGCCTGCACAGAGACTGGTACAACAGCAGGGACGGCCTACAACTCAGGTTGTACCGGAGCAGTCACAGTGGGGGATTCCAGGTGAGCCATGCGACTCAGGAGCGTTTGTAACGCCATGGCAAACTGATCCATGCGGTGATCTTGCTCATCCAATCTGGAAAAAAATATATTAACAAGTGGATTGACAGTATCTTCTGAATTCATGGCCTTCGCCTACTGTCAGAAACCATGAACCAGACCTAGACAGAAGTACAGTAAAATCACACTTGTTTATTAATAAAAATAAAAAGTTAAATAGAGTAAGCATAGTCCAAGCATAGCCAGAGTCCAGTAACTGGATCGGGTAGTCAGCCAAGCCAGAGTTCAGTAACCAGATCGGTTAATCAGCCAAGCCAGAGTTCAGTAACCAGATCGGGTAATCAGCCAGGCCAGAAGTCAGGGATCCAAGTAGAGGAACAGCAAGCAGGATAAAGGAGCCAGAAGGGATCTCAGCAAAGCCAGTCTTTAAACAGGAACGCAGGAGATGGTTTCCTGTGATGTGACTAAGGCGAAGGCAGGAATGAAGTGAGCTGGAGATCTTTAAAGTGGTGTTCCACCCAAAAAAAAAAAAAAACTACATGAAAAATCCTTAAAAAAAATACAAAAAAACATTTGGATATTTTTTTTTTTACTCACCTCTAAATGCCTGTTGCTAGGGGGTCCCTTGTAGTCTGCCTCTTTCAGTGCCTGGGCTGGTGACATCACTTCCGTCTCGGCACAGGAAGGGCTCAGCTCTGCTCCCTCCCTCCCTCTTGTCAATCATCTGGGACCCATTACAGGTCCCAGGTGACTGAGCGGCCAATCACGGCGCTCGGCGCCGCTCGCACATGCGCAGTGGGTGCCAGGCTGTAAAGCCACAGCCCGGCGCCCACAGTTGCACTGCCGGCGCCGCCGAACGGAGGGGGAGATGAGCGGGGCTTCGATCCCCCGCATCGCTGGACCCTGGGACAGGTAAGTGTCCAATTCAAAGTCAGCAGCTGCAGTATTTGTAGCTGCTGAATTTTAATTTGTTTTTGTTTTTTTGATGGGCCCTCCTTTTTAAGTAGGCAGGACTGACGAGCAAATCCACAACAGCTGGTTAACTCTGGAGAGAGATGAGAGCTGGCAATTAACCGACAGCTGAGCGGCCAGCTAAGAGAAGGAAGGGCTGAGCCAGCCCTGACAGAAAGTGAGTATATACACTTGCTAACCCACTACCTCTTACAGGCAGCTAGGCTGCCCTGCACTACAGCTGCCTACACATGCCGCAAGGGTTAACAGACCCTTCTTCTCTTTGCTCCCCCAGCAGATGATGTCCCCTATGCTCTGGCGTGGGGACTGTTCTTCAGCTTCCAATGCAGGGTTATGGGCTTCCTATTGGTTTTGATGATGTCAAAAGACCTTGGACCACTGCAGTGCAGGTGAGAAGAAGCTGCAAAAACAGGTTCATCTTTAAAGTGATTGCATAAGATTACATTTGATTTAAAAAAAAAATAACAAACATGTCATACTTACCTGCTCTGTGCAATCTCTCCTCTTCTGGAGTCCCCTGCTGGTGATCCAGGCTCCTCCCAGCCACCGAGTGACCTCATAGCAAGCCCCCGCTCCATCCTCACTGGCTTGCTTGATTGACAACAGCAGGAGCCTGTGGTATACTAAGTGATATAATGCCTCAATACTGTGTCATTGCTGTGTAATATATAGTTGTTATACTGTGCCATTGCTGAGTAACATACTGCTGCATTAATGTGCCTCACTAAGGTAGGTCATAGACGGTGCAAATTTCTTTCCTGCAACCATAGGTTGTAGGAAAGAAATTTGCACGATTCCCCCATCGACACAGACAGTGGTGACAGGGGAATCCCTCCTGACGACCCCCCCTCCCCAAAAGCACCTTGTCCCCCTGTGGATGAGGACAAGGGCCTCTTCCCGACAACCCTCGCAGTTGGTTGTCGGGGTCTGAGGGCGGGGGGCTTATCGGAATCCGGGAGCCCCCTTTAATAAGGTTGCCCCCAGATCCCGGCCCCCCACCCTATGTTACATAGTTACATAGTAGGTGAGGTTGAAAAAAGACACAAGTCCATCAAGTCCAACCTATGTGTGTGATTATGTGTCAGTATTACATTACATATCCCTGTATATTGCGGTCATTCAGGTGATTATCTAATAGTTTCTTGAAGCTATCAATGCTCCCCGCTGAGACCACCGCCTGTGGAAGGGAATTCCACATCCTTGCCGCTCTTACAGTAAAGAACCCTCTACGTAGTTTAAGGTTAAACCTCTTTTCTTCTAATTGTAATGAGTGGCCACGAGTCTTATTAAACTCTCTTCTGCGAAAAAGTTTTATCCCTATTGTGGGGTCACCAGTACAGTATTTGTAAATTGAAATCATATCCCCTCTCAAGCGTCTCTTCTCCAGAGAGAATAAGTTCAGTGCTCGCAACCTTTCCTCATAACTAAGATCCTCCAGACCCTTTATTAGCTTTGTTGCCCTTCTTTGTACTCGCTCCATTTCCAGTACGTCCCTCCTGAGGACTGGTGCCCAGAACTGGACAGCATACTCCAGGTGCGGCCGGACCAGAGTCTTGTAGAGCGGGAGAATTATCGTTTTATCTCTGCAGTTGATCCCCCTTTTAATGCATGCCAATATTCTGTTTGCTTTATTAGCAGCAGCTTGGCATTGCATGCCGTTGCTGAGCCTATCATCCACTAGGACCCCCAAGTCTTTTTCCATCCTAGATTCCCCCAGAGGTTCTCCCCCCAGTGTATAGATTGCATTCATATTTTTGGCACCCAAATGCATTATTTTACATTTTTCTACATTGAACCTCATTTGCCATGTAGTCGCCCACCCCATTAATTTGTTCAGGTCTTTTTGCAAGATTTCCACATCCTGCGGAGAAGTTATTGCCCTGCTTAGCTTAGTATCGTCTGCAAATACAGAGATGGAACTGTTTATCCCATCCTCCAGGTCATTTATGAACAAATTAAATAGGATTGGTCCCAGCACAGAACCCTGGGGGACCCCACTACCCACCCCTGACCATTCTGAGTACTCCCCATTTATCACCACCCTCTGAACACGCCCTTGTAGCCAGTTTTCAATCCATGTACTCACCCTATGGTCCATGCCAACAGACCTTATTTTGTACAGTAAACGTTTATGGGGAACTGTGTCAAATGCTTTTGCAAAATCCAGATACACCACGTCTACGGGCCTTCCTTTATCTAGATGGCAACTCACCTCCTCATAGAAGGTTAATAGATTGGTTTGGCAAGAACGATTCTTCATGAATCCATGCTGATTACTGCTAATGATATCATTCTTATTACTAAAATCTTGTATATAGTCCCTTATCATCCCCTCCAAGAGTTTACATACTATTGATGTTAGGCTAACTGGTCTGTAATTCCCAGGGATGTTTTTTGGGCCCTTTTTAAATATTGGTGCTACATTGGCTTTTCTCCAATCAGCTGGTACCATTCCAGTCAATAGACTGTCTGTAAAAATTAGGAACAACGGTCTGGCAATCACCTGACTGAGTTCCCTAAGTACCCTCGGATGCAAGCCATCTGGTCCCGGTGATTTATTAATGTTAAGTTTCTCAAGTCTAATTTTAATTCCGTCCTCTGTTAACCATGTAGGTGCTTCCTGTGTTGTGTCATGAGGATAAACACTGCAGTTTTGGTTACTGAAGCCCCCCGATTCACTCGTGAAGACTGAGGAGAAGAATAAATTCAATACCTCTGCCATCTCCCCATCCTTTGTAACCAGATGTCCTTCCTCATTCTTTATGGGGCCAATATGGTCTGTCCTCCCTTTTTTACTGTTTACATACTTAAAGAATTTCTTGGGATTTTTTTTGCTCTCCTCCGCTATGTGTCTTTCATGTTCTATCTTAGCCATCCTAATTGCACCCTTACATTTCTTATTGCATTCTTTATAAATTCTGAATGCTGTGGATGATCCCTCAACCTTGTATTTTTTGAAGGCCTTCTCCTTTGCTTTTATATGCATTTTTACATTGAAGTTAAGCCATCCAGGATGTTTGTTCGCTCTTTTAAATTTATTACCCAATGGGATACATTGGCTAATGCCCTTATTTAATATGCTCTTAAAGCAAACCCATT
Source organism: Lithobates clamitans (assembly GCA_037952925.1). Classification (NCBI taxonomy): domain Eukaryota; kingdom Metazoa; phylum Chordata; class Amphibia; order Anura; family Ranidae; genus Lithobates; species Lithobates clamitans. The sequence continues at coordinate 8,285,457 of JBBGZY010000327.1, forward strand.
TCTCCTCTGTATTCTTTGTTCCTAATATTTTGTCCCAATTTATGCCTTTTAGCAAGGTTTGTAGTTTAGGGAAGTTGGCTCTTTTGAAATTCAGTGTCTTTGTGTTCCCTTCATGTCTCCTATTTGTGTGATTTATACTGAAACTAATTGACCTGTGATCGCTGTTACCTAAATTGCCCCGTATTTCCACATCTGTTATCAGGTCTGTATTGTTGGTAATCAGTAGATCTAGTAATGTTTTATTTCTAGTTGGTGCGTCTACCATCTGACCCATAAAATTGTCCTGCAAGACATTAAGGAACTGGCGAGCCTTAAATGAATGCGCGGTTCCCTCCGCCCAGTCTATGTCTGGATAATTAAAATCCCCCATTATGATAACACTTCCCATCCTTGCTGCTAATCCAGTTTGTGATAGGAGATCCGTCTCCACTTCCTCCCTCAGGTTAGGGGGCCTATAGCATACTCCAAGTATTATTTTCCCCTTAGCTTCATCCCTTTGGAGCTCTACCCATAAAGATTCCACCTCCTCCCTAGCCCCCTCAGTGATGTCATCTCTCACATTCACTTGTACATTATTCTTGATATATAGGCATACCCCTCCCCCTTTTTTACCCTCTCTATCCTTGCGGTATAGGGTATACCCTTGAATGTTTGCCAGCCAATCATGAGAGCTGTTGAACCAGGTCTCTGAAATTCCCACAAAATCCAAATCCTCCTCGTACAACAGTATCTCTAGTTCACCCATCTTGTCCGCCAGGCTCCTGGCATTGGTGAACATGCCACATAGTTTAGACCGGTCGCATATTGTCCTCGTATTGGGTGTTTCAAGATTGAAACTTGGACTTGCTACTATACTCACCTTGTGTTTTTGTGCTTTGGTTAACCTACCACTAATGCCCCCAATACTACCCTCTGGAATATCTTCCGCGCTGGCTATCACTGTCTCTGGACCCTCCCCCCCTTCGCCTAGTTTAAAAACCCCTCTAACTTTTTGGCCATCTTCATTCCCAGCAGATCTGCACCCTCCTCATTTAGGTGAAGTCCGTCCCTTCTATAGTACCGGTTACCAACTGAGAAGTCGGCCCAGTCCTCCAGGAACCCAAACCCCTCCTTACTACACCAGCTCTTCAGCCACTTGTTTACTTCCCTAATCTCCCTCTGCCTCTCTGGTGTGGCTCGATGTACCGGTAGTATTCCTGAGAACACTACCTTGGAGGTCCTTTTCCTCAATTTAGCTCCTAAGTCCCTAAAATCGTTCTTTAGGACACTCCATCTGCCTCTGACTTTGTCATTGGTGCCAACGTGCACCATGACAGCCGGGTCTTCCCCAGCCCCTCCCAGTAATCTGTCCACAAGATCCGTGATGTGCCGAACCCGAGCGCCCGGTAGACAACATACTGTTCGGCGCTTCAGGTCTTGGTTACAGATTGCCCTCTCTGTCCTTCTAAGAATTGAGTCCCCTACCACCAGAATCTCTTTCCTTTCCCTTCGCTGCCCCCCCACTCTCACTGGAGGAGTTCTTCCCCCGGCAGCTAGGAGAGTCCCTCATCTCCAGCAGTGCTGGTCCCTGACCCCTACCCATTCATCGTACCCCTACCCATTCACCTGGGGAAAAAGTGTCATTTAAAAAATACACACTACACAGATTTTTAAAGTAATTTATTAGACAGCTCCAGGGGTCTTCTTCCAATGTCTTCTTCCGCTCTCTCCGGCCTCTTCTCCTGGTGTCCGGTTCTTCTCCCACTCTCCGGCCTCTTCTCTTGGTGTTTGACCTCTTCTCCCGTTGTCGGGATCTTCTGCCGGCTCCTCCACTATCTTCTGCCGCTCTTTTGCTAGCGGTGGCCCGGACTTCTGCATCGTCTTCTTCCCCCTTCTCTTCTTCCAATGTTGACATGACGCTCTCCTTCGCTGTAATGCAGTGTGAGCGCTCTGCAATGGTTTATATAGGCGGCGTCCCCGCCCCCTTATAATGTCACAGTCCCTGGGCATGCTGGGACTGTGACGTCAACAGGTGACCACCTTCCATTTGAGGATGCCCCACAGATGCTTAATAGGGTTTAGGTCTGGAGACATGCTTGGTCAGTCCATCACCTTTACCCTCAGCTTCTTTAGCAAGGGAGTGGTCATCTTCGAGGTGTGTTTGGGTTCATTATCATGTTGGAATACTGCCCTGTGGCCAAGTCTCTGAAGGGAGGGGATCATGCTCTGCTTCAGTATGTCACAGTACAACTAGGCATTCAAGGTTCCCTCAATGAACTGTAGCTTCCCAGTGCTGGCAGCACTCATGCAGCCCCAGACCATGACACTCGCACTACCATGCTTGACTGTAGGCAAGACACACTTGTACTCCTCACCTGGTTGCCGCCACACATGCTTGACACCATCTGAACTAAATAAGTTTATCTTGGTCTCATCAGACCACAGGACATGGTTCCAGTAATCCATGTCATTAGTCTGCTTGTCTTAAGCAAACTGTTTGCAGGCTTTCTTCAGCATCATCTTTAGAAGAGGCTTCCTTCTGGGACAACAGCCATGCAGTCCAATTTGATGCAGTTTGTGGCATATGGTCTGAGCACTGCAGACTGATCCCCCACCCCTTCAACCTCTGCAGCAATGGTGGCAGCACTCATACGTCTATTTCCCAAAGACAACCTCTGGATATGACGTTGAGCACGTGCACTGAACTTCTTTGGTCAACCATGGCTAGGCCTGTTCTGAGTGGAAGCTTTCCTGTCAAACCGCTGTATGGTCTTGGCCACCAAGCTGCAGCTCAGTATCAGGGTCTTGGCAATCTTCTTACAGCCTATGCCATCTTTATGTAGAGCAACAATTCTTTTTTTTAGATCCTCAGAGAGTTCTTTGTCATGAGGTGCCATGTTGAACTTCCAGTGACCAGTATGAGAGAGTGAGAATGAAAACACCAAATTTAATGAAAACACCTGCTCCCCATTCACACCTGAGACCTTTTAATATTAAAGAGTCACATGACACCGGGGGAGGGAAAATGGCTAATTGGGCCCAATTTGGACATTTTCATTTAGGGGTGTACTCACTTTTGTTGCCAGTGGTTTAGACATTAATGGCTGTGTGTTGAGTTATTTAGAGGGGACAGCAAATTTACGCTGTTATACAAGCTGTACACTCACTACTTTACATTGTAGCAAAGTGTCATTTCTTCAGTGTTGTCATATGAAAAGATAGAATAAAATATTTACAAAAATGTGAGGGGGTACTCACTTTTGTGAGATACTGTATGTGTATATATATATATATATGTATATATATATATATATATATATATATATATATATATATATATATATATATATATATATATATATATATATATATATATATATAGTTTATATAATTCATCTAAAACTGCCTTTAATATTTAGATTTTTTTTATGTTTAATGTTTTGGATAATACTTCCCAACTCACTGACACTCTGGCCCCCAAAATGTGTTGCCTTTTTAATACACTCATCCATTGATCTTAATTGATCTTACATTGGATAAAAATTGTATCTGGACTGTTAATTTGTGGTATGGTGCTTCAACCTCAAGGCCAAATCAGTTAGCTCCTATTGGCTGTCTAGCATCAGGACCCTCTGAAGACTGCAGTGTCTGATGATTACTCTACTGCAGAGCTAGATCAACCAGTTGTTGCTCCCAGCAGTGACAGAAGCAGGGGACATGGACAGTGACCTTTTTGAGTTGAGTATAAAGAGCTTATAAAGATATTTCCTCAAAAAATGGGTGATTTGGGTGGTGGGAATTGGGGTAGGAGGGGGATAAAACGTACTATCAGGCTATGCAGCATTGAAAAAGAATAAATATAAAACTGTGTAACGGGCTCATAGGATAACATTTTTTTCTGTGATGTAAAGAATAAAATGAAACAGACCTTGGAACAAATAATTGATTTTAAAAGCAGACATACAGGAAGTATAAACATTTGCTATTTATAATCCTCACACCCAGGGGATATTTCCAAATAGCTCTTTTTCTATAATTTGTAGCAAAGTGCCTCAAATAGATTACATATGTGGGCTTGCACATACAGTATAACTGCACCGATGAAGAGAAAACAACTGCATACAGTATAGTGGATCTAGAAAACCTTAGAAAATTTTGCAACCTAAATCCTTTTAATGAATGAAATTTTCAACCAGAACCTGTTGAATGTCTATTAATAGACATGCTCATGAGGTTTTCTCTGTATAAACATAAGAAACGTGACAATTGTTATCATTTGTTTGCACAGTTTGCTCAATGAAGGGATTCTTTAGCCTCATACACACGATCGGACTTCAAACAAACTTTTCTGTGGATTTCTGTCCAAAGGGCGTTGGCCGTGAACTTGGTATGCATACACAAGGCAGGACTTTTTTAGCCAACTTTCACCAAACTTTCACCAAATCACGTGGTTTTTCAGCTATTTACCGCCACCCTTTGGTCAACTGTGGTCAACTTCCGTACGTTGTCTGATCTTTTGCATTAGTTCTGAGCATGCGTGTTTGTACTTTGGACTAAAGTCCTATGGACTTGTGTACACACAATAGGATTTTGCACCATAGGACTTTTGTTGCCCGAGAGTTTGTCTGTTTGCACAGCCAACATTTGTCCGATGAAAACCGAAAAAGTTTGTCCGATGGAGCGTACACACAATCGAATGTTGCCTTAAAACGGGTAATTTGCATGTTTGTTAAAGACACATCTAAAGTGTTATTTCAAAGACTGATTTACTGTGGGCATCTTACAGTGCTAGCAAGCATCTTTCTAATTCTTTAAATTGATGTATGTGTCCCTTTGGAAGCCATGAATTCTAGGCTCAAGGAGCAAGTGAACTTTAAAAGCATGGTGCTCAGCCGATGTCTAGGTTAGGTATTGTGGCAAGTGATTCTTCTTCCTTTAGCAGCCCCCTGTTCCTTTCAGTTGCCCCCAGGTCTTAGTTCACAATGCTAAAGTTCCTGGCCTGACGGCACCGCGACTGAGCAAAGTGCACAGAAAAGGGTACCTGTAGTATAGAGCAGTCATTTGAGGTTTGTGGTCACTGCAGAAGAGCGTCCTGAGATTGGTGGTCTGAGAGAGCTAAAGCTACAGTAAGTGTGTAATCCAGACAATGGTTTTGAGGTCAGGGCAAGTAGTATAATCCAGTAGACCATCCGATATCATGGCTGGCGGCAATTCGAAAAAGTAATCCAAGTTCAAGGCAGAGATTGACAACAAATGAATCTAAGTCTGGTTGACAGGCAGGGACATGTAGGGTATCATTGGTTGGGAGCCAGGAAATGCTATCACAACCCCTGAGACCTGGGCTTGTGATTCTGAAATAAAGCTCCACAGTCAATCAGGAAGAGAGCCAGGTCCAGGCAATACAGGCAAGACAACAGCATTGACTAGTAGAGGGAGGAGGAGGTTTCCAGTGAACAGGGCCCACTGCCCAGCAACAGAGACGCCAGTAGGATAGAAGACAATTCTTAATAGGAAGAACAGAGCCGCCATCTCTGTTGCCAGGCCTGGACAGCAGGAAACAAAGTAGGAACGTGAGCTTGACTTATGCTTCTGACAAAAACATGTTCTTACTGACCATTTTAACAGCAGGCAGTGTGCAGCAATGCATCCTTAAAATCTATAGCACAAACACTAAAGTTGTTTAAAATGACTGTAAAGAATTTATTTTTTTGCTTTAAAATAAAAAAAAGTTACACTTACCTGTAATGATATTACACAGAGTGGTCCCTTTACCTCATATTCTGGAGCTCCCCACTGGCATTGTCCACTCCTCCTTCCTCTGGGGTTCCCTCAGCAAGCCTTGTGCTGAGGGGGCACCCATGCGAGCGCACTCCTAAAAGGGGCTGTGTGCGTCCAAGAACACACACAGTGCCAATAAGCAATACCCCCTCCTCACAGGAGATTGGCTGACAGCAGTAGGAGCCTAGGGCTGGAGCGAGGCACTGGATCGGTGAAAGGGCCCAAGTAAGAGTTTAAAAATGGGGGGGGGGACAAGTAGTGGGTAGTTTTTTTTATGCATAGGATGCTGATCATTACATACTACTAACTGCTGCACTGTATATGCTGTGATTTATGTTTATTGGACCTCATGGTTGCACTGTACATTAGGTACGCCTTACATACACATACAATGTTTACTGTCTTAACAGTTGCTGGTTGCTATACATAAAATTTTTCGCTGGTGCTTCTTCCCCAGTTATCAGCATGAGTCACTTCTGAGAAAATGTCGGAGGAGGGGGGTAGAGCTCAGCACACAGCTTGTCTACTCAGAACACAGCTTTGCATGTTCTTTTGTTCCTGTGTGCTGTGTACTGTGTGTGAAGGGGGTGTGTCCCTAGGGTGTGTCCCTATCCTCCAATCAGCTCTCACATAGTGTATAAGAGCTGTAACTGCAGCTCTCCACCACCTCCTCTGTACATCTCACAGATGAAGAAGGATTGTGTCACAATTATACTCTTTTAAAGGGATGTAGACAAGAGAAGACTGCAGATAAACAAGTAAAGCTTGTAGGAGGAATTGTTTCATCTCTGTGTATAATCTAAGGCTATTCGCTTCACTGGGTATATGAGATTTACAACCACTTTAAGGCTTCTTGCACACGATACTCCTGTTTGAACATCTACTTTTTCAGACTTTTTTTTTTGTATGTCTTTGCTTGCATTTTCACGTATATGTGTTTGCGCAATGCGCAAAAACTTATTCTCGCATTCTTGTTCTGCACAATATGCAAATGGGCCTTTGCACACGTTTGTGCACATTTGCTCACATTAGGTGTAAATTACTGACCAAAAATGCAGATTTTCTATTTTTCTTTTTTGCAGAAGAATACACAGTGCTTGTTTATGCACCTGTGTGCATTAGAGCCCTTTCACAATGGGGCGGTTTGCAGGCGCTATTGCGCTAATAATAGCGCCTGCAAACCGACCCGAAAGTGCCGCTGCTTGCATTCCAGTGTGAAAGCCCCGAGGGCTTTCACACTGGAGCGATGCACTGGCAGGATGGTAAAAAAAGTCCTGCCAGCAGCATCTTCGGAGCGGTGAAGGAGCGGTGTGTATACCGCTCTTTTACCGCTCCTGCCCATTGAAATCAATGGGATGGCGCGGCTATACCGCCGGCAAAGCGCCTCTGCAGAGGTGCTTTGCGGTGGTATTTAACCCTTTCTCGGCCGCTAGCGGGGGGTAAAACCGCCCCGCTAGCGGCCGCATACCGACGGTAAAACGCTGCTAATAATAGCGGCGTTTTACCGCCGACGCCGCCCCCCCGCCCCAGTGTGAAAGGGCTCTTAGGCACATTACAATGAATGGGTTGTATTTTAGCTTAGTAAAAAAAAAAAGCTGTACTGAGATGTTTCAAGCTGCAGCGTGCAAGAGACCTAATAAAGTTCTTCTTGGGAAGGATCAGACAAAGTGTTGTCTGCCTATATTCTGTGCAGAGAAAGGCATGTGTATTGAAAGAGTTCCAATTTAAAAAATATTCCATTTTGCTGAGGGATAGGTATGTCTGTAAGTCTACCATTCGTTTAACCTCACTCATGTAACCTCCAATCCCCATCTGCCTAAAGTTCTAAAGTTGGGAGGAATGTAAGAGAATACTTTCAATAGAAATGTATTTTTAATCATCAGCTCAGTGAGATATCTTCCTGGCTGCCACATAGTGATTAGTACATATAGACAGATAATCTAGGGCATGTTCACTGTTGACTGTCATCCACTGACAGCACTATTTACTATCACATAGGTTGTTAATTCCCAGTGCTGCCAATTATAACTGGAAGAAAATGATGAATACTAGGCACACAGCAATATTAGGTAAGTTAATGTAATTACAGCAGACATTAGACTGCTTGTTTGTGTGCAAACACATTTGAAAAGTAAATAGGTTAAGAAAACTGTTCTGTATTTCTTTCTCTAAATTCCTACACTTTCGGTTCCCTTGTATTAATTTGGATGTAAACACTAAACCAAACATTATTGCTAAATTTGTGTGTTTGAAAAACAGTATTTTTTAAAGAAGTTTGGGGTTATTAAAAAACATTTATTATTACCTCTATGTTTCTGCATTGGTGTGATGCTGCAGCAGTTCCCTGCTGGCTCTAAGCTTGAGAACTGAGCGATTACATGACTGCTGATCACTCAGTTGTCATTGTTCTCAGAGCAGAGAGCAGTGACTATCAGTCACAGACCTCCACTCTGCCCTTTCAGCACTCATTTGAACAGCTGACTTTGGCTCTTATCAGAGTGCTGAGAGCCGCAGATCCTGGAGTGGCTCTGTGATGTCATATGACAGGGGTAAAAGTGCACTAACTCCTGTGACCCAGAAGAGACGTATGACCAAAAAAAAACTGACCATACTTCTTTTTACATATGTAGGGAAGTATTCTTTTGTACACTGTCTGTCAGGTTGGTTACATTCATGCCTGGTAACTACCATAGAGTTCTTGGTACAAACAGATTCTTCCTGTTAAGAGCTTGTTTCCTTTCGCTGCTTAGGGGGCAGAAAACCGCTCCAGGCTATATATATATGGGTGTCTTACAGGAAGTGGGAGGGAGTGTGGCCAGCCACATGCTGTGCAAGCCAGCGGTGCTGAAGGGTGATTTTGTGTTGTACCCATCCAGAATGAAAAGGGACAATAGGCAAGTGTTACTGCATTGTAGCTCACTGTTTGTTACATTACTGTTACTCCTGTGTGAGCACTCCTGTGTGGGAATCAGAGATATCTGTTAGAGCAGTGGTTCTCAACCTGGGGGTCGGGACCCCCTCGGGGGTCAAATGATGATATGCCAGGGGTCACCGAATCCTGGGCTGTTCCTGAAGCCCACCGCTCTCCCAGCCTTCTTGCGGCCACCCAGAAGGGCTGTTCCTGGAACCCGTGGCTGCCCAGTCAGCCTCTTCGCAGCCGCCCATTCAGTTCACGGCATGGCGGGGGGGCAGAGACTAGAGGTCAGCTGACTGGTGAGCAATGTGAAGTGGGAGGGGCTGGAGGAGACCCTATTTCCTGATTTTGGCATAGGTGTCACTGCTACGAGACACTACAAAGTCGGAGACACAGTAAATAACACTACCTGTAATTAGAGTTGTCATTAAAAGTCTCCACTACAGTTCTCAGATCAGCAGATGACCTTGATCAAGAGCACCTAAGTTGGCAGATTAGAACTCCCCCCAGCACTGCCCCTGATCCCAACTTCCGGCCAGCACTGCCACTGATCCCAACTCCCGGCCAGCACTGCCACTGATCCCAACTCTCCGCCAGCACTGCCACTCATCCCACCACCAAGGAGTAATACCGTGTACACACGGTCGGAGTTTTCAGCTACAAAAGTCCGACAGCCCGTCCGACAGACTTTCGACGGACTTTTGGCAGACTTTCAACAAACTTTCTAACGACTGGATTTGCCTACACACGATCACACAAAAGTCCGACAGATTCGTACGTGATGACGCACACCGGACTAAAATAAGGAAGTTGATAGCCAGTAGCCAATAGCTGCCCTAGCGTCGGTTTTTGTCCGTCGGACTAGCATACAGACGACCGGATTTCTGGGTCCAGCGGAGTTACGACGTAAAGATTTGAAGCATGTTCCAAATCTAAAGTCTGTCAGATTTGCAGCTGGAAAAGTCCGCTGAAAGTCCGGGGAAGCCCACACACGATCGGATTGTCCGTCGGACTTGGTCCGTTGGCATCCGTCAGACTTTTGTAGCCGAAAAGTCCGACCGTGTGTACGCGGCATAAGAGAAGGAATAAAAATAGAGAATACATGGAAGGGAGAGGAAAAGAAGGGGAGGAACAAAGAAAAATGGAGAGAAAGAACAAGAAAGACAGCTAGAGAGAGGGATGGGGATACAAAACAAACAAGAAATTGGGATAGAGAGAGAGATAAAAGGGAAAGAAAGGAGAACAAAGAGAAAGAGCGGTACATCCTAAAATGTACCACAAGGGGTTTTAATACTGTACGAGTGGAAGGGACTCAGGGAGCCAGCAACATGGCGACGCCTGGGTTTGCTCTTCTGTCAGTTTCATTCCGGGACATTGTATTTTCCAGAATGAAGGTGTTCGGGACCCAGGACAGACGCCGATCCTTGATTCCAGAAGGGGGCCCTTGCCCTCTTGTGGACGCCCATGGACCCCCTCGACACACACCATCCACCCCCTCCCCTCATGGTCTCTGCTGTACTTACCTCCCTTGATCCTGAGCTATCGGGGCTCCTGCAAGTTGCTCCAACGGTCCGGGGATATGAAATCCCAGCTGCTTTCTCACCTATACAAATCTCTGTACAGGTGCACTAGCCCTTTTAGGAATATGTTTTCCCAACATTTTATATTCCTGATATGTGCCTGTTGTACCATGTACTTGTGTCAAAAAGGATCCTGTTCTCTTTGTATTGCTTTATGTGTGTAAAATATTTGGTGATCCTGCCAGTCCTCCTGCTTTCCTATTTCAAATTGACCACACTAGGCATGAGAGCATGTCCACCTCAGAGCGGTTTGTTTTCTGGCTAAGCTGGGAGCACAGCCTGCCTGTCCATCAATAATCAGATTTGTGCTGACACACTGTAGAGTATAGAGTATAAGATTTCCTATCATTTGAGCCCAGTCTTTCCACACAGAGTTAATCCAGCTCTGAGCAATCCTCTTTTATTGTTCAGTGAGATAAATCTTGACAAACTGAGAAAAACTTTGTCAAATACTGCCCCTTGCTGTGAGTGACAGCCTAAGACACAGGCATGATTTTTTAATTCCCTCCCCCACTACTTTCTTCAGCAGCTCTGCAAGGATTGGCTGTTCCACACCTCAGCATGATTTGGTATGCTGAAGTCATGTGGTTACTTTCCTGTCTTTTCACTGGATGTTAGAGATCATAGCAGAAGTTCAGCAGAAGTTCAGTGTAAGAAATACACAAGGGAAAATTAATATTGACAAGAAGTGTAGAGGTGGGCGGGGAGTCTACTGACATCACGACTCCACCCACCGAGCTCCAGACAACAGACCCACACACAGAATATGCAGTTTTTCGGGTCTAATAACAGACAGAGGGGAGACATTTAACAGGTAAAGATACATGCAGGAGGCATGTATATCCTTATAGATAACCCCTATGGCAGTAGTTTAGAAAGGATGACATTGGGTTTACATCCACTTTAAGGATCTTATGCAACTGAGAACAGAGGTTATGTCATTATTTATAAAAAGGGAAAACAAGGTATTTATAATTTACCTTGTGAACAGCTTTCCCAGAAGAGTTGAAGCTGTTATAGCTGCAAAGGGCCAACTCCCTATGGACTAAGACCGGGATGCCATTAAAGTTCATGTGTGTGTAAAGGCAGGTGTCCCAATATTTTTGGTAATATAGTGTATATACACACACAAATGTTTTGCCTTTCATTTCTATTTTAAATTCAATGGGTTGTTTTTGGCTCCTTTCACACTGATGATGTACGGTTTGACCGTGGGAGATAATAGAACACTATGGCAAAGTGCAGCAAACCCGCATCAAACCTGCGGTCAAACCGCACCGCATCAGCCTTAAAAGGTATACTTTGAATTGGGAGGTGTGGCAAGCTTGTGTCCCTTGCACACATACTTGGTGCTAAAAGATGTCCCTCTTTCTCATCTCAGAAAATAGGAAGTAGTGTCACAAAATTTCCACTTTCATGTTGCTTGTAGCAGCGAAGGTTAAGACCAAATGTTGAATATAGGTGACAATCCTAAAGTAAAGCTTTCTAGGAATCTGTGTGACTTGGCAGGTAAAATTTCCCTTTGTTTTCACTCATGTGATTATCCATTTCTATAAACACACTCTTTATTTAGCATAGGAAAGACTGATCATTTTTTCATCATGACATAAGCAGCAGGACAAACTAGTCTTTCCACTTAGGCTAGCCACAGAGCACTCTTTTTTTTTTTTTTTTTTTTTTTTTTTTTTTAGCCAGCAGACACAAGCAAGGTAGACAGAGGAATCCTCCCCACTGAGACATCATATTATGACAGCAGGGTCTCCCCAGTGTCAGAATACACTGAGTAGTGTCTGCAACTGCTGATGCAGAAACATTTCCAACATTTCCATTCAACAGAAGTCGATTGTTAGTCTTCCAGTGGCTGGCCACACATGGATCTAAACTCAGGGCGGCCACTGAACCAAATTTTGATCCATCTATGGCCAGTCTTAGGCTGGCCATAAACACAATTTTCTTGTTCAACTTTCCTTTAGATTTACCAAAACCATATAATATGAGGTCAAACCTAAACACTTTCAATATGTATGCAATCTGGCAGGCCCTTGCACTATATAGTTGAAGGTAAAGGTAAATTGAATAAGTGAATTGAAAGTGCCGCTCGGGACCCATGGTCCCATGATAGGGACGGCCCTGGCTGCAACACTTGTTACGTACCTGGGCCAGCTGTGATTTCTATACAAGATCAGTGCATTTTTATCAATACATTATCCCTGCATACTTTTTTTTCACTACTTGCCACTCGGTTACAGTTGAATTACTGTGACCAAGTGGTAACTTGCTTCTGGGTTCGGGTCACGCATGCACGCCAATGATGTATGGCTGAGACCTGTTGATTGGCCTGTGTTTACACACTTACCGACCAGCCCATAGTAAAAATATGTCATTACTTTGATGTTAAATGACTAGCTGCCATAACCCCATATCATTTTTTTACTATGGGCAATTCTGCTTCGAATAAAAGTGGTCCCATGGGCGCATTCGCCGCAGGATTACTTTTAGAGGTGGCGGGAGAGGTGCCCACCTCTCGCAGCTTTCCGGTCATTTCTGGGCTTACCAGAGCCGTCGGTAAAGCCCGGAAGGGATCCGATACGTCCGTTTGCCGGGCAGGAAGTCAAGTGAGGGCTAGATGGCCCTCACTTGTCTCTATGTTCTTGGAGGACAATTGATTTTTTTTTTAAAGTCAAAATGCAAAAAAAATTAAACATTTTTTTTCTTTTGCATTTAAACGGAAATGAGGGAACTGGGGTCTTTTTAAATCTAGATCTCTCAAAAAAGAGGACCTGTCATGCTTATTTCTATTACAAGGGATGTTTACATTTCTTGCAATAGGAATAAAACTGATAAAAAAAAAGGGACAGTGTAAAAATAAAAAGTAAAATAAATGAGAAAAAAAAATTTAAGAGCCCCATCCCTCTGTGCTTGCGCGCAGAAGCGCCTGCATATGTAAACAGTGTTCAAACCACACATGAGAGGTATCTCTGCGATCCTTATGCCCCATACACACGGTCGCATTTTCCGACGGAAAATGTGTGATAGGACCTTGTTGTCGGAAATTCTGACCGTGTGTGGGCTCCATCAGACATTTTCCATCGGATTTTCCGACACACAAAGTTTGAGAGCAGGATATAAAATTTTCCGACAACAAAATCCGTTGTCGAAATTTCCGATCGTGTGTACACAAATCCGACGGACAAAGTGCCACGCATGCTCAGAATAAATAAAGAGATGAAAGCTATTGGCCACTGCCCCGTTTATAGTCCCGACGTACGTGTTTTACGTCACCGCGTTTATAACAATCGGATTTAACGAAAACTTTGTGTGACCGTTTGTATGCAAGACAAGTTTGAGCCAACATCCGTCGGAAAAAATCCTAGGATTTTGTTGTCGGAATGTCCGAACAAAGTCCGACCGTGTGTACGGGGCATTCGAGTGAGAACATTCATTCTACTGCAAGACCTCCTCTGTAACTCTAAACAGGTAACCTGTAAAAAATGTAAAGCATCGCCTCTGGAGATTTTTAGGTACCGTAATTTGTTGCCATTCCATGAGCGTGCACAATTTTAAAGCATGACATGTTAGATATCTATTTACTCGGCATAACATCATCTTTCCAAAAAAAAAAAAAATGGGGTAACTATGGTGATTTGTTTTTATTTTTTAATTCATTAAAGTGTATTTTTTCTAAACAAATTGTGTTTGAAAGACCACTGAGCAAATACAGTGTGACATTAAATATTGCAACGATCGCTATTTTATTCTCTAGGGTCTCTGCTAAAAAAAGTAATTTTTTTTTCTAAGTAATTTTATAGCAAAAAAATATTAATTTCAACTTGTAAACAAAAAGTTCCAGAAAAGCACTGGTCAGCAAGTGGTTACAAATACACTGGACTCTGTACACAGAGCAGCAATCTGGCTGTTTCTTCTCCCTGCAAAGCAAGGAGAAAATGGTCAGATCTCTTAGTAAAAGCAGCACATATTTCACACATTACACTTGTTAGGCACACAGGTAACTCCTTTATTGCTCCTAGATTAGCCGCCACACTATCACAGTCCCACTATAAGTCGCTGATCACAACCATTACCAGTATAGTGTCATAGTTGCGCGAATTCCAGTACAAATACCATATAGTCTGGTACACGCTATAAATTTCACACAAACCAATTAATATACACTTATTGGGATTTTTTTCACCAAAGACATGTAGCAAAATATATTTTAGCCTAAATTCAAGTAAAAATTAGATATTTTTATTGGATATGTTTTATAACCGAAAGTAGAAAGTATCTTTTTTTTTTTTCAAAATTTTCAGTCTTTTTTTTCCGTTTATACAGTGCCTTGAAAAAGTATTCATATCCCTTACATTTTCCACATTTTGTCATGTTAAAACCAAAAACTTAATGTATTTTATTGTTATATTTTATGTGATAGACCAACAGAAAGTGGGACATAATTGTAAAATCAAAGGAAAATGATAAATGGTTTTCAACATTTTTTACAAATAAATATCTGAAAAGTGTGGCGTATGTTTGTATTCAGCCCCCCTGAGTCAATACTTTGTAGAACCACATTTCACTGCAATTACAGCTGCAAGTCTTTTTGGGGTTGTCTCTACCAGCTTTGCACATCTAGAGAGTGAAATTCTTGCCCATTCTTCTTCGCAAAATAGCCAAGGTCTGTCAGATTGGATGGAGAGCATCTGTGAACAGCAATTTTCAAGTCTTGCCACAGATTCTCAATTGGATTTAGGTCTGGACTTTGACTGGGCCATTCTAACACATAGTTACAAAGTCCATCAAGTCCAACCTATGTGTGTGATTATATGTCAGTATTACATTGTATATCCCTGTATGGTGTGGTCTTTAAGGTGCTTATCTAATAGTTTGTTGAAACCACCGATGCCCCCCGCTGAAGGGAATTCCACATCCTTGCCGCTCTTACAGTAAAGATCCCTCTACACAGTTTAAGGTTAAACCTCTTTTATTTTTTAATGAGTGGCCACGTGTCTTATTAAACTCCCTTCCACGTAAAAGTTTTATCCCTATTGTGGGGTCACCAGTACGGTATTTGTACCTTGAAATCATATCCCCTCTCAAGCGTCTCTTCTCCAGAGAGAATAAGTGCTCGTAATCCTTCTTCATAACTAATATCCTCCAGTCCCTTTATTAGCTTTGTTGCCCTTCTCTATACTCGCTCCATTTCCAGTACATCCTTCCTGAGGACTGGTGCCCAGAACTGGACAGCATACTTCAGGTGAGGCTGGACCAGAGTCTTGTAGAGTGGGAGAATTATCGCTTTATCTCTTGAGTTAATCCCCTTTTTAATGCATGCCAATATTTTGTTTGCTTTGTTAGCAGCAGCTTGGCATTACATGCCATTGCTGAGCCTATCATCTACTAGGACCCCCAGGTCCTTTTCTAACCTTGATTCCCCAAGTGAGTAGATTGCATTCATATTTTTGCCACCCAAATGGATTATTTTACATTTTTCCACATTAAACCTCATTTGCCATGTAGTTTCCCACCCCATTAATTTGTTCAGATCTTCTTGCAAGGTTTCCACATCCTGCGGATAAGTTATTGCCCTGCTTAGCTTAGTAATACAGAGATTGAACTGTGTACCCCATCCTCCAGTTAATTTATGAACAAATTAAATAGGATTGGTCCCAGCACAGAACTCTGGGTGACCCCACTTTCCACCCCTGACCATTCCGAGTACTCCCCATTTATAACTACCCTCTGAACTCGGCCTTGTAATCAGTTTTCAATTCATGTACTCACCCTATGGTCCATGCCAATGGACCTTACTTTGTACAGTACACATTTATGAGGAACTGTGTCAAATGCTTTTGCAAAATCCAGATACACCGCGTCTACGGGCCTTCCTTTATCTATATGGCAGCTCACTTCCTCATAGAAGGTTAGTAGATTTGGCAAGAACGATTTTTCATAAATCTATGCTGATTACTGCTTATGATACTGTTTTCATTACTAAAATCTTGTATATAGTCCCTTATCATCCCCTCCAAGAGTTTGCATACTATTGATGTTAGGCTAACTGGTCTGTAATTTCCCAGGGATGTATTTTGGCCCTTTTTTTTAATCAAAAGGTTTTTATTGCAAAAAAAACAATGTATATCCAAACTGATATCACATTACACTTCAGTTTGTCAGTGAAAAATCAGTTGCATGACCATTAGTCATACCCTTTAATAAACAGGTAACAGTTAGTAGTCATTGTATAGCACATACAGTGTTTAATTCCATATGGTGATGCTCTGCGACCCCTAGCCATTGTACTGACCATCATAACGTCCCTGCTTTTTCCCTGCAATGTTACATATTTCTCAAGTAAGCATTACCCCGGGCATCCAGTGTATCAATGGGCATCTAAGCAGCCTCATCTGTACCAGTTCTCTAGGACTAATACCTGGTGTATCAAGCCATGAGGCCCATAATCTGTCAAATTTCCTAGGATTCCCCTTATGTTGATATATGTATTTTTCCATGATAATGTGTATTACCCATGTGCTGGATCCAGGATTTACTGACGGCAGAATAGCAGATTTCCAGCTCATAAGTATTATTTTCCTAGCTTGGAATAAGGCTCTGGAGAATGCCATCCTTGTCATTTCCTCTGGGATTGCCCCCTCCAGTACATCTAGAAGGCAACATAGTGGATCAAGAGGGACATTTGTTTGGAAAACCTGTTAAGCATGGCCAGGACCCCCTTCTGATATCTATGCAGTTTAGGGCAATGCCAGAGTAGATGTATCAGGTCACCTGGCACTATTTTACACTTGCCTCATAATGAGTCGGGTAGTTTGTCCATTTTATGGAGTTTTACTGGGGTATAGTGTGCTCTCAACAGGATTTACAATTGGGATATTTTTAATGATATGTTCAGCGAACAAGTGTTACCAGCTTGAAGGGCCTCTTCTCACTGCTCTCCTGTAATAGGGCCTAAGTCTGCCTCCCACTGGGTCGCTGCTTTCATGGGGAATCCGGATAGAAGCATAAGATAGCATTGGGATATTATACCCTTTGTATCTGTTGCATTTTGCAGTATGTGGAAAACAGGAGTGGGTGTTTGTACCCAAATCCACCGCGGTACCTTGTGCTTGGACAGCATGCTTTAGTTGCAAGTAGTAAAATAGTATGTCGGAAGGCAGTGCATACTTATATTGCAGGTCTGCGAAATAGATCAGTCTCCTGTTAAGAAAGACCTGCTTGAGGTGAGTTATTCCCATGGAGCATCACCTGGGTCCCTGCTGGAGTTTGGCCAGTTCCTCATAAGATTTATTCCCCCAAAGTGGGCTATAAACTGTATACCCCATTACTTGCTGCAATTGTTTGACCTTATTCCACACATTCTGAAGAAGTGTGTAAGTGGGCATTTTTTTGTTGGGATGTTGAAACAACTGTGCTTCCAGGCCCTCCGGCAAAGACTCCGCCCTTGTGCCAACTAGCAGGAATTTGGCTGATGAACTAGCAGGTTTGGGAGCCATGGCTCCTATCAGGTGCTGCAGCTGTGCATCCAAATAGTATATCCAAGGGTTGGGGAGTGCGAGACCACCCCCCTCCTTCGGATATTGCAGCTGCTCCAATTTGATCCTCGGGGGATTGTTATGCCATAACAGTAATCTGAATAGGGAGTTGACCACTTAAAATGTTTTCAGCGGAATAACCACAGGTGTGTTGTGGAGCAGGTATAGAAATTGGAGCATAAGAATCATCTTAACAAGGTTTGTTTTCCCTGCTAAGGACATTTTAAGTCGTTTCCATATATTTATTTTGTCTCTGAAACGAGTTAGTAAGGGGTATGTATTTAGACTATAATAATCGGTCAGTGTCATGAACAGGTGTGACCAGATTGTGTGGACTGCAAAGAGGAAACCAAAACGCATGTAAAGTGAAATAAGAATAATGTTTATTTAAGATAAGTGATATAAATAAGCAAACACCCCAAATACAAATAGCGCTCAACCAACCAACAGAAACCCACAGACAACAGATAATATATACAGCCAAAGGGAAGTACCAAGATCAAACACGTAAGCCAGGCCAGAGTCATACACAGGGGATCAGCAAATGAACAAGGGCAGGGTAGGAGAGGGAGATAATGGATGGGATATGGATACAAGGGAGAAGGAACACAGGAGGGACAGGATCAGGATGGGATCGCATACAGGCTCAGGAGCAGGCTCAGGTTCAGATACAGGTACAGATACAGGTACAGGTTTACAGATATCGGTCAGGGCGCAAGGAAGAAAGATACCAAGGCAAGCCTGTGAGGGCTTGCCGGGTATTTATAAGGCTGTAGTAATTGGCCTCATGTTACAGCTGAGTGCAGAGGGTGCTGTTTGCTCCACACTGCCGGAGTGCACCCGCTGGTGGACACCGGTACTACGGCCCAAGGATGCAACAGTGCCACCAGCAGAAGAGTCCTCTTACTACAGGTCCTAGGTGTTAGAAGACACCCGCTGGCGGACACTGGTACTGCGATCCAAGAGACCGATAGCGCCAGCAACGGGTAAACCCTCTCATGACAGTACCCCCCCTCAAAGGAGCGGCCTCCGGACGCTCCAACAAGATGAAATTGTCCAAAGTTCATGGCCTCAAACCGAACAACAGATGAGGGCACATCAGGCTGGGCATCGGGTACATCAAACTGGACAGTGGGTACATCCGAGAAGACAGTGGGTACATCCGAGAAGACAGCGGGCACATCCAAGAAGACAGCGGGCACATCCGAGAAGACAGTGGGCACATCTGAGAAGACAGCGGGCACATCAGAGAAGAAAGCGGGCAGATCAGAGAAGACAGCGGGCACATCAGAGAAGACAGCAGGCAGGAACACACCAAGCTGGACAGCGGGCACGGGCACTTTGAGCTGGGCAGCAGGCACGGGCACTTTGAGCTGGGCAGCAGGCACGGGCACTTCGAGCTGGGCAGCAGGCACGGGCACTTCGAGCTGGGCAGCAGGCACGGGCACTTCGAGCTGGGCAGCAGGCACATCAGGCTGGGCAGCAGGCACATCAGGCTGGGCAGCGGGCACGGGCACTTCAAGCTGGGCAGCAGGCACATCAGGCTGGGCAGCAGGCATGGGCACTTCAGGCTGGGCAGCAGGCACATCAGGCTGGGCAGCAGGCACGGGCACTTCGAGCTGGGCAGCAGGCACGGGCACTTTGAGCGGGGCAGCAGGCACATCAGGATGGGCAGCAGGCACATCAGTCTGGAAAGCTGGCACATCAGTCTGGAAAGCTGGCACATCAGTCTGGAAAGCTGGCACTGAGACATCAGGCTGGAAGGCAGGCACTAGGACAATAGGCTGGTAATCGGGCACATCAGACTGAGAAGCTGGCACATCAGACTGAGAAGCTGGCACATCAGACTGGGAATCTGGCACATCAGACTGGGAAGCTGGCACATCAGACTGGGAAGCTGGCACATCAGGCTGGAAGGCAGGCATCGAGACATCAGGCTGGAAGGCAGGCACTGAGACAGACTGGGAAGCTGGCACATCAAACTGGGAAGCTGGCACATCAGGCTGGAAGGCAGGCACATCAGGCTGGAAGGCAGGCATCGAGACATCAGGCTGGAAGGCAAGCTTTGAGACATCAGGCTGGAAGGCAAGCTTTGAGACATCAGGCTGGAAGGCAAGCTTCGAGACATCAGGCTGGAAGGCAAGCTTCAAGACATCAGGCTGGAAGGCAGGCACTGAGACATCAGGCTGGAAGGCAGGCACTGAGACATCAGACTGGGAAGCTGGCACATCAGACTGGGAAGCTGGCACATCAGACTGGGAAGCTGGCACATCAGGCTGGAAGGCAGGCACATCAGGCTGGAAGGCAGGCATCGAGACATCATGCTGGAAGGCAAGCTTCAACACATCAGGCTGGAAGGCAAGCTTCGAGACATCAGGCTGGAAGGCAAGCTTTGAGACATCAGTCTGGAAGGCAAGCTTTGAGACATCAGGCTGGAAGGCAAGCTTTGAGACATCAGGCTGGAAGGCAAGCTTCGAGACATCAGGCTGGAAGGCAGGCACTGAGACATCAGACTGGGAAGCAGGCACATCAGACTGGGAAGTGGGCACATCAGACTGGGAAGCGGGCACATCAGACTGGAAGGCAGGCACATCAGACTGGAAGGCAGGCACCAAGACTTTGGGCTGGAAGGCAGGCATCAAAACATCAGACTGGGAAGCGGGCACATCAGACTGGAAGGTAGACACATCAGGCTGGAAGGCAGGCACCGAGACTTTGGGCTGGAAGGCAGGCATTGGGACATCAGACTGGAAAGCGGGTACATCAGACTGGAAAGTGGTCACATCAGACTGGAAGGTAGGCACATCAGACTGGAAGGCAGGCACATCAGACTGGAGGGCAGGCACCGAGACTTTGGGCTGGATGGCAGGCATCAAGACATCAGACTGGGAAGCAGGCACATCAGACTGGAAGGTAGGCACATCAGGCTGGAAGGCAGGCACCGAGACTTTGGGCTGGAAGGCAGGCATCGAGACATCAGGCTGAAAGGCAAGCTTCGAGACATCAGGCTGGAAGGCAAGCTTCGAGACATCAGACTGGAAGGCAGGCACTGAGACATCAGACTGGGAAGCTGGCACATCAGACTGGGAAGCTGGCACATCAGGCTGGAAGGCAGGCACATCAGGCTGGAAGGCAAGCTTCGAGACATCAGGCTGGAAGGCAAGCTTCGAGACATCAGGCTGGAAGGCATGCTTCGAGACATCAGGCTGGAAGGCAAGCTTCGAGACATCAGGCTGGAAGGCAAGCTTTGAGACATCAGGCTGGAAGGCAAGCTTCGAGACATCAGACTGGGAAGCTGGCACATCAGACTGGGAAGCGGGCACATCAGACTGGAAGGTAGGCACATCAGACTGGAAGGCAGGCACCAAGACTTTGGGCTGAAAGGTAGGCATCAAAACATCAGACTGGGAAGCGGGCACATCAGACTGGAAGGTAGACACATCAGGCTGGAAGGCAGGCAAATCAGGCTGGAAGGCAGGCAGATCAGGCTGGAAGGCAGGCAGATCAGGCTGGAAGACAGGCACCGAGACTTCGGGCTGGAAGGCAGGCATCAAGATATCAGATTGGAAAGCGGGCACATCAGACTGGAAGGTAGGTACCTCGGGCTGGATAGCAGGCACTGGGTTGGCAGGTTTAGGTGGGTCATCAAGTTCAACTGGCATGAACGCAGGCTGGAACAGGTTGGTTGGTGTGGAAGCAAGTTGGGTTACTGGCAGGATCGTGTGAATGGGGAAGAACTTCTGTTTCTTCTTTGGCCTAACTGCTGGAGATCTGTAGGTGGCTGTAGGACTGTAGACAGGAGGTGAGGCATACTGAAAGGAAGGGCTGGGATATGGCAAGGAAGGGGGAACAGCGGCCAGAGGAAGTTCTTGTGGGGAAGTTGCAGGTATTAGAGAAGAGGCAGGTGGGTTAAAGGCAGGATAGGTGCAGGAAGTAGAAATAGGGCATTGATACCTGGTGGGGAGCAGGGTATATTGGACTGCAGCTGAGGTTGCCAGGGGTGATGGGAGAAAGGACATCTGAGCAAGCAGGTGTTTAGTAGCAGGTCTGGTTTGTGGAGAGCTGACAGAAGCTGGGCATAACAGGTCTGACCATGCCTGAAGTACAGGTAGCACAAAAGTGGGCTCACATTCCCTCTGTCTGACCAGCGACTGCACTTCATCTATAAAATCTTTCAACAACTGTTTGGGACAAACCAAATAATGCTCAAAAAAGGATGCAGAGTCATCCTCCAACAGCCATACTAAGGACGAAACCTGGTTAATGCTGAAGGGGGGAGAAAAGTCATCATGGCCCTTTGGGATACAAGGCAGAGCCAGCTCTGTACACATTCCAATCAAAGGCTGAACATCCTCAAACAGTATACTGCCCTGATCGACCACAGAGTGAGCTAAGCGGATAATTTCCAGCAGCTGATCACTTGACCACCCTTTCAATGTCTGGCGGAGATATTCAGAACTCTCTGTTGCCAGCAGAGCATAATAAACAATTATATCTGAATTCATCCCAGCAATGTGAAACGGAACCGAGATGGTTCCCCTGTGCAGCCACTTCTGGTCAGAGATGGCCTTGGTATACTGTCATGAACAGGTGTGACCAGATTGTGTGGACTGCAAAGAGGAAACCAAAACACATGTAAAGTGAAATAAGAATAATGTTTATTTAAGATAAGTGATATAAATAAACAAACACCCCAAATACAAATAGTGCTCAACCAACCAACAGAAACCCACAGACAACAGATAATAATATATACAGCCAAAGGGAAGTACCAAAATCAAACACGTAAGCCAGGCCAGGGTCATACACAGGGGATCAGCAAATGAACAAGGGCAGGATAGGAGAGGGAGATAATGGATGGGATATGGATACAAGGGAATAGGAACACAGGAGGGACAGGATCAGGATGGGATCGGATACAGGCTCAGGAGCAGGCTCAGATACAGGTACAGGTACAGGTGTACAGATACAGGTCAGGGCTCATGACGGGACTTCCCTGTGGCATTCCCCGTGACGTCATAGGGAAGTCCCGTCAAGTCACCGTGCGTCAGAGGGGGGCGGGGGTCACCGGGTGGCCCCGCCCCCCGTTATTTAAGAACTGTCAGACGAGGAGCGCCGTCACACAGCGGGAGCTTCCCTCCATGCCAGCATGGGTGCAGAGCGGCCCGGAGAAGAAAATGAAGAAAAGAAGAAGAGAAGAAAAGAAGAAGAGAAGAGCGGGAGCCTCCCCCCATGCCATGGGTGCGGAGCGGCCCGAGGAGAAGAAGATAGAAGACGCCGCAGAGGAGATGCTGGACGAGAATGCCGAAGGATGAACCAGAAGAACCAGAAGATGAACGAAGATAGAAGAAAGAAGAAGCATTTAAATAAAGGAATTGCCAAAAACTGTCTCTTGTCATTTTTAACATTTTTGACAGTTCTTTAGTGAAATGGTAGGGGTAAGTACACCCTTACCATTTCACACAGGGGGGGGGGCCGGGATCTGGGGGTCCCCTTGTTAAAGGGGGCTTCCAGATTCCGATAAGCCCCCCGCCCGCAGACCCCCACAACCACCGGCCAGGGTTGTGGGGATGAGGCCCTTGTCCTCATCAACATGGGGACAAGGTGTTTTGGGGGGCTACCCCAAAGCACCCTCCCAATGTTGAGGGCATGTGGCCTGGTACGGTTCAGGAGGGGGGGGCGCACTCTCGTCCCCCCCTCTTTTCCTGCGGCCTGCCAGGTTGCGTGCTCGAATAAGGGTCTGGTATGGATTTTTGGGGGGACCCCACGCCGTTTTTTATTTTTTTTTTGGTGCGGGGTTCCCCTTAAAATCCATACCAGACCTGAAGGGTCTGGTATGGAATTTAGGGGGAACCCCACGTCATTTTTTTTTTTTTAATTTTGGCCGGGGTCCCCCTTAATATCCATACCAGACCTGAAGGGCCTGGTATGGAATTTAGGGGGACTCCCACGTCAATTTTTTTTTTAAATTTTGGTTCGGGGTTCCCCTTTGGGGAATTCCCATGCCGTTTTTATCAATGAACTTCTATGTGTATTGTCGGCAATGCAATAGCCACGGGTAGTTTTAAATGGGTTTTTTCCTTCAAAATTTCATTTTGCTGTCAGACTGTTCTAAACACAGGAAACATGTGCCCCTTTACAGGCATACTATAGACACCCCCCAGCTACGAAATTTAAAGGGATATTACACTTTTATTGTTTGACTTTAAGCATTATTAAAATCACTGCTCCTGAAAAAACTGCCATTTTTAAAACTTTTTTTTGCATTGATCCATGTCCCATGGGGCAGGACCCAGGTCCCCAAACACTTTTTATAACAATAACTTGCATATTAGCCTTTAAAATTAGCACTTTTGATTATTCATGTTCATGTCCCATAGACTTTAACGGTGTTCGCGTGTTCGAAAGAATTTTTTTCCTGTTCGCATGTTCT
This sequence comes from Lithobates clamitans, assembly GCA_037952925.1. NCBI lineage: Eukaryota > Metazoa > Chordata > Amphibia > Anura > Ranidae > Lithobates > Lithobates clamitans. Next base: position 8,309,685 of record JBBGZY010000327.1, read on the forward strand.
GGTGCGAACCGAACAGGGGGGTGTTCGGCTCATCCCTACTCTCCATCCTTAGTAAACAGATTCCCTTAATCATTCTTTATGGGGCCAATAAGGTCTATCCTCCCTCTTTTACTGTTTATAAACGTAAAGATTTTCTTGGGATTTTTTTGCTCTCCTCCACTATGTGTCTTTCATGTTCTATCTTAGCCGCCCTAATTGCACCCTTACATTTCTTGTTGCATTCTTTGTAAAGTCCGAATGCTGATGATGATCCCTCAGCCTAGTATTTCTTGAAGGCCTTCTCCTTTGCTTTTATATGCATTTTTACATTGGAGTTAAGCCATCCAGGACTTTTGTTCGCTCTTTTAAATTTATTTCCCAATGGGATGCACTGGCTAATGCCCTTATTTAATATGTTCTTAAAGCAAACCCATCTCTCCTCCGTGTTCTCTGTTCCTAAGATTTTATCCCAATTTATATCTTCTAGCAAGGTTCGTAGTTTAGGGAAGTTGGCTCTTTTGAAATTCAGCGTCTTTGTATTCCCCTTATGTTTCCTATTTGTGTGATTTATACTGAAGCTAATTGATCTGTGATCGCTGTTTCCTAAATTGCCCCTTAGTTCCACATCCGTGATCAGGTCTGTATTGTTTGTAATCAGTAGGTCTAGTAACACTTTGTTTCTAGTTTATGCATCTACCATCTGACCCATGAAATTGTCCTGTAAGACATTTAAGAACCGATGAGCCTTAGACGAATGAGCGGTTCCTTCCACCCAGTCTATGTCTGGATAATTAAAATTCCCCATTATGATGACACTTCCCATCCTTGCTGCTAATCCAAATTGTAATAGGAGGTCTGTCTCCCCCCCCTCAACACATGAATATGCTAAACCATTCCATTGTTGCTCTGGCTGTATGTTTAGGGTCATTGTCCTGCTGGAAGGTGAACCTTGGCCTCAGTCTCAAGTCTTTTGCAGACTCTAACAGGTTTTCTACTAAGATTGCCCTGTATTTGGCTCCATCCATCTTCCTATCAACTTTGACCAGCTTCCCTGTCCCTGCTGAAGAAAGGCATCCCTACGACATGACACTGCCACCACCATGTTTCACGGTGGGGATGGTGTGTTCAGGGTGATGTGCAGTGTTAGTTTTCCGCCACACATGGCGTTTTGCTTTTAGGCTAAAAAGTTAAATTTTGGTCTCACCTGACCAAAGCACCTTCTTCCACATGTTTGCTGTGTCCCCCACATAGCGTCTCGCAAACTGCAAACGGGACTTTTTATGGCTTTCTTTCAACAATGGCTTTTTTCCTGTCACTCTTCCATAAAGGCCAGATTTGTGAAGTGCACGACTAATACAGTAGTTGTCCTGTGGACAGATTCTCCCACCTGAGCTGTGGATCTCCGCAGCTCCTCCAGAGTTACCATGGGCCTTTTGGTTGCTTCTCTGATGAATGCTCTCCTTGTCCGGTCTGTCAGTTTAGGTGGACGGCCATGTCTTGGTAGGTTTGCAGTTGTGCCATACTCTTTCCATTTTCGGATCATGGATTGAACAGTGTTCCATGAGAAGCTCAAAGCTTGGGATATTTTTTTATAACCTAACCCTGCTTTAAACTTCTCCACAACTTTATCCCTGACCTGTCTGGTGTGTTCCTCGGCCTTCATGATGCTGTTTGTTCACTAAGGTTCTCTAACAATCCTCTGTGGGCTTCACAGAACAGCTGTATTTATACTGAGATTAAATTACACACAGGTGGATTCTATTTACTAATTAGGTGACTTCTGAAGGCAATTGGTTCTCCTAGATTTTAGTTAGGGGTATCAGAATAGAGGGGGCTGAATACAAATGCATGCCACACTTTTCAGATGTTGAATGTCGGAAATTATTTATCATTTTCCTTCCACTTCACAATTATGTGCCACTTTGTGTTTGTCTATCACATAAAATCCCAACAAAATATATACGCTTTTGGTTGTAACATGACAAAATGTGGAAAATTTCAAGGGGTATGAATACTTTTTCAAGGCACTGTATAACAAAAATAAAAAATCCAGTGGTGATCAAATACCACCAAAAGAAAGCTCTATTTATGTAAAAAAATTATATAAATTCCATTTGCATACAGTGTTGCATGTCCGTTAAAGTAGGTTAGTATTGAATAGCAAAAAATGCTCTGATCATGAAGGGGGTAAAATCTTCCAGGGGTCAAGTGGTTAATGTACACTCACCGGCCACTTTATTAGGTACACCTTGCTAGGACTGGGTTGGATCCCTTTTTACCTTCAGAGCTGCCTTAACCCCTTACCGCCGAGCGTATGCACATATGCGGCCTCGGTTTAAGGGGTTATACTGGGATGATGCCTGCAGCTGCAGGCATCATCCCGGTACCATTTTTTAGAGCGGGTGGTCGGCTCTTCAGGAATAACAACCAATGCGGCTAAAAGCTGCTCGGCTGTTATACTGGAGGAGCAAGAGGGGACATCCCCTCCCGCCGCTCTTCCCAGACCCCAAGACACGATCCGGCACTTCCCCCGGCTAGAGTAAGACTGGAACGAAGCCGGAAATGGCTTCGTTCCAGTCTACTTTTGTAAACAGTGAATACTTTGAAGTGCAAAGGAGGGATTTGGGGTCTTTTAGACCCCCGATCCCTCCATAAAGAGTATCTGTCACCACCTATTACTGTCACAAGGGATGTTTACATTCCTTGTGACAGCAATAAAAGTGATCAAATTATTATTTTTTTTAAAAGTAGCAATGTAAAAAATAAAAATAAATAAAATAAATAAGAAAAAAAATGAAAAATTTTAAAGCGTCCCCATCCCCGCAAGCTCGCGCAGCAAAGAGAACGCAACCGTAAGTTGCGCCCGCATATGTAAATGATGTTCAAATCACACATGTGAGGTATAGCCGCGATCGTCAGAGTGAGAGCAATAATTCTAACACTAGACCTCCTCTGTAACTCTAATCTGGTAACCGTTATTTTTTTTCAAAGCACCGACTATGGAGATTTTTAGGTACTATCGTTTGTCTCCTTTCCACGAGTGGGAGCAATTTCAAAGCATGACATGTTGGGTATCCATTTACTCGGCGTAACATGATCTTTAAAATTATACAAAAAAAAATTAGGCTAACTTTACTGTTTAGTTTTTCTTTTAATTCATGAAATTGTCTTTTTTCCTAAAAAATTGCATTAGAAAGACCACTGCACAAAGACAGTGTGACATCAAATATTGCAACGATCGCCATTTTATTCTCTAGATTCTCTGCTAAAAAATATATATATAATGTTTGGGGGTTATGAGTAATTTTCTAGCAAAAAATACAGATTTTAACTTGCAAGCAACAAATGTCAGAAATAGGCTTAAGGGTTCATTCTTTGTGGCATAGATTCAACAAGGTGTTGGAAATATTTCTCAGGGATTTTAGTCCATATTCACATTATAACAGCACGCAGTTGCTGCAGATTTGTCGGCTGCACATCCATGATGCGAATCTCCCATTCCACCACATCCCAAAGGTACTCTATTGGATTGAGATCTGGTGAGTGTGGAGACCATTCGAGTACAGTGAACTCATTGTCATGTTCAAGAAAACAGTTATGCCCCGTACATACGGTCGGATTTTCCGCCGGAAAATGTGTGATAGGACCTTGTTGTCGGAAATTCCGACCGTGTGTAGGCTCCATCACACATTTTCCATCGGATTTTCCGACACACAAAGTTTGAAAGCAGGCTATAAAATTTTCCGACAACAAAATCCGTTGTCGGAATTTCCGATCGTGTGTACACAAATCCAACGCACAAAGTGCCACGCATGCTCAGAATAAATAAAGAGATGAAAGCTATTGGCTACTGCCCCGTTTATAGTTCTGACGTACGTGTTTTACGTCACCGCGTTCAGAATGATCGGATTTTCCGACAACTTTGTGTGACTGTGTGTATGCAAGACAAGTTTCAGCCAACATCCGTCGGAAAAAATCCTAGGATTTTGTTGTCGGAATGTCCGATCAATGTCCGACCGTGTGTACAGGGCATAATAGATGATGCATTATCCTGCTTGAAATAGCCATCAGAAGATGGGTACACTGTAGTCATAAAGGGATGGACATGGTCAGCAACAATACTCAGGTAGGCATTGACTTTTAAACAATGCTCAATTAAGCATTATTTAATGCCAAAGTGTGGCAAGAAAATATCCCCCACACCATTACACCACCACCACCAGCCTAAACTGTTGATACAAGGCAGGATGGATCCATGCTTTTATGTGTTTTCCATCAAATTCTGACCCTACCATCTGAACGTCGCAGCTGAAATCAAGACTCGTCAACACAGGCAACATTTTTCCAATCTTCTATTGTTCAGTTTTTGTGAGCCTGTGTGAATTGTAGCCTCGGTTTCCTGTTCTTAGCTGATAGGAGTGGCACCCAGTGTAGTCTTCTGCTGCTGTAGCCCATCTGCTTCAAGGTTCGATGTGTTGTACTTTCAGAGATGGTATTCTGTATACCTTGGTTGTAAGGAGTGGATATTTGAGTTACTGTTGCCTTTCTATTATCTCAAACCAGTCTGCCCATTCTCCTCGGACATCAACAAGGCATTTTCGTACACACAGCTGCCGCTCACTAGATATTTTTCTCTTTTTCAGACCATTCTCTGTAAACCTTAAAGATGGTTGTGTGTGAAAATCTTAGTAGTTTTGTTTTTAAAATACTCAGACCAGCCCTTCTGGCACCAACAACCATGTCCCATTCAAAGTCACTTAAATCCCCTTTCTTCCCCATTCTAATGCTCGGTTTCAACTTCAGCAAGTCGTCTTCACCACGTCTAGATAACTACGTGCATTGAGTTGCTGCCATGTGATTGGCTGATTAGTAATTTGTGTTACCATGCAATTGTACAGGTGTACCTAATAAAGTGGCAGGTGAGTGTATATGGACTCTAGCAGGTAGGTTTTGTTCACATGGGGAGATTACATTTGTTCCCCATGCAGGGTCATGTTTTACCAGCACAGGGATGCACCAGGCAGTCCCATAGCTGTCTATCCAGGCATCTGGGTGGATCCCAGCCATTTGGTCAGGATCCTGAGCCTAGCCTGCTGAGTGACATCAGCGGAAAGCAGGCCTTAGTCCGATGATGGCTGAAAACAGGTCACAGGAATACACAACTATCTGTACTCCTGTGGCTGACAGGAGTCATGTAGCCAAAATAGCTTTGGCTATACTTCTCCTTTAATTTACAGCATTTTTCATACCTTTCTAAAACCTTTGCACAGTACTGTGTATATATATATCTTTACTTGCCATGTTAATTAATTGTTTGGAGACAGGGCTGATATCTTCCTTCTTTAGGAGACATCAAAGCAGGTCCTGAGGACCACAAGAAAGAACTACATACATTATGTGTCCTCTAGTCATTTATGGTGCCTGCAGGTATGTGCTACATTCTGATAACATTTTGTTCTGGAACAATATGTACTATTATGTTGTTTTTTGCATGAGAACAGTAACCTACAAATGTTAAGTAAGTGCTAGCCACAACTTCCTTATATATTACTGTGGTTTTTGCCTAATGTAGATTGTCGGTGTTAAATACACAATATTGTTTTGCAATAAACTTAACACGTTTTATTATACTGAACTGCATTAGCTCACAAAAAGTCAGCTCAAGAATGTGGACTGTAATAATGAATTAAAAAGTGAGCCACAAAAGATGAGGGGTACGGGTGTTACCAGGACGTTCAGCAACAAAAAACATATTCAGAAACACTGAACTTTCCCTACTATTGTACTAAAAGTGAGTAATTATTTTTTACTGTGTCCTCGTTGGTGAGATGTTCCATGACTACCTGTCTTAACAGGAATCAAGGAAAAAAAACCCCCTGTAGTGACGCAGAAAGCAATAAAAAAACTGACAGATATTGTAATCCTTCCCTGCGCTATCCAAAACCAAAGTTGGGCCTTACGCACAATTACCTATTCCTTACAACACAGAGCAGGGTTTCTCAACCAGGGTTCCTCCAGAAGTTGCTAGGGGTTCTTGAGCAATGAGCAATTTCTGCCTCTCAGATAAGTTCCCACTGCCACCATTGATCTTTTTAGCTATCTGTAAGGGAGTAATTCTTCTCAGTGACCACAAGTGTAAGGAGCATTCTTCCCATTGGCCATCACACTAATGTATCGTGAGTTGTAGTTGTAGTCATTTTTAGCAGGGATTCCCTGAGACTGGAAATTTACTTCAAGGGTTCCTCTGTGTTGAAAAAGTTGAGAAAATGAAATGGCCTCCACCTATATTCTCTTGCATAATTTAGTAGTAAGATTACATGGTAAGGTTTTTTGGGGCCAGGAACTGATGTGAATGACCCACTGTATGTATTCTTTAGAGTACTATAGAGTTATCAGTGCCATACAAAGAAATAGAACAAAATAAAGCACACCATGTTCTTTTTTTTATCCTTGAATTTGATAGGCATGTGTCGCTTTCAACCTAACTGGAAAAGTCCTTCTGTTTTGTGCTAGTCACAGAGGGATCTCATTATTCATTAATCTGCAAGATACTTTATGTCATTTTATCTCCCCAATGACAGTAAAGTCGATGCTAACAACAAAAAATAGCTACTGTGTGTACTGTGTGATTCATTCAAATGTACCAGCCTGCTACATTTCCTATATATTAACTGCAAAAACACACACCGGAGGGTGCAACCACCTCGTGCATTACCATAGATAATGTTTATTGAATCCAGGCAGACAAAAAGATAAGCACATGCGAACACAAGATAACAACTCAAACCGATCTGCTCCAGCCAGAACGCAATAGCGGTATGTCCAGATGGTTATACAGCTGACGCGTTTCAGGGGTCATGCCCCTTTCCTCAGAGCTAACCAACCAGATATCAAACAGCCTTTTATATAGTGACAGAGCATGGGAACCCTCCCTCTGGCATACAATACATGGGCGGAGCAAAAAAAGTTACACCTCAACACATAGTGGAATGTGTATACATATATAGAAGAGTGTCTTACTGTGGCTGACAACAAACAGACTACAAAAATAAATAAAAAATCGCTATGCAAAAGTGAATGATGGTATTCATAATGTAAAAATGTTATTTATTTATATATATATATATATATATATATATATATATATATATAAAACAGCATGGCCCCTACCAGACATTCTATGCCACCATGATTCCCATGCCTGAAATGCAGAGCACCATGACAGGAAAGAGAAGGTTGCCTTTAATGAATGTTAAAGGGAGGGAGGGTTTCCATGTTCTGTCACTATATATAAGGCCATTTGATATCAGGTTGGTTAGCTTTGAGGAAAGGGGCATGACCCCCCGAAACGTGTCAGCTGTCCAACTATTTGGATTCAGGACATACCGCTATTTCTTTCCGGCTGAAGTAGATCAGTTTGACCTGTTATCTTGTGTTCACAATGTGAGTATCCATTTGTCTATGTGGATTCAATAAACATTATCTATGGCAGTGTTTCTCAACTCCAGTCCTCAAGGCGCCCCAACAGGTCATGTTTTCAGGATTTCCATTATTTTGCACAGGTGATTTGATCGGTTGCACTGCCTTAGTAATTACCACAGCTGTTTCATCTGAGGGAAATCCTGAAAACATGACCTGTTGGGGCGCCTTGAGGACTGGAGTTGAGAAACGCTGATCTATGGTAATGCACAAGGTGGTTGCGTCCTCTATGTTTGTTTTTTGCAGTCCAGAGCAGTGTTTCTCAACTCCAGTCCTTAAGGCGCCCCAACAGGTCATGTTTTCAGGATTTCCCTCAGATGAAACGGCTGTGGTAATTACTAAGGAAGTGAAACTGATCAAATCACCTGTGCAAAATAATGGAAATCCTGAAAACATGACCTGTTGGGGCGCCTTGAGGACTGAAGTTGAGAAACACTGGACCAGAGGACTTCCTGTTCTGAGAAGGGCAGCACCCTTGAATGGCATTCTAGAAAGAAATTTGATGGAAGATTTCCCCTGGGTTTAGAGCTGAAAGTGTTTTTGGACTTGTGTTGTTTCCTATATATTCCTAAAGTACACAGTGAGATTTTACCCAAACTGCTAGTATTGTTCACAATCCTGTTCTGTGTTTGGCCAGCTATAGCGATACTACACACATCTTACTGCAGGGTAGAGTATGTTTAATAAATAGTTTTTAGCACCAAGCACTAGCTATAAAATGGGGCACTGTATTTAAAGTGAAAGAAAATCCTAACACCAACTATTCGTAAAATCGTTCACACCACCCTCCTCTTAGTGCCGGTTCACACAGGGGCGACTTGTCAGACGACCTAGCCGCCTGACAAGTCGCCTCCCGTTCTGTACAATGGAACCGTTCTAATAGGAGCGACGCAAGTCGCTCCGACTTAGAAAAAGGTTCCTGTACTACTTTGGGGGCGACTTGAGGCAACTTGCATAGACTTCTATACAAAAGTCGTTTTGCAAGTCGCCGCGGAAGTCGTGTGCAGGTCGCCTCTGTGAGGCGACCTGCAAGTCGTGCCGCCCCTGTGTGAACCGGGGCTTACCTATCATGCATAGCCTGCATAAAAAAGATCTGTGTACTTACCTTGTTAAGTGTCCTGTGTACTTACCTGGGTTGGCCACGTGATGCTGCAGCTCTCCCCTGTGTAACGGAGCACTCAACAATGGCTGTAAATTCCCGGGGTCGTGATGTCACCGATACACTACTGTGGCCCAGCTGTTGCCAGCGCTCCCTTCTCTCTCATGCTGCTGCCACTCACAGAGAAGGCAGAGCTGCAGGATTACATGACCGGATCAGAAAGAAATAAAAATAGGTAAGTGCACTGATCTTTTTACACAGGGTATGTGTGATAGGTAGAAGGATGTAGAGGAAGGTTTTTAAGAATAGTTAGCATTAAGCTGCCCATACATTAGTTAGTTTTCTTCGTTCAGTCGGTGGGCTGAATGAAAAAAATTGATCCAATTCTCCCATCCACACATTCAGGTGGATGAGGGAATCCTCTCTGCTGAGCTATTGTATTTTGACAGCAGGAAGACTTTCCCACTATCAGAACACATTGATCACCGCTACAGTCTGCAGTGCTCATTGACTAGCTAAAATCTGACAGAGCGGTTGTACAAAGGTGGATTGGAAGATCTCCTGTTCGACCTCTGTACCCATACATGGATTAAAATTTGGCTGATCCCTGCTGAACTGGCCAAATTTTGATCCATGTATGGCCAGCTTTAGACTTTAAATCCACTTTAAAGCTGAGCATTCATGTTACATTATAATTGTACCTTTTTCCTTAAAGAGCAGGGCTGGATTAAGAACATCATGGGCCTGGTGCTGAGGATTTTGGTGGGGCTTTTTATAAAAAAAATATAAAAAAATTAATAAAAATGCAGACAATTTTTTGTTATAACAAATTAAATTAAATAGAGAGAGGGAGGATGAGAGAGAGGGGATGAGAGAGGGGTGAGGGGTAAGGGAGGGAGGATGAAAAAGAGAGGGGGAATTAGAGAGAGAGGATGCGCATGAGCATGCGTGGGAGTGACAGCCAAGACAAGTGACCGAAGGTACAGAACCCGTATGGAAGACCGGGTGAAAATGGAAGCGCACGGGACACGCCAGATTGATCACAGAGAAGTGCTGCAGGGCTCAGTCTGACAGGTAAGTGTACCCTGATGTGCTAATATGCTGTGCATACTTGTACATTATGGCATAATCTACCTCAGGGCCTCTAAAAAGTAGTAATGTTAGCGAAGTTTACTACCACTTTAATATCACAGGATCCCAGGAGCCTCTCATGGGCCCCCTACTGACCTGGTGGCCCTTGGGCAGTGCCCAAGTGCATAGTTGTCAACATTTCAAAAATATTGTCAGGGACACTTTTTTTTGCCAGTGGTATATTTAGAGTAGCTGACATCCCCTATGTTACTCTATACATCACAATAGTAATCACAAAATAAAATGAGTACTAATAATGGGCAGAACAAATATGAGGACTGAGAAGATTTCCTTTCGTTGAACTAACAAAAGTGTGCCCATTCTAGAGCTGGTTACATTGAGGATATTCAATATAATTTTAAAGAACTGTTTTTGTGGTTAGGAGGCATAGGGGAGGAGAATGGATGGTATAAAAGTGGGAAGTATGTGCAAGTGAGGGAAAGGAATGTGGAGGGTATAGCAGTGGGCACTATGTACAGGAGAGGAGTGTGGAGGTATGGAAGTGGGCACTGTGTACAGGAGATGAGTGTGCAGGGTATGACAGTTGGCAGTATGCACAGCAGAGGAGTGTGGAGGGTTGACAGTGGGCACTATGTACAGGAGAGGAGTGTGGAGTGTATTTTTTTTTTTGGGTCCCGCCTACTGACTGTCGTACTGGATGGAGCTATCCTGTTAGTTTCTGGCCCTTCACTGGAAAGCCGTGGTGTGACATTACCAGCCATTGAGTGTCAGGTTGCCATACAAGCTTACCAAAGCTTGCCGTCTGGTAAGCGTACAGTACATACAGTAATGGATCTCCTCACATTTTGGTGTCTGTGTGATCGATTAACCTCACCTTTATTTGTTCTGAACACTTTTGGATGGTTTTATTCACTGACTTTTCATTATTACATCCACATTCCCTATTGTTAGAACTACTTTTTACCACCCTTTTAGGTTTTTTGGCTCTTATATTGTTTATTTTGTATATCTCTTTGGGTCCATCACAGATCCTCTGACCGTATTTACTCACATATTCCTATATATGTTATTCACTTTTTGTAGCGCTGCTCACGTTTTTTTTATATTATTACTTTATATGTGTATATCTCACATCTTTGAGCTGCAGCTTTATTTTGTATTTTTTATTCTTATCAGGTAGCGCGGTATATATATTATTTTATGTTTATCTTATGTGTTTTCTGTCCTACTGTTTGTAGATTAATGCTTTAAGGAATGTACTCTGTATTCCTTCATGTAATCCATGATTTTTACCCTTTTCCTGTACAATTAGATAGATTGCTGTATATTAGTCTAGGCCTACTTTACTATATACCAATACATTTTTGTTATTGTGTTAAAGCTTTCACCCGTGGTCAAAGAACTCTCATTTAACCCAAATCATATCTGAGAGATATTGAATCTCAAATAGTAAATGGGTAACAGAGGGTATAACAGCAGGCAATATGTACAGGAGAGGAGAGTGAAGGGTATGACAGTGGCAGTATGCACAGGAGAGTAATGTGGAGGGTATGACAGTGGGCAGTATGCACAGGAGAGCAATTTTTGAGGGTATGACAGTGGGCACTATGTACAGGAGAGAAGTGTGTGACAATGGGCAGTATGTACAAGAGAGGTTTGTAGGGGGTATGACAGCGGGCAGTATGTACAGGAGAGAAATGTATGACAGTGAGCAGCATGTACAGGAGAGGAGTGTGGAGGGTATGCCAGTGGGCAGTATGTACATGAGAGGAGTGTGGCGGGGATGACAATGAGCGGTATGTACAGGAAAGGAGTGTGGAGGGGATGACAATGGGCAGTATTCACAGCAGAGGAGTTTGGAGGGTTGACAGTGGGCACTATATACAGCAGAGGAGTGTGGAGGGTATGCCAGTGGGCAGTATGTACAAGAGAGGAGTGTGGAGGGAATGCCAGTGGGCAGTATGTACAGGAGAGGAGTGTGGAGGGGATGATGGGGGCAGTATGTACAGGAGAGGAGTGTGGCAGGTATTATGAGGGAAGTATGTACAGGAGAGGAGTGTGGAGAGAAAGACAGTTGGCAGTATGTACAGGAGAAGAGTGTGGAGGGTATGATGGGGCAATATGTACAGGAGAGGAGTGTGGAGGGTATGACAGCCGGTACTATGTACAGTAGAGGAGTTTATGAAAGTGGGCATTATGTACAGCAGAGCAGTGTAGAGGGTATGATACTGAGCAGTATGTACAGGAGAGGAGTGTGGAGGGTATGACAGTGGGCAGTATGTACAGGAGAAGAGTGTGGAGGGTATGACAGTGGGCAGTATTTACAGGAGAGGAGTGTGGAGGGTGTGACAGTGGGCAGTATGCACAGGAGAGGAATGTGGAGGTATGACAGTGGACACTATGTACAGGAGAGAAGTGTGTGACAGTGGAAAGTATGTACAGGAGAGGATTGCGGGGGTATCACAGTGGGAATTATGTACAAGAAAGATATGTATGACAGTGAGCAGTATGTAGAGGAGAGGAGTGTGGAGGGTATGACAGCGGACACTATGTACAGGAGACAAGTGTATGACAGTAGGTAGTATGCACAGGAGAGGAATGTGGAGGGTATGACAGTGGGCACTATGTACAGGAGAGAAGTGTATGACAGTGGGCACTATGTAAATGTCAGGAAAGGCTTACCGGGAGTAGCAGTTCCACACAAGTTGGGGCGCTCTTGCGGGTGCCTATGCGCACGTGAATGCGCAAGCGCGCTATTTAAACTCTGCTGTGATGTTAAAACCCTGCTGTCTGATCTACAGTTTTCCCTGAGAGTACCCAGTGTATTTTGATCTGTTCCTGTTATATCTCGACTTGCCTTGTGACTACCCTTGCCATCTGCCTGCACCTGACCTCAGCCTGACTACAACCTTGCATCTGCCTTATTCTCTGGCTCCTCCGTACCCGCCTGTTACCGACCCGGATTGTCCTGTGACTCTCCTTCAGCCTTCTGCATCTGCTCCAGTACTCCTAAGTTTGTGTATGACCCGGCCTGCCTGACCTTCCTGTGTTTCAATCCCTGGGACCATCTTTCTTTAACCTGTGAGTGTCTTCCTTATACCTGCCTGCTTCAGCTTCCTGTCTGCTGCACCCAGCCTGCTGTTCCAGTTTGCCTCAGCACTATCTGGAGCTCCAGACCAGCCATCCAGCTGTTGATCCTGCCAGGCACTCGTGCTGCCTTGTACTGTTGTGCTTCCTGTTCACTCTACCAGGGGCCGCGAGTCAGGTACGTAAGAGAGGCCTCCCTCTGCATATCGGGCTCATCCACCAGGTACCTGACAGTATAGGAGAGAAGTGTATGACAGTTAGCACTATGTACAGGAGAGAAGTGTATGACAGCGGACACTAAGTATAGGAGAGAAGTGTGGAGGGTATGACAGAGGGCAGTATGTACAGGAGAGGAGTGTGGAGGGTATGACAGAGGGCACTATGTACAGGTGAGGACGAGGAAGGAATATGGGAAGGAAAAATGTAAAGGTATGTGGAAGGACGTTTAGGGACTGCCTAGTGGTTAAGCGGGCCATACATGGATTGAAATTAGGCCAATTAAGTAGAGACCAGCCATAGTTGATCTATGTATGGGCTAGCTGAGTGTACACAAGTCAATCTATTAATCGACTTGAGTGCAACCAGCCTGTTAGGTTTTTCCCAAAACAATTAGTGCTGCCAGCTATAGTTAGCAACACTGATCATTGTATTCTGTGGGTAGGGAAGGTTCCCCACTGGCAGAACACAATAACGCCGCAGGAGTGATTCCCCCATCCACAGGTCAGCAGGTGAGAGGGTGGGTGGGGACAGGCTTGGGAGAGAGGTCTGTCAGCAGGGGGGTGTGAGGTGGTCATAGAAGTATATCAATCAGCGGGTGGTGTGCGTAACTGGGAGTGATATCTTTTGGAGTGTCTGTCATCTGCAGGTTGGGAAATGGTCACCTGAGATATAAGTTGAAAGGAGGTGGCTAACATGGGAAGAGGCTTGGGAGTGGTTGGTGGTGAGTGTGAAATGGATGATGTGTTTCATCTGCGGTAATGCTTACTACCCTCTGAAAAGTGATCTGTGGTGAATTGCTTTTCAGTGAGTGGTATAGCAGCAGCTGACAGGCATTCATGAGGTGCTACTGCCGCCTTTTTGTTTTTTTTTTATTACATTGCTGAATGGTATTTTTACATTAAGAGGAAAAATGGATGTAGGTGTGGTGCTGTTCTGGTGAATAATTAGTGATAAGCCACTATTAGCTGGCAGTGTGTTATAATAGTATCTGGGTGATGTTACAACCTCTTGTGGCTATTAAAAATGTAATAACAATAGATAAAGAGACTAGTTCTTTACTAATATTCCATATATGAGTTGTCCCATGTGCATAACAACTAAACATTTGATTAATACTGAGGTCTACAAAATTATATGAAAAATTATGTAAAAAGTGCTCCCGTAGACGTCCAATGATGAAACGCGTAGGGCGTGGCTTACAAATGTCTTGCGTCACCTCCAACTTAGACGAACACAGGATATTTTGATTTTGATTTTTGATTTCTCATGCTTACACTAAACTTTGAACAATGTGAGTACTATCTTTGCTTATACCTAAAATAAAGCTTTTTAAACTGTTTTACGCTATGGGCATCCCTTCTTTTTCCTTATGCTGAACAACATTAAAAGCACGAACCGGAAATGCCAGGAGTTGCTACACAGTGGCAAATACTGTGATCTCGCAATACCCCTGTAGGGGTGAGGCTATTCGGTGAGTGTATGCACATTAGGAGCACGAAAAAGCAGCACCATCACCAAGCCAGTACTGGAACAAGAAGATCTGCTTTTAACAATATTGTTTTTCTAGAGGGATTCATTCTTTCTAAACACAAAACCATTTGTGCACACAAAAAGACTTTTTAAAGCAATATTGTTTTTCCAGCCAGCACTGGCTCTTATTGTTTTGAGAACAAGTCACTTTGTCAATGCACTTTATTACTAGGTTCATTTATGTACTGTATGTTATATTGGGCACTTTTTACATTTTTCATATCATTTTGTAGACTTCAGTATTAATCAAATGTTTAGTTGTTATTCACATGGGACAACTCATATACGGAATATTAGTAAAGAACTAGTCCCTTTATCTATTGTTACCACATTTTTAATAGCCACAAGAGGTTGTAACATCACCCAGATACACACTGCCAGCTAACAGTGGCTTATCACTAATTATTTACCAGAACAGCGCCACACCTACATCCATTTTTCCTCTTAACTCAGTACATTCCACTCTGGTGGAATTGTACCTGTAGAGGCAGCAGTTCTATACTCCACCTGTACCTATTTTCATTGCGCGGATTCAACTTTCATTTTTCTATTTTTACATTGTTGGACTATGCTGCTACTGCGAGCGAGTTTGGCTTTTTTAGCTGCAGGCTGAGTTAAAGAGGCTGCAGCTAAAGAAATTACAAAAAAAAATGTCGTAGCTGTGAAGTAAAGCATCACAGCTACGGCTTTCGTACATTCTCACTGTCCAAATATACTTTTAAGATTTGGGTCAGGGACATGCGGTGAGGTGAGTGGCTGGTGAGGCACTGGCTAGTATCAGAGCCAGATACACACAGGTTACATACGCAGCGATCGTTAGAGCGAGAGAAATAATTCTAGCACTAGAAGAATAATCCTCTGTAACTCTAAAAAAAGCATCGCCTATGGAGATTTCTAAGTACTGAATGTTGGCGCAAGTGTCCGCAATTGTAAAGCTTGACATGTTAGGTATCTATTTACTCGGCGTAACATCATCTTTCATAGTATACAAAAAATTTGCTAACTTTAGTGTTTTTATTTTTTTATTCATGAAACAGTTTCTTTAAAAAAAAGAAAACGTTTGAAAAATGTTTCAAAAAATGTTACATGTAGGAGAGAAAAGTGTCAGAATTGACCTGGGTGGCAAGGGGTTAATTAACATAAGTAATATACAAATAATTATTATATATTCTATTTGAGTCTTTTAGACACACACCCCTTCTATGACACTGCAGTGAGAGGACAGCCTCCACTAGGGGTGCAACGGATCGTCATCGATCCGTGATCCAATCCGCGGAGGTTGATCCGTACGGGACACCCACGATCCGCGGATCGCTCTGTGGTCTCGGCCATAGGAAAGACAGCGGCTTCGGCCTAGCTCCGGAGCGGCGGCCATCTTGGTACACCCGGTGGCTGTTTAGCACGTGATCGCTCCGTCAAATGATGGAGCGATCACTTGTAACAAACCGGCATCATGTCATGACGCCGGTTCCTCTCTCCCCTCTGTGTACTGTACAGTGGAGGGGAGAGATCGGATGGCAGCAGTGCCAATACTCTGCAATGCCCTGCCAATACTCTGCAATGCTCTGCTGCAATGCCCTGCCAAAACTCTGCAATGCCCTGCCAAAACTCTGCAATGCCTTGCCAATACTCTGCAATGCCCTGCCATACTCTGCAATGCCCTGCCAATACTCTGCAATGCCCTGCTGCAATACCCTGCCAATCCTCTGCAATACCCTGCTGCAATACCCTGCCAATTCTCTGCAATACCCTGCTGCAATGCCCTGACAATACTCTGCAATGCCCTGACAATACTCTGCCAATACTCTGCCATACCCTGCCAATACCCTGCCAATATACCCGCCAATACCCTGCAATACTCTGCCACACCCTGCCAATAGGGAGATTGTGGATATTACAGTGGGGGGGATTTTTTTTTTGTTGATCCGAAAATGATCCGAACCATGTCTCCTGATCCGAGGAACGGTCCGAACCGTGAGTTTTTTGATCCGTTGCACCCCTAGCCTCCACTGCAGCATTTTTATTGGACAGCTGGGGCCAATGGTACTTTACCATTTGTCCAAGGCTCCAAGCTGTCCATTGAGCTCAGTGCCTCTGACAAGAAGTGAGAAGCACTGTGAGCTCATCCTCTCAGTCTGCTGCAGAGTGTGCCAACTTGTATCTAAAGTGATTGTTAAAGCTCGTATTCTTTTTTAAATAAAAAACATGTTATACTTACCTCCTTTGTGCAGTTGGTTTTGCACAGAGCAGCACCGATCCTCCTCTTCTCGGGTCCATCTTTGCTGCTCCTAGCCCCTCCCTCCTTTGAGTGCCCCTCTGCCCACAGCTTGCTACAGGGGGCACCCAATCCGAGTCAGAGACGGAGCCCCGACCTGGCCCGCCACCTCTTTCCCCGATTGGCTGACTGACTTTGATTGACAGCCTTAGGAGCCAGTGGTGCCGCTGCTCTGTCTTAGCTGATCAGGAGGAGTGTCTTGGATGGCTGAGGGAATCGTGAACATCGCTGAACAGAGAAGGGGCTCAGGTAGGTAATTAGGGGGGTGCTGGGGAGGCTGCTACACACAGAAGATTTTTTATCTTAAAAACATGGTCATGCATTAAAAGAAAAAACCTTCTGCCTTTACAACTCCTTTAAACTGGCCGCTCTGTATGTAGCTTCTGACAGGCTGCACAAATAGCCCCGTCTCTCCGGAACCGTGTGGTGGGGTAGGTCTTCGGCTACATACCCCCCAAATTTGGGGTCTCTACAACCCTCGAAACTCGATCTTTTTTTTTTTGTGATTTTTTTTTGGGGGGGGGGGGCAAATGGGCCTATCTTAAGGCTGCAGCTCCAATAGCCCCTATGTCAATCTGGCCCTGTTAAAGGGGAACGGCAGTCTGCTAACATAGTTTGTAATAAAAACATCTTTGCCATTCTGAAGCTTCCCTCCAACCACTTTGCATATTATTTTATATATACTGTAATTCTGTACTTGCCAAATATGCTGCAGAAATCTCCCTCCACTGAGTCTGGCTGCATCCATTTTAACTGTGGGCAGCTGAAACTGCTGCCTGTTCACTTCCTGGATTTACACAGACACACACCTCCAGCTCTGCAGATCTCATTGGCCCTCTTATGACTCCCCCCCTTCTCTTTCTGGCATAATCTCACGAGAGTGAGAGAGAAAGCTTTGCACAATGTCATACGCCTAGGTTTTTTTCCAGACAAGAAACAGGGGGCTGTATAAGGTATTGAATCTAACAAATTAATGTGGAGGACTTCCCTAAACAATTTGTTTGAGATTGATCAAGAGCGCAGAGTTGTTGGTAGATATAAAGGAGGCTGCACAATCAAACTGTAACGTTTATGGTCATCCTTATAGAAATATTTTCTTAGTATTCATTAAAACTTTTTTTAAAGTCAGTAGCTACAAATACTGCAGCTGCTGACTTTCAAAATATGGACACTTATATGTCCAGGGCGCCTGCGATGTCCTCACCCGAAGCCGATCTGTCCCTCGGGTCTCGGGTGGAGGCGTGGCCATCTTCGGTAAGGGAATCAGGAAGTGAAGCCTTGCGGCTTTACAGCCTGGTTCCCTACTGTGCATGTGCGGGTCGCGCTGCGCGTCCTCACTGGTCCCTGCTGTCTTCTGGGACCTGTGTGTCTCCCAGAGGACAGCGGGGGGGGGGGGCGGAGGAGGCGCCACACATGGCATTGATCACCGTGGAGCCTGTGGCGCTCTATGTCCAGAAGTGGGAGAAAATGCCTGGATCCTACAGGTATCTGCTCCCCCCCCCTGAAAGGTGCCAAATAAATGTGACACCGGAGGGGGGGGGGGGAATCTGATCAGCGGAAGTTCCATTTTTGGGGGGAACTTCGCTTTAAGATCATTGTGTATCCTTGAGAGTTTACAATGACTCTCAGGAATTGTCTGAAGTTGGGAATGCAGCTCATTGCAGAGGGTAAAAAGGGGTTGATTAAATCTCATGAAAATATGTTTCTCTGCACCCTCCAGAAGTTCTGAAGGGCTTCTCTCTCTATCCCAGCCTTTGACTAGAGGCACCACGCTAATGAGCTCATCCATCACTTGGCTTTCAACTCTTATTAGCATGTCTCTTGCTAGCATGTGAGTACAGCATCACAATTGAATTGCTCCATGCTTCTCCCTCCTCCAGCCTAAGCCCTGCTGTATAAGGAATTGCAAGAATCTGATAATAATTCAAATTCAGGCACTTACACTAGTTACATTAAAAAATAAATTTATTGTTGTTTCATGGAGCTGTATTTTTATAGCTGCCCGACATTCAGCTTTAAAACACAATTTGTGCACTAATGAGGGCATAGTGCAACTATGTTATTTATGTTACTTTCAGAGCCAGCAAATAATTATACAAAGGACGTGTAGAAAAATGTTGGGAACTCTAGAGCAATGGATAACAGGGAAATCCTTTAATAAGGAATAAAGTCCATAGCGATACAAAAGTCTAAAATGTGCAATTACTGTTGGCATTTTTTATCTAAACTAAGATAAGCATATCAAGTCCTTCCAAAGAGCTGTCACGCAATAAGCTACGTATTTATAACACTGTTTATTGATTTACTGTATATGTAATTAAAGGACTACTACTGCCAAAAAATGTTGAATTCCGATAACTGTCTGAAGTTAAAACCTAAGGCTGGCCATACATTGTACAACTTTCTTGTACAACTTTGCTTTAGATTTACCAAAACCATATAATATGAGGTCAAACCTAAACACTTTCACTATGTATGCAATCATGCAGTCCCTTGCACTACATAGTTGAAGTTAAACCTAAAGGAAATAGAACAAGAAAATTGTATACGTTTAGTAAAAAAATGATATACCTAAGAAAGGGAGATAGACTGTTGCTTGTGCCATTTGGACATCATTTCTCAGAGCAAGTTCACTTTATTGTAGATATTGGGGTTGATTTAATAAAGGGAAATTCATTCTGCACTACAAGTGGGCTTGTAAGTGCAGTCGCTGTAGATCGCTGTAAATCTGAGGGGAAGCTCTGAAATGAGGGGAAGCTCTGCTGATTTTATCATCCAATCACGTGCAAGCAAAAATGCTGTTTTTTATTTTCCTTGCATGTCCCCCTCAGATCTACAGCAACTGCACTTTCAAGTAAACTTGTAGTGCAAAGTGGATTTGCCTTTCATAAATAACCCACACTATGATATTATGATATTGGGGAATTCAGCTCAGTGGTAGAAGCATTTTTGGTGAGTTCACACCAGTCCAAACTCTGGTTTAAGGTTTGTTAGGCCAATTTTATTAAATATGAAATTAAAGTTCCACAAAACAGTTGCCCACACAGGGGATTTTCACCAGCAAAACAAATAATGAAAAATACTAAGCCACCTAGCTCTCTCTTCAGCAATGCTTGGTCTCAACCTTGGTTCTTGGTTTCTGGCCCTTCAGACTGTCTCACCCAGCTCTCCTGGCTCTCTCGGCCTGTAGTTACAGCGCCTCACTGCATGGGCCCACTCCCTGGCCTCTCAATAGGGGATCTCTTGGCTCCCTCGCTCCTCAGCTCTCCCAGTCCTCCAGACAATATACTATATACCGTATACAGTATCTCACAAAAGTGAGTACACCCCTCACATTTTTGTAAATATTTTATCATAACTTTTTATGTGACAACACAGAAGAAATGATACTTTGCTACAATGTAAAGTAGTGAGTGTACAGATTATATAACAGCGTAAATTTTCTGTCCCCTGAAAATAACTCAACACACAGCTATTAATGTCTAAACCGCTGGCAACATAAGTAAGTACACCCCTAAGTAAAAATGTCCAAATTGGGCGCAATTAGCCATTCCCCCCCCCCCAGTGTCATGTGACTCATTAGTGTTACAAGGTCTCAGGTGTGAATTGGGAGCAGGTGTGTTAAATTTGGTGTTATCGCTCTCACTCTCTCATACTGGTCACTGGAAGTTCAACATGGCACCTCATGGAAAAGAACTCTGAGGATCTGAAAAAAAAAGAATTGTTGCTCTACATAAAGATGGCTTAAGCTATAAGAAGATTGCCAAGACCCTGAAACTGAGCTGCAGCATGGTAGCCAAAATCATTCAGCGGTTTAACAGGACAGGTTCCACTCAGAGCAGGCCTTGACGTGGTCGACCAAAGAAGTTAAGTGCACGTGCTCAGCGTCATATCCAGAGGTTGTCTTACAGATAAATAGACGCATGAGTGCTGCCAGCATTGCTGCAGAGGTTGAAGGGGTGGTGGGTCAGCCTGTCAGTGCTCAGACCATACACCGCACACTGCATCAAATTAGTCTGCATGGCTGTCATCCCAGAAGGAAGCCTCTTCTAAAGATGATGCACAAGAAAGCCTGCAAACAGTTTGTTGAAGACAAGCAGACTAAGGACATGGATTACTGGAACCATGTCCTGTGGTCTGATGAGACCAAGATAAACTTATTTGGTTCAGATGGTGTCAAGCTTGTGTGGCAGCAACCAGGTGAGAAGTACAACGACAAGTGTGTCTTGCCTACAGTCAAGCATGGTGGTAGGAGTGTCATGGTCTAGGGCTGCGGAAAGATGTATGGGTAAAACCGCGCGTAGGATACAAGTACAATAAGAAATGGACTAAAACAATGAACTAAGAATGAATTGCTGCCCCTACAGATACGCTACCACCCAGGTGGACTGTACTGAAATTAGATAGAAACAGAAATGGGATGTAGGTGTGGTGCTGTTCTAATTTATAATAAACTTATTATAGTGAACCCATTGTGTTACACCCTCTGCAGTTTAAGGGAACTTGAAGTGGGTGTATGAGGGATTTTATCAACACAGTACAGAAAAATACAGAAAATATAAAAAAATATGTAAATTAGTGTTCAGCAAAAGGCAACAAAATTCCTGTGTTACACCCTCTGCAGAGTGTAATACCTTGCGAGGTGTTAGTTTGAGTAGGTTAACCCCTAATGCAAGAGGAGTTCATGTGTGAATGGGAGAATACTAAAATGGGTGAAGGAAAACAGCAATGATTAATCCTATTGTTTATTGGTGCTACACCCTCTGCATATATTCAGTGCAGGTACTGTGGACTAGTGTGCATAGGTGACCCTGTGTAAATAAAAACAAATTATTGTGCTAAAAGATTAATTGTATCCACATACTAAAAATTCCAGAATGTGTTACACCCTCTGTACCCGGTTACTAAAATAATGTTAGCACGCCGGTGTGTAAAGAAAAACAAAATATGTGTTATTAAAAATAAAAGTGTTCTTGTAATGAGACCAAAGAAATAATAGTGCTAACTGCTATGGTTTTGAAATATTTGAGGTGTGTTACACCCTCTGGTGAATTTTAAACAAAAATAATTATGTGCAATATATGATATATAACATAAAATAATAAATAATTCATATGCTAATACAAACAGCTCAAAACAAATACACAAAAGAAAGTGATCAGTGCTCAAAAAGTGTCCAGTGCTTGCTAATAAACTGTATATAAAACCAAAGTGACTTGTGCTCATAAAACATCCAGTGCTTCAAAGTAGATGATATTTTTGAAAAGCTTCTTATTTAAGTGACAGCTGGTGATCCTTATTCGTGGTCTGGGCCTGCATGAGTGCTGCCAGCACTGGGGAACTACAGTTCATTGAGGGAACCATGAATGCCAACATGAACTGTGACATACTGAAGTAGAGCATGATCCCCTCCCTTTCGGAGACTGAGCCGCAGGGCAGTATTCCAACATGATAACGACCCCAAACACACCTCCAAGATGACCACTGCCTTACTAAAGAAGCTGAGGGTAAAGGTGATGGACTGGCCAAGCATAGTTGGCTGAAAAAGTCCTGCCGTGTGTATGCATACCAAGTTCACAGCCAACGCCCTTTAGACAGAAATCCACGGAAAAGTTTGTTTGAAGTCCGATCGTGTGTATGAAGCTTAACTCACATTCATACAAGGGCCAATTCAGACAGGAGCCAATTAACCTACCAGCATGCCTTTGGAGTGTGGGAGGAAACCACAGGCACAGAGAGAAAATGCAAACAACAGGCAGGTAGTGCTGTGGTTGGGATTTGAACTGACAATCTTAGTGCTGCTAGGCAGAGGTGCTAACCACTTAGCCACTGTGCTGCCCTTTGAGCTCTTTTGGGACAGAGTCACACATTTTTCTGCTCTATAGACCTCAATGCACAAAATTTGCTTTTTGCATGCAATTTCTGGACTCTACTTTTCTTTTCATTGCCTAAAACAAAAACATTTAAAGTGGTTGTTAACCCAAAGTTCACAAGTCACACTATCCTTTCTGTTTAATATTGTAATCTGCCCCAGTGTCTGTGTTTTATTAAAAAAATGCAGTGAACTGTATTTTTAGCAGCAGGAGGGGAAGGGGCGGGCACAGACACTGAGATGACAGACGTAGAGGGAGGGGGGAGAGAGGACAGAGGAAGAAAGGAGAGCTGCGGATGATGGAGGCATGTAAACTGACCACGGTGTCAGGGCTCAGCTGCCATGATACACCGTGGTCAGTTTGCAAATGGGAGGGCAGAACCAGGCAGGATCAGCCAGGTATTTCAGATGTTACAGGAGGCCAAATTACACAGCACAAGCACTGTGCTGTATAACATGCTTTAAAGCGGAGTTCCACACAAAAATGGAACTTCCGCTTTTTGGAACCCTCCCCCTCATCCGGTGTCACATTTGGCACCTTTCAGGGGGTACAAATACCTGTCTAAGACAGGTATTTGCACCCACTTCCGGCATAGACTCCCACGGGAGTCTATGCCTCTTCCTGTCCCTCCGCGCTGTCTCCTGGGAAACACACAGGTCCCAGGACATAGCGGGGACCAGTTACGACACGCAGCGCGACTCGCGCATGCACAGTAGGGAACCGGGAAGTGAAGCCGCAACGCTTCACTTCCTGATTCCCTCACCTAGGATGGCAGCTGCCGAGAGCCGAGCGAGTGATCGGCATCGGCTGCCGACATCGCTGGACCCTGGGACAGGTAAGTGGCCATTTATTAAAAGTCAGCAGCTGCAGTATTTGTAGCTGCTGGCTTTTAATATTTTTTTTTTAGGGTAACAAACACTTTAAGTCTGAAAAATGCATCTATAAACACACAAAAAAAACATTTGCAGAAGCTCAAGCTCAAGTTCAAGTGTGAACCTAGCATAAAAGAAACATATTAGGAACTGAGGTAGAAGAGGGTCAGAGGCTACCTAAAGTCTGGCAGTTGCTGCCTGTCAGCTATGGCCTCATGCACAAAGGGAGTTTGATATTCTCCTCTAAACACCTTTTACTCCTGGCAGGAAAAAGCAGCTTAAAAAAATATGCCTAAGCCCTCTTTCACAGTTGTGCGACTTCAAAGTCGCGCGATTTTGCCGCAATTTCGCGGCCGCAATTTCGCGGCCGCAATTTTGACAAAACAGTCATACGACTTTGCCCTACGACTTGAAGTCTGACTTCAATGAACAGGGATCCGGCTTTGATCCCGGACAATACCAGGCACTATCTGGTATGAATCTTTGTGCATGGAGTTCCCTCTAATGTAAAAAAAACGGCAAATCCATACCAGACCCTTATCTGAGCACACACATACTGGCAGGTCAGGAAAGGGGGTGGGGACAAGCGAGCACCCCCCCTCCTGAACCGTACTAGGCTGCATGCCCTCAACATGGGGGGGTGGGTGCTTTGGGACAACGGGGGGCTCTGCGCAACCCACCCCAAAGGCACCATGTCCCCATGTTGATGGGGACAAGGGCCCCTTCCCGACAACCCTAGCCATTGGTTGTTGGGGTCTGCGGGCTTATTGGAATCTGGAAGCCCCTTTTAACAAGGGGTTCCCTCAGATCCCGGCCCCCCACCCTATGTGAATGAGTATTGGGTATATTGTACCCCTACCCATTCACCACAAAAAAAGTGTAAAAAATAAGACACAGAACACATGTTTTTAAAGTAATTTATTAGGCAGGTCCGGGGTCTCTTCCCACTTCTTCTCTGGCTCTTCTGGTGACGTCTTCTGCCTCCTCTACTAATGTATTCTGCCTCTGCTGGTTCTTCTCCCCTCTCCGGGTCTTCTCCGCTCTCCGCTGATGTCTTCTAGCCCTCTTTGGTTCTTCTCCCTCTGTCCGCTGTCTTCTCGCTCTTTTGCTGGGTCTTCTCTGCTGTCTTCTCCTTCTTCTTCCGATGTTGACTCGACCCTCTCTCCTGCTCCAATGCCAGGTGCGCGGTGTGCCACTACTTATATTGGCATGGGGCGGGGTCACTGGAGGCCCGTCCCTTATGACATCACCACCCATCATGCCCCGGGCGGTGACATCATGAGGGGCGGGGCCTCCAGATGACATCACACGGTGACCCCGCCCCATGCCAATATAAGTAGTGCATCGCACCCAGCATTAGAGCGGGAGAGAGCTTCGAGTCAACAACGGAAGAAAAAGAGGGAGAAGACATCGGAGAAGACCCAGCAAAAGAGCAAGGAAATATCGGAGAAGACCCAGCTGAGGCAGAAGACAGTGGACAGAGGGAGAAGAAGCAGAGAGGGCTAGAAGTCATCAGCGGAGAGCGGAGAAGACCCTGAGAAAGGAGAAGAACCGGCAGAGGCAGAAGACATCAGCAGAGGAGGCAGAAGAGCCGGAGAGGGGACCTGCCTTATAAATTACTTTAAAAATATGTGTACTGTGTTTTATTTTTGAGACTTTTTTTAGGTGAATGGGTAGGGGTACAATGTACCCGATATTCATTCACATAGGGTGGGAGGCCGGGATCTGGGAGCCAGATTCCGATAAGCTCCCCCTCGCAGACCCCCACAACCAACGACCAGGGTTGTCGGGAAGAGGCCCTTGTCCTCATCAACATGGGGACAAGGTACTTTGTGGTGGGGGGTCGCAGGGCACCCTCTGCCTCAAAGCACCCATCCCCCCATGTTGAGGGCATGCGGTCTGGTAAGGTTCAGGAGGGGGGGCACTCGCTCATCCCCACCCCCTTTCCTGACCTGCAGGCTCTGTGCTCGGATAAGGGTCTGGTACGGATTTGGGGGGACCCCCACGCCAGTATGCTCATGGAGGGGGAACCAATGCCATTTTTTAAATTTGGGGTGCAGTTCCCCTTCAGGATCATCAGAGCACAAGTTGCATGCCAAAGTCGTATCAGTTAAGACTGCGATCCGACTTTGATCCGACTTCAGTGATATTCAATGGGCTGAAATAGGATCAAAGTAGTGCAGGGACTACTTTGAAGTCGGAACGACTTGAAGTCATACTAATTAATATGAATGGTAGTCATTGGAAATCATGGGGAACGACTTGTCATACGACTTTGCAGTCCCAAATCGTAGGACAAGTTATACAAGTGTGAAAGGGGCCTTAAGCGGCGTATTACACACGCGTTTAGGCACCTTTAGATGTGTCAAGTGTTTGAATGTTAATGGATCCATTGGCCAGAATATTAATTTATTCTGGCCATTAGAATGCATCAATGGCCAAACGCTACATGCATCTAGCTCTTCTCCTGGGGATGTTTTTTTTTTTTTCCAGCTGTAAATACTTCTCTTCTCTTCCTCTTTTTTAGGCTGAAAAAAAATAAAGTCAAATGCCTGTAAAGACGTTTTTTTTTTTTTTAAGCTCAGTGCGCTAGGCCTAACTCAGCACTCACAGTTTTTCATCTTCTGAGTGCAGTGAGAGAGGTCATGCATTTGACAGACAGCAACTGTCCCTGACAGGTTCTCTTTAAACAGTTAATAAAAAACGAAGAGCTAGGTTTTTGTCTGTTCTTTAGACAGCGACCTTACACTGTAACTGCAACTGATCCTTCTTGACAGCTTTGATGACTGTACTTAGTAACTTGTTGCCAGATTTAAAATTTTAGTTTACCTGTGCAGTATATTTATTTGTACCTTCCTTTGCTTTGAATCAATCCATCAATTGCACAGAACTGTGAAACGCAGTCACAAATAGCAGTTTATTTGGCACACTGCTCTCTCTCTAGCAATTCAATGCATTTCCATATCGAAAATAAATCTGTTACAACATGTGCGCAGGAATTATCTAAAATAATCCTATTAGCCTAATTATTATTGTGTACCCGGAAGGCTTGACCCACCCTCAGGAATCTAAGCATTATTTTGCATAAGGATCTTGCGAACCACTCATACGGTGTCCTGGCATGTCACTTGGGAATTACAATCTGCCTTTATGGTGTATATCAGAGCTTGTCATGTGGATTTACAGTTCTGGTACCAGCTATGTCCACAAGGGATATAGTGAAGATTTTAACCTCTTGTTGGTAAATATTTAACCACTTGCTAGCGGTGATCACCTCTGTAGCACTCTGAATTCGAAATGCATATTTTAGAGCTATTTCTCTCTTCAAAAATTTAAATTCACACCTTATGCATATATTGCTATCAAAGAATTTCTTGGTTACAACACCAACTTGCCAAAGGGATATAAGTAAGAAAGTGAAAAAGGAGGATCTATAAATAAAAAAAAATAAAAATAAAGAGAAATAATGTACCATGTGACCAACTGGATAGATATGCTAAACTGTCTGATGTTCCCCCCGACAATGACAACCTGGGGTACTTTTTCTAAAAACGATATTGTCACATTACGCTGCTAAAAATGGAAAGCCTTGGCATTTGTCATCCTTAAATATCTTTTGTCTGGCCATAGACCTGAAGATGGTTGGACATGGACACCTTTCTACAGTCATTCTGGGCACCCTTTTAGGACACAAACATGGATGCTTAGGTAGACTGAATGTGCGTGTTTGATGTGGTTGTAAACCCTTACATATAACCAGTGAGACGACTATCCACTGGTTATACATATAGATAAAACAAATCCTCCTACATAAGTTATATTTGTCTATCTGCAGTCTTCTCTTCTCTATATCCATTCAAAGTACTGGATTTATAAGCTTGTCTGAGCGTTCAGAAAAAAGGGGACAAAGAGCTGAAGTTACACTCTGCAGAGCTCAGTGAGGAGAGCTCTGAGAGCTAATTAGAGGGAAGAGACCCCCCCCCCCCCCCATTTTACACAGCTCACAGTACAGAGCTGAGGCTGTCAATCTGCTGGAGGCCCCAACCCTGTCACCATTTTTTTCTTGGTGTCAGGAAAAATTGTCAGAAGTGATTCATGCTGATAGCAGAGGAACAAAGCGGCAGACAGAAATGACACTTAGTGCTTTTAATTGAGACAAGTACACACTATAGAGGAATATGCCTTGTTTTTTGTTTTTATTTCTGTCTGAGATTACAACCACTTACGTTAATAGAAGAGGAAGGAGTAGGCAAACAGCAGATGCATCGGCTTAGCAGGGAGGCAAGACAAGAAATTGGCAAAACTTCCCACCAAGAGTGTTTGGTTGGCTGGTCCGGTGTCATAGAAAGCAGACTGCCATGTAATTTGACCTACATCGTCATATTGTAATGATTGGGACTTTGACTTTACTATTCAGGAAAAAATAATTTGTTATTTCAGTGAGTATATACATTCATCTGTTAGACATGCCAGAGAATGCATTAAGGTGGGTCCCACTGTTGAGTTCAGGGATGAGGAATGGACTCACCACCCCTATGCTCAGCCTGCTGATTTGACCTCATTCTGAAATCAGCTTGGACTTTTAAGTTTTACTCACACTAAACTGTCAATTTATCAATATTTTTTTTATTTTAAAGATTTACACAGTGTTCACCTAAAACTCACACATATTAGGTGAAAATGTGTGACCCATGAGTAAGAACATTGAGAAATAGATCCCTAACTGACTAGTATAACACCAAAAATTAACAGTGTGTGCTACAATGTACCTATAGATTTATGTACAAATTCGCTGTACTCTTTATCACTAACTGCTAAACACTTTTTTTAGTGAACTTGAACTCTTATTTTAGTTAGTATACCGTATATACCTGCAGATAATGTAATCCACCCTTACGTGCAAGCTGGGGTAATGGGTAGTCAGGTGTAGGGAAATGAGCAGAAAACATGTAATATGCATGTTTTTATATTCATGTATGGTGCCTGATGAACTTCTCCTTCTCCAGAAATGCTCTCCTTTTCCTACCCAGCCTAGGAAACAAATGTCTGAAGCTTGATACACATACAGAAAAGCTTCAAAATCACCAGGAATCTGTCCTCCACAGTGAATGTAAGCTACCGTAGCTTGTCCAATGTCAGGCTGCATTCACACTTGAGCAGAAAGTATGCCTGGTGATTTTGAGCATTTTTTTCAGCTGTTTTCAGATATACAGTATAACAGATGTGTTACAAAAATGTTATAGGTGTTTTTACGCATGTACCAAGCTTCAGGAGTATTTTTCTTTGGCTATACAAGGGCAGGAGAGCAGTTCTATAGTAGGGTTCTACTTGTTCAGATAAAAAAAACTTCACCAAAATGCATGAAAAAGCGCTTAGTCCCCATATACATCTATGGGACCAAAAATGCCTGAATATCTGAGAGTTAGGGTGTAGAATGTAGGGCAACTGAAAGTACAGGGACAAGTGTGAACGGGGACAATTAGGAAGAATGTTGGGGCCATGAAAGGAAAACCTAGAAAAGTGGGATTGTCACCCCTATCACCCATTTGTTTTAAAATTAATTCTATTCTTGGGGCTGCTTTAATGGTTCTTTCTGTTTTGTGTTTCAGGACACAAGCAGATGGGCAGATCTTCAGTCAGAGTATTGGATTGGTGGCAAATATGTTGGTAGGAAATCAGCTGGCTAATGAGTATAAACCTTTACTTCTAAATCCTTTCCCATCACTGGGTGCAGTCAGCGGTTACCGCAGGCCTGTCCTTTGGACTCACCTCTGCATTATCTAGAAGCAGAACTCTGGGCAATTTTATTATTATTTTTTTTACCGTGCAGTATTGTACTATATGGGTTAACTGCTTGATTTGGTCTAGGGATTCAGAGAGCTGAGATATACTCACCTATTCCTCCATCCTCCGAGCGCAAGATCGGTCCCTTTGGCTCCTGCCCCCCCCCCCCCTGTGGACCAGCGGTCTACCTTCCCATCTAAATAGGATACTTCTCCCTGGACATCATCACTTTCTTTCACAGGAAAACTCTAATGCCGCGTACACACGAGCGGTTTTGCCATCGGAATAAACTCTGAAGGTTTCTCCGACGGAATTCCGATGGAATTCCGCTCAAGCTGTCTTGCATACACACGGTCACACCAAAGTCCAACCGTCAAGAACGCGGTGACGTACAACACGTACAACGGGACTAGAAAAAGGGAGTTCAATAGCCAGTGCGCCTCTGTTGGCTTTTCTGACCCCTTATATTAGCAGGCAGGATACCTGCATGAGGCAAACCATCACTCTGGAGCAGAGGCTAGTCGCCACGTTGCGGTACTTGGCGACTGGGAGAAGTTTACAGGACCTAAAGTTCTCTACAGGCATTTACCCCAGGCTCTGGGGATCATTATTCCAGTGACCTGTTCTGCTATTATTCAGGTCCTGTAGAAGGACTATATTAATGTAAGTTTTCTCCTTTAACATCACATTCCATGTATTTAATGTTTGCTAATGTATTGTATTTCTTTCATCATTCCCTAATTACCATGATTGTAATATGCTGTGAATGTCCCCTTTGTCCTCATGCATGCTGTAATCTTTTAAATGCTCCCTTTTTGGCCTACATGCATATTTGCCTTAACTAACCTCCCCAGCATGCTATCCTGGGCCCATATACACCTAGCCTAGTCACTTAACAATGTATTTTGTCAGCTCCATTGTAGTGCTTTACCCTAAACACCCCCTAAAATGTGTACAAGTGTTATTTTTGTCCTTAAATTCAGGCCAAGTGCCATAGGCTTTTTTTTGGGTCCCAAATTCAGCTCGAACCCTCCCCCCCCTAAAATTTTTACAATGGGCCATCAGAGGGGGAGGAGGAATCTGATGTTTGTGTTTAATCTGCTTGCAATGTTATGTGCAAAAGTACTAATATTTTTTTTTCTGTTTTGACTCTCAGTTTCCTTCAACGCCACAGGAATGGCAGACTGTGGCCTTCCATTTTGCCGACCGTTGGGACTTTCCCAACTGTGGAGGGGCTATAGATTGGAAGCACGTCCACATCGTGCCACCACCCCATTCGGGGTCTTACTATTATAACTATAAGGGGTTTATTAGTATAGTGTTAATGGTGGTGGTGTCAGCACAATATGAGTTCCTCTATGCGGACGTGGGGAGGAATGGCCGGACGTCGGATGGAGGAGTCTTCGCCCAGATGGAGTTTTACCAACATCTCCAGACTGGTGGCCTGGCATTGCCATCTGATGCAGATAACGTTGAAGGACTCCCGTTGCTGATGAAGCGTTCGGTCTGGGCGAGTACCTGATAAGGCCATTCCCCCAGAGGACCCTCACCCCGGAGAGGAGGGTTTTTAACTACCAGCTGGCCAGAGCCAGAAGAGTCGTTGAGAATGCCTTCGGGATAATGGCCAGCCAGTTCCACCTGTTTCTGACAGCAATACACATGGTGGACTACAAAATCAGCCATATCATCTTATCCTCCTGCATATTGCACATTTTTTTAAGGAAAAATGCCCACAATTATATTGCCCCAGTTGGGCCTGAGGCCGGACTTCCTGAGAATCCCCTGACGGCCTGGATACTGGCCGTCCTGGCTTGGCACTCCAAAGCACCCATGAAGTTCGGCAGAAATATGTCAATTATTTTATGGGTAGGGGGGCCATTGCTATGCCAGACAACGTGTAAATATTTTTTTAATAACAACAAAAAAAAATAATATCTGATAAAATCTTGAATTTTCTTTATTGCTTGTGTTTGTTTTTGGCTGTCTCCTAGGTTCTCCTAGTGCACTTGTAGTGCCAAGAGGATTTACCTTTAGTAAATAAGCCCCATTGTCACTGTAAACACAAAATTACTTCAAAAACTGGTATTGAGCATTGAAAGAAGAAGCCACACATTGTTGATTAGCAAACTTTTTACTGTGCACATTCACATGTGTGTTATAAAATTTTGATGTAAAATAATAATTTTTTTTAATCAATTTTTAAAAAAATTTTTTTTTGGTATAAACACGCATGTTTCTAAATATAACATACACAACTCTGGAACTTACAAAGTTCAATGTAATAAAAAATGAAGGCAATATGAGACATTATAGTGTCAAAAATCTCAGATGGGGTGATGTCACCCCTGTTAAAGCCAAATTTTGAAGATGCACACAATTAGGGAAACAAAATAGGTATTTCCCTCCAGATCCCATACCTAATGTCAACATGGGCTATCTCCCATCATGGGAGATCAATGGACATGTTTTGGGGTTGCAACCCCTTCCTCTCACCTACTAGAGTTACGAGGAAGGGGTTGCACCCACAAATTGCGTACATTGATATCCCCTGATGGCAGATAACACATGTTGACACACCGTGTGCATCTTCATACTTTGGCTTTTAAAATGTCAAAAAAAAGTCCAATAAATGTTAAAATGGTGGCATTTTGAAGAAATTCAGATTCTCCCCAACACATCAATCATGTTCTTCATTTGTTGTTCCATAGCATTGAGTTTACTCCTTACGATGTCAATTTCACCATTCCACACCATGATGTCCTGGATTAGCCTTTGTGCACTGTCACTTGTGAAATGTTCAGCTTGCTCTTCAACAACCAGCACATCACCTAAAAATTTTAGTAAACATGTATTATAAATATGCAGGCATACATATATTACCTGAAGCTGGGGTGTCAGACAGTCACCTGTTGTGGTGACAATCTCCCCGACTTCTTCCACCTCTCCTTCCTCCAGATCCTCGGGGTGTTGTGTTGTTCTGAGTTCCCCTTCTTTCTGAGGTGGGGGGTTCCTGGTGTCCTCCGAGTCTTTTCTCCCCTATGAGAATGAAACAAAAGGTATACTTAGCACACAGATATTTGAGTCCATAAATAGGAATATGAAACATTGCTGGGAAGTGGGGTACAATTATCTGTTTTGGGTAGAGTTCCAAGCTGAAGACATGATTTTTTACTTTACCTAAAGCTGGAATACTTAAGTTTTTCTGACAATTTTCACACATGGAGACACCCCAAGTATCCACTGGAGCACCTGTGTGGGAGACCTTAAAAAGTTTGTTCTTGTGTCCCACACTAGTGCTCCTGAGTCCAGATGTGTAAACAGCTGCTGAGTGTCCTCGCCTTACATTACACTGAATCAAGCTTGCATTTCATTCTAGTTACAAACACATCTAGACAGCAACGTACAAAACTTATTTTTAGACAAATAGGCATGACTAAATGTATTTAACCTGTATCTGCCCAAAACATCGTATTTAATGAGCGAACGATGTTTCCGACGACCAATTACTGTGCCCACGAACATGAAAGTCGTCATTTTAAACTGTACAACAACTAAGAAAATCATATGGCGCAGCATGCAAGAAATAATAATAATAATAATAATAATAATATTAATAATAATAGGAACACAGGACAACTACTTACTTTTTAGAAGCACTTTCTTGATCCTACTATACTGATCCTGCTCCCTCAGTTTCAGGTCTGACCAGCGTTTCTTCAATTGCTCCTTGAATCGTCGTACCCCAAAATTCCTGTGCAGACTCTTCACAACTTTAGTCATGATCTTGGCCTTTCTCTCATTAGGGTTGGTGTACGGTCCATGCTTCCCATCATAGTCGTTCCTCCTCAATATGTCCACCATCTCCACCATCTCTATAAAGGCCATATTTGAGGCCTTAAATCTTCTCCTGCAGGAGCGGGACCTTTCTGGCTCCGGGCTTTCCTCCTTCTTGTTAGTGGAATTAACACACACCTGCTCTTTCACCGCTTCTCCTACTAAGCGCCTAAAGAGCTAACACGCATGTGTCATACGTACCGTCTGTCTGCGGAGGAAGGAGGAATGGAAGTGGCGAGCGTCCTAAACTAAGGTAAAATTTGAACTTGGCCCATCAGTGGCCTATACTGCTTCAAGATTGAGGCCTATATTGGGATAAGATTATGAGAGTTTAAGCTGACATTAGTGTTTTTGTCTTGTGTATTGTCTTACAGGAAATATGAATCACTTTAAGAACCGAGAATTCATGGCCAGTTTCATAGACAGGTACAGGGAGATGGGGAATTTGTGGGAGGTGAAACACAGCTTATATTATAATAAACAAGGTAGGATGTCAACACTGGAGAAACTTCTGGAATTTGTGAAGACTTGGTTCCCCGATGCAACCATCCTGTTCTTGGAAAAGAAAATTCGGATCTTGAGGAACATGGATAAGAAGGAGCATAATAAGATCCAGAAATCACTCAGATCAGGAACAGCAGCAGCGCAAGTGTATGTACCCAGGCTGTAGTACTTCAACAAACTGTGGTTTCTGGACGACCAGACTGAAGCCAGCGAATCACTTTCTACCCTTCCCTGCAGCCTTCCCTCCACCCTTCCCTCAACCCCAGCAGACGCTAACGAGCCAGGTATATTATTTTTATACATAATTACTGTCCTAATATTAATGATGTTAACTAGATGTTATAATTGATAACAAATTAATGATTTCAAACAAAGAGCTTTACATATCAATAGACAGTAGTGGCCAATAATGTTTGGGACAAGAATGAAAAATGCTGGAGTCAGAATGATAGTCTTTTCTATTTATTAACATTCAATTTGCAAGTCATGAGCTAAACATAGGATTTTTAAAACAGCTTACCAGTAAAATCCTTTTCTTGGAGTACATCATAGGACACAGAGCCTCAAGTAATTACTTGGTGGGTTATGGGCCTACCTTCAGGTGTTGACACTGGTATAACCAATACAGGATGTTGACTCCCCTATATAACCCCTCCTCCTTCCAGGAGTCCTCAGTTTTTGTAGCCAAGAAATATAAGCAATATACTCTCACCCCATAAAACAGAGGGGCGGGAGCTCTGTGTACTATGATGTACTCCAAGAAAAGGATTTTACAGGTAAGCTGTTTTAAAAATCCTATTTTCTTTATCGTACATCATAGGACACAGAGCCTCAAGTAATTACTTGGTGGGATGTCCCATAGCAATGCTACTTGAGGGGAGGGAGACACAACTCATAGGGCACCCCCACACCTTGAGGAATTATACTGCTGCTTGCAGCACACTGCGCCCAAAAGGCGATATCCTCATTCCATCTTACATCTACTTGATAACATTTTGTAAATGTATGTACTGAAGACCAAGTCGCGGCCTTGTAGATCTGAGACATGGAGGCCTGGTGACGCACTGCCCAAGAAGCACCAACCGCTCTGGTAGAGTGCACCTTAACTTGAAAAGGGGGAATCTTTCCCTTTAAATCATAAGTTTGAATTATAACTTGCCGAATCCACTTAGCCACAGTGGATCTTGACACTGCCTGTCCTTTTTTAGGACCCTCTGGCAGAATAAATAAGACATCAGTCTTACAAATCTGAACAGTTTTCTTTAAATAGATATTCACTGCTCTCACCACATCAACACAATGTAGTGACTTTTCTTCTTCGGAACATGGTTTTGGAAAAAACGATGGCGGGACAATATCTTCATTCAGATGAAAGCCTGAAACCACTTTTGGCAAAAAGCCTGGACAAGGGCGTAACACCACTCTGTCCTCATGAATAACCAACATGGTTTTGGAAAAAACGGCAGGACAATATCTTATTCAGGTGGAAACCTGAGACCACTTTTGGTAAAAAACATGGACGAGGGCCCAAAACCACTCTGTCCTCATGAATAACCAAATATGGCTCTTTACAGGAAAGAGCAGCCAATTCTGAAACCCTCCTTGCTGAGGCTATAGCAACCAAAAATATCAGCTCCCTAGTCAGAAGGACTAAGGGAACATGCTGTAATGGTTTGAATGGTGGTTTTTGCAACACTGACAAAACTAAATTCAAGTCCCAAGGGCTTAAGGGTGATTTAACTGGCGGATTAATCCGCATCACTCCTCGCATGAAATCCCAGACTAAAGAATGCGTAGCAAGTGGTCTTTGAAATAAAATTGATAAGGCTGAGACTTGGCCCTTAATAGTACTCAGGGCCAACTTCATCTCTACGCCTACTTGTAGAAAGGCAAGAATTTTGCCCATAATATATATCTCCGAGGGTGCCAACCCTTGTATTTACACCAGGAAACATAAGCTTTCCAGACTCTATAATATATAGTTCTAGAAGCTGGCTTCCTAGCATTAATTGAAGTAGAAATAACTGCCCTGGAAAGCCCACGCTTCTTTAGAATGTGGGTCTCAATAGCCAGGCTGTTAAATTTATCATTCTTAAAGTAGAATGGAATATCGCCCCCTGTGAGAGCAGGTCTGGCCTTTGTGGAAGGGACCCCACTGCCATCTTTACGACCTCTGCATACCATGACCTTCTGGGCCATGCTGGTGCTGCCAGAATTACCGGTTTTCTTTCCAGCTTGATCCTGCAAAGAAGTCGATGCAGCAACTGAATAGGGGGAAATGCATAGATCAGTAAAAGCTGATCCCACAGTATCACCAACGCATCTGTTCTGCATGCGAATGGATCCCTTGTTGTGGACACAAAGTTGACTAACTTTGTTGCACTGGATGCTAGAAGATCTACATCCGGAGTCCCCCATCCTTGACAAACAGCCCGAAACATGTCGGGGTGAATAGACCATTCCCCTGGGAATAATCTGCTGGCGGCACATGTAGTGCGCGTGCCAATTCTCTATTCCCGGAATGAAGACTGCCGATGGGCACGGAATATTTCTTTCTGCCCAAGTTAGAATATGGTTCACTTCTCTCTGCACTGAGAGATTCTTGGTGCCCCTTTTGGTGATTGATATAGGCCACAGCCGTGGCATTGACGGATTGGATCCTGTCAGGACAATCTCTTAACCTGGAAGTCCAGGCTTTTAGAGCCAGACGCACTGCTTGAATCTCTAGGATGTTGATGGGCAAGGCTCTTTCGGTTCTTGAACACTGTCCTTGGACAGTTGTTTTCTCTGTCATTACCACTTTCCAGAAAAGTGGTTTGAAGTATTTACCCTTTAGGACCTTCTTTAGTAACCACCAATTGAGGCTTTGGGACACCCTTGGGGACAGCCGCATTGGCAAGTCCAAAGCTTGGATCGTTTTGTTCCAAAAAAATAGAATACTGTTTTGCAACAGTTTTGAATTGGAACTAGGCAAAGGGAACTGCTTTTTTTTTTTTCTGGGCAAGAAGACCCCTTTTCTGGGCTGTATCTATGATCAGACCCAAATACTGCAGCCCTTTTTTAGCGATTTTAATGGAGACTTTACTAGGTTGAGAATGCAACCCAGACCTTTCCAGGTAACTGGTTGTAATGTGTACACCTTACTCCAAACAGCGATTGGTCTATTAGCAATAGATCGTCTAGGTATGCCAAGACTGTTTAAGCCCTGTGCCCTTGACCTGGCTACAGGTGGGGCTAGCACTTTTGGGAACACTCGAGGTGCTGTAGATAGCCGAAGAGCAAGGTATAAACTGAAATGCTGCTGTTCTACTTCGAACCGCAGAAACCTTTGGTAAGCGGGAAATATATGGACATGCAGATATGCATCCCTGATGCCGATAGGCGCCAGAAGTTTTCCTCCTTGCAGGATGGAAACTACTGACTTGATCGACTCCATAGAAAGGAGCGGATCTTCAGGAACTGATTTAGATTCTTTTAGATCTAGAATGGATCTGTTGAGTTTCTGCGTGGCTCTGTACATGTACAGGAAACGCATGAAAAAGGCAGTGAAGGTTGCAAGGAACCTAAGAAAAAACAGAACTATCAGCTGACTCTACTGGAGGTAGCTTGAAAGAGGCACAAATCATCTCTGTAAGAGGTTTTTACCAGCAATCTCTCAGATTGTGAGGCTAAAAAAAAATTAAACTGTAGTTGTCTCCTCTGCAGAGGAGTACTCGGTTTGCCTTTCTTCCCGATTACCTGAGGGTAATCCTTCATCCTCTACCCACTGTTCCCTTGATAAGGGATCTCAGGTGGGGGAGGGGGGTCTAACACGCTTCTCATCCTTGGATAACGGATGCGATTAAAGTCGCTAATTTTCCTTCTAGGCCCTGCAAGGCGGAGGAAAAAATGCATCTTCAATCATGTATACAGGGGCTGAATATTTTCTCCTCTTAGGCTCAGTTTCCACTATTGCAACCCCAAAGTTGCGTGATTTAACTGTGATCCTTTGTGGCGCAATTTTGATGCGACAGAAAACAATGCCTGTGTATTCTAGAGGTTTATGGATCTCAAGGTGGCATCAAAGTGCAAAGTAGTGCAGGGACTACCTCGAAGTCGCACAGATCTGAACAGTATTTCTTGGAAATCATGCCCTAGAGTCCGACGGTGGAGGCCGACACCGCTGCCTAGAGGCAGCTGCCCCTGCGCAGGGTAAGGAATCTGTTTAAGTGACTTGTCCAAGGTCACAAGGAGCCAACGTGAGGACAAGGTCCCACGTGTTTCAGGAAGCCTCCCATGGCTACGCTGGCCGTCAGAGTAGTTAACCTGTGAGGAGTGCCTCCTTCACTAGTGAACGCCGACATGTAGATCTGAACCCATGTCTGTCAGGAAGTCTCCCATGGCTGCACTGGCCGTCAGAGTACTTAACCTGTGAGCTGTTGTGGCTTCACTTTAAATAAAAGGACATTTATACCTTCTACTGGACAAAAGAGCTTTACTGCTAGAAATCATTTAGATGTATTTCACCAAACCTTCCCCAATGAAAAGGGAAACTAGTCAGACACCCTTTTTTGCAAGATGCTTCGGCTGACCAACCCTTTTAACCACAGGGTCCTAAGCATGTGTTTTAGCACAAGCGCAAGGCAATACGCCTGGTGGATAGGGTCTTTTATGGCATCTATGGCGAAACATAGCGCCATTGGTAGGAGGATTTTAACAAAAAAATTCCAACTCCTTATCTGTTGGATGCTTAAGCAATTATGCATCTTTATTGATGCTGGAAATTGCAGCGTCTACTGCTGGTATTTCAAACCCTTGTGAATTTTTCCTCCATGATAGAGAACTGAGAAACTCTTTGGAGGAGAAAAAATGCTTATCCAGATTATCCCATTCAGCATAAATAAGCCCTGTAAAAGTTTTTTTTTTTAAAAAAAACCAAAAGAAGGGACCTAGACTTTCAGCTTACTCTGTTAGGAGTAGTATAAAAAGTGGAATGAACCATGTCTATAAGAGTTTGTACCATCAATCTGTCAGATTGTAAGGTTGCAAAGGTTCATCAACTGTTGTTTCCTCTGCAGAGGAAAATTTGGCTTGTTATTCCCCGTGATCCCCTGAGGATAACACCTCATCCTGTGCCCACTGTTCCCTTGGAAAAAGAGGTTTGAGGTGGAGGAGGGGGGATCTAGCATGCTTCCTATCCTCTTGGATGGAGAATGCGATTAAAGCCGCTAATCTTCCTTCTAAGCCCAACAGGGCAGAGGAGAATGCATCTTTAGTCACATACACAGGGGCTGAAGTGTGAGAAGCAGTTGCACCACCAATTGCTTCCAATGACTCACCCTGGCTTGCCACGTCAGGTATCTCCGGAGAGGGTGACAGTGTGGAGGCATGACTGGAGTTCCCAGCGCCTGGGGGTGGAATCCTTGGTACCTTTGTGGTACACTGGAAATCAAATATGCTAAGCACAACAGCAGAGGCACTTTAACAAATTAGGGTATTTGCTGAACAATAGTTTTAGCAAAAGAAAACAAAGTCACCATAAGGATCAGCCTTTGATGCTGAGTACCATAATATTTCATGTGCTGAAAATGCCTGTTTACACACCTTTACATGCCCAGCGCTCTTCTGTCTCTTAGTGTGACAGACTTCTGTCTTCAGCATATGAACTGAGAGCGTCTGTGTTAAGCTTCAGGTGAGAACCTGATTACACATAAGTGTCAGCTGTTACCGCACCTCTCCAGGAGGAGAGGGGAGGGGAATTTTTATCAGCAGTGTTTGTTAAGCTCCTA
Organism: Lithobates clamitans; assembly: GCA_037952925.1. Lineage (NCBI taxonomy): Eukaryota > Metazoa > Chordata > Amphibia > Anura > Ranidae > Lithobates > Lithobates clamitans. Next base: position 8,349,080 of record JBBGZY010000327.1, read on the forward strand.
GTTTTAAAGGAAGACTTCACTTTATACAAAAAAAATGCAAATGGCTGGTTTTGTATGTTCATAAACTACTGCTGTAACCCCTTTAGATCCCTCAGAAGAGGAACACCATCTGTTCAATTAAGAACTCCCCTCTGGCTGCAGGGACCACACCCGCTGCTTGCTATAGCCAGACACAGAGCTGCTGAAAAAGCATTGTACTAGGTAAGTGTAATATACTCCCTCTAGAGGAGACATTTTAAGGCATACAGTTATACATTTTTATATATATATATATATGTATTTTTTGGAGAAAAAGACATAGGTGGACTTTTTACAGTTCCTAGGCTTCTCCCCTTACCTTATCCTCGCTGCAGGATACTGCTGGTTTAACAGACAGATCCAACTTTTACCCATCACGGCGGGCAACGTAGTTAAACCTTCAAAGACTGGGGCCCTTTTTAAAGGGGTTCCGCTCCTTTGGACCTGTATAGCACCCCTCAGGAACAACTTTAGGTAATATGAAAAACCAAAAAGAGTCCTGGTTCCTAGGGTCCAGCTCTCAAAGAGAAGCTTACAGGCAAAACCTTGTTCTTCAAATGCGAGGCCCAGGTACCATCCTATGGCCTCAGTGATGAGGATTGATCCGGTTGTGGAGGTTTTTTAAATCGAGCATGGATCCCTCCCTGGAGCTCCTCAGAGCACATCTTCACTCGTGACCAACACCTTAGACACTGGCGAAAAATCTGAGGACTCCTGGAAGGAGAAGGGGTTATATAGAGGAGTCAACTTCCTGTATTGGTTTTACCAGTGTCAACACCTGAAAGTAGGCCCATAACCCACCAAGTAATTACTTGAGGCTCTGTGTCCTATGATGTACGATAAAGAAAATTGTGTGCGATTGATGAAGCAAAAACTAAAACTATGTCTCTTTTTTATACACAGGATGAGCTCAGCCAGGAGGAGGGTCTGGAAAGTGGCAGACAGGAGGAGGCCGTGCCAAGTGTCACCCAGGAGGTGGGTGGGCCCAGTGCCAGCCAGGAGGTGGGCAGGCCCAGTGTCAGCCAGGAGGTGGCTTGGCCCAGTAGGAGCCTCACCCAATCCCAGGTGCCTCCCTTCCGCCTTACAATAAAAAGGCCCAGGAAGGGGACGATCACGGAGGAGGCAGCACTGGGACTCATTAGGGAAGCAAGTGATTTCCTCAGAAGCCCCCCTGACGCTGAAGAGGACTATGGCTGCTATTTAGCCACTAGATTGATGAAATTGGAGGAGGGCCAATGCTTCCTCTGTGAGGGAATTTTTGGTGAAGCCCTTCAGAGGGGGTTGAGGGGCCAGCTGACTGAGAACAGCCACGTATATGAACTCGCCCATCTTCCTCCTCCTGCCACAAGTCCACCACCAGAGCCACAGCCTCCAAGGAAGGCTGCAGGGAAGCGTGGAGGGAAGGCTGCAATGAAGAGAAGAAAGTGACGGCCTGGGTTCAGTCTGGTCTGACAGAAGACACAGGCTGGTGTAGTACCACAACCTGGGGACATATATGTCATCTGCTGCTGGTCCTGATCTCTGGGGGTCCTGGACCAAATTTGGCTCCAAATTATATGGACTCCTCAAGATAACAATTTTTTTTCCACAGACTTGATGTGTGCCCTGGGGGCCAAAAGGCTTTGCAAATTCCAAAAGTTTCTCCAGCGTTGCCTTCCTCTTTATTTTGTTAGCCAGAATAAATGGATATTTTTTTTTCTGAAAATACTTGCCTATGTGTTTTTCTAAAAATAGAACAGTGTGTTTGTGAGTAGGCAAGTACATTTCAAAAATACAATGTCAAATTAACAAGGGACACCAACCAGCCTCCTTGAGGTTACAAAATAATGTTATTGTGGTAACTTGACACACACAAAAAAAAATAAAAAAATATGGAGATCACTAGAAAAAAATTTTTTTCAATAATCCAAAAAAAGAGATCTTGATGAAAGAAAAAATAATAAAAAAGATGACTATAAAAAATAATTCTAAACATTATTATAGAGATCTGGCTTTAAAAAAAATAAAAGATTAGTCAGGAGATCACGAGAAATAATAAAGAAATAAGTTTGTGAGAATTGTGTGTGAAAATCAGCAGCAAAACAAATTCATTATTCTAGCATTATAAAGCACAAAAGAATGCACTGCATTAAAAGATCAGAGTTTGCAGCGTGAGGAATGTGCTATCTCCATTACGAATGCTAGTTTTACCAGACTGAGCGCTTCCGTCTCGTTCTTGCTTCAGAGCATGCGTCGTTTTTGGTGCGTCGGAACAGCATACAGACGAGCGTTTTTTCCGATCGTAATTATTAGGGTTGTCCCGATACCACTTTTTTAGGACAGAGTACAAGTACCGATACTTTTTTTCAAGTACTTGCCGATACCGATTACCGATACTTTTTTTTTTAAAGCGGAGTTCATCCCAAAAGTGGAACTTCCGCTCATCTGAATCCTGCCCCCCTCCGGTGCCACAATTGGCACCTTTCATGGGGGAGGGGGGTGCAGATACCTGTCTACTACAGGTATTTGCATTCACTTCCTGGAATAGACTCCCGCGGGAGTCACGCCCCCTCCTGCACCCCCCTGCTGTCTCCTGGGAAACACACAGGTCCCAGGAGATAGCGGGGACCACTTAGGACGCACAGTGCGACTCGCGCATGCGCAGTAGGGAACCGGGAAGTGAAGCCGCAACGCTTCACTTCTTAATTCCCTCACAGAGAATGGCGGCGGCAGCAGCCGAGAGCCAATCGATTGATTGGCTTCGGCTGCCGACATCGCTGGACTCTAGGACAGGTAAGTGTCCATTTATTAAAAGTCAGCAGCTGCAGTATTTGTAGCTGCTGGCTTTTAATAATTTTTTTTAGGTGGACTCCATCTTTAATGTCACATGACAGTTTTTTTTTTTACAATGCTTTCTTTTTTTTCTTTTTTTTTAGGGGAGACAGAGAAAGAGACCAAGGATAGGGATTTCCTAGTCCCTTTCTCTGCAGCCTCAGCTGCACTGAAAATGATTGGAGAGAAGACAGCGGCTCCTCTCCATTCATAAAATGAGACATCGTAATCACAGGAGGTTACAATGTTTTAGTTATGTGAATGGACAGAGTCAGCTGACTCTGTCCATACTAAAAAGGAAGAGTACATGGAGAGGGACAGCAGAACGGAGGGGGACAGAAGCAGAACGGAGGTGGATAGAAGCAGAACAGAGGGGGACAGCAGAACAGAGGGGGACAGAAGCAGAACGGAGGGGGACAGAAGCAGAACGGAGGGGGACAGAAGCAGAACGGAGAGGACATGGAGTTAGAACGGAGGGGGACAGCAGAACGGCATGGAGGAGGATGCGGTGACAGTCAGCAGTGACCGTGTGTGGGAGAGTTACAAGCACCGATCACCGCTGTATAAATTTCACTAAAGCAGCTGAAAGCCATTGGGGGAGAAGCTTGTAACTCCCCCATGCACCGATCACTGCTGACTGTCCAGGTATCAGATGAAGCATCAAGAGCATTTGCCCGTGTACAAGAACTCGGGCAAATGCTCGGTATCGGTGTAGATACCGATACTAGTATCGGGACAACCCTAGTATCGGGACAACCCTTAGTTCCGTCGGAAATATATAGAACATGTTCTCTATCTAAGTCTGTCTGAATTTGACGGAAAAAGTCCAATGGGGCATACATACGGTCGGAATATACAATGAAGAGCTCCCATCGGACTTTTTCTGATGGACATTCCACTCAGGTGTATGCAGCATAACTTTTCATTTCTGTAGGCAAGATCTTGTCAAAACCCTGGGAAATGGTACTGGCTGCTGGCTTTGGTATCTTCACTATTGTTGGCTCAGATATACTAAACTCACCAAGTGACATTTGTCGGAAACTCTGAATACAATCCTTTAATTGGAGACTGATTTCTGAGGGCCTTTGTGTGTTTTTCTGACTCAGGAACACGTGTACGTCTCTGTTTTAACACATTGGGGGAATAACAGATTCTGATCTTCTCAAAAGTGCTCTAGGTCTGTCACTTCTCTTTTTGCTTTCTCCTGTGTCAGCTTTTTTCCAATATTCCAAACAAACTTTTTCCATAAACTTTATTTCTTCTCAAAGTTCAGTATTCACCTTTGTCAAGGTCTCTATTTGATCTGTTAGGCACACGTGAGTGATAGACCATTTTGTTTCTTTCTTCTTTACTTCTTCTTGTAGTTCTTTAATCTATTGCTTTAAATTATGGATCTCTACTCGCTCCTTCTTGTCAGGCATTGCTCATGCTGCACTGGCATAGTTCTCAAACACCTTCCACTCTTTCTGGAGCCTTTCCATTTCTTCCTTTTAATAGTCTTCAATCCTGCTCAAAATCCAAAACTTCTTTTTTGAGAGGTTCCAAAGTTTTCTTTTTGTCCTCACGTAGTCTTGCCAACAAAGCATTCTCCATCTTAAATTGTTCAATCTCGATTTCCAGTTTAACCAGTTTTTCTTTTGTAGCGCTGGTAGATTTGCGATCTACTATCTGATAAGTAAATGTAGTAACTTGTTCGTTAGGGAAGTTAGATTTGCCCTTTGTTCCTGCTTGGCTGACGTTGCGTGTGTTTCCATACTGAGCCGGTTGCTGTCACTGTTACCACTGGCTGGTGTTGGAAAGGCAACGTGTCAAAGCGTATGGGTGCTCCTCTGTCCCGGAGACAACTCGGTGGAGGTGGTCCTCCGAGTTGCATTCTGGGAGAGGGTATTTAATGGTACAGACGCCATATTTTGGGGGTCGTTTTACAGCCATTTGCTGGCCCTCCTGGCCGACAGGTATGCATTAAAGTGCTACCTCGTGGTCCTCCGTTCCGGAGGCCCGCGTCGCTGCGGCGCATGGGTGGGCCCAGAAGCTTGTCTGGGGCCTACCACAGCAGCCGAGGAATGGTCCTGAGCTGTCTATCCAGAGTGAAGAAGCTGGACAACCGAGGAGATCCCAGGGGAGGACCCGTCATGGAAGGATCATGCAGAGTGCTGGTCTGGAGAGGGGCCTGGTGACTCGGTTGGAGAACGTATCCTAAAATAACTTTACAGCATAGTGTTGCCGGGTTTGGCTTAAAGGTTCAAGCACTGTGACTGACATTCACCACAAAACCAATACATCCTATGGCAGAGGATCGTACAGGTTCATCCCAAGCAAGTCTGTGGCAGAGACTTTTGTTCGTGCTACGTACTGGCTGCTAGGCAAGTGAGAGAGGCCTATTCAGGCGAGCAAAGAGTGTGTCCCACGAGGGGAGCGCATTCTACTGTAATATTCAACTCTAAGGGACATTTGTCAAAAATCCTACAGAAAGGTATTTGAGCTTTCCCTGCAGTTTCCCTTCTGCCTCTTTCCTGATACTTCCTTCGTTAATTGTTCAATAAAGCATTGAAAACGTACTCAAGTGTTGGTGCTTGTATTGTCCGGAGGTAAACTCAACGGAACCCTAGACCCGGTGCTGGTGAAACAGAGGGAAGGAGAGTGAAGGTAACAAGCCTGCTTTAAATCAGCAGCTCCACTGAGAGTTAGTCCTACACTTTCAAGGGCTGTAATCAAGCAGAATCTCCTGGGCCTTCTTGAAATGGTACATATTTAGACACTGCCTGAGATTCTGGCTTTGCTTTTGACTTTAGTGCTGCGAACAGTTTCAACATCAGTTCAGATGCTGCAGGGTCAGGGGTACCGGCCAGCAGTTCCAGTCTCCATTGAATCTCCCTTCTTTAATTCTATTTTCTTGGTTATGGCTATGGCCAGATACACACTATTTGTCTTATTTTTTTCCGTTCAACCCTGCAGGTTGAATGAAAAAACACTTTCATCTCCGTTAGGAGAGAGGTTACCATGCAAGGTTAGTTCAGCGATCTCCCCAGCTGAGGTGTTCTGACAGGGGGACGGTCCCCCTGCCAGAACACTCTGATCAGTGCTCCCTGCCATTGGCTGAGAACGCTGATCGGGAGTCAGTATGATGCTGGCTTTCCAGACAGACATACACGCGGGCCGAATGTCGGACTTTTTTTTTTTCAACTAGCCGTGTATACCCGGCTTTTGTCTGGAATGTCTGTAGGGCTTTTGCTGGTATACGCCAATGGAATAAACTCCTTGTTGGCAGACCTGCTCTCATAAACACCTTTAAGGCTTGTTACATTCCCAACTTCACTTTCACTAGGAGTAGATGAGCCATCATCTTTTAGAGATACTTTGCTATTTCCCAGCAAAGTTTTGTCCTCAGTTTCCTGATCCCCAACATCTGGCAGGTCCAGGTCAAGATCTCTACCTTTAGTCTCCTTGTTAAGTTTTTTAGAATGGCCTTTTGATTCATCAGTTTTTGGGTCATATTCTCTGCTACTCTTCTCACTTTCCAGGTCTTCATTTTCACTTAAACCGGCGTTGTTGTGTTCATACAGTGAAGACGCATAGTCCTCCTTGCTTGTAGCAGGCTCGGAGTCTTTAGCTGAGATTTTAGTTTTAACTTCAGGACCTTTGGTTATTTCATATGACTTCTTCCAAGTCTGTTCACCAAACCCAATAGTAAATGTACTACAGATTTTTTTTAGAACACATCCAGGCTCTTCAAATTGCTGTTTCAATCTGCTATTTGCACTCATATGCCCTGTACACACGGTCGGATTTTCCGATGGAAAAAGTGTGATCAGATTGTGTTGACGGAAATTCCGATCGTGTGTGGGCTCCTTCGGACTATTTCCGTCGGAATTTCCGAAACAGAAAGGTTTGAGAGCAGGGTATAAAATTTTCCGACAACAAAATCCGATCGTTTAAATTCCGATCGTGTGTACACAAATCCGACGCAGAAAGTGCCACGCATGCTCAGAATAAATTAAGAGACGAAAGCTATTTGCTACTGCCCTGTTTATAGTCCCGATGCACGTGTTTTACGTCACCGCGTTCAGAACGATTGGATTTTCGGACAACTTTGTGCGACCGTGTGTATGCAAGACAAGTTTGGCCCAAAATCCTGATGGATTTTGTTGTCGGAATGTCCGATCAATGTCCGATCGTGTGTACAGGGCATAAGTATTGCTGACCCCTTTTTGCTAATGCTCTCTGCAGATTTACCAGGAGTGGAGGACAACCTATGTTGCCCAATTAGATAGTCTTAATCAAGTGGCTTCTGTACAAAAGAGGAGTTGCTGGAGAACAATATGTCCTCAGCAGCCTGTTCTAGAAGGGGGAACTCATTTAATTCATAGTTTTCCTTCTGTTTATCCCTGTCCCACTGGGCTTTGCCCTTTTGGAAGGTGATTTTCAAATGAAAATTCTGCTGGGTTAGAACCCTCCTTGCGCAATTCACTGATCTGTGGAAAATTATTTTTATTTCCTACCACTTTAACCTTAGAACCTTGTTTCCTAAGTGGTTCAAATGATTTCGAGTTGTCAGCATTTTCTTTATCAGTTTCCGAACTACCAAGTTTTTCCAGAGTCACATAACTTCTCCCACTTAAGGTAGATTTGTTGTCCTGCTGGCCATGTGAAATATGTTCTGTTTTTTTTCTATTGTTTTTAAACAGTTTTTATTAGCAAATTCAGTTTTTTCTTTCAGGCTGGGTTCACACTGTTTGCGGAGCGGCTTGCAGCAGGGGTCCGGTGTATCCCTGTTCTCCGTTTCAGGGGGCGATTTAGGTCTGAATTGTTGCCTGAATTCAGACCTGAAGCAGAGCCAAGGACACACAGGACCCTTCTGCAGGGTGCTCTGCAGCTGCCCCGGAGATGTTTGAACTGGCTCCATTGAGAGCCGGTCACACTCTCCTGTCATGCGAATTGGATGCGGAAAAACCTGCATCCAATTTGCAGAAGTGTGAACCCAGCCTCACAGTTTAATTTGTTGTTTTTGTTGCTCCAAGAGTACGGGCTGAACTTTCATTGTTCAGCGAACATCTGAATAAACAGGTCGTTCGACCATTTGTTCGGCCCCTGAACTGACCACAATGCATTGCGGCACTGAACAGTGCATTACAAGCCTGATTGGCTGAAGCAGTGAAAGCTTCAGCCAATCAGGGCACATAGCACTGTCAGAGTCATGATTGGACACTGTCATCATGACATTATCCAATCATGGCTCATTCCCGCCCCACAGTATGAAAGTATTCTTTCAATGGCAGCCATTTTCAGTGTGATTTTGGCGTGGAAAGAGATAGAACAGGGCTCTGTTCAGTGCTATTAGTTAGTTAGTTAGTGTGCTATACTGTGCTATTTTGCTTCACTTGTCAGTGTAGAATATTAGTTTAGTGTCAGTCTAGGGATAGTGTGAGTGTAGTGAGGAGGACCATCATTCAGCTTTGCGTAGTGTGCAGCTAGAGTAGGGACAGCTCAGATAGTTACACTGTAGTGTAGTGAGACCGTGTCATTCATACATACATTAGTGTAGCGTAGGGACAGCTCATAAGGGGATAGATTTATGGCATTTTTTATATTATTTTTTTTTTACTAGTAATGGCATTGATCTGCGATTTTATCAGGACCGTGATATTGCGGCGGACAAATTGGACACTTTTGACACGTTTTTGGGACCATTGACAATTATACAGCGATCAGTGCTATAAAAATGCACTGATTACTGTATAAATGTCACTGGCCGGGAAGGGGTTAACACTAGGGGGCCATCAAGGGTTTAACTGTGTTCCCTAGGTGTGTTCTAACTGTGGGGGAGATGGGACTGTCTAGGAGGAGAGAGAGATTGGTGTTCATACATAGTATGAACACATGATCTGTCTCTACTCCCCTGAAAGAACCGGGATCTGTGTGTTTAAACACACAGATCCCGGTTCTCGCACTGTCATGAGTGATCGCGGGAGCCTGGCGGTCATCGTGCCCGCCGGGCACTCGCCTCACACTGTGGGTGTGCGCGCCCCTAGTGGCTGCGCCATTCTGCCGCAGTAAAACTGCGGCGGCTGGTTGGCAAACGGTTATTTTGTCCTCAAGAGATTTTATCTTCTGCTCTCTCTGTGGTGGTGGGATGAGTTCTGAGACCTTCCCCTTATAATGGTGGTCAAGGAGGGTTGCCAACCAGCAATCATCCGTCTCCATTATGCTACATATTCTTGGGTCCTTTCGCAGCCTTTAAAGCATGAGTTTGCCCATGCGCCTTAAATTTGCCTGAGGGTCACTCAGGATGACAGCATCTGGAACTTCCTTCTCCCAGCTACGTACTACTCCCAAGGGTCCTGGGGTTGGAAAGCCATCGCTTACAGATTGACGCATGTCTTCCTCTTCTTCAAAGCCTATGAAAGTGCCAGAATCCTCCTCCTCATCCTCCTACCCTCTCTCCTCCTGTGTGTTCTGTGACAAAGGAATGATGGTGTCTGGATAAAGTGGGCCTTGAGAGGAAAGGAAGTCCTCCTCGTCCTTCTGCTGCTCTGTCTCCAGTGCCCTGTCCATAATTCCACACAGAATCTGCTCCAGCAGGAACACAACAGGAATTGTGTCACTGATGCATGCACTGTCACGTCTCACCATCCTTGTGGCCTCCTCAAATGGTGACAATACAGTGCATGCATCCTTAATGATCAGCCAGTGGTGTGGGGAAAAAAAGCAGAGACGGCCTAAGCCTGTCGTCGTGCCATACTTGCAGAGGTACACGTTGACGGCCCTCTGCTGCATGTATAGCCACTGCAGCATTGCCAAAGTCGAGTTCCACCTGGTGGGCATGTCACAATTTAGGCGGTTTATGGGCAGGTGGAATTCCCGCTGTATTTTAGCCAACCGACCACTGGTTGTGAATGGCCGCCTGAAATGGCTACAGACTTTTCTGGCCAGCTTTAGCACATCTTGCAACCCTGGGTACATATTTAGGAAACGCTGCACTGCCAAATTTCCCTTTCTAAGGGCGGACAAGAGGTTTGAGCTATTATCGCACACCACCATTCCTGGCTCCAGCTGGTGTGAACCACCTATGGGCCTGTCCCTGCAGAGCTGCAAGAATCTCTGCTCCGGTGTGGTTCCTGTCCCCTAAACACACCAGCTGAAGAACTGCATGGCACCTTTTAGCCTGACTCATGGAATATCCCTTTGAACGCTTAGGGGGTACCTAATGTTCATAGGATAATTCTGCAGAGGAGGGCATGGAGGTGGCGGAGGAGGAGGAGGAGTAGAGCTCACAGGTCTGGCATCATCACCACCAGCTGTATGGAGATGAGGGGGCACAAAAAGCTGCAGTACCGAGCCCTGTCCTGCATCCTTTTGAGTTGCAAGCAGCGTTACCCAGTGTGCTGTGAACAAAATATATTGTCCCTGCCCATGCTTGCTGGACCACGTGTCAGCAGTAAGGTGGATTTTTCGGCTGACTGTCTTGCCCAACGATGCCAGAACATTTCCTTCCACATGATGGTAAAGAGATGGAATGGCTTTACGTGAAAAGTAGTAGCGACTGGAAACCTGCCATTATGGTACAGCACATTGTGCGAATTCACGGAAGTGAATCCACCAGGCTGAAAGGCAGAAGATGGAGAGCCAACAGCTTTGACAAGCTTTCATTTAGACGCTGGGCATGTGGGTGGCAGGGACTGTATTTTTTTTACGCTGCAACAGATGGGGCAGAGAAATTTCCTGGCTACAGACTACAGCTGGTGGTGTGCTGCTGGCAGATGTGCTACTAGGACTTGGGACTCCCTGTGCTATACCATCATCTCTGTCAGTGGAGGCTGCTGAGAGGTAATGACTTGGTATAGCAGGGGCAGACTGAAGTGGGTAAGGAGGAGGGACATATTTGTGCCCCTTTTGTGTGGCTTGTAGGTGCTCTTGCCAACGGGCTGAGTGGTTGGACGTTAAATGCCTTGTTAAGCATGTGGTACCCAAATGGTTGGTGTTTATGCCACGTTTCATGTGCCTGAGACACAGTTTGCAGATAGCAACAGTGCGATCTGCTGCAGATGTGCTGAAAAAGGCCCAGACAGCTGAGCTTTGGGGAGTAGGCCGGGAGATAACAGCTGCAGAATGTGATGGAATAGGGTGGCTGCTCTCTACTCTTTCTTGATGTCAGCCTCCTTGAGGTTGTGCCGCCTCACTTTCAGTTTCCTCCTCTGCTCTATCTGGCACCCAAGTCGCATCAGTGACATCATCATCATCTCCATCTCCATCTCCTCCATCACCACTGGAGACAACTTGGCAATGTGCTGCGGCTTGGGGAACATGAATACCAATTTGTCTGCCAGTGTTCCTCCTTCTCTCTAGGCTCATGTTCCTGTCATCCTCAACCTCAGAACCAACATCTGAATCCAGTAATGGCCGGGCATCATCAAGGCGCAAGTGGCTGACGCTGTGGTCAAATAACTCAGCTGACTCCTCAATGGCTGATTTTGGGGCTGTGGCAGGAATAGATGTGGACAAGGAGGCAGATTTATCCACTCTGGCAACTGCAGAGGACTGCATACTTGTCTCTGCTTGCGTGACAGAGGATGAGGAAGGTTTAGTAAGCCAGTCCACCACCTCCTCTGCATGCTGTGGCTGAATAGCACAGGCAAACTCACTAAACAGAGGAAATGATGCCCTGCGTGAGAACTGACCACCACGTCCACCTTTGCCTGTGGACACATTTGTTGCTGGCCCCCTTACAGTGCCAAGGGAATGTCTCCTCTCCTTGGCCTCCCAGACATTACTGGGAGGGAGGGGGCGGTGCTTATATGCAAATGTAAAGAAGAAGTTGAAATCTGTACGTAGATGCACATGTAAAGAGGTGTTTGATGCACTTTAATTTGAGTACTCACACTACACAGACACACTTCAAGGATACACTATAATATACTGCAATATAATGCGCCAAACATACAGTGATACACAGAACTATATGGCGTTAAACTGGCAGTAACGCACACAAAACTATATGGCGTTAAACTGGCAGTACCGCAATCAAATATGCGGTGTTCAACCGCCACCACACTGACGCTATCTGAACTGTCCCTACTCTAGCTATACACTAATGAAAAGATTACTGACACGGTCTCACTACACTGAAACTATGGGGTTGATTTACTAAAGGCAAATCCACTTTGCACTACAAGTGCACTGCATGTGCACTTGGAAGTGCAGTGGCTTTAGATCTGACAGAAACATCTGAAATAAGGGGAAGCTCTGCTGATTTTATCATCCAATTATGTACAAGCAAAAATGCTGTTTTTTATTTTCTTTGCATGTCCCCCTCAGATCTACAGTGACTGCACTTCCAAGTGCACTTGCAGTGCAAAGTGGATTTGCCTTTAGTAAATAAAACCCATTGTGTTTTTTTCAAAATTGTCACCCTTCTTTTGTTTATAGCACAAGAATTAAAAACCGCAGTGGCAATTAAATACCACCAAAAGAAAGCTCTATTTGTGGGGAAAAAAAGGACATCAATTTTGTTTGAGTACAGTGTTGCACGACTGCGCAATTGTCAGTTAAATCTATGCAGTGCAGTGTCGCTAAAAATGGCCTGGTCATTGAGTAGCCAAATCTTCCAGGGCTGAAGTGGTTTAAGAGGATTTTATTGGACATCTTTCCTGACTCCAGTAGGTTACAGTATCGTGGAAAACGTAGTTTGGAGTCTTCTGTTGGTCAAGAGAGGAGCATTGGAGAAGGCGTCTGCCTAACTGAGGTATTTCGGAATTGTCCTCGCCACCCAGGGCTGTCAGTTTCCACATCCCATCGGCAGCGTCTGCATCACATGGTGGACAATTACCTCAGGGCCAAAACAGAGATGGAGAGCTTTCCAGCTGACGACCCACTGACTTACTGGGTCATGAGAATAGACCACTGGCCAGAACTTGCCCAGTATGCTATTGAGTTTTTGGGCTGCACTGCATCCAGTGTGCTTTCAGAATGGGCATTCAGTGCTGCAGGAGGTTTTGTTACTGATCATAGAATGCGTCTGTCCACAGACTCCGTGGACTGTTTGACTTTTATAAAAATGAATCAGTCCTGGATTACCAGCTATGAAGCCCCTGATGCCGATGTCACTGATTAAGTCTTTTTGGGATGTGGAATCTCTGCAGGACTTCGAGGCTGCCTAGCTTTGGGGGTGTTCAATCATTTCATCTGGAAGAATGTTTTTGGTATAGGTTTCATGGGCACAATTAACACCCAAAAGGCCAATTTTTCTGCACCTGTTTGACTGGTGCATATCATTGCAATTTTTTACAGAAAGGCCAATTCTTGCTTTCATCAAGATTATCTCTATAGGGTTACAGTGGGAAGGCACCACCGACACCCAAAGACCAATTTTAACGCACCCGTTACTTCTATCCAAAGTCAAAGTGACACCAGAATGTATCCAAAAAATCTCTAATCTTGTTCCCAGTGCACTACATTGTGGCCTCATCATACACACTGGCTCCCCAGCTGTTGCTGAGCAAAATAAAGGCAGTTTGCGGGTAAAATGTCGTTTTTTTGGCCTTTATAAATACAATTATTGCTGCAGCAGATTCTAGACATGGTACAGATCTGCCACTTTACAGGTAGACTAAGGGGACCCCCCAGGCACTATATTGGAAGGATTTTTTTTCATTTTTATGCTTTCACTTTAAAAAAAAAAAAAAAAATCACTGCTCATTTAAAAATGACATTTTTCAAACTTTTTTTTTATTAATACTTGTCCCCCAGGGCAGGACCCGGACCCTTATAACCATTTTATGCCCAATTACTTGCATATAAGCCTTTAAAATTGGCACTTTTGCCTTTTTTTGACGCCATTTTTGACGTTCGGTCCCATTGACTTTAATGGGGTTCGATATTGAGTTCCGAACTTTGGGGTCCGTTGGGGCCATCCCTACTCTTTAGTTGACACAGCAATTTTGAGCTTTCTCAGCTTTGGGAGGAACTGCGGTCTCTGACAGTTTTGAGAATTAGTTTTGATCTCTTGAGGTTTGGGAAGTTTCTTGCTTTCACGTTTAAACCTGGCCAGCTTCTTCTCATCGAATAAACTGTCTTTCTACTACAGGTTTGCTATTTGCCTGTTCCTCTGGGCTCTCTTTGGGTTCAATTTGTTGAAGTCCTTGTTCTTCAAGCCTCATTTGTTCCTCCAAAAATTCTTCAAATAATGTCATCACGCCCATAGACCAATTCTGCATGTGAGGATGTCAGGAACAGTCCACCACTGGACGTGGGGGAGTGTCATTTTTTAGAAGATTGAAGCATCAGGTGAGTATAGGCTCTGTGTCCACCTCTTAGAGAAAACAAACAGTTAACCCAAGCAGCCCAACTGCATGGTGCAATGGGAAAAAAATAAAAATAAATCCTGGAGTTGGGCATTCAGCTTCCTTTTAAACCTTCTGACCTGCTCCCCTGCCCACCCTTTCATTTGCTCTATGTTTCCCTCGTCGCTGTCCATCTTTATGGGTTAATGGGCACATTTAATTATGCAATATGTTACCGCATCTGAGTATGCGGTAACATATCTCATAACATTAATTAAAAACCACTGCAATTCACGAAGAAACTCTGCTTAAAAACTTGCATGCATTATCAGATTAGTCCAGGTGACACACGGGTCAACGGGCTGATGCGGGGTGACGTACAGGTACATTAACCCACATCAGTGCAGCTTCCTGTCCTCCCACAGCCTATAGATGGCAGAAGTGGGTAAAGAGACTGCGACTACAGGGAATGACCAGAGACTGCGGCCGCGACTACAGGGAATGACCAGAGACTGCGGTTGCGACTACAGGGAATGACCAGAGACTGCGGCTGCGACTACAGGGAATGACCAGGGACCGCGGCTGCAACTACAGGGAATGACCAGAGACCGCGGCTGTGACTACAGGAAATGACCAGAGACTGTGGCTATGACTACAGGAAATGACCAGAGACCACGGCTGCGACTACAGGGAAAGACCAGAGACTGCGGCTGCGACCACAGGGAATGACCAGAGATTGTGGCTGCGACTACAGGGACGACCAGAGACTGCGACTACAGAGAATGACCAGAGACTGCGGCTGCGACTACAGGGAAAGACCAGAGACTGCGGCTGCGACCACAGGGAATGACCACAGATTGTGGCTGCGACTACAGGGAACGACCAGAGACTGCGACTACAGGGAATGACCAGAGACTGCGGCTGCGACTACAGGGAAAGGCCAGAGACTGCGGATGCGACCACAGGGAATGACCAGAGATTGTGGCTGCGACTACAGGGAATGACCAGAGACTGCGGCTGCAATTACAGGGAATGTCCAGAGACCACGGCTGCCACTACAGGGAATGACCATTGACTGCGGCTACAGGGAATGACATAGCATAACAGTGAGTCTACTGTCAACAGGCAGTGTGTTTAGGCAGAAAGACCTACCTGGCCAGCAGGCTCACTTCCTACTTGCAGAGGTCCAGGGGCGGGGCATTCATGCGGTAGGGGGGGTTTCTGTGATAGGGGTGGAGCTTTCCATGATAGGGGGTGTGGCTTTCCATGGTATGGGGCGGGGCTTTCATCGGTCCGGGGCAGGGCACTTAGATGTAAAGGGGAGGCACTCGCATCGCTCCCTCTGCTCCGAGCACATACAGGCTACATGGGGTGGGCCAGGGTCAGAGTGTCAGTTGAGCTCCATGCCCCGCCCCTCCCTGCTGACAGAGCCTCCCCCAGCCCAACAGCCTGGGCGGGCGCACCCTGGTGGTCCAACGGTGTAACGGCCGAGTTTGCGGCGATGTAATCAGGGTAGGGGGGAACGCAATAGCGCCCCCTACCTATGGGAATAGGGACAAATCAATAAAAGTTTGCTTAAAATATTTTAAATTTCAGTTATTTAATTGGTCACTTACCGGTCAGCTGACCTTTAAACTTCTAGAAAATTCTTTAGTTGATCAGGTGATCCAACGAACCTATAAAAACAAGGTTATAAAAGCATTTGAACCAACAATTTTATTTAGAACGGCTGCAGCAGAAAAAAAAGGCACCCGTCCTCCCTTTGTCGCAGTCCTTCCCTCCCCTTTTATTTGAACATTCCTTCTGTTATAAGGGATAGTGGTTTTGTCATTGGTTGGTTCGAGCTTTTAAAGCTAAACCATTGGTATTTATAATCATACAAAATTTATAATGTATGGTTATAAATGTTATATCATCAAGGTAAAATGTATTGGTTATTAATATTGGTTATATATATCGTCATACCAGTAATAAAGGGCCGCGGCCATTCATACCACATTATTGAGTCTAATGGTTTTTATTATATTTTAAAGTTTTTTTTTTTTAATAGTGAAGTTTATTTTATTGAACATTTAAGACAGTACAAACATTGTCAGCATCATATATGGATCCAATATCAAACAGTTGACTATATGTTTGCGACATTACATGCATGAAAAATATTCCATTCCATCCCATGTTATAAGAATACACAAAGTGCATACATGTTGCGGAATTATGACATCCTATAGTTAGTGTTTCGTTGGGGGGGTGGTCCTAAAGAAATACATAGAATTACATGGAAGTGGAAGCATCTGAGTTACCCTACTCCATCGTGGAGGGGGGGGGGGGGGGGAGAGAGCCACGTCCGCCCCCACAGCGAAATGCGCGAGAGGGAAAGGGGGCACGAGGGGGGGGGACAAAAAAAGAGAACCACGGGGAGGGAGGGGGGATGGGAAGTCCCACCCCCACTCGATACCCGAGTAGGATCTGATCTTGTGTCTCACCAGGAGGTACCCATCTCTGGTCCCACCCCAGTCAGGACATCCCGGCGACCCCAATCAACACTTGGGGCATCCCTCCTCCATCGGGGGTCAACTGTATGCGTCTACCCAGCTTGACCACACTTTATCAAATTTTTGAGGGCAGTTTCTGCTCTCATAGGTCATGCGGTATAACGGCAGCACATTATTTACCGCCGTTTGCTTCTTTGGTGGGCGCCTCTTTTTTCTTCCATTTGAGGAGTATTTCTCTCCTTGCATAAAATAAGGAATATGTTAAACACTGTTTAATATAGCGGTCTCCTTCTATTTCTTCTAGGTGGCTCAGCAATAGAGTTAAAGGATCCAGTGGTACATCAACCCCGCACACCACTCCCAGCTTGTCCGCCACTGCACTCCAAAACGGGCGCAGTTTGGGACAGGACCAGACCATATGAAAGAAGGTGCCTGTTTCTAGCTCACACCTGGTGCAGTTAGAGCTCAGTCCCGGATAGATTCTCGCTAGTCTTTGGGGCGTATAGTAGGCTCTATGTATGAATTTTAATTGTATAAATCTATCCTTAGCTGCAATCATTGACGGGATAAATGTAGTTAAGCACTCCTCCCATTCCTCTTCACTCAAAGAGGGGATATCTGTCTGCCATTTAATTCTGGTTCTGTCGATTTTAACGTCATGGGCCACTGTTAAATATAGGTATAGGGAAGATAAAGGTTTTTCCAACATCCCGGAAATCAGGAGGCGCTCAATTGAGTCTGGCTCGAGCGTCACCTGAGAGGGAAACTGGGCCCTGAGGGCATGTTGTAGCTGCCAGTATCTGAAGAGGAAGGAATTTGGCAAGTTATGAGCCTGCTGCAGCTCTCTAAAGGACGCTACGACACCCCTTGGCATAACCTGTTTTAATTTGGTAATACCTCTTCTAGCCCAGACCGCCGGGTCCGGAATGTTGGAAAGATGTGGGAGCATGGGATTGGCCCAAAGTGGGGTGTGCGGGGAAACACATGACGGTTGTAATAAAGCTGACCTAGAAAATCTCCACACTTGGATTGTGGTCTTCATGGGGCCTGTTACAGCAGGATTAGCTTTCACTCCCCTATACGGGAGATTGGATAACGCTGCATAAGAGCCCATGATTGCCGCTTCTAAAGTAACTGCTGGGTTTTGACGAGGTTGTGAAAACCACCACCTCACAGTCACTAAGACGGCTGCCCAGTAATATACTAAGAAGTTAGGCAACGCCAATCCGCCTCCAGCTAGTAGATATAAAATGGTTTTTGCCACACGTGGGGGTCTCCCCGCCCAGATATCCCCGCCCAGATAAAGGAGATCACCACACTTTCTAGCCGGCGAAAAAGGATTTAGGTATCAGGACTGGGGTGTGCCTAAAGTAGTACAAGAATTTCGGTAGGTATATAATTTTTAAAAGATTACCCCTACCCACTGGGGTCAGAGGGAGGAATTTCCAAGTGGAACACTTCTGTTGAAGCTGAGGCAGTAGTGGATAGACATTTCTGTCCAGATAACCCTTCAACTCACCCCCTACTCTGACTCCCAAGTATGTGAACTCGTCCACCCACCTCAGAGGGGTTCTCGTGTCCGTCAGAGGCATTGACCTGCAGAGAGGAAAAAGTATCGACTTATTCCAGTTGATACGAATACCCGAAAAACGACCAAATGTGTCAAATAGGGCTAAAGCTGCACGTAGGGAATCAGAGGCATCCGCCAAATATAGGAGTGAGTCGTCTGCGTATAAAGAAATTTTTTCTATGAGTGCGCCCACACGTATACCCTTGACCGCTTCGTCCGCCCTAAGTAAAATAGCAAGCGGCTCAAGTGCCATAGCAAATAGAGCCGGGGAGAGTGGGCAACCCTGTCTTGTGCCTCTCCCCAGGGTAAACCTTTTTTGACAGGGTCCCGTTGGTACGGATGCGAGCCATAGGTCTGGCATACAGTAATCGAAGCCAAGTCAAAAATTTAGGCCCGAACCCGAACCTAGAGAGGACAGCCCAGAGGTAGCCCCACTCGACCGAATCAAAACGCCTTTTCTGCATCGAGTGAGGCTACCACTCCAGGGTCACCGGACGAAGCCAACGCAATATGCGTATGTAACCGTCAGATATTGATGTTTGTTCCCCTGCCAGGCATAAAACCCGTCTGATCCAGATGTATCAGGGCTGTAATTACCGTATTTATTCTATTGGCCAGAATTTTTGAAAGAATTTTAGTATCCACATTGAGGAGGGAAATGGGACGATAGGACGAGCACAAAGTCGGGTCCTTTCCTGGTTTGAGGATGACCACTATTACCGCCTCATGCATTGAGTCAGGAATGGAGCCACCATCTATAGATTTGGCCAATAAGGATTGAAATTTGGGGGCCAGCTGTTCTGCGTACATTTTATAAAATTCTACTGGGATGCCATCCGGGCCCGGTGTTTTGCCCGTCTGCATCATCTTCAATGCTTTTAGGATTTCCTCAATTTTAATAGGGGCGTCTAATTTATTAGCATATGTAGGGGTAAGAGTCGGTATATCTATATTGTCCAGATAAGTCGTCAGTTCCGTAGGGTCATATTCAACTCTAGAGCGATATAAGTTCTGATAGTAAGAGGCAAATTCCTTATTGATATCTGCCGGGGTGGAGAGAACAGAGCCGTCAGCATCTTGAATCTGTCCTATCGTCATCCCCACCATCTGTTTCTTGGAGAGCCACGCCAGTAAATGGTCCGTCCTCTCCCGCTGCTCAAATATCCTCTGTTTTTGATGCAGCAGCCTTTTTTGCATTAGTGAAGTCCTCAACATGAGGACATCTCTTAGGAGTGATTGCAGGCGGACATATGTCTGGGGTTCCGGGGATCTGATGAACAAAGCCTCTTGCCTCTCCGCCTCCGCTTCTAGATTCATAAGTTCCCTTCTCCTATCTCAGTGGACCCCTGTTATAATGGTCTGGTACTGTCCCCTGGTATATGCTTTGAAAGCATCCCAGATGGAGGCGGCCGAAGCAGATTCTTCATTTACCACCCAGTATGTCTCCAGCTCCTGTCTAGATTTCTGCTCAACGTCCACATACGAGACCCATTACCTAGACAATCGCCAGAGTTTATCTGATGAAACAATCAAGACATCCAGGTCTAGGAGAAGTGGGGTGTGATCCGATATTCCTCGGGGAAGGATTGTAATGTCACGAATTCTGGGTAGGACAGGACCCACTGCATAGACTAGGTCTATTTGAGAGAAGGTTTTGTGTGACGCAGAGTGGCAAGTATATGCTCTCTCCCGGGGATGTTTCCATCTCCAGAGATCGTGCATACCATAAATATCAGCCCACTCCGCGAGCCCTTGGCAGGTCGCACCAGTGGGGGATAGTCTATCTAGGCCTGCATCAGGTACCAAGTTAAAATCTCCCATAATTACAACGTTTTCAGTAGAAAATTCTGCTATTTTTGCGGTTATCTGGTTTAGTATTTGAAGGGAGGCTGGGGGCGGCAGATATAAGCCCACAATCACCCATGGCACGCTATGAAGCAGTGCATGCATCACCACATATCTACCTCCCGGGTCCAGAGCCAGATCAAGGAGTTTGAAGGGAAGTGTCTTAAGGATTAGGATGCTCACTCCTCTTGAGAAAGTGGAATGGGTCGAATGGTAGTGGTATCCCACCCAAGGTTTTTTTAGACTAAAAATCTTCTTTCCCCCTAAGTGTGTCTCCTGGAACACACATATATGAAGCTAGTATGTTATAACAAACTGGAAAACCGAAGAGCGTTTCACAGAATTTAGACCTCTCGTGTTCCAGGAGAGCAGCCCAAGGGAAGACATTAAAACATCCCAAGATTAATGTAGGATACATGGGAGTTACTCACTCCCTGTCTGGAGGTCTGGGCCCGGATGGACTTAAGCAAGACAACAAGTGGTATGCAATGTTAAACAGGCAGTCAACCTGTGGTACTGTCATATATAATAAGCATCGGAATATTGAAAACAATAAAATCGGGGCTGCAACTGCAGTCCAACTGAACCAAACATCCCCGCCCCTCTCCCCAACTCAGCAAGAGGGGCATCATTCCCCACAAACAAAAAGGGGTCGGCTCAAAGCCTAACTTGAGGGCAATGTGCAATTGGCGTTTAGCCTTTCACTTTAGAACAAGCTTTTTGTAATCCGGTATGGATACTCAGTGTAGATCACCCGGGGACACATACTTAAAACTACTGGGGTATTAACTTATGCAACAAACCCCTAATAGCATGAAATTGTTCCTTAGAATATTTGTGTGCGTGTCAACCGTGACAGCATTCAACGTAGGAAGTCCAGGCAAGATGGCTCGAGGAGCAGGATCTGGGTTCTCTACCCACGCCATCTCTCCCAGTGCAGCATAAGAGGGGGATCAGCGAGAGGAGGAGCCAGTGATAGAGAAGAGGAGGATGGCGGGGAGGGGAAAGACAGGGGGGAGGGTAGGAAGGAGGGGGTGGAGGAGGAAAAAGAGAGGAGGGGGGGAGGGGGGGGAAGGAGGGGAAAGGGGGGAAAGAGGGGGGGAGGGGGAAAATGGAGGAGAGTAGGATTACACAGCTCCGATTTCAACTCATCATGGAGGGTTCAGTACTTTCAATTTGTCAGTGTCAGGAGAAGTGGTAAGAGTTAGTGCCCAGGTCCTGCAGATAAGTCTCTGAATCCTGATCAATGGATGAGGGACGTCCAACCCTCATCAAGACTGTTAGTACATTCCCTAGGATCGGTAGATGGCGTATACATTAGTTCCCCCGTTTGTATCCCATATCCTCCGTATGTAGAAAATCAGGGTGGAGGAAGCCACATCAACCTCCAGGATCCACCACAGAGCACTGCAACATAGGGTTCAGCCGAACTGTCAGTGCCCTGGGCATGAAGGGGTCATCTAACCTTTGTTGCACATAGTCACAATCATGCAATAAACAACAGGGTGGCTGATTCCTGAGTTAGTGCGGGCATATGGTTAACGAAGCATACAGTCTAGATAGAGGGACATCCTATAAACGGGTCAGCATACCTGAAGTTTAAGGATGGAGAGATTCAGCCCAAGCTGCAGCTTCTCTGGGCGACGTAAAGAATTGTATCCTCTCCCTGTCTTGGACCCTCAGTCTGGCGGGAAAAAGCATGCTGTATTTCACTCCCTTTTGTCGCAGCATGGCCCGGACATGATCAAACGACTTGCGGCGGCATTGAGTCTCCCCCGTATAGTCCGGGAATATGAGTAATTTTGCATTCTTAAATTTCAGTTCTCCCTGGAATCTAGCCGCCCGCAGAATCGTGTCACGATCTCGATAATGCAGCAACTTAAATATGAAAGTGCGCGGCTGGGCGCCCTGAGGACCCCTGGTCGCTGGCATACGGTGGGCTCTCTCGATAGAAAAGTGAGGGGAGAAACTGGCCCTGGGGAGCAGAGTAGGTAAAAGCCCCTCCATGAATGTTACCGGATCTTCTCCTTCAGCTCCCTCCGGGAGGCCGAGGATCCGCAGATTACTCCTCGGCATCCTCGGCTCTATTCTCCAAATGTTTAACTTTCAGCTTCAGGACCTGGATATCCACATGATGATTCCTCTGTATGTCCTCGGCCTCAGAGATTCGTCGCTCAGCTTCGGTTACTCGGTCCCGGAATTTGTCCATATCTCTGCGAATGAGTGCAGTTTCAGTCTGCACATGATCAATTTTAGCCGTTAGTGTTGCTTGACAGGTAGTTATGGCAAGCATTAGGGCATCAAAAGCCGCCGAACCAGCCTGTATGGTCCCGTCAGGTGGGGAGTCCGACTGCGACGCCATCTTGCAAGCCTCGTGTGCAGTAGATCGCGGCACTGAGCGGGTTCACACAGGAGTGTTAGTGTTCCTGTTCTGGCTCGATTTTCTGCCCCCGGGCATTGCCCAGTCCTCCAGCGAAAGCTCCGGAGAGCGGCAGCGGTCTTTTTACCGGTCCTCTACACTAGGATTGTGGCAGGATTGATGGCTGGAGACGGGAGCTCAGCTAACACGCGTCTGCTCCAAGCGCCATCTTGGACACGCCCCATATTTTAAAGTTTAAGTTGAAATGAATTTGACCTCTGGTCCCATTGAAGCACACATAACATTACTACTTCTGCACTGATGCACAGGCAGTGGGGTGGATACCGACAATATGGTTGGGATCCTTCCTGAGCCTGAAGCAGCGTTATGACGTTAGGTGACAGCAGGCTACAACCCATTTTAAGCTGACTCTGGGTCACAGGAGAGCAAATGTAGGGGCATCCCTGTGACCCCAAAGAAAAGTCTGACCAAACAAGCTCTGGCTGTACTCCTCTTATAACGTGGTGTACAATGATATGGGATTGTGTGTAATCGGGTGTTAGGAAACGGTGGGCTCATTTCCAAGCATTGATGATCTACTCATACTTTCCCTGTATACACACCCTTAGACCCCTTTCACACCAAGGCGTTTTTGCAGCGTTTTAGCGCTAAAAATAATGCTGTTAAAACGCTCATAAAACGCTCCCCATGCACCTCACTGGACCCTTTCACACTGAGGCGTTGCGCTGGCGGGGCGTTGAGAAAAGCCCTGCAAGCAGCATCTTTGAAGCAGCTTTTGAGCGTTGAAAAAAGCACTTCAAAAACGCCCCTCTCCATTGAAATGAATTGAAAACACTGTAAAAACGCCTAAATAGCGCCTGTAATCCGCCCCGAGCTGTAGAAAAGTCACATGATCTCACAAAAAAACATGCAAGCAGAAAAGAGAGCATCTACAATAGGATTGAACTTGTGGGAAG
Organism: Lithobates clamitans; assembly: GCA_037952925.1. Classification (NCBI taxonomy): domain Eukaryota; kingdom Metazoa; phylum Chordata; class Amphibia; order Anura; family Ranidae; genus Lithobates; species Lithobates clamitans. The sequence continues at coordinate 8,372,431 of JBBGZY010000327.1, forward strand.
GTCAGAATGATTAAACAGAGCATCAAAGTGCCAAAAAAACAAAATTAAAGTGCCAAAAAAAGAATTAATCCCAGAAAAATGAAGATTTGATGTAAAACAAGACACTGCTTGTTACTTTACAAGACACTGCTCGTTTTACATGATCTCACAAAGGATAAACATGCAAGCAGAAAGATAGCATCAACAACACATGCTTCAATAACGCTTGAAAAACGATGTTAAAACGCCTGCAGCGGTGCGTTAATTTTACCGCTAACACCCCTAAAACGCGGTAATAACACGAAGGCGTTTTTGAAGCGCCTTGATGTGAAAGGGGTCTAATGGATATAACAAAAAGAAGTAACCATGACTCCATGCTGTGAGCACACTGTCCCATCTCTCAGTGATATACAGAGACACAGGACCATGTCCATAGAGAGCCCCATCCCCCTCTGACACTCCTTTCATCTCCTGGATCAAATTCCTGGATATCCTTCTTCCCAGAACCTGCCTGAGGCCATTCCTTATCCATCCTCATCCTCCCCCTCCCTCCTCTATATAACATGTTTGTTATTGTTCCCTAGTCACACACCCCGCCTCGTGACGTCACACCCCTCCTAGTCTCGTCTAGCTGTGTACGGTATTAGAGGAGCACACTACAAGAAGGAGAGGAGAGCTGGGAGGACTCTGAGCTGTGTGTGAAGGTAAGTGGTGTGCCGTACTGCTGGACTTCAGGATCTCCATTATTAGAGGAGCCATCTATTGTGTGTACATTGGTATGGCATAGGAGGGCTCACCTTATGTACCTGTGGATGGGTTGATTAATACCTTCGGAGTGTTTGTACTGCTACAAGGTGGCCGCTTTATTATTTGTTGTTACTCTGCAGCAAAATATTATGCAGAAAGGTGGTGTTGTTTGTTACTTTGAACAAAAATTAGGCAGACAAATATTATTGGTAATAAAAAAAATAAAGGATTTGTGTGTTTGGGGGGATTTACTAAATCTGTAGAAGTTCGAATCTGGTGTGCCTGGTAACCAATCCGCTTCTAACTTCAGTTTGTTCAGTTAAGTTTTGGCAATAAAACCTGGAAGCGGATTGGTTATTATGCACAGCTGTTCTAGATTATTATTATACCTGTTTTATATGGCACCAACAGTTTGTGCAGCGCTTTACAACATGAGGGCAGACAGTGCAGTTCATTATGGGAAGGGTTCCGTGTGCTCCTGGTTGTAGTAAACGTCCCCATGGCTCGGTTGGGGGGTGCTTTTTACCACCAATGGATCGATAATGTGGAGCCTGGGTTCACACTATTGCAAACACAGATATTACATGTGACTTGCAATGCAAAGGAACTCGCATTGCATTTGCACTAAGATGTTGCAGGAGCCGCCTCTCCTTCCTGTCTGAATTAGTTGCAAACCGATCTGGGGGTGTCATTAACCACTTACAGACTGGTAGATTTCCCCCCCCCCCCCTTAATGACCACAATATATTTTAGCGATACGGCACTGTGTCACTTTAACTGACAATTGCGCAGTCAAACAAAATTGACATTTCCCCCCCCCCCCCCCCCCCCACAAATAGAGCTTTCTTTTGGTGGTATTTGATCACCCCTACGGTTTTTAATTTTTGCGCTATAAACAAAAAAGTGACAACTTTTTTTTTTTTTTTTTTTTTTTTTTTTTTGAGAGAGAGACTGACTCTCTTTACATTTTGCTATAATATCCCCCCAAAAAAATAAACAAACAAATTTCTTCATCAGTTGAGATGGAGTGTGTAATAGATCTATCTATCTAGATTGGTTTGCACAAAAGTTATAGCATCTACAAAATGGTATAGATTTATGGCTTTTTATTTTCTAATAATGGTGGTGGACAAATCGGACACTTGAGACTTTTTTTATTTTTTTTTTTTATTTTGAACATTGACATTTTTATACAGCAGTTAGTGCTATTAAAATGCAGTGATTACTGTATAAATGTCGCTGACAGGGAAGGGGTTAACACTAAGGGAGGGGGGGATGGGACTGACTGTAGGGGAGAGATCGCTGTTCCTGATCACTAGGAACAGATGAGCACTCTCTCCTCCCCTTTCAGAACAGGGATCTGTGTGTTTACATTGCGATTCCTGTGTGGGTTCCTGCATCGCATCTGACTCGCGGGCACACTGCTCTCTGTGAACTGCTGCGGGTGCCAATAGAAAGTTAACCTCCCCCCAAATTGGTTTACAGAGCGATGTGTGGAATCGCTTGGGTGTGAACACACACGTGTCTGATTCCAGTGCGGTCCAAAAAAGTCACTATTGCCTATAGCTTATACAGTACCTTGAAAAAGTATTTATACCCTCTTCCATTATTTGTCATATTACTACCAAAAACGTAAATGTATTTTAAGTGATAAACCAACACAAAGTGGCACATAATTGTGAAGTGGAAGGAAAATTGATAAATGGTGGTCAAATTTTTTTTTTTTTTTTTTTTTTATCTGAAAAATGTGGCGTGCATTTGTATTCAGCCTCCTTTTACTCCTGATACCTCTAACTCAAATCTAGTGGAACCAATTGCCTTTTTTAGAAGTTGCCTAATTAGTAAATAGAGTCCACCTGTGTGTAATTTTAAAGTGGACTTCCACACAAAAATGGAACTTCCGTGTTTTTTGTTTTTTTTTTTTTTTTTTTTTTTTTTAAACCCCCCTCCCCCCCCTCCGGTGTCACATTTTGGCACCTTTCAGGGGGGAGGGGGTGCAGTTGCCTGTATAAGACAGGTATTTACACCCACTTCTGGGCATAGACTCCTGCGGGGGGTCTATGCCACTTCCCGTCCCCCTTGTCTGCTGGGAGACACATGGGTCCCAGAGACAGCAGGGACCATTCGGATTGCGCAGCGCGACTCGTGCATGCGCAGTAGGGAACCAGGAAGTGAAGCTGCAAGGCTTCACTTCCTGATTCTTTTACCGAAGATTGCGGCAGCATCTGAGAACTGAGGGACCGTTCGGCCTCGGGTGCTGACATTGCGGGCGCCCTGGACACGTAATTCGGTGGACCTCCACTTTAATCTCAGTTTAAATACAGCTGTTCTGTGATGTGAGGGGCTGAATTCAAATGCACGCCACACTTTCCAGATATTTATTTGTAATACATTTCGAAAACCATTTATTATTTTTCCTTTCACTTCACAATTATGTGCCACTTTGTGTAGGTCTATCACATAAAATACATTTTGCTTTTGGTTGTAACATGACAAAATGTGGAAAATTTCAAGGGGTGTGAATACTTTTTTTTTTTTTTTTTTTTTTCCCAAGGCACTACTTCTGATGGTTCTCCTGGTCTATCCTGCATGTACAGTATGGTAGGTTTGGGTACTAGGCATGGGGCGCGCAATCTTATGCTGGCCATACACTATACAAAAAATCGGCCGAACCCATTTTCGAAAAACGAACATTCGGCCATGAGCGCAAATGATAGTGCCATGTAATGACTGATAAATTGTTCAGTGGACATAAATTAATGCATTTTTTGTTTTTTTTTTGTTTTTTACCATATACCTAGTGCAGTCAGTTCGGATGGGAAATGCATTTAAAGCAGGGTTTCACCCAAATTTTTTACTTTAACTTACCCCATTCAGTTAATTGCATAGATGCTCAAATGCCGCTCCAAAAAAAATATTGCCGTAATTACCTTTTTTATATTTTAATTTATAGTGCACTTCTTGTGTCTCCTCCTGTGGGAGTAGGCGTGTTTATTGCCTTTCCCAAGCTCCGCACTGTCTCCTGGGAGCTTGGTGTCAGGCTTTCCAAGATTCAGTGCGGAACGCCGTCATGCCATCATAACTGGGCGGGAACTTCCGACGACGCCCCCCGTTGTGATGGCAACCCCTGAATTTTACGGCGCTGCTGTTACCAATGAGCATGCGTGGGAACGAGTGGTGCATGCCGGGAGCACAGCATTCACCGCGTCCCGGAAATAAATGCTTGTGGGCTTCAATTGCCCAAAAGCAAAATGAAAACCGCCAGGATCGCATTTATATAAGTTATTCTTGTGGACGAAATCTGTGTCTTTGTGGACACAAACGGTGAGTACAGTATGATATTTTGATCAAAGTTTCTCAATGACCGGAAAAAAGAGAGGTCGCTGGACTCCCGCTTTAACCTTTCAATTGTTCAGTCAGCAGAAAATTTCCTAATTTTCTTTGTCCTTCGTTTTTTCGGCTCGAATGTCCCAATGATTATCGTGTTTTTTGTGGAAAAACGAACAAACTATCTAAATGACCGAAAACATTTTTTTTTTTTTTTTTTTTTTTTCCTTCTGTATAGTGTATGGCCAGCATTAGTGTGGGTAAGGTCCTTTTTAGCAGTGTGCCCCCTCAGGTACCATGTTAGGGTTACATGGGTGCAGTGTGGCCATGGTCCTTGGTGTGGCTTACAGCCTCTTTGGAAACCCAGTGTACTTTTCTGTGTAGAGTTTGGTTGAAGTGTGCAAGCTTTGTTTCCTGGCTTCGGAGAAGAGATTACTGTTGTAGTTTGGCAATGGTTTTTATACCTTTTTCAAAATTCCTTCCTGTTTATGGTCTATGATGGGAATTTTATTGCAACATACAACAGGTGTGTGTGTTTCTGTACCACATTAGTTTCATGCCATATGATGCACTTTACACAGCTCCAACATATATCATATCATTTTATTATACAATAACTTGTTGAATTTAAAATGTCCTGACAATTTTTTTTTTATTTTTGCAAGTGATTCACCTCAATTGCTGGTCTGACAATTTCCTCAGACAGGAATTGAAAGTATGTCTCCCAACAGTGATGTGGAAGTTGGAAAGGCTAGAACTTTTGGCTGCTTTGTGTCACTGCAGATTTCCTCTTGCTTCCTGTTTGGTAACACTATTGTCAATGAGGTAGAAAGCAAGTAGTAAAGGCAGCCTTACACTGTTTTTAATAAGAACAGATTACAAATTACAAACATCAAAGCCTCTTTGAATAATCATCCATCCTTTTTCCTGTGTTAGGCGTCACCCCTCTGCATTGAGTGAGGTACAGAAGGTCCCCCCTACATGCCAACTTTCAGAGACTCAAATGTGCATTCTCATGTCCGCTCTCATAAGTTCATGTGCCTGGCATACATTGCCCCCTGTGTGCATCCTCTACCAGTGATTGTACTGGCATTGTTTTTCGCATGAAAAGAACTGTATTATAAACCTATTCCTGTACTTTATAGCCCTGTGTGTGTGTGTGTGTGTGTGTGTGTGTGTGTGTTGCCTAGGCTAACTTTGGAAAAAATTGGACTTACAAATGCTCTCTAGGGACAGAACTCCTTCGTATTAAGGACTTACTGTAGTGAACTCTATCTTGTGTTTCACTATACATAAGCTTTTATTACACCGATTGCTGTAATAATACAATTGGTATGCGGTCAATGGTTGCACATCCACGGAATGCCATTTCAACCTACAACCCTGGTGCTGCCCGGCAAAAGTGCTAACCATTAGGCTGTGGGTGCTGCCCATTGTATCTTGTGCGTGTGAGCAGGCTATACCTTGCACCAAATGAAGGGTGTTTTTTGTGCCTGACATGCTTAATTTGTTTCCAATTTGTCTGCTGTAGGCAAGAGGAAGCTTTCCTCAGACTACAATTTTGTAACTTTTAGTAAGTCACATGATGAGAGACAGCAGCAAGGACTAATCTGCATCACATCTATGAACACCAGGATTTTATGTGGTTATGCTATCTCTGAACTAGCATCTTGATGGATCCACTTTAGTACAGCCAGCCTGCGCATTGATGGATCAAAATTTGTACGGATCCTGCTAAACTGGCTGAATTTTCATCATGCACACTAGCTTTTACTAAATTATACTCCCACAAGTTTATGGCTCAAACGCTGAAAAAATTATATATATATATATATTATAATTTTTTTTTTTTTTTCCCCAAGATTGTTGAGCTGGAGGAATGTTTGGGCACCCCTGTCACATGAAGTAACATAAGTGCATCTTGTTGCCCTGTACTGAGTCTCTTCTATATGAACAGTGTGTCATCTGTTTCTTCATCCAGTGTATGCTGGGACGGTGTTCTTGGTTTAGTGGTAGTAGGGAGTGGCGTGTATAAATGTCCTTGTTGCTCTTCTTTAGTAACCTGGCCTAATGCCTGTTACGATGATGCACGTTATGTGCATTGGTGCGGTGCCAATTTATTCTGAATGGCACCCCAACAAACCTTCACAACACATCTATGTTGCAATGCAGGGTCACACACTACCATGCATTGGGGTGTGCCACATCAGCAAGACACCTGCCGCCAACAAAACCTGTCGCTCAGTCAAACCTGTTGGATGAAATAATTTTATAGGGGTTTCACACAAAGCAAACCAGCACTTTGCCCATGCAGGCCAATTCAACAGGTTTATTTTATTTCCCTCATTCCCAGCTGTGTGTGTGTGTGTGTGTGTGTGTCACTCTTCATGTACCAGAAGCAGCAGAAAGAGTCCCGTGTAAACTGGCCATCAGCCATGTAATAAAACTAGACAATTGAGGTCCAATGTGACTAAGTGATCCAATTCAAGGGGGACAAAAATGGCATGGCCAAGCTGTGAGCACACAAAGGGTTACTGTTCAATTAACTCAAGTCTATCAGTTGTAGCAGCAATCGACCCTGTACGATTATGTGTTTTGTTTTTGTTTTTCCCCACCACAGTTGATTGATTTGGGTTGATCAAAACCATCAGCAGATATTGCCATGCTATTTGTCCTCAAATAATGATTAATTTGATCGTTTTGTTGCATTGGACATTTGAGTGTTCAGTTTTAACACTATGGGGTTGATTCTCCAAAACTGGAGAGTGGAAAATCTGGTGCAGCTGTGCATGATAGCCAATCAGCTTCTAACTTCAGCTTGTTTAATTGGGCTTTGACAATAAGGCCCCTTTCACACGATCGGACCGTTCAGGTCCGCCTGTCAGTTTTGACAGCGGACCTGAACGGGCGATCCATGTTAGCCTATGGAGCATCGGATGTCAGCGGAGACATGTCCGCTGACGTCCGATCCGCTAAAAGCAGGCGGATGGCTCTACGTCCAGGTCCGTCGCTATCGGATCGGGTGAGATCTGACAAACGGACACGCTGTCCGTTTTCGTCCGATCCCTCCATAGGCGGCAGCGGTGCCTGACAAGCCCCTCCCCGCTCAGTGAGCAGAGAGGGACCTGTCATCCGCCGGCTCAGCAGAGATCAACGGACTGATCTCCCGCTGAGGCGGGCTCCGTAGAAACTGAGTCCGCCTCGTGTGAAAGGGGCCTAAACCTGGAAGCTGATTGATTTCTATGCAGAGCTGCTCTAGATTTTGGTAAAGCTCCCTCTGTATGGCCTCATTAGCCTCTCTATTTGATCTGGTGTTGTAGACATAACAAGCATTAATGCACCACACAAATGTAAATGGGCCTCATTAGTATATTGTTATAATGTAGAAGATAATCGCTTACTTAAATCTTTATACTTGTATTGAATTTGTTTCTTTCAGCGTGATTTGGGGGTGCTTATTTCAGATGCTTGCAAAATGAACAGTGTCACCAGGCAGTGGGAGAAGCGAAGAATTCTAGGATGCATCACTAGCGTGATCTCCAGTAGGAAGGAGGTCCTGATTGCCCTATAGATCTTTTAAATGAGGTGAGACCTCATTTAGAATATTGTGTCCTGTTCTGGAGACCTCGCTTGCACAAAGATATTGATAAGATAGAATGAGTTCAGAGATGAGTAACACAAATGGTGAAAGGTGTGGGGAGATAAAATATCAAGAGCGAATTCAGGAACTTAAAGGGGTTGTAAAGTCTCTCTCCAGGGTTTGGATAGACTGACAGGAGTTCCTGCTGCTATCAAATTCCAACTTGGGAGGTTGGCGTGGGGCTGAGGCCTGCTGTCTATGTCAAAGGACTAAGCAGCAGTACTCGTGGGTGTGCCCCCACGGAAAACATCTCTGTGGGGGCACCTGATGAAGAGGAGCCAGGAGCTCTGCTGGGGGATCCCAGAAAAGGAGGATCAGGGCTGCTCTGCAAAACCCTTGTACAGGACAGGGAAGTATAACATGTTTGTTTTTATTTAAAAAAAAAAAAAAAAAAAGTCTGGAGGAAAGGGGAGACATGATCGAAACCTTTAGGCCTCTTTCACATAAGCCTGCTCTGCCTGTCCTTGACTCCTATGGACAGGCAGATTTCAGTAGAGAGGTGTCGGACACCCGTCTGCTACATGATCCGCTCAAGACAGACGTATGGCGATACGTCTGCCATCCGTCTTGGCTTATTGGATGAGATCTGATGAAAACGGACATGCTGTCTGATCTCCCCATAGAGATCAGCGGGGCTCTGACAGGTCCCTCCCCGCTCAGTGGGCAGATACTGACCTGTCATCCGCCGGCTCAGCGGAGATCAACAGAGCGATCTCCCGCTGAGCTGGCGGACCTGCCCCATGTGAAAGGGGCCTTAAATACATCAAGGGGATAAATAAGGTTCAGGAAGGCAGTCTCCTCTCTTTTTTTTTTTTTTTTTTTTTCCAATATGAAACCAAAAATCAATAACCCAGGAAAGTTCAAAACGAATCTTTTGAAAGTATTTTACTTAAAGGGCAGTTGATTGGAATAAACTAACAGAGGTAGTGAGACAGTCAACAGTAAATTGCTTCAAACATGCTTTGGATAAATTTTGGATCTATAGTCGGACAACCAGGTTAATAAGGGGGGGAAGAGAAACAAAACCAAAAAAATAAAATAAAACTCTATGGACTACTCCATCTTTCTACCTTCACTTTTTTTTTTTTTTTTTTTTTTTTTTTTCTGTTTCTATGATATGCCATCTGTGTTGTTGCAGAGATTTCCCTTCGCTTTCCGTCCCCTAGCCAAACAGGAAGTGAGGGAATTCCTTGGGGACCCCCAGGTCATCAGAACTAGTGTCCCCATTGGTAGAGTTTCTTTCTATTACTTTTCTGGGGACAACTCAAAATTTGGTGTTTTGTTATTTTACTTTCAAGGATAATAAACAGGACAAATGGAGAGGGTGAATCTCCTTAATGGGGACACAGGCAACAAACACTGATAGTTGTTCTAATCCCACTATCCAAAACTAAGAAAAAAAATTATGTATACCCTTTTTTTTTTTTTTTTTTTTTGTACTTTTAACGATCAGTCTGTGCTGGTTCCACAAAACTACGTGGAGACCTATCGTGTGTTCTACTAACCCTCATGTATGTTATGGCATGTTTTTGCCATCTGGCAGCAACCCAGGAATTTGACGTGTGTCTTCATTTAAAAATGCTTTCCATCAATGCAGGATTCCTCTCCCAGTATAGTATGGTCAGAGACCATTCAAAAGTCTGAAAAGACTAGAATAGAAACCAGCCAGAGCAAATGTAACCTTAACAAACACTTGTTTATTGACGTGACAAATATCGATCCATTTGCCATCTGTTTTATAGCAAGTCAATGATTAGCAGGAAAGCTTTTTATAGTGTAAATTGGGGAAGAATGACTTTATTAGTCTGAAATTCTATTAAAAATTAGCCAAGTTTTCAGAAGGAGTTCACACATGAGAATACAAAATACGGTATGCAGGCTTTCATATTTGCCTATTAAAATATTTTGGTCATGATCATAAGACCTATATAATGCTACAGTACATTCCTTTTTTTACTTAGAGATTTGCAAAACAAAAAGCTGTCCATATACATGGCAGTAGGGAGCTTTGTTGTTCCCACAAGAATTTTTGGAACAGTTTCTTATCTTTAGATTGTGGGATATAAATAAAACTTGGACCAGCCCATAACACTTTTTTTTTTTTTTTTTTTTTTCCTCCTCCTGAGAGGTGCGAGCCTTGCTGCCAATAAATTAGTTCTATGCCATTTAATTGGAAAAGGGCCTTTGAACAATGATGCTGGGAAATGTCACTCAGCGATGTAACAGAGCAGTACTTGGTGTTACGCAAGATTCCTATTGACATTTCCTCTCCCTATAACACTTTATACGTTTCCAAAAAAAGATTGCATAGATACACTCCCAGGGGGTATTTCCAGCAATCTCTTCCTTATTTTTATAGATCTTTTTAATATCACTTTAAGGCTGTCACCATTTCTAATGGCCCCAGATTTTAAAGTCAAATAAAAAGTTGCCTGCTTTTGTGCAGTGGTTTTGCACAGAGCAGCCCTGATCCTCTTCTTGGGTACCCAACTGGTGTTCCCTGCCCCTCTGTCCTGCCTAGTGCCCCCAGAGCAAGCCGCTTGCAATGGGGGGGCACCCAAAAGTAGGCTCGCACCCAAGCCGCGGCTCTGTGTATCCATTCATACAGAGCAGTGGATTGGTCCCGCCCCTTTCTCTCCTCATTGGCTCAATAACTATTACTGGCAGGAGCCAATGAGGAGAGTCCCTGGAGAGCTGAGGCTTTCATGCACATTGCTGGAGGAAGATTGGGCTCAGGTAAGTATTGGGCTGGGTTGACACTATTGCAAATTGGATGCCGGTTTCCCCATATCCAATTTGCATGACAGGAGATTGTGACCTGCTCTCACATCTCCAGAGTGGCTCTGGTGTGAATTGCAGAGGTTATGTGCGGCTTCTATTCTGTTTTAGGTCAAAAGTCAGCCAAAAATGTGTCTTGAAATTGAACCCTTCAGCCCTTACAACCACTTTAAGCTGGGTATACATGGGCAGACACAGGCCAGCTTTCGGTACGTGTACTGCTGTCTGTTCAGCAGAATGAATGGTAAAGCAAAATGGCTGCAGGGAAATCTCACTATGCAGTTTCTTGCACCCGTGAACGCACTCCGTATTCAGATGCATAGGGGTGCCATTTAAGAATGAATGGTAGCCCCATCTTCCTCTGCAAAAGGGCAGCGCATTTTTGCCTATTGCTGGTTGCACGTGTGGGAACAGGTGTGTTTCGCACACTGTCCTTCACCCACACAAGTGTGAACTTGACCTAATGCTTCCTACTTCCCCATTTTTCTCTACCTTCCTCTCTGCTGACGTGCAGCTGATCTTGCTCTCCTTGCCTTTTTTCTGTACTATTTGCCTATTTACATTGCAACACCCTGAGCACTTGCCCCCTGCATTGTACAATGCCTACAGTCCTCTACCACCTACAAGTTTAAAATGGTGGTTCAAGAGTGGGGCAGAGCCAGTACATGTTTACTGCTAATTGATTTCTTCTCACTGACCCCAATGATGGGGCGCTACTCTTCTCACTGACACCAACGATGGGGCATTTCCTTCTCCCACTGGCCAGTTTGGCCCCCCTAATGTCTGAAGGACAGTAAACTGGCCCTTTGTTTATAAAGTTTGGAGACCTCTCTTCTTCATGAAGTGTGCCTCTTGCCATGCAGAAAGGGAGAAAAAATGAGACCCTTCATAGAGTAACTCAACTTTATTTTACAATCCCATGTATATAAATAACACTCACTTTGTGGATGTGTACAAGAAAGTTGATTATTGCCAAAACTGGAAGTGCCACCACAGCGTGCGCTCCCCTGGCCTGGATGAGACATCACTGGTTAATTCTGTTCTCAACTGCATGCAGTGAGAAGTCAAAGCAGCAGGGTAGAAAAAATGTTTTTTTTTTTTGTTGTTGTTGTTTTTTTTTTTCCCTTTTTTATAATGGGACTACCCCCTTTTGCCTTCACTTAAAAACGCCCTTCCCTTCATCTCTCTCCTAATTAGGCAAGTATCTGTCTAATCTTACTTGCTCCTATCTCTCCACCTTTTTTTTCTCTCCTCTTGCCCCAGGCTATTCCTTTATAAAACTACTCTGCATGTGCTCCACCCCATGGTTGGAGCCAAGGGATGTTCTAATCTTTGTCCACTCTATGATAATCTGGCAGGCCGCAATCAGTCGCAGATCCTTGCCCTAGGGCAGTGATGTCAAACCTTGGCTCCCCAGATTGTTGTGTTTCTTTTTTTTTCTTTTTTTTTTTTTTTGGGTCTTTATTTTCAGTTGCTTTTGACAAGTGTTCGTTTGCATTTGCTTTCATTTTAACGCAACACACATATACACAGTATTGTGGTGGGAACAAGGCACGTAGATAACCATTGTGCAGTAAAACCCTTATTGCTAATGGTGTGAACAAGCCCTAAATGGTTGATGGTGTCCTATGTCTTGGTAAGTTACACTTGCTTTTGGATAGTGCAAAGGTCTCAAAACTCTGGCCCGTAAGCAACATGTGGCCTGCTACAAGAGTTTATATGGCCCTTTGTCTCTGCTCTGTTGGGGTCCCCATGTGATGTGGACTCTGACATGATGAACTGGCCCTTATAAACAAAGGGCCAGTTTACTGTCCTTCGGACATTAGGGGGACCAGACTGGCCAGTGGGAGAAGAAAATGCCCCATCGTTGGTGTCAGTGGGAAGAGTAGTGCTCCATCATTGGGGTCAGTGAGAAGAAATCAACTGGCAGTGAATATGTACTGAATGAAAAACTGATGTATATGGGGAACACTGACATGAGGCGGGGACCCTAGTTTGAAGTGGACTCTGCAGATGGCATTATTTTTGTTTGACCTTTTTTTATTAATGGCTCAAGTTTATTTTGTGTTTTTTTTTTTTTTTTTTTTTTTTGTTTTTTTTTTCCCCACACCCACTTTTGCTTTGTTTTACTGACGATTTAGAACAGAGAAACATGTATCATGCTGATTGCAATGTCTGCTAAGTTACTTGGTGCCTGATCCATGGAAAGATTGAAACAAGCTTGGATCTCTGTGTACTACAAGTTGTGATGGCCTTGGATTGCACATTGAGTCTTTTTTTATTCGAGCCTTGTCCCATTGACAAGTTACTATTTCTGATTTTACAATGCATCAATCAGTACCTTTCAGGTTTGTTGTATCTGTTCCAATTTTGAACCTCTCCAATAAAAGTAATGATAGGCTCCATGCACGCTAGCTTTTTTTTTTTTTTTTTTTTTTTTTTTTTTTTTTTCTCAGGCTTTCCAGCCTAGAGGTCCTCTCCATAAAGAGGACCTGTCATGCCCATATCCTATTATGTACAAGGAAAATGGTCTGCCAGTAACACCTCCATCCCCAAATTAAATACAACAATGAAGGACAATGCCCCTGGGACTTTAAATGAGGTGAGCAAAAAAGGTCAATAATGGTAAACTTGGTTTATACATTTTATTAAAAATGTATAACCTTCATTGTATATGGGTTGCATAAACAAAGGTGCCAAACCACTTGGTAGTGATGGATGCAGCATACCAAGCGTGTATGTCTATTTTGTTGATGTATAGTAATACACAGGCATCATAAAACTTGACGCGTTTCACGAGTCACTGCTCGATTCTTCATGAGTAGGTGTACATGCAGTGTATCTACAGAAAAAAATATCAATGAGAAATATAACAAAAATAAATGTACATAAACCAAATATGGGGGACCTTGCACAAAGATCCCATACTCGCATATGGACTAAGCCAACGTTTCAAAAGCCAATTAACCCGCAGGTGGCGGCAAGGTGTGTGTCTCGGGAGCTGAAGGAAAGGAACCAGCAGAAAGGAAACCCCCCCCCCACGGAGGGCAAGCTTAACATGGGAGCCAGAGTACACATGATTGGCAGCTGAAACAAAAATGTATATCTAAATGAGCAAATAAGTACTAGGAAGGCCAACCATATTATATCAAGTGTCAGAATTGGCTTGAGAGGCAAGTGGTTAAAGGGCATTAGCCTGGCATCTAGGGTTTAAGTGGGGCAGGATTGTCTGGTTGTGATTCCAGCAGCCATTTAGGGCCTGTTCACACCATGTTTGTTTGCAATGCATTGGGTAGCTTTTCCTTGCAGAGTCGCAAAGACTGTTTACAATTGGTGCCATTCAGTGCAGTGGTGTGAACAGACCTGTGTGTCATTCCTTACCCCACATTGCAGTGCTGCTGTGGTAAATAGAACTAAATGAAATGTGACCACTGGAACCCAAATGGGTAACACCACACACCAGTGCTGGCTTTCTTTATTTTTTTTGAACCAGTTACATTTTTATTATAATTTCACAATGTATACAAATGTTACATGCAACCCAAAAGTTACTTGGGTAACAGTTTTTTTAGGATTTCCAGTCATTGTATCACTCCCAGCAGCTGCTTTTGTGTGTATGGCAATTTGCAAAACCTTTAGGGCATGTCGAGTGAGCATCAGGTTTTATCACCTCCCCCTTTAAACTAACACCGTTCTCAAAGGGGGTTGTACACATGCCATGATACTTTGTGGGCACAAGAAAAATGGTACCCCCCCCCCCTGTCTTGTTCAGCAGGCAGTAAAGTAATGCTGCCAACCTTGACCATTTCAAGTAAATAGGGCCACGGCAAAACTATGTCCAATGAATGTGGTTGTGGTGGTGAAGGCTTTTCAGGATTAAAACGAGTGGTCAGGAGCCCTCTGTCAACTGCCCTCTGAAAAAATCCATTGCAGATCACATTTCTGAGGGGCGGCAAGGGCTGATGCTACTTAATTGGTCTTTTTCTTCCCTTTTTTTTTTTCTCCTTCACTAAATTTCCAAGAAATTCCAGAAGACTTTGTACTGTGAAAGAGAGCGGTTGGGGCTGAGCAGACATCCAACAATCAGTGGCAGGGCCCTCCACAAATGGACACAGGTCTGTGTGCTAACTGTTATGTTCATACTTCATAGGTTCTCAGTTTAAATAATTGTCACTTTGTTCAAAATGCTTATCGTTATTCTGGTATGTTAAAATTTTGTGAATAGAGCTTAGTCCATGCTCATGCACCTTCTTTTGTGCTTTTGGTGTTTGAGCATACTCGCTCACACTTGTTGCTTGGCTCATTTGGGATGCTATTGATGAAGAATGGCACCGCAAGTATGGCATGCATTCTTCATGCGTTTCCTGACAATGCACAGAATCCCAAGATTAGGATTGCTCTGTTTACTCACTACACTAGCGTGTGGACTTGTAGTCATGTTACTAAAATGTCTGCTTCAGATGGATTGCCCTATCAGAACTGACAGTTTGGTATCTTACCAGGTATAACTAATCTTGCTGCGTTACTTGGCAATGCTAAGGAACCAGACACACCCAGACGTGTGTGTGGTGTTTTTTTCTGCTTGATTTTATAGTTCACAAGATACACTGAGAAGAAATACATGTGTGCCATGTAGACTGCTTGTAAGGAGCACTGGAGGACAGTCCATCTGGTCATTTCCCTTGCACATTCAGTAATTGTACATATGGTACATGGCCATGTTCATGCATGCATCTCAATTTTTGGAACTTGAGAATGAGGGACACCTAGGAATGGAGAAGACCTGCAGAACGCACCTTGGTAAAAATGGGCTAAATATGGAGTGAGACTCGCTTACAAACCTACAAGTAATAAAATCCTACCACATGAACACTCACAGGCAGAGGCTGAGGAATACCTTGATGCCAGTACTAAAAGGTATACTTGGTCCCCCTTTCACATCAGAAGTTCCCCCTTGCTCACATCTGGAGTCCACCATTCTTCTCTCTTCTTCTCCCCCCCCCCCCCACCCTTATAGCAGTGTCCCCCTTGTTCACATCAGCAGTGACCATTTTTAAAGCAAGGCGCCCCCCCCCCACAATCGGTGCCCCCTTGTTCACTTCATTTAAATCGGGGCTCCCTTTACATCAGTAGCCCCCCCCTTCAAATTGTGTGTGGGGGGGTCTTTAATTTTTTTTATTAGCTGTGCCATTTTACATTTTTAAAGTGGAACAAAATCAGGGTAACTGTTTCCCAAAACTGTTTTCTTTAGGGCTTGTTGTGAATGATGATTGTTAGTTGCTTGTGCTCTCAGCTGAACTGTCAAGCTATCATATGGCTGGTGTCATACATGCTCACATGCAACTGCAGATTAAACACAGGTTAAAGCGGACCTGAAGTCCTGTTGTAAAAAACTGCAAACAGGTTGTATTTTATTGCAGAAGAGACGAGCGCTGTCTGTTCTGCAATACAATTGCCCTACGTGCCTGCTCACTGTCTCCTCCGGCACTTTAAACTGAGATGCGCATGAACAGCTCGACGTGCAGGACTGGGCCAGTCTCTGAATGCCGGAATGATTGCCTCATGTACATCCACAGGAGTGACATCTTCCACTGGCCAATGAAGAGGCCTGAAGACCATTGGCCAGCGAAGTATGGAGTTACATTTTTAAGATGACAGTTTTCTTGACTGTAAAGATGGGACGGTTTGGTTTTGCTTTAGGCCCACATTCACATCGGGCCATTTTGACATGTCAAAAAGAGGTGAAAAGAGCCTCACCCATAGTAATTACAGAAGACTCTCAAGCTGATTGGGCGAAATTAGTCGGTTGTCATGTCACCGTCGCTGTTGGCTTGCTAGCCTGCACATGCTCACAGGAATCTGCGAGTACCGTGGCATTTTAACCACTTCCAGACCACCGATATACGTCGGAGGACGGGTATCGTTATGGCAGAACCTAGCTGCCATAACCTCATTATCCTCGTGTTCGGACGGCAGTCTGCTACATGATAAAAGTGGTCTCTGCGGCGTATTCGCCGCAAGATCACTTATCGGTGGTGGGAGGGGGCCTCCCTCCGCCGCTTACCAGAGCCGGCGGAGGTGATCCAGTCCTCTCTGTGGCTGAGCATGGAGATGAGTGAGGGGAAGATGGCCCACCCTGCAATGTCATGGAGACAGGTGGGGAAGTGACGTCAAAACGCCACTTTCACCCATAGCTCTTAAAGGGCCATTTAAGGGTGTTGTTTACTGCTGTGAACACTGGTCACAGTGAGAACAATATTCCATGCTATATGACAGTGTTATCTATATATGACTTTTATCACTACTTCCAGCCCCATTTTTGTTCAACCATCCCATACACACTGGGAATATTCCTTATCTATAGGTTTTCAACAGTGATTTCACTTCACCATAGTGTCAGGTACTTTATTACCCCAGAAATGTTGTTGACGTGTGTGGATTCTTATGATGCAGCTGCATCTTTGGACAATGTTGTCTAAATTTTTTTTTTTTTTTTTTTTTTTTTTTTTATTACTGAGGTGTTGGTGATTAGGCTTTTTATCCAGTGTTTTTTGTGTTACTATTTGATACTTTTGTGTATTAATTCCCTTTTTTATCTATAAGCTGCATGGTCCTTAGTAATTACTGCAGGCGAGGCTCTCTTCAGCTTTTCTTATATGCTTGGCTGATTGCCGGGATCACGCCTTATTGAAGTGAGTCGGCTATTTGAGGGACACTGTCTGCTCTCATACAGAGCCTTCCCAGCTTATACACCCCAGTGAGCTACTGGCTATCCCCTGGTTTTCTTTCCCGTTTTGACATGTCAAATTGCCAGCTGTTACTGGCAACAGCACCGTTCAAATCCGTGCAATGCCGACTCTGCGGCGCTGCACTGATTCACAAAAGTAGTTCCTGTACTACCTTTGGCGACTTCAAGGGCGATTTGAATAGACATTTGCATGTACCCCCACAGATGTCTGTCAGATCGCTGCCCCCCCCCCTTAAGTCAGACTGCTTTGCCAGTTTGTAATTGTGTAGGTTAAGCTGACCTTGCACGATTTCAAACCTACCCTCAGTGTGAACTTGGCTAAATCGGGACCCCCCACCCCTATCTTCAGACCTTACACAGCAGCTGATCTTGTAGTCCTGTAAGAGCCCTTTTACACTGGGGCGGTTTGCAGGTGCTATTGCGCTAATAGCGCCTGCAAACAGACCCGAAAGTGCCGCTGCTTTCATTCCAGTGTGAAACCCCCGAGGGCTTTCACACTGGGGCGGTGCGCTGGCAGGACGGTAAAAAAAGTCCTGCTAGCAGCATCTTCGGAGCGGTGAAGGAGCGGAGTGTATACCGCTCCTGCCCATTGAAATCAATGGGATGGCGCGGCTATACCGCCTCTGCAGAGGCGCTTTGCGGTGGTATTTAAACCTTTCTCTGCCGCTAGCGGGGGGTAAAACCGCACTGCTAGCGGCCGAATACCGATGGTAAAACGCCACTAATAATAGCGGCGTTTTACCCCCGCCCCAGTGTGAAAGGGCTCTAAGTGTACTCTATCATGGGACAGCAGGCAGGAATCCTTTATAACTAACTATAATAAACTCAGACAAGTGCTGGATAAAAAGGCCGCGGCTACTTTATTATTGGTTTAAAGACAATATTTTATTCATTATAACACCAACTCAATAGACTTAAAAACAACCTAGCCACTACGGCTCAGGCTGCATTTTTTTCAAAGGTGACACCACCACATAATTACAGCCACGACAGAAAACAAAAAATTTGGGGGGGAACACCACAGCTCCTGTCTTCTGAGGCGACTGAGCCTGACTAGACATAGCCCTATATTTCACTGGATCTGACCAGATTTAGCCAGCTTTCATCCCTAGTACCCCCAAAAGCCCGGGAAAGTCACAAATTACTACTCTCCCAGGCCATGTGAGCACCAGGTGTCCACCTGAGAGCCTTATCTGGCTCCCCAAGGGGGAGACTTGAAACTGCCCATCCTGCCGCTCTCCCATGAGGAAAAAGGGGTTATTGAAACCCTTTACCCCTTTTTCCTAGCATTTAAAGCATTCGGTAGTTCTAAAACTACAGCCAGTTAGGGGAGAAAAATAAGCAGTTTCATGACTTTTTCTGATTGGCTGGCTGTAGTTCCAGGGCATCTGGTTACACGTGACCATGATAGAGTAAACTTGCTGAACTGCACGATTGGCTGCAAAACACGTTGGCTGTCATGTCTTCAGCCTTGTACATGATGGGCAGGAGAGTTGGAAGTGATGATACTCAGCGGTGTGGGACTTGTCAGAATCTGAGGAGGTCTCTGGATCCAGGACTGTTGGGAAGTATGTTCATGGGGGTGTTGACTTGTTATGCCATTTGTCTAAATTATGTATGTACTTATTCTAAGGGCTCGTTCAGACCTGGCATCCAGGCGTATTTCCTGCACCACAATTAATACTCATTTGGGTGTGCGATCTGTTGCAGGTATCGATTTACTCCTCCTTATGACACCCCAAATACAGTGTGATTGCATTGTACCATGCGATCCGGTGCAGTGAGTGCATGCACCTACTTTGGTGCAACTTCAGCTCATTCCAATGATTGGGCTGAATATGACTCAGCACAGAAATGCAGACTGCATTCGTGTGATTCAGTTGTGAAATGTTTTTTGCTTGTTTTTTAAAGGATTAGTTCACTGTTGCAAAAAAACTGCCTATGTAGATAAGGGGCGCCTGTAGACAAAACCAAGCTGCATCTTTGACAGATGTTAAATGTCCTCGCTGTAGGCATAGGCCATTTGGCTTCTGAAGCCTAACTGGAAAACTTTGCTAAGACGCATGGCTGTTACTGTTCCCATCACAGGAGTGAGCTTAGAACTGCTGCATCAGGGGAGAGAGCAGACCTGGGGGGGGGGGGGGGGGATCTTAAAAAAAAAAATCTCACTCCTGTGATGGTCAACAGCTAGGCTTCTCTTAGCAACGTCCTTAGCAACATCCTAGAAGTTTCCAAGTCAGGCTTCATGAGATCTGTAAATGGCCTACACCTATAGGGAGGGCATTCAACTTTAGTGATGTACTTTATATGCACGTTGTGGTGGTACTGTAAATGGTTTTTGGTCACAGTAGGCAGTTGCGGGCTGGTAACCTAGTAACTGCAGCCATGGAGAAGTGATCTCAGGAGAGGGACAGTAATCGGTCAGTACTGAGGGATGAATGACCCAGCACATATCCAGTATTGGGGAAGAGGTCAGCAAATCTTATACAGCTTGTTTACTGACAATATGTATGTGAGAAAACCTGAAGCTGCTAGCCTGATGTAGAGATGTTGGTCCCATTATTGCGGTCTAAAAAGTCTACATACCGCAATGCCAATCAGAAAGGTGCCAAAAAAGTTTGTCTAGCTTGGGAAGAATGAAGTATTAAAACTTCTGACCATAGTTTTCAGGCAGGAAGAGGGGAAAATCTGCACCAGGGTCACAAACAAAAAAATTTGCCAGGTTCTAGCCTTTAACTACTTTTCAGTCCCAAGTTCATGCCTACTGTAATGCCGGCCATACACGGTTCGAATTTCATAAGAATTTTCTTTCGAAAATCGTATGAAAGAATTTTCGTATGAATTTCGCACCATTAGTGGGCTGCAACAACGGCCGATTTTCGTGCGGCAATCAAATTTGAGGAATCGGACATGTTGGAAATTTTTAGAACAAAACGAACGATTTTCTAATCAATGATGGGAGAATCGTGCGAGAAATGTAATAAGAAAAGAAAATTTACGGAGAGAAAAGAAGATTCCCGGCCAAGAAAATTCTTTTCTGTAGCAACATGCGGTGAAATTGAAGGCTTGGTCGGCCGAATTTCGAAAATCAATGGTGGCATCATCGGATCACAAAAAAAAGAACTTTCTGATTTTGAAAGAAAATTCGTTCGGAATTCGACCGTGTATGGCCTGCTTTAGCAATTTGATGCCCTTCTGCTGTTGTGTGATAATGCAAATGGCTAAGAAGCGCTTTCCTAACTCTATTTTATTCTGGAACTTCCCGTCCTGCTGCTGGAACACTACGCTGTATACTGACCTCCATGGTATATGTTTGTTTATTTGGGCCTACTTGGTCCAAACAAACTTTTTAGTCCTCATGCACACGGACGTTTTTACAGCTGCTTTTTTGAGCTTTTTTTGCAGCTTAAAAAGGCCTGTCTGTTAGTCTATGGCTTCATGCCCACCTAGGCGTTTTTGAGCTGCAAGTGGCATGGGTGTTTTTAAGCTGTAAAAAAAACCCAGAACCAGTGGGTTCTGAGAGATGTTTTTCAGCTGTAAAAACGCTCAAACGCTGAAAAACGTTCAAAAACGTCATTCACCAACGTTTTTTAACGTTTTTATTCCATTGAAAAAAAAAAAAAGCTCAAACGCTATTGCAAAAACGCTGAAAAAAGTTAAAAAAAAATCACTGCAAAGATACTGGCGTTTTCATAATGTTATTTTAACAGCCTGTGTGCATGAGGACTTAAATTTCACTAAAATGTGGAATTCTGCTACCTAAGTGAACTGGTGTATGTTAGAAATGTACTGTCCTGACCCAGAATATGGGAGTCCAGGTCAGCTGAGTACATGCAGTAGAATTAAGTTGTAATGGCAAAAATTTGTGGTATTGAGGTAAATGTTATCCCTTCATTTCAAGTCTCTGCCTCACCTATGCCTGCAGGGAAATCCAAAGCTTGCTTCTGCCAAATGTTAAAGGACTGCTTTTACAATAAAGAGCATGGCTGGCTGAAAAATACCAGGGTCATGACTGTAGCGTTGACCACAGTATAACCACTGAAACCCGAGGACGTACAGGTATGTCCTATTGGGGCAAAGTGGTCACATACCACATTTTTTGCTTTATATTGTGGTCCTTTACCAAGGGATATGTTGGTAATCTATGATTACGTTGCATGCGATTGCAGACCCCATAAGCACCCCTTTAAACAAATAAACCTCCTGAAATGAAAGGGTTTAGTTAAATGAAACCATATACACTATTATCTTCAGAAAATATTAGGCTGCTGCCCTTTTTATTGGGGTTAAAAGTGTGTGAATGCATTTCCTAAACTTCCTTTTGTAGGCCTCGTGCACATTGGATGTTTTTGCAGCTGCTCCTAGGGGCACCTGGCTTGTTGGTGTGTTTTGTGGGGCAATTCCCCTGCCTGAACACAGGCTTTTTAGCAGTGTTTAGAGTCAGGAGAAACCACTGCCAGTATGTAAAGCAGAGTTTTGGCAGAAAATGCTTGATTCCACTAAATGCGTCTACACGCTAGGTGTGTTTTAACACTTGAGCGTTTATTCATTTCGGTAGCAAGAATACATTTTTCTGGCCAATGAAGTGTCCCAGAAGAGCTTGATGCCTGTAAACGCGCTTAAAGCGGTTGTATACCCTGCTTGGACATTTTTACCTACAGGCAAGCCTATATTAAAGGGGTTGTAAACCCTTGTGTTAAGGTGAGAACATCTGACCGTGACTGGCCCCCTGACGTCAGCGGCTCATGCGCAGTGAAGGTCCGGCGGATTGTGCCAGAATGGAGGACTCCTGCGCGCAGGAGTAATGATGTCGTGCCTGTGGGAGCTTCGTTCTAAGGTAAGTTTGTTTTTTTTTTTTTTTTATATGTGCTAGTATGTGATGCATACTAGCACATATGCCATTGTCTTGCAGGATATTATATATTTTATGTTCTACTTATTTTTATTTTTTTTCCCTTTTCAGCAATTTACTACCGCTTTTAAGGGCTCATGCACACTGCAGCTCAAAAGCTGCTTGTACTTTTTTTTGGGCTCTTTTGAATGGGTTTTTTATTTGAGCTTCTTTTGAAGTTCTTTGAGCATAAGCGTTTTTCGTGTGTGTTGGACACATTGACTAACATGGAGGGGAGTTTCAGGCAGAAAAAAATGAGCGCTCCTAAAGCCTGTAGGAGCTGCTTCTTTGAGCTGCAGTGTGCATGAGCCCTTGGACTTTTTTTAGGACTCCAGCACAGTGCAGCTCAAAATGCTTTTACAGGCATTTGAGCTTTTTATTCTGTTTTTTTTTTTTTTTTTTTTTTTTTTTTTTTTTTTTTTTTTTTTTTTTGGGGGGGGGGGGGGGTTGTAAAGGCAGGTTCGTCTTGATGCATTAAGATAAAGCCTAGAGTGTGCAGCTTGCTGTGGGGGCACTCAACAGAAGGGAGGGGCCAGGATCACAGCAGAGATCTGCAAAAGAGGAGGATCCAGGCTTTTCTGTGCAAATCCACTGCAACAGAGCAGTTGAGTATAACATGGTTTTTCAATTTTATAGGGGGGAAAAAACAAGACTTCACAATCGCTTAAAAGCTTGTGCTTTTGTGTGGGTGTGTGGTGTGTTTTTTTTTTTTTTTTTTTTTTATCTGCCTGTAAGAGCATATGCCTGTAAACTAAAAAAAGCCAGTGCATGGACATATTAGCTAACATGGAGGGTTGTTTCCAAGCAGAAAAAAATGACCGCTCAAAAGTGTGTAGGAGCCGCTTCTTTTGAGATGCAGTGTGCATGAGCATTTACAAGTTGCAGGTTTTTTTTTTTTTTTTATGCCAAAATGCTGCTGGAAGGAAAGGCTTTTAGGAGAGTTTGCAAAATTGTCCTGTGTGCATGAGGCAAATTTTATTTTGAATTGACCATTAACAAATCAAACGCCAAAGCTCCATCACCCAGACTCAAGCAGAATGTCCATTAGTCCTGAATCCGTGTCCATCTACAGTAGTGGGCGACCATACCCAAAGGATAGCCACAATTAAGGCTCCATGCACGCTTGCCGACTTTGGAGTGCAACTTGGATATGACGTTGGCTTTGACCAGTGGTAATGGACAACTGTTGCATTATAGAACATTCAGGTATGGCTTTCATGTAACTTTTGAGGGTTACCATTTGAAGTCTATGGCCCTGCAAGTTGTATGAAAGTTGGACCAAAGTAGTGCAGGAACTACTTTTGAAGTCGCTGCAACTGTCAAGCATATATGAGTGGTTATCATTGGGAAAACATTGAACTGCTTGTCATGCAACTTTGATGTCCAAACTTGCATGACAAGTCACACAAGTGTGAATGAAGCCTAAGAGGGACAGGTGATTCCAGATAAAAGTGTGTTCTGGGTTAGGCCCCTTTCACACATGCGGACTGTATGTCCGTATTTCATCCATCCGTTTTCGGATGAAATACGGACATACATGCATCCCTATGGGATAGCGGGTGTCAGCGGATGTACATCCGCTAACACCCGATGTTTTCCGGCTCCGCTCTCGTCCGATTTTGCGGACGGAAGAAAATCCTATTTTTCTATCCGTCTGCAGAGCGGATCGGATGAACACGGACAGACGGTCCATGTTCCTCCGATCCCCCATAGGGGAGAGCGGAGATCTGACAGGGCGGTCCCTGCACAGTGTGCGGGTCCCGCCCTGTCATCTGCCTGCTCAGCTGGGGAAAGCGGAGCGATCCCCGCTGAGCAGCGGATAAACACGGGGCGGATCAACACGGATCCGTCCCGTGTGAAAGGGGCCTAATGGACCAAGCAGATATCAGTCTATGTAGAAATAGAGGGTCTTCATGCACTTCCGGCATCACTTGAAGGGAGAAGCAAACTCTAAGTGCAGAAATAACCCTTTATTTCCCAAAAGGGTTAAGCACTTACAAAAGGGTGGATGGGTAGGAGCACATCGTATTAGTAATGGCAGGTGTTCTGGTAGTCCCAAGGACTCTCTGATATCCAGAGGTGTAATTCTATGGCAGCATATTCTGAAGTGGCCAGCAGATGGAAGCCACAACTCTCCTCTATACTAGGAAGATAGCTAGGCTGTCTGAGGCAGCATGGAAGCCGAAACCAGGAAGGGACCAACAACCAGTGTGGACAGCAAACCGGAAGTGATGCCATCAACATTCGATTTACAACAGCTAATTGGTTCCTTCTTCAAGCAATGACTCTTGATTTGAAGATCTAACTGCTGAAAATCGCCTCAGAATGCAGATATTTAAAGGTAGGTCCCAATTGGGTGCAGGTTTTCACATCAGCAATCCCTAGCCAATCTTAATAACAAGCCGATTTACAGTAAAGGGTGAACCTTAAACGAAAAAAGAGCCAAGACCCTAGCAACAACTAAACCAGCTTTAATGTGGCTTTGA
Organism: Lithobates clamitans; assembly: GCA_037952925.1. Taxonomy (NCBI): domain Eukaryota; kingdom Metazoa; phylum Chordata; class Amphibia; order Anura; family Ranidae; genus Lithobates; species Lithobates clamitans. Next base: position 8,397,027 of record JBBGZY010000327.1, read on the forward strand.
TAAGGGGTGCCAGGGCTCACTCCCAATGGCACCTGCTGCTGTCTCAGCCTATGAAGAGGAAGAAACCTGGGAGAGCTGCTGCATTAATGCGTATTGCGGGATCGAGATGGGGCCCCCCCGTGTGTGTGTGGGAGGGGTGTTCTTTTTTTTTTTTTTTTTTTTAGTTCCTCTTTAAAATTGCAAATCAAAGTGTCAGACCGCCGTGCAAAGGATATTCCTGCTTTTTGACCTGATTTACTGAATACATCTGTCAGGTGGTGTGTGTGTTTGTTTTCTCCCCTGATGCCGTAGTTGCCGGTCGTCTTCAGTTTCTGACCTTTTTATTCTAATGGAGAATTTTGTTCATAAAATGACATGGGTTTCCAGTTAACTTGTACAGACCAGAATCCAAACTTATTTGTTTAGTTTCCTATTACTGACAAAACAAGCCATGCTATACAAAGGGAGATGATTCATTGGAACATTTGTCATAATATTTGCATTGTAGAAGAGCTATAATGTTTGTAGGATATTTAAACTAAATGCTCTGTGAACTGCATGGGAAAATCCTGCAACAAATGAGGCATCTTCTACTTAGAGGAGCTCCAGGCTCCTCCCCAAAAAAATTAAGTCAGCAGCTACAAATACTTTTTAATTTCAAGGCATTTGCCTGTCCAGGAATCCAGCGGTGTACTCACCCGAGCCAATCTTCAATTGGGTGCTGGTGCCGCCATCTCGACTAAGGGAAAGCTGCGCCTTTGTGAATAGGCTGACTGGAGGGGGGGGCGGCGGCAAACTTCTGGCTCAGTACACTGCGGCAAACTGAGCCGGAAGTGGGAACAGGTACCTGTAAACACCAGGTACCCTCCCCCTCCGCAAAGGTGCCAAATGTGCAGGGGGGTATTGTGGTGTTTAGTGACAAGCCAAGCTCATCTGTTTGGTATTGTTCTAGGTATTTAGGGAGTTTACTGTACAAGGTCTGTTTTAAAAAAAAAAAAAAATTACTTTTATGCTATTCCATGCCTTGTAAAAAGTGTAAACTGGCTGCAGTATCAGACTCTGCAGACTTTTTAGGCCTAAAGAGGAGCTTCAGTCACATATGTCGGGTGTTTTTATTTATTTAAAAAAAGTCAGCTACAAAAACTGTAGCTACTGACTTTTAATGCTGCATTCACACTACAGTGTTTTGAATCGTGGGCAGATTTGCTGCACATCTGCCAGCGATTTGATGGTGCAGAGGTGTGAATAAAAAAAAAAAAAACTGACTCGCATTTTGAGATTCCATTCATTTGAATGACGCCTCAAATAGCAGTGCAAGCTTGTCCCGCGATAAAACGTGCTGCAACTCGCATCGCTGCATGCATGTCGCTCCTGAACTATTTTTGGGCGACATGCATCCCGCAATTGCAGCATGTTTTATCGCGTGACAATCGCACCACAATTTGAGGGGTCATTCAAATGAATAGCATCTCGATTGCGAGTCTCACGTTGTCATTCACTCCTCGGCGCTGTGAAATCATGGGCAGAACGCTGTAGTGACTGTAGCCTAAACACTCTACCTGCCCCTGGATCCAGCAATGTGCTCATCCCAGCTGTTCTTTCCATTGGTCTTCTGTCCACAGTGGCATCTCAACTGAGCATTTGGCTGTGACAGTTTGTGTCTTCACAGTTAGGTGCCTACTGCGCATGCATGAGCCGTCCCTTCAGTCTTTTGAGACTTCTGACATGTCCCAGAAGACTGTGTGGGGGGGCTTTTTCACTCAGCTCACCTAGGTAATCCAAGCAGGTACCTGTAAAAGCTAGGTACCTGCTCACCCCCCACCCCCCCAAAAAAAGTGCCATTTCCTTAAAGCGGAACTTCCCCTTTGGGTAAAGATCTGCTTTAAGTAGCTCATCTGTTAGAAGCATGGGTTAGAGTACTTCATTAAAGCTCCAGACACAAATGAATGCAACTCTGGTTCTTAAAAGAGCTTTATGGGGTGTGTGTTGCTGGGAGACTGAGCTGTGTGACAGTCCAGAGATCTGAATGGATCCTGACTCTATATGGTCATGATGACGCCCAAGCCTGGACAGACTCTCCAGCAGAGATCAGGCTTCTCCACAGGAGTACAGCAAAACAAGCTTCATAAGATTCTCCTCCTAATGTATCAAATGTATTTTTAAAAGGGGTTGCATTTGAATTTTGTCTTGGTATTTTGCTTTTAAAGTCCTCTGTTCAGCAGCTGGAGGAGCCTTGCTTATGTGCTAACAAACATGTGGATAAGGAGAGTGCAGTGTGATAAAGGAACGTGTCGGGCTGCTTCTCTTTTCACTGTACATTTACTGGGAAAGGGGCAAGCAGAAAAAAACAGGCCTTCTGCCATGCCAGACAGGCTTCTTACTAGGGCTGCAACTAACGATTATTTTCATAATCGATTAGTTGGCCGATTATTGTTTCGATTAATCGGTTAATAAGCTTTAAAAAAAAAGTGTGCTGTATAATTTAGTTAATATGTAAAGTTTTAAAAAAAGGCAATTTATTCTTAAATATCTCTATGCAGTGGTAAATATAAATAACTATATGGTTAGGGAGCAAAATATCTAATCCACTCTGAGAATAACAGACAGAAGAGATACAATTAGAAAAGATCTACTGTATATACTATTAGAGGAGAGAGATACTGTATATGCTATTGGAGGATATATACTATTAAAGGAAATATCATCAGACTCAGATCATTTTTTTTTTTTTTTTTTTTTTTATCTAAAAAACAAACAATGTCTTCCTTCAAAAAAAAAAAAAAAAATGGCATTTTAAGAACGTTAGTTCGATTTTCCAATCGTTAGTAGGGTCAAATCGACGTTCACTTTTTTTCAACCATGGTGACAATTTGGAAATAATAGAAAACTTCTTGGTCAAAGGAATTTTCAGACAGTGTATGTGGTTTTCCTTCATTTTAAAAACAGAATATAAAAACAAGTGAAAATTTCAAACATTCTTTCATTCAGCGAATGTACAAAGATTTTCCGTCTGAATATTCTTGTCTGAAAATTGATCTGTGTGGCCAGCATAAGGCTCTGTACACACCTAGGCAGTTTGCTTTTGATCTAATTCTGCAGTGCTTTTTGCTGTGCATTTTGATTTTTGCACACGTGATTTTGCTGTGATTTGTGTTTTTGCTTTTTTTTTTTTTTTTTTTTTTTTTTTTTTTTTTGGCCAACTTGTTGTTGGGCAGATTAATAAACACAAATTTCTGCAAAAACGCATTAAATGCTTTTCTGCAGCTTCTCCATTGAAGTATATTGAACCAAAAAAGCACCGTTTTGCATTAAAAAAAGTCCCTGACCCTTTCCAAATACGCAGCGGCTAAAAAAAAGCATAGATGTGAACGTGTCCAATAGGAAACCATGTAAATGAACTGTAGTGCAACCAGGTCTGAGACGTTTAGTAACATAATGGGGTTAAAAAAACCCTCTAAAATTAGCCCTTTATAGTACAAAAAAAGCAGATAATCACTACTGTATGGGGTTCATTTTTTTTACTGTAGAACTGAAAGTAATATTTACAGTAGTGATTATTTGCTCTTTTTGTACTATAAAGGGCTCATTTGAGTTTTTCTTAACCCCATTATGTTACTGGTCGATTAATCGATTATGAAAATAGTAATCGTTTAATTTCATAATCGATTAGTTATCGATTAATCGATTAGTTGTTTCAGCCCTACTTCTTACACTTTGCATTGGAAGCTGCAGCAAGTCCGATAGAACCTGACTTGTTCCTGGTTGAAGGATTTCCCACGAATGGCCAAACAAATATTTTCAGTCAACTTTTGAATAAAAGTCCTTTTTACAAGTCTTGAGGTCAGTGGAAGCCCTGAGCTGCAAAACAACCTTTTTATTACTGTAACGAAATGTGCCACACTCCGCTTGAATGCTTTCGTCATATACCGCTTCCTCCCAGTCTGAATATAAATATCAGATATTCCAACCGCTCACGATAACAAACAAGGCAAATACTCATTTGGTTGCTCACTATGGACTCTTTATTAGCACAAGAATACAGTCTTTTATACAGTTGAAGAGGAGGTTGTCTTCCCCCCCCCCCCCCCCCCTGCTCATATTGCTCTAATACACATATATTAACATTTAGCTAATTAATCCCCTTATAGCAGCCAAGGTAACTCCGTGCCCCCCTGGCTATTGTTGTGATCAGGATTTCAATACAGGTCACACTTGTCACCGAGCTTCAAACAGTAGATTACACATTATCAGTATAAACACAGGACACTTTCATACAATAGCTGGGTTAATTACCACAAACTATGGGTGAAAGACCCTTATGCCTCATACACACGTTCCGAACATCGTACGACCGTTCTCGCTTAAATAGTAGCAAGTAGAAATTGAGTAGCTAATAAAGTCACAAATTCTCGTACGACAGAAAAAAAATCGGAAGTGATGTCATGTGTTGTAATGTATTTGTATTGTATTTTTGGACGACAACTATACTGACTAAACGAAAATCGTCGTACGAGAAATTTTCGTGTATGTCCGATCGAATAATATTGGATGAACGGTTGGGATCGGCTGTCGAAAGTAGTGTACGCACGATCCTAATATTGTACGATCCTTCCTCAGACGACCGTTTTCGTACGATATTCGGATCGTTTGTACGGGTCACACGGGTGGACCGTTCAGGTCTGCCTGTGAGGGTGGTTTTTTTTTTTTTTTTTTTTTTTTAACTTTTTGGCGGACCTGAACAGACGCTCCACACAGGTCTATGGAGCAACGGATGTCCGCTGACATCCGACCTGCTAAAGTGTGACGGATGGAAACTATATATCTCTATATCTCTATGATGAAAACTGACTCTATGGTCCATCTTTAGCCGATTTCTCTCCCCCCCCCCCCCAATAGAGGAGAGTGGTGCTCTTGACAGGTCGGTCCCTGCACAATGTGCAGAGACCAACCTGTCATCTGCTTGCTCAGCGGGGATTGACAGAGCGATTTTCCCCCAGCTGAGCAAAGCAGAGCCCATACACAGACGCTTCCGTGTGAAAGGGGCCATGGGCTTAATGTACACAGGGCATTTTTACAACCTCTCCTAAAAACCCACGTTTAAAACGTCTGTTTTGCCGCATTTACATGCCGCGCTTGTGTTTTAGAAGCGTTTGAAAAAAAACATTTTATTGAATTTTTTCAAGATGGGCAAAAATGAAAAACGCCTATAAATGTAATGTGGCTAAACGCCGGTACTGCGTTTAGCGTCTGAAACCTCAAACTTCAGCGTCTAAACTAATTTTTTTTTTTTTTTTTTTTCCTTCAAAGAAAAGCCTCTAAAGGCAACTGCCTAAAAACGACATTAAACAAACTTGTGTACATGTACACATAAGATAACATTGGATGAGTTTAGGGGCAGTTGAAAAAAGCATCCAATTGCCTCTGAACGTCCGTTTACCAGCAGCAGTGTATATGAGGTCTTACGTACACTGCTGTTGGTAAACAGACGTTGAGAGGCAGTTGGATGCTTTTTTTTTTTTTTTTCTTTCTCCAACTGGCCCTGAACTCATGTCTTGTGTGTACATGTACACAGGTTAGTTTAGGCCCGGTTCACACTGGTGCGATGTAAGAACCCTGCGACTCTACTGCGGGTTCCCGCATCGCACGGCAGTTTACACCGCCATATGCGAACTGCTGGGGAGTGTCAATACATTAACGACACCCCCAGTTTAGCTTGCATATCGCACTGCGAACTGACAGTTCGGACATGAATCAGGTCGCACAGGTGTGAACACCTATGCAATCCGATTCTGGTCCGAACAAAAAAAGGGTCAGCCATATATCAGCCATACTGTCTGTATGGCTGAATTCGCATTGCACAGACATCGCATGTGATGTGAACAGCAGTGCGCTGAGAATCGCATGCGATGTCTGGCATCGCAGCAGTGTGAACCAGGCCTAAATGTCGTTTTTAGGCAGTTGTGTTTTTATAGGCTTTTCTTTTGAAGGCAAAATGAATTCAGACGCCAGAAGTTTCTGATGCCAAACGCGGTAACTCATGTTTAGCCACGTTTGCGTTTTTTTTCATTTTTGGCTATTTGGGGGGGGGGGGGGGTGGGATTTGGATTTTTTTTTTTTTTTTTTTTTTTTTCCAAACTCGGCAATCCGGACGTTTTTAAACATGTTATCTCAAGTTAAATCGTTCAGGAGAGGTTGTAAAATATCCCGTGTACATTAAGCCTTAGAAGCCACACTAGTAGACCACAGGAGACCCAGGCTATGCTATGAGTCCCACGCTGGCAAACCATCATGGCCTCCCTAATAATGTCCTTTTTGCATTACATAACAGAATATCTTCCTAAATGCTTGTAGCTCCCTCAAATGCCTTGGCCCATAGTTGATAGGCAAGAGGCTAGCATTCAGTCCTCCCTAAAAGGCTCTGTCCCGAGTGAGTCTATCACAATTACTATTACAGGTACAAGTAACAACGCCCATCAAATTTTTCAAGACCACCTACGTAATCACCAATAGCGGTGACCTATATTAATCTGGAAGTGGGAAGATTGTGCCTGTGGGACTGGATTGAACTTGAGGGGGGGTCGTACCGTTATGGACTATAAGAGGGGGGGGGGGGGGGCCCTTGGCCTCCCACAGTACAGAATGTGCAGACAGGAAAGGCTCCCCTACCGGTGCCTGAATGACAGAAGAGTTGGGGAATGCTAAAGAAAAGGGAGCCATGGACACTCGTATATTGTGGGGTGTTTTTCCTACGTACTGCAAGATTGTATATTGTGAATCTTTGTAAACCAGCATATTCAGGGCCCTCTCCTCTTCTATAGATTGGAGGATCTGCTGGGCGACTTATTTTTTTTTTTTCTTCCTCTTGGATCTGAATTTCGGCTATGCAGTGGAACCTCACATTGCGAGTGACGTGGTTAACAAGCGTTTCGCAATACGAGCAATTTTTTTTATTTTTTAAAATCCTGACTCGGGTTGCGATTGTTTTTGCAAAATGAGCAGGATTTAAGCCTCTGCAGCATGCAGTACCTCATTTGGCCAGAAGTTGCGGGGGCGCCAGTGACACTCTGAGCCGTTCGGAAATACTCAGTTTCCGAGTGCAACCAAGCGATCTCCGAGGTATTTCCAAGTCTCTCCAGCGCCTCCCACACCTCTGGCCACATGCAGTATTGCATGCAATAGAAGTCAAATGTGGAATGAATTATCTTCGTTTTAGATTGACTTCTATGGGGAAACTCCCTTTTTGATATGCGAGTGCTTTTGGATTACAAGCATTCTCCTGGAACAAATTATGCTTGTAATACAAGGTTCCACTGTATAGTGACAATCCAAACTTGCATTTCCTCTCAAATTCATGGTTATGTCTGGTTAAAGACGTAATGGAAACTAGAATGCCTACTTCTGCAGACATCCACCATGAATGCAGTTTACTAATTGTGTAACTCCTCCCAAGAGCCTGCTTATTGTACATCATGGCTGATGGCTCTTAAAAGATGTACTAGGGCGGGGTGGTGTGGTGCTTTCAGGAAGCTATGTACAGCACCCTGCCAGCCCCTCCCATAAGTCATTATCTGCCTGCATTACATAGAGGAGCACAGAAACCCAGTCATTGAATCTTAAATGAGGTATGCAACAAAAATGTGTTTTATTTGTTTGGGGTGGGAGAGAAGGAAATGGCAAAATTTAAGTGATTTATACTTCAGCTTTAAGCATTGAATGCTGCTTTCTGTGTTTATTTCCCTAAGGTGTAGCCCATTTGCTGACTTTCAAAGCTGATCACAAATGTTTTACGAGAGACGGTCATCTTGACAATTTGAACAGTCTGTATGTTGTATGCATGAAATTGCTTAAAGTGTTTGTTTAGTTGGAGAACTTCCAGATTTTCCAGTGTTTTTTCTCGAAGGCACAGTTTTGTTGCCCAGGCTTATGATGATTGACCCAAATTTTTATTTATTTTTTTTCCCTTAACATCTTTCAGGACAGCACCTTGAGAGTGGCTCCACCCACCTGTCAGGACACCTCTCCACCAATCTTTTAAAGGAGGCTCCTTCCCACTTATCACCAGTTTTTGTGATTCCTCCAGAAGGGAACACTCAGTGGGGAGTTAGGAGCTCTCAAGGTGCTGCCCTGAGAGGCTAGGCCCTACTCCACCGTTTTTTACCTACCTCGGAGAGCCGGTTCCTCCCACTCCACAGGCTGATGTGAAGCCGGTCGGATGGGCTCCTTCTCCCTCGTCGGTGCTCGGGGAAAGCCAGGACTGATCCAGGAGTCGCCGCTCCCAGGTGGTAGCGTTAGGCATGCGGACGCTCTTCTTCTTCCTCTTTCCTTTCCTTCTTTCTTTCCTTCTTTCTTTTCTTCTTTCTTTCCTTCTTTCCTTTCCTTTTTTTTTTTTTTTTTTTTTCCCCCTTTATGACAGGCCAAGAGCTCTGACCCAGGGATTAAAAAGAAATGTCCTTCATGCAAGACTAAATTTAACTGTAGGCTGGAAAAAGACTATGTCAAACATGTATTGACTCTTTGGTGAAGGAAGAAGCTTCTGCATGCGGCGATTTGATCGCATCTGTCAAAAAGGTGCTGGATGCCATCATTCAATCCTTTCGATCTTCGCTTACAAACCCATCCTCAAGTCAGCCGACTACCTCCAAAATCTTCTCAAGGCTCTTTGTTAGTCCCGGCAGTGAAGGCAGAAGGGGTCCTCTGAACCAGGAAGGTCTTTCCACCTCACATTATAATGAAGAATCCGATGAGGTGGAGAATACTCCTTTCAAATACAAATTGTCTTTGGAGCAAGTAGATGGTCTTTTGAGGGCAATTTATGCTACTTTGGGCCTAGAGGAAGAGCGCAAAGAATTGTCTTTGCATGACAAGATGTATGCAGTACTCAGCAAGCCCAAAACTTGTAACTTAACGGTCCATGCAGTAATTGCAGAGGCAATTAAAGGCAATTAAAGAATGGACTGATCCTGAAAGAGAACCTTTCTTCCCAAAAGCTCACAAGAGAAGGTTTCCTTTTGATGAAGACTCTGAAAGCTCTCTGGAATAAAGTTCCAAAACTCGATGCAGCCTTTTCACAAGTGTCAAGATCAACCTATTTGGCATTTCAAGACCTGGATCTTAAAAGACCCCATGGATAAAAAGATGGATCAGCAACTGAAGATGGCTTGGCAATCCATCATGAGCAACCTCAAGCCCAATGGCACCTACTTGCTTCTCCAGGAATATGGAGTATTGGGTGAATCGGCTTAAGGCTCACATAATGGCTGACTCTCCTAAGCAAGAAATCCTTGATTCCTTTTCAACCTTGTCAGCAGCTGTAGCCTATTAGGATGACTGCAAAAGCCGCAGCCCTTCAGACTTGAAATAAGTTTAGTTTTATAACAGAATAGAAAGGGTAGGGCAGGCCCTTTGCCATTTTGTTGGTGGTTCAATTTAGTTCTACTTCTACAGTTGTTGTTTACTTTTTGCACTCACCTTTTTTAAAGAGAACTCTGTAGTTTGTTGGGCCAAACCAGGTCTCTCCCTAAGCCATCAGCCCGCTGTATGCGCGAAACTGTATGCAGTTTATCTGTGGCTACATACAGTATACCGCATGTGTTCTGGGTATGGGCGAAGAGCAAGCAAAGTATTCTAATGAAATAGCTTGCTGCGATTGGCTGAGCGCCGCTGATGTAGACCAGTCTGTGTTCCAGGAAGTCTCTGCCCATACAAAAAGCGATATACTGTATGTAGCTGCGGCTACATACAGTTGGCGCACGTGCAGTGCGCTGATAGCTTGGGGAGAGAACTTGGGGAAATTGGTTATCATTTAAGTTGAATAAAATAAAAAAATAGGTTATGTGTACAGAGAAACTGAATAACGGCCTGCCATAATTCTGTAATGGTTAATTTGTTAGTTTTGTAAAACCGTTTTGCACAGTAACTTTGCCATTTAAAAAGAAAAGGGGGGATATAAAACAGAATAGGAGGCCAGGCCTGCCAGTGCCCAGACTTTTGCCGCTTGTGTTGGTAGTTCAGTTTGTTCAATTTTTTATTTTTTTTTTTTTGTACTAGAAAACACAGGGGGTCAACGGATTTACTAAAACTGGAGTGCAAAATCTGGTGCCGCTCTGCGTAGGTTAACCAATCGGCTTCGTTTTTTTGTTTTTTTTTTAGAGCTTTGAACAAACCGAAGTTAGAAGCTCATTGGCTAATATACTCCGCTGCGCTAAATTTTTCAGTCTCTCCAATTTTAGTAAATCAATGCCACAACCTCCAGTGCTTGGAAGTGGGCCCTGGACTGTTGCCCACGTTTTTCCCTGCTGGCTTCACAGGACATGCCTCGCCTTGATGCCCTCTTATGACTAGGGAAGTCAGTAGATACTGTCTGAAATAATGCACTCGGCCAGTGCACCCTGAGTGTGTTCCTCTTCACTTGTATGCGACCATTTTCTCTGGTATACCTTCCTCTGTGCTACACTTCAAAACTCCACTAGATTCTACCATTACTTCCATTTGTATCATTTCCTGTGCGCGCTGCTTTTTCTCCACATTAAAATGCTCTTTATATCGAGGATATAGAACTGTTGCAATGTAGTACAGAGGGTTGGACTCAGGCTTGAAACTGGTTAACAGCCTCCAGTAGTGGTTTTAGCTGTTTTTACGCCATGATCTGTTTCTACCTCTTTTCCTAGCAGACTCTTCAGTGTAGCAATTCAAGGTAATAACTTCAGCAATGGAAGCATTAGCTGAGCTTATTTAAGTTAATTGTTCAAATGGAGATGCTTGAAAACAGTTCCTCTAATGCCGCATACACACGACCGGACTTTACGGCATACTTTGCCCGGCTGACTTTTTGACGGACTTTCCGAACGGACTTGCCTACACACTATCAACCAAAGTCTGACGGATTCGCACGTGATGACGTACGACCGGACTAAAACAAGGTAGTTCATAGCCAATAGCTGCCCTAGCGTCGGTTGTTGTCCGTCTGACTAGCATACAGACAAGCGGGCTTTTCGACCGGACTCGAGTCCGTCGGATAGATTTGACACATGTTTCAAATCTAAGTTTGTCAAACTTTTGAGAAAACAAAGTCTGGAGCCCACACACGATCGAATTGTCCGTCGAAATTCAGTACGCCAGACCAAGTATGCCGTAAAGTCCGATCGTGTGTACGCGGCATTACATCCACTGTGTTGCCGGAAGCTTGTAATCTGCAATGTACGCAGCTAAAAGTTTTTGTTCAAAAAGACTTAGCAGAATATAGTAGGTGCTGTTCCAACAAGTGGTTGCATCTTGCTGCAGTCGTTTCAGTGGCATTCCAAACTGTATCTGCAAGGCCTGTAGTCTACTGACAGCCAGGCGGCGCAGCTCTCGTTCTGGGTGGGCATCATATGACTTCCTCCCAGAACGACTGCTCTTGCGCGCCCCAGTCAGACACATCGATCTGCTTAAACAGCCTCTGACGGAGGCTCTTTACCATGTGATCAGCCATGTCCAATTATGGTGCGTCTGACAGACCACCTGGGTGGCATACCTGGACCACCAGGTATGCCACCCTAGACCATCAGGGAAATGCCTATCAGTGCCCGTCAATGCCCATTGGTGCCGCCTATCAGTGAAGGAGAATTTGTTTACAAAATTTTATAACAAACTTATTTTTTTTTTTTTTTATTTGTTTTGCAAAGGATTAAAACTGCAGAGGTGATCAAATGCCACCAAAAGAAAGCTCTATTTGTGGGAACAAAATGTGTGTTTGGGTACAGTGTAGCATGACCGCAATTGTCATTTAAACAGCACTGAAAATTTGGCTTGGGCAGGAAGGGGGTGTAAGTGCACTGTATTGAGGTGGTTAAAGAGGCCTACAATTTTTTTTTTTTTTTTTTTTTTCCTTTTTGATACTATATATGATATGGTGCGCTGACTCAGCAATCCCTCATTCACAGCCAACTGTAGCGTGTGTGCCATACACAGTATGCTTTTAGGCTCCATTCACACTAGCACGTTTTTTGATGCATTTTGCAGAAATGCACGGGAATTTTTTAACATGGGTTCCTATGGAACATGTTCACATCAATGCCTTTTTGTTTCTCTGCATTTTTGGAAAGGGTCAGGGACTTTTTTTCATGCAAAATGCAGCGTTTTGCATGTAATAGAATTCAATGGACAAGCATCAAAAACGCAAGTGCACCGTTTTTGCACCGTTTTTGCACTTTTGGAAAGGGTCAGGGACCTATTACATGCAAAACGCTGCATTTTGCATGAAAAAAAGTCCCTGACCCTTTCCAAAAATGCAGAGAAACAAAAAGGCATTGCACCGTTTTTGCTTTTTTTTTTTTTTTTTTTTTTTTTTTTTCTTAAGACTGTAAAAAAAACCTAAAAAAAATAAATAAAACGCTGCTCAAAAACGTGGCAAGCATTAAAAAAAAACCTCCAACGCTCAAAAGCAACATGCATAGGTGTGAATCGAGCCTTAAAGCTGTGTTCTGCACAAAAAAAAAAAAAATTAAAAGCCAGCAGCTACACATACTGCAGCTGCTGGCTTCTAACAATAGGACACTTGCCTGTCCTGGAGCCCCGCAATGTCAGCACCGCAGCTGATGTTTCCATCAGCTGTTGGGTGCCGCCACCACCATTGCGGGTAAGGTAAACATGGCAGTGTAGCCTTATGGCTTCACACCGGGATCCCTACTGCGCATGCACAAGGCCCTGCTCCTCTCCCCCTACTGGCCCAGCGACAGGGGGAGGATGGAGCCCTGGGGTCATGTCACGGGCCGCAGCCCGGACTCTTGTGCGAACAGGATACCTGTCAAGGTTATCCTATCCCCCCTCTCCCCCTCTGTTGCCACAATTGGCTCTTTTCGGGTAGAGGAGACAAATGAGCGGTAGTTCCACTTTTGGGTGGAACTCCACTTTAAGTTCACTATCTTCCATAGCCTTTGCCATGTTCCATGCATTATCTCGGACAATCGGTGCACTTTAGACTTCTCAGTGTGTCAAGCATGGTTTTAAAGCATCAGATATTGCTGCTGCAGTATGCGATCCAGCAAACTCGCGTGTGTTCAGTAGGATGTTTTGAAATTTTGGCATCTATGCTGTCAGATTAAGCATGCTAGTTGGACTGACGTCTGAACTCAAAATGTCGGTAGTAAAACTGATTGCTGTGATGTCGGTAGTCATGAGCTCATGAATGTGTTTTGTAACAATTCAGTTAGACTGGTATCTCCAAAGTAGCATCTGCTTGGTAGTGAATAACGCGGCTCAATGTTGCATGAGCCTACGGAATCCAATGTCCTCCACAACAGAGAATGGTTGGTCGTCTAATGCAATAAATTCCATAATTTTCTCTGTAATGCAAACTAGCTTTGGAACTGTCATCTTGTCATTTATTTTTATTTTTTATTTTTTATTTTTTTTGTATTCTGATGACTTGTTTTCAGGTGATGTATCAAACCTGTTTGAAATGCCTTGGCACTGTACCTCTTGAAATTTCTGCTGAGCAAAGACTACGGATTGCAAATTTGGGGTCTATCAGAAACTTTTAAATATTTCCACACTGCAGACATGGTCAACCTTTGCCTGTAGCGCAGAAGAATGGCATAGCATGATCTATAGTGAAATCTGAGGGGGGAACTAAATCCATTTTTAAAACTAAACCTCAGGCAGCTATAAAAAGCCTAACCAATCTTTTTAACAGTGCAGCTCTTGCCATACAAGGTAGTTATGTCTGCACTGCAGTACATGTTGTACCAAAGTGTATATATGTATGTGTATATTCTCGCATGCTGTATATTACCACTAGCATTTTTTTAAAAAAATCATGTCGTTGTAGTATAACATACTGAACGCTATCTCTTGTAGTTGTGGTCACAGCCATCTAAAAGGGTCCCAACTGCGTTTCAAGCACAAGGAACATGCTCTCGACTTCAGCATCCACCCGCAGAGAGTGCTCCCAACTCCAGCATCTTAACCACGAATGTGCCGTAACATGCGAGTGATGTCATTCAGTGGCGCGTCCACCACTACTGCCCATGCACTATTTTTAAATGTGTTCAATAGTATGTATTGCCCAGTAAGCTATGATAACCCCACCAGTTGGGCATCCTTGTTAGAGGCAGAAAATTAAGCGCAGACCTTGAAGTGTAGGCACTTTTCAATAAATCCACTGCAGTGATGAGGCTTTGTAGCTGCCCTAATCTCAACAATGCAGTTCCTTGTGCTGAAGTTTTGGTGGCAGGCTTCTGGCCTCAAAAATATATGGCAGTTGCCCTAAATCCCCCCCCCCCCCCCCCCCCCAAACAGTGTACCCTACACTAAAGATTAGGACACTTATTTAAATCTTTGCCTAAGGGTGCATGTGTACTGTTGCAGTTTTGTCAACGTTTGTTGCAATAAGGAAGCCTATTTGATTTGAATGGACTGCCAAGGCTCCAGAAACTGGACCTCAATGTACAGGAATGTCACGGAGCGTCATTAGTGTTGTTAAGCCGAGGTCCCTGCATTCATTATCTGATCTCCCACAGTACACAGACCATGGAAACACAATTTAAATGTATACTGCTAAATATATTTTCTCATCAGCAGTATAGCAGTCTTGTGACTTCTATGGGTGTCTGGTTAACGCTTGTAGAAAGTGTTTTGATGGTCCCCTGATTGTCCTTTGAGGCTGCAGAACCCCTGACCTTCTGTCTGGACAGTGCTGATTGGCCCTGTGCCAATCACATGCACTCTCTCCAAGAAAAACCTCTAGCAATACACACCAAACTGAGCATTTGCAGAGTGCCCCCAAGGCTCTGTACTATCAAGAGATGGCTTGATGACTGGAAGATGGGATCACAGTGAGTATATAATCAGCATGCTTTACTGCATATGCAGACTGCTTCTACAGGCAAAACAACTCCTGTAGACTTTTTGCCAGTGTGCATGGAAGCTAAATTCAATTATGGTGGGGCTTTTTTTTTTTTTTTTTTTTTCCCCCCTGTACAAACCCCAAACAGAATCCATTGTTGCTGTTATTGTGCATTTATCCTGTTCTGCTAGAACAGAGTCTATAATGCAGGATTAAAGAACATTACCTGGTTTTGTCCTGCCTTTTTCAATGTGAAAATAATATCTACAGTAAACCACTTTTTTTTTTTTTTTTTTTTTTTTTTTTTTTTCCTGTCTAATTTCATCTGTGCATAATTTGAACTTTCATTGGCTACAATGAGATTCCAGAGCTGACTATTCTAATTATGCCCAAATCCAGGGTAGCTGCCGGTAACGGCACAGGGCCCTAAAGAAACGGCACATGCCGTCATTTCATCAGAGCGCATGCGCCAATGACTTAACCACTTGAGGACCAGCCTCGTTTTGGGTTTTAGGTGTTTACATGTTTAAAACAGTTTTTTTTTTTTTTTGTTAGAAAATTACTTAGAACACCCAAACTTTTATATATGGTTTTTATTCTAACACCCTAGTGATAAAAATGGAGGTTGTTGCAATACTTGTTTTTGCACCGTATTTGCGCAGCGGTCTTGTAAGCGCACGTTATTTGAGAAAAATCCACTTTTTTTTTTTTTTTTTAATAAAACATTATGAAATGTGTTACGCCAAGTAAATTGATACCCAACATGTCACGCTTCAAAATTGCGCCCGCTCGTGGAATGGCGTCAAACTTTTACCCTCAAATCTCCATAGGCGACGTTTAAAAAAAAAAAAAAAAAAAAAAAAAAAAAATTCTACAGGTTGCATGTTTTGCGTTACAGAGGAGGTCTAAGGCTAGAATTATTTCTCTCGCTCTACGGGTGCGGTGATACCTCACGTGTGGTTTGACCACCGTTTTCATATGCGGGCGCTACTTGCGTATGCTTCTGCGCGCGAGCTCGTCGGGAAGAGGGTTTTAAAAAAAAAAATAATTATTTTTACACTGTTTAATAAAAAAAAATTGTGTCACTTTTCCTATTACAAGGCATGTAAACATGCCTTGTAATAGAAAAAAGCATGACAGGACCTCTTAAATATGAGATCTGGGGTCAAAAAGACCTCAGATCTCATATTTACACTAAAATGCAATAATAAAAAAAAAAAGGAAATTGAAAAAAATATGCCTTTTTTAAGAGGCGTGGGCGGAAGTGACATTTTGACGTCGCTTCCGCCCAGTAGTGTCATGGAGACGAGTGGGCGCCATCTTGGCCTCACTCGTCTCCAGGCACAGAAGGGAGACGGATGCGATCGCCTCCGCCGCTACCGATGGCTCCATGAAAATGGTGATACCGGGGTTATGGCAGCTAGCTGCTGCCATAACGATATCCACTGCCAAAGTTTGGACGTACATCAGCGTGCAGCGGTCCGGAAGTGGTTAATTGCCGTTGTATACTGTAAATATCTCAAGCGGCGGATGTTTAGGAGATATTTATAGTACCTATAGGCAAGCCTTATTATAGTAGGATAAAAAATTATCGGCGCAACATAATGGACTAAATGCATGATACCTGTGAACAAATGAGAATCTCCTATGTAAAATTGCATAAACTTGCACAGGATTATATTTTACATAAGAATTTTTTTTTAATTTGTTCACAGGTAACATGCATTTATTCTATTAAGTTGCGCTGATCATTTTTTATCCTACACCAATTTTGTGCACTTTATACACTTTAGGTCTAGCTGCAATTTTTATTAGATCAGTTTGATTCACTTGATAACGCGAGGGACTACACTGTTTTTAAGCCTTATTATAGGCTTAACTATAGGTACAAACGAGTAGTATACAAGTTTGTTCATTTTTTAAATTTTAGTTGTAATCTCATGTATATAGGCCTCTACCTCTATTTAGTCAGCCTGTAATTGTCGTCATAAGTATACCTCAACTATGAGCGACAAAATGTGGAAACAAATCCAGACAATCACATTGTCTGATTTTTGAAAGAATTTATTTGCAAATTATGATGGAAAATAAGTATTTGGTGAATATCAAAAGTTCATCTCAATACTTTGTTATATATCGTTTGTTAGCAATGACAGGGGTCAAAAGTTTTCTGTAAGTCATCACAAGGTTGTCACACACTGTTGCTGGTATGTTGGCCCATTCCTCCATGTAGGTCTCATCTAGAGCAGTGATGTTTTGAGGCTGTGGCTGGGCAACACGGACTTTCAACTCCCTCCCAAAGGTTTTCTGTGGGGTTGAGATCTGGAGACTGGCTAGGCCACTCCAGGACCTTTTAAAATGCTTCTTACGAAGCCACTCCTTCATTGCCTGGGCGGTGTGTTTGGGATAATTGTCATGCTGAAAGACCCAGCCACGTTTCCATCTTCAATGCCCTTGCTGATGGGAGGAGGTGTGCACTCAAAATCTCACGATACATGGCACCATTCATTCTTTCATGTGCATGGATCAGTCGTCCTGTTCCCTTTGCAGAGAAATGGCCTCAAAGCATGATGTTGCCACCCCCATGCTTCACAGTAGGTATGGTGTTCAGTTGCAACTCAGCATTCTCTCTCTCTCTCTCCTTCAAACACGACGCGTTGTTTTTCTACCAAACAGTTCTACTTTGGTTTTATCTGACCATATGACATTCTCCCAATCCTCTTCTGGATCATCCAAATGCTCTCTAGCAAACCTCAGATGGACCCTGACATGTACTGGCTTAAGCAGGGGGACACGTCTGGCACTGCAGGATCTGAGTCCCTGGCAGCGTAGTGTGTTACTGATGGTAGCCTTTGTTTCGTTGGTCCCAGCTGTCTGCAGGTCATTCACTAGGTCCCCTCGTGTGGTTCTGGGATTTTTGCTCACCGTTCTTGTGATCTTTTGACCCCTTGGGGTGAGATCTTGCGTGGAGCCCCAGTATCAGTGGTCTTATGTCTTCCATTTTCTAATTATTGCTCCCAAAGTTGATTTCTTCACACCAAGCTGCTTGCCTATTGCAGATTCAGTCTTCCCAGCCTGGTGCAGGTCTACAATTTTTGTTTCTGGTGTCCTTCGACAGCTCTTTGGTCTTCACCATAGTGGAGTTTGGAGTGTGACTGTTTGAGGTTGTGGACAGTTGTCTTTTTTTATACTGATTGGCACCTGTTTGAACTTGTTATAATACAGGTAATGAGTGGAGGACAGATGGGCCTCTTCAAGAAGAAGATACAGGTCTGTGAGCCAGAAATCTTGCTTGTTTGTAGGTGACAAAATACTTATTTTCCACCATATTTTGAAATAAATTCTTTCAAAAATCAGACAATATGATTGTCTGTCTGGATTTGTTTCCACATTCTGTCTCTCATAGTTGAGGTATACCTATGACAATTACAGGCCTCATCTTTTTATGTGGGAGAACTTGCAGAATTGGTGGCTGACTAAATACTTTTTTGCCCCACTGTAGCTTGGTCACTTTTTTTCTCCATATACATGTAGAGCGTGCTTTTTAGCAAAAGTGAGGATAACTGGGGGTTGAGGTGAACTACAATGCTGATAAAGGGTGCTTGATTCTTAATGGTCCTATGCAGGTTTTTGTTTTGTCAAGGGTGCTGTGGTTCGATAGCATGGACAGCATGTTATATGAGAAAGTGTGAGTGGGGTGTGTGTATAGTGGTGGTGGTGTGTTTGTGTTTTTTTTTTTTGTTTTTGTTTTTGTTTTTGTTTTTGTTTTTTTTGTGTCTTACTGTATTGGCATGTTTTTGTGATATACATTTTTTTTTTTTTTTTTTTTTTTTTTTTTTAATAGGTTTGGCTGTTTCTGACGACATGGAGATGAAAGGTAAGCTATTACTTTTAATTCCTAACCCGGGAGAATCTACTCCATTTCCCTTTATCCACACCACTTCAGTTGGTATGGCACACCTATCGTTGTGATGTGTGCATTGTCAACTGAACCAGTTTCAGGGTCCTGCCCCTGATTCTTAGTGCTAATAACCTTATAGCAACTGTAGTTTTTAAACTCCCCTCCCTTGGCATTTGAATGCTTATCTGCATCTCACTGAAATTTTACTTGGTTACCAGAATGCCGAAGTTTTT
Organism: Lithobates clamitans; assembly: GCA_037952925.1. Lineage (NCBI taxonomy): Eukaryota > Metazoa > Chordata > Amphibia > Anura > Ranidae > Lithobates > Lithobates clamitans. Next base: position 8,415,964 of record JBBGZY010000327.1, read on the forward strand.
CTCAAATCAATAAATGCATGCACTAAGGTGTGCAGAACCCATCTTGATGCACGTTTTGGACCCCTTTCAGACTGAGGTGCTATAGCGCCAAAAATGGCACCTGTAAAGCACCTCGCCTTTCACTCCAATGTTAAAGCCCTAGCTCAATTTTTTTTTTTTTTTGGGTAAAGAGAATGCACTTAATGGGGACCCGGAAATGACGACTTCCCTTCCGGTTCAACAACTAGAAGGGTGGACATGTGTCTGCCTTCTACCCGGCGGCACTCACTGTGCCTGTCCCTGCAGATGAGCAAGCAGAGCCTGGGATATATAGTGGGGGCGTGCACGTTGTCTGAAGAGTTCGCGGGCGCCAGGACGAAACTTGTCACCCCGGTGACCTGGTGCCTGTCAAAAATCAGGGCTCGACAAAACCCAGTGTTTAAAAATGCAATTATCACACAAAGATGTGTGTTACCATGGGTTTCGGTGCTTTTCCGTTTGTTTTAATGGAAAACTCATAGGCATGAATTCAGTATTGGTATGTCATCTGAACTGGGTTGCCAACCACCAAGGGCTTTTACTGACAACAATTTTTACAGATAAAGCAATTTTTTTTTTTTTTTTTTCTGACTTTGTACAGATAGTGTGTGTGTGTGTGTGTATATGGACTACTAGCATACACTTCCCCTCCAGTGATGGTTACCAATAGTACAAATAGCTGTGTGAAACATGTGTATAACTTAGAAAATCCCCGAAACCTTAACCTTATGGCACACTTTAATACACATAGAGGTTAAGGTTTTTGGGATTTTCTAAGTGTTATACACATGTTTCACACAGCTATTTGTACTATTGATAACCATCACTGGAGGGGAAGTGTATGCTATTAGTCCATATACACACTATCTGTACAAAGGTGGGGTATCCCCACTGTTGGGTCAGCACGCCGGCTTTCCATCTCTTCTTCTTCTCTTTTTTTTTTCCCCCAAAAAATATACTTGTTCATGCCCAATACAATTTTATATATAGGGAGCGCCGTAACCCCATTATCTATCGGTAATTGTTAATGCAGGAAACATGTTTCACTTCCCGAAAACCCCTCTCCTGCTCTGTTTCCACTTTTTATTGGAATTCTCTAAAAAAAAAAAAAAAAAGCCTGGGCTATGATTACTGTACTGTACATTCCTTGGTTTCTTTTCACACTGAGGTAGACTCTGATGGCAGATACATAATCTTGAATGCCTCCATCAATCCAACTATGACCATTGCCAATATTTACACCACTAATGCCAATCAAAAGTGTTTCTCTAAATCCTAAATGGGAATTTTTTTTTTTTTTTTTTTTTTTTTTTAAGGCAAGGCTCCATAATGTGTCAATTTTTAACCAAATAGTAGATCAAACTCTACCTGTAAATGCTCCACTGCTCTCTCCTCCCCATTACACTTGCACACGCTCGGATAAATCTGTTTAACTGACAAGTATACCCTGAACTCGGTCCAGTAAACTAAAATCAGACTTATGTGGTGTGACCACGCTCCAATTTCAATGAAATTGTATCCAGCTCCTCACGTCAAGTGGGAGCTCCACTTTTGGCATGTAACTTTTTTTTTCTTTTTTTTTGGGGGGGAGGAGCAGGTACCTAGTTTTGACAGGTACCCGCTTCCGCTTGGGTCGTCTAGGCGATCCAAGCGGAAGTCATCCTTATCCTCATCCTTTTCTCTGTACCACCAACCTCACCTGATGACTGAGCGGTTCATGAACAACCTACACTTTCACAAGAACAGATGAAATCGTAGAACATCAACATGTGTATATCAACAATTGTTCCTGCTCTAATAGGTCCAATCTATATAAGGGGCAAGACAGAATTCACTGCAGCTATCCAGGTATTAACCATTGATGGAGCAGTTTGTTTCTATCTGCAGAGTATTTCCCTTCCAGCATAATACAAAGTGTAGAAGAGAAACCATTTTAGATGTCTAGTGGCTACAACGTCCTCCATGCTTCCTAGTAGCGCCAAAGCGGGATCTTGCCCAAATGACCAGTCACCAAATATCATATGGAAGAAGGTACTAGGGAAGGATTGGCACTGTGGGCATAGGGGACTAACAACATAAATACCAGCCAATCTAACTGGGGTGTTGTAGGCTCTAATGTAGAAATTTTAATTTGTATAACACGGTCCTTGGCAGAAATCATTTGTGCTAATATAGCTGCCTGCAGAGTCCTCCCAGTAATCCGGGATGTCACCCTTCCATTTGTCTGTTTTCATCGTGGAGGTAGCATGTGCCAAAGGTACAGGGAGGACAGAGGTTTCTCCAGTACTCTTGATGTCAGCAAACGCTCCACCGAGTCAGGCTGAAGGACTACAAACCTGGGTAATTGGGTTCATGCTGCATGCCCAAGCTGATAATATCTAAAAGTAATTGAGACGGGTATATCGCATTTGTCCCTCATCTCTAAGGAGGAGAATCTGCCAGCTGTAAAGATGTTTAAGAGATGTAATCCCCTTAGATGCCCAGAACTGGGGATCTGGCAAACCGAAAGTGCTGAAGCTGTGGGTTACCCCATAGGGGTATATGAGGAGAGAAGTTGGAGTCGGCCTTATAGACCTCCCTAGCCTGTTGCCATACCTCGGTTGTCATCCTCATAGGAGTTGTAACTGAAGTATGAGCCTTGGGCCCCCTGTAAACCAGGTTACTCAAGTCTGCATAGGACTCTAAAATGGCTGCCTCCATAGATACCGCAGGGTTTTGTCTGGGCTGGCTAAACCACCATCGGACAGTCGCCAGCACTGCTACCCGATAGAGCTGGAAATTTGGCATTGTCAGACCCCCTTGAGAGAGGGAGTTTGAGTGTCCTTTTTGCCAATCTTGGCATTTTCCCCGCCCAGACAAGACGCCAGGAAACTATCCAGTCTGCTAAAGACTGATATAGGAATTGAGTGTTCCAAAAAAAGTGGGTAGATCATTTTCAGCAGATTTGCTCTGTCCACAGGCGACAATGGCAAGGTTTTCCAGGACTGACACTTCCTAGTAAACTGGACAATCAAAGGAGCAAGGTTAATGTACCTCCAACTCCCAGTTATGTAAACGCCTCCACCCATAACAACGTGTCATCTGTGTACAGAGACCCTTTCTTGAAGCACCCCAACTGGAATTCCTTTCACTCTGGGTTCCGGCGCAAGAGGATTGGCCAGGGGCTCTATCGCCAGGGCAAAGAGACCTGGAGAAGGGCAACCCTGCCTAGTTCCCCTACACAGAGTGGTTTGTGGTCTACCCCCTTAATCTTACGCTGGCTGTCAGATTTGCATACAAAAGTTTGTATACATGAGAGAACTTGGGTCCAAAACTGAAGCATTCAACACTGTCCATGGAAAAGGCCACTCAACTGAGTCAAATGCTTTTTCGGCATCCAACGCTACCACCCCAGTATTGCCTGCCTTCGCTAAATCTATGTGTAGACAGTCTGCTTATATTAATATCTGTTCCCCTGCCCGCCATGAACCCGGACTGATCAGGATGCGCCAGAGCTGTAATGACTTTATTCAAACGGTTTGCCAAAATCTTTGTAAGAAGTTTAGCATCTGCATTTATTAAAGATATTGGACGGTAAGAGGTACAAAGTTCCACGCTTAGGCACAATGACTATCGCAGCCTCAGACACGTAAGCCGGAAGAGATCTTGCACTCAAGGAGGTTAACATCCTAGCGTGGAATCTCGGTGCAAGGTCTAAAATTACTTTTTTTAATGCAGTAATATGTGACATAAATATTGAAACTACCACTATCTTCTCTATGCTTTCAGAAAATGTTTGGGCATTTTATGTAATCTTTAGGCCTAGCATGTGAAAGGGTTAAATAAGTTCACCTTTTGGGAACATGTTGCATGTTTTTACCCATAAGACTTGTTAAAAAAAAAAAACAAAAAAAAACTGGCTCCTAACTTCTTTTTTTTTTTTTTTTTTTTTAGCTGGCTCCTAGATTTAAAGCAAACTTGTCAAGCCCTGGTATATTTACCATACCAAAGAGGGCAATTAAGAGGTTCATTGTTTTGGCTTTACAATTTAGGTAAAACCAAATTTTTTTTTAATTATAGGCCACCCTTCTGGAAATGGCAAACTGCATACAGAAAATTACATTGAATATATAGAAGGGACATTTCTAAAATAGATTTTTGAGAAAATTACCACTTTTAGTAAATATGAAAAACTGATTGCATTCTCTAGTCGAAGTTGTTAATAATTACAATATATATATTGTTTGCAATGCAAACTAGGTTATTATGCACATTTGTTTTACTACCCTGAATATATTGGTATTTACTTTTGTTGCACTACTCAATTCTGCAATTAACTTTTTTTTTTTCCCCCCAATGTAATTGAGTACATAGTCATAAAGGGGGTAAAAATTGTTAATGCTTGGTTTATAATTCTAAAACATATTTTTTCCTCATACCTGGTTTAGATGGAAGCCATGCATATGATCCAAATTCAGGACAAAACTATCAGCCTGGAATGGGCCCAAATGCAGGATATCCTGTTCCACCGCAGGGTTATTACCCTCCTCCAAATGGATATCAACAGCCTCCCCCAGGTGGATACCAAGGTGGGTGTTGCTCTGTGACTCGATTTGGGATAAAAAAAAATCTAAAGTCATAGCTGGGGGGGGGTTGCTGCTTCATAATGCAGTGTGTCCAGGAAAATCTTGCAAGTATATTGGTGGGAGAGAATGACTGTACAACATGGCTTAGCGTATTTCTTTTTTTTTTTTTTTTTTTTTTTTTTTTTTTTTTTTTTAGGAAAAGGGGGTGAAAATGTTCCTATTCTGCTAATAATTAAGGATTCCCCCATCCACACTGACTGTGTGGAAGGTGGAGTTGGCTTATATATTTTTTTTTTTTTTCCAACCCTCTGGCTAAATTTTTGGGAGTGAACAAACCGCCATTCCTGTCTGGAGGGTTCTTGCTGGTGGTGGACATGTGACCTTCTCCCTTTTTACCAGGATGCAATGCTCACGCCTGAGAGGAAAGTTGCTAGGCCTGAACACATTTGTAGAGGGGAAAATGTCCTTAAACCTTGTAACTGTATGTGTTTTTGAGGCCCACATAGTTGGACAAAATGATGGATTTAAAATGACTTTCTAACAGTTCACTCCCTTTTGTGTTTCAGGGTTATCTAGGGCTGCCCCAAACCTGTCCGACTTCCTGGTTATCGAAAATAAGAACTGTTTATAGGCAGCTTTTAGTCTCTCACATATATTTATATTTATATTTTTTTTTAGTTTGACAATATATGCAGAGAACTCAGCATCTACAGTTACTACTATGCAGTTGTTTTATGCACCTTTTGGGCCTCATGCACACTGCTTTTTTTTTTTTCCCTGCAGCCAGTAAACTTCCCAGCATGTTATCCTATGTGTCCATGCGCACACAGGCTGTTATCAGCAGTTTTTGGCAGAGGCATTTTCTGGCTGGGGAAAAAACAGAACTAGTGGGTTTTGATTTTTTTTTTATTTAGCCATAAGCTTTTGTGAAAAAATGATAAACGAATGCTACAGTTAACGCTACTGGCTTATTTATTACATCCGGTGTGCATGAGGCCCTAGTGTTTCCTAGTCTTGTAGTTTTAATTACAGTCAAGAATTACTGCCTAATGGCTTAAAGTATATTATCCTGTTTCCTTTGCCAGACTGAAGTAATTTCCTGCTCACTCTGTCCAGGCCTAGTATGCTTTTAAAATACTGTCTGGTGGTTCTTACTGGAATAACAAATCCAGCAACACTTTTTTTTTTTTTTTTTTTTTTTTTTCTGCCTAGTCCGATGTAAGGACCTAGTTCCCTGCTGTCATCTCTAGTCCTGCCAATTTTTTATTTTTGTTTTCCCTGATTTTTCTGGTGAGATCTCAAATCAACTGCCGGGCTGGGTGACGGGCTGGACACTTGATCCAGTGGTAACCCCAGGCTGGCGAGCGCAGAAAGGTGAACCATTTTCTAACTTGGACGGAAAGGACTACTTGAGTCGCCAGCAGTTATTCCTGGGGGAATGGTCTCTTCACCCTGACATTTTTCAGGCTGTTTGCCAAAGATGGGGGACTCCATACATAGATCTTCTAGCGTCCAGATTCAACATGAAGTTGGTCAGCTTTGTGTCCAGGACAAGGGATCCATTTGCATGTGGCACAGATGCATCGGTGACCCCGTGGGATCAGTTCTCACTGATCTATGCATTGCCCCCTATTCAGATGCTGCCACAACTCCTTTGCAGAATCAAGCTGGAAAGAAATCCGGTAATTCTGGTAGCACCAGTATGGCCCGGAAGGTCATGGTATGCAGAAATCGTAAAGATGGCAGTGTCGGATCCATGGTTCCTTCAACTAAGGCCAGACCTGTGCTCACAGGGGCCGATATTCCATCCTACTTTACGAACGTTAAATTTTACGGCTTGGCTATTGAAACCCACATTCTGAAGAAACGTGGGCTTTTCGGGTCAGTTATCTCTACTATGATTTAATGCAAGGAAGCCAACTTCCAGATATATCTCTAATCTCTATCTCTCTTATGTTTGCTGGTGTGAATCCGAGGGTTAGCACCCTCGGAGATATAGGCAGAATTCTTGCCTTTCTACAATTAGGGGTAGAGATGAAATTGGCCTTGCGTACTATTAAGGGCCAAGTCTCAGCCTTATCAATCTTATTTCAAAGACCGCTTGCTATGCATTCTTTAGTCCGGGGTTTTTTGCAAGGGGTGATGCGGCTTAATCCGCCAGTTAAATCACCTTTGAGCCCTTGGGGCTTGAACTTAGTTTTGTCAGTATTACAAAAACGGCCATTTGAACCGATACAGCATATTCCCTTAGTCCTTCTGACAAGGAAGCTGGTGTTCTTGGTTGCTAAATCCTCAAGGAGGGTTTCGGAATTGGCTGCTTTCTTGTAAAGAGCAATACTTGATGATTCATGAGGACAGAGTGGTATTGCGCCCTTGTCCAGACTTTTTTTTTTTACCAAAAGTGGTTTCAGGTTTTCACCTGAACTAAGATATTGCCCTGCCATCGTTTTTTCCAAAACAATTCCAGGGAATAAAAGTCACTACGTTGTCTTGATGTGGTGAGAGCAGTGAATCTATTTAAAGACAACTGCTCAGATTCGAAAGACTGATGTCTTATTTATTCTGCCAGAGGGTCCTAAAAGGACAGGCAGCATTGAAATCCACTGTCGCTAAGTGGATTTGGGAAGTTCTAATTCAGACTTATGATTTAAGGGGAAAGATTCCTCTTTTTCAAGTCAAAGCGCACTCTACCAGGTCGGTTAGTGCTTCTTGGGCAGTGTGTCACCAGGCCTCCATGGCTCAGATTTGCAAGGCCGCAATTTGGTCTTCAGTACATACATTCACAAAATTCTATCAGGTGGATGTAAGGAGGTATGAGGATATCGCCTTCGGGCGCAGTATGCTGCAGGCAGCAGTATAAGCCAAAGTCTGGGGGCACCCTGTGGGTTGTCTCTCCCTCCCTCAAATAGCATTGCTATGGGACGTTCCATTAAGTTATTAGGCTCTGTGTCACATGATGTACGATAAAGAAAATAGGATTTTTATAACGGCTTACCTGTAAAATCCTTTTCTTTTAGTACATCATGGGACACAGAGGTCCCTCCCCTCTTTTTGGGGTTTAGATGTATTGCTTTGCTACAAAAACCTAAGGTACTCCTGGAAGGAGGAGGAGTTATATAGGGGAGTGAACTTCCTGTATTGGGTATACCAGTGTCCATCACATGAAGGTGCCCTATAACCCATTAAGTTTTATTATTTGGGTTCTGTGTCCCATGATGTACTCCCAAGAAAAGGATTTTACAGGTAAGCTGTTATAAAAATCCTATTTTTTTTTTTTTTTCGTCCCTCAGGGTCCACTGACAAAGGCTCGAACGTCTTTCAAGCCCCCCTTGGAAGGCTCCAAGTGACCCTGGTCGGGCAAACCAAGAGCAGCTTTCTCCAGACCCCCAGATAAGACTCCTTCGGCATGAAGAGGTGCCCTCCTGCTCAGTCTGGGTGGGGGGGGGGCTCTTTGCTGGTTTCTGGGCCCGTGGACCTCTCTGATAAACAAGTGGGTCCACAAAGTGATTCTGTGGGTTACAAGATCGAGTTCCAGACTTCCCCCAGCATATTTTTCCCCATTCATCTTTCAGGACAGCACCATAGAGAGAGACACCGGCTCCTCCCCTCTTAGGAAACACCGCCTTCCAATTCAATATTTAAATCTCATCCTCCCAACGGCCCCTCAGTTCAGGTGTTTCCTCCGGTGGGGAGACACTGCTTGGGAACCGAGGCGGATCAGTCAGGGAGGCTGAAGCCAAACAATCTGTCTGTGGAAGAGGGGGAGTCGGGTCTCTCTAGCTCTTTCCCTCTATCATTTTTTATTCAGTCAGGTAAAGGCTGGGGAAGCCATACTTACCTGTTTTTAAACTGAATTAGCGCGCCTCAGCCTCTCTTGGAGAAAGAGACAGCTAAGGGGGTCTGTATTTCTTCTGCCCAGGGGGGCGCTGTGGGAAGTGCCTGAGTCTCTCCTGCTTGCTCAAGCAGCCAGCGTCTGAAGCTCTATGGCCGGGTCGGATGACGGGTGACGTCAGTTCCGGCGAGGGCGAGCACTTCCGACGATTCCGCGTCTTCCGGTTCCGGACGCGGAGAAAGAAAACGGACCGAGCGTTCGGCTGGTGCGACCCTCTTGCTTTGCTGTAGAGTCAGCTATCGGGGGAAACGATCAACCACCATCCTCAGCGGACATGTCGGAGACAGAGGTCTCTAGAACTGCTCCAGGAGACAGTAGCACCAGCCATGCTAAGGTAAGTGGAACCCTGGGGTGGTGTTCCCTTACCTAAATCCCGATAGCTTCACGGGTGTTCTCCCCTCACTGGTGGTCGGGGGGAAGGGGAGTGTGTCTGGGACCCTGGTGGTGGTTGGTCCTGGGGGGGCACTCCTGGTGGTCCTCTGTAGAAGCACTGGTGGGATTGGGCATTTATGGCGACTCTCTCTCTCTTTCTTTTTCAGAAAGCCACAGAGAAAAGCAAGTCGCCTCATGGTTCAAAGAAAAAATGCCCCTCTTGTAGAGTTAGTATGGGGGAATCCTGGACTAAGGCACTTTGCAAGGAGTGCATTGATGGATTAGTCAGGGAACAGGCAGCAGAACAGAGTACAGATCTTGCTGCATCCGTCAAGGAGCTTTCTAGCACCTTTCAGTCCTTTAAAGCACTCTTTTCTAGCTTCCAGTTGCCGCAAGCCCAAAGCAGTCCTTTACCAGTGCAGCAGAGTGTTACACCTAGCCCAGTGGATACTCCCTCTGTTAGTGGAGAGAGACCAGGGGGCTCCAGAGTGGATATTGAGGAGGAGCCAGATAGCACCGCTTCAGATTCTCAGAGGGAATCGGATGTGGAGGAGGTGGATGGGGAATCCACAAAAACCTCTCGCTATAAGCTTTCCCTGGACGAAGTGGAGGAGCTCTTGGGAGCTATTCACACCACTTTGGGTATTCAGGAAGAAAAAAAGATGTTATCGCTCCATGACCAAATGTACAAAGGTCTTGGGGAACAAAAAAGGAAGGATTTCCCAGTCCATGATGTATTGGTTGAGGCCATAAAGAATGAATGGAAAGATCCTGAGAGAAAACCTTTCTTTTCAAGGGCTTTGAAGTGAAGGTTTCCTTTTTCAGAAGGGGAGTCTCTAGTCTGGAATAAGACCCCTAGGCTGGATGCTGCTTTTTCTCAGGTTTCCAGGCAAACAGATCTGGCCTTCGAGGACATGGGGGTTCTTGCAGACCCCATGGACAGAAGGATGGACTCTCTCTTAAAGAAGTCCTGGGATTCATCACAGGGGAACCTTAAGCCTGCCATGGCGGTCACAGTAGTGGCCCGCAATATGGAATATTGGCTTACGCAGATAAAGGCGCATATTGAAGCAGGAACGCCAAAAGAGACTATTTTGGCTTCCTTCCCCATGCTACTTAAGGGTGTAGCGTATATTGCGGACGCTTCCGCCGAATCAGTGCGCATGTCCGCAAGGTCTTCAGCCCTCACTAATTCGGCTCGAAGGGCTCTATGGCTTAAGACGTGGCAAGGAGACAGCGCGTCTAAAGTTAAACTCTGTGGAATTCCCCTCACAGGAGATCTCTTGTTTGGCCCAGGTTTAGAGACAGTTTTAGACCGGACGGCCGATAAGAAAAAGGCCTTTCCCATTCAAAAGAAATTTGGGGAGCAGGCTAAAAGAAAGTTTCGCCCTCAAAGAAAATTTGAAGCCCCAAAAGGAGAGCGGCAGAAAAAAGCTTGGGGGCAGAAGGGCAAGGGGCGGGGAGGGGCGATTTTTCTCCCTCCTGAACAGCCCAAGAAGACCCAATGACGGGGTAACCATGGTGGGAGGAAGATTGGGGGCCTTCCTCCCACAATGGGAGATGATCACCTCCAACCAGTTTGTGTTAGGGATCATAAGAAGAGGTTACCAGCTAGAGTTCTCAGAACCCCCTCAGCACAGACTTCTGGTCACCGAGCTGCCAAAGTGTGCAGAGAAAGCGTCAGCTCTTCTATCCTCCCTACAGGAGTTAGAGGAACAAGAGGTGATAGTGAGGGTGCCTGTAGAGGAGACAGGCAGAGGCTTTTACTCCCACATTTTTGTGGTCCGCAAGCCGTCGGGAAAATTCAGACTTATCATGAATCTGAAGCCTCTGAATGTCTCAATCACCTACAGGAAATTCTGGATGGATTCTATCTATTCGGTGAAAGCGCTTCTTCCCCCAAATTGCTTCATGGCGTCAATAGACTTAAAGGACGCTTATCTGCACATTCCAGTCGCAGAAAGTTACCAGAGGTTTCTCAGACTGGCGGTGAAAACTGGGGAAGGAACGTTTCATCTACAGTTCAAAGCACTCCCCTTTGGACTATCCTCTTCCCCCCGCATCTTCACCAAAGTGATGGTGGAGGTCCTGGCTTTCTTGCGGCTCAGAGGCATCTCTGTAGTCGCGTACCTGGACGACCTGCTCCTGTTTGCTCCTTCCCCGGAGCAGTTGTACCAGGATCTTCAGGTAGCAAGAGACAGCTTATAAAACCTGGGATGGCTCTTGAACCTGGAAAAATCCAGTTTGGTTCCGGCCCAAAAGGTCACCTTCCTGGGCTATGTACTGGATTCGACAAAACAAAAAGTGTTCCTTCCAGCAGAAAAAATCCAGAAGGTGGACAGAGCAATATTACTGCTCCAGGGCAGCAGTCAGATCTCAGTAAGGAAAGCAATGTCAGCGCTGGGCTTACTGACTTCCACGCTTCCGGCAGTTCAGTGGGCAGGGCTGCACTTTCGCCCCCTACAGCTGTTTATTCTGAGTGTCTGGGACCACAGTCCAGCATCTCTGGACTCCCTTATATCTGTGCCAAGTCAAGTCAAAAGGTCCCTCTGGTGGTGGAGGAAAGGGTCCAATCTCTCACAGGGTCTGGAGTGGGTTCTTCCAGTGGCCAGAACGGTTACGACCGATGCGAGCGGCACAGAGTGGGGAGCACACCTAGATTCCAAGATGATACAAGACACCTGGAAAAAAGAAGACGCAAAGAAGTCCTCGAACTGGAGGGAACTGAGAGCAATAGAGTTGGCTCTCAGAGCTTTTCAGAAAGAACTCCTGGGGCAGCATGTGAGGGTCCGTTCGGACAACTCATCAGCAGTGGCCTACATCAACAGGCAAGGGGGAACCAGGAGCAAATCCTTGTGGGGTCTGGCAGAATCCATCTTCAGGTGGGCCGAAGGGAGCATTCTCTCTCTTTCTGCAATACATCTGAAGGGGGAGCAGAACCAAGTGGCAGACTTTCTGAGCAGAAAAATGCTGAAGGAAGGCGACTGGGTCTTGAACCAGGACATCTTCGAGATGATTACTCGGAAGTGGGGGGTTCCCTCTGTGGATCTCTTCGCCTCAAAGGCAAATGCAAAAGCTTGTCTGTTCTTTTCCCTAAGCAGAGGGGACGGAGCAGCCGGGGTGGATGCACTAGCTCAGAGCTGGCGTTTCTCAAGGTGTTATGCCTTCCCCCCCCCCTCCCGTAATGATTCCAGCAGTTCTAAGAAAATTTCGGTCAGAAGACACAACCCTCATTCTGATAGCACCACACTGGCCAAGGAGGCCGTGGTTCTCTCTCTCTTGAAGAGTCTGACAGTGGAACCTCCCTGGATTCTGCCTATCCAGGAGGATCTTCTCTCTCAAGGCCCAATCTGTTGCCCTCAGGTGGAGCGATGGAACCTCGCAGCGTGGCTACTGAGGAAGAATTGCTGAAGGGCAAAGGTTTCTCGGATCGGATAGTAACAACTCTACTAAATTGCAGGAAAAGAGAGACGCAAGCCATTTACCTAAAGGTGTGGAAACGCTTTAACAGTTGGTGCACAGAAAGCTCCTTCGATGTACGAAGTTCTGTAGCAGTATTAGAGTTTCTGCAGGCAGGAGCGGACAAAGGATTAGCCCTTAGCACCTTGAAAGGACAGGTATCGGCACTAAGCGTTTTCCTGGAAAAGCCACTAGCTATAGATCCTTGGGTAGCTAGGTTTTTTAGAGCTTTAGGCAGACAGAGGCCTGTTAAAAGTTCCCCATTCCCAGTGTGGGATCTTTCCTTAGTTTTACAGTCTCTTACAGGGGATCCTTTTGAGCCGTTGGAATCCTGTACCTTGAAGTTGATTACCCTCAAAACGGTGTTTTTGGTGGCGATCACCACAGCAAGGAGAGTAAGTGAACTCGAAGCCCTTTCTATTAGGGCGCCTTTTTTTCAGGTTTTTCCGGACCGTTTGATTTTTAAAACGGATCCGGCCTTTTTGCCAAAAGTGGCCTCTAGTTTTCATAGGGGCCAAGAAATTATTTTACCTACCTTCTGTTCGAATCCTGTGAGGGAACAGGAGCATATTTTTCACAAACTGGACGTTAGAAGGTGCGTCCTTCAGTACTTAGTACGAAACAGTTTAGGAAATCCGATTCTTTTTTTGTATTATTTTCAGGGGCTAGGAAAGGGTTCAAAGCCTCTAAACGATCAATAGCCAGATGGTTAAGGTTGGCCATTAGCCAGGCCTATGTAGTCGGGGGTTTGGAGCCCCCGGAGGGTATTAAAGCACATTCCACCAGGGCAGTGGCAACTTCTCAAGCAGAGTGGGCTGGTGCTTCTCCGGAGCAGATCTGTAGAGCAGCAACGTGGTCCAGTTTTTCCACGTTTGTGAAGCATTACAGATTGGACCTGCTGTCAGCCAAAGACCAAGCCTTTGGGCGTAAGGTGCTGCAGGCAGTAGTCCCTCCCTAAGGTAAGGTGCTCGCTTATCCTCTCTATGGTGCTGTCCTGAAAGATGAATGGGGAAAAATGGAGTTACTTACCGGTAACATCCTTTTCCAGGAATCTTTCAGGACAGCACTAGTACCCACCCAGGTTATTGATCATCTATGAGAACTCATCGCATGAGAACGTCAGGTAAGATAAAGATTTGTATGACGTATTCTTGTGTCTCCCCAGCTGGCCGGAGGAACTCGTGAAGAACTGAGGGGCCGTTGGGAGGATGAGATTTAAATATTGAATTGGAAGGCGGTGTTTCCTAAGAGGGGAGGAGCCGTTGTCTCTCTCTATGGTGCTGTCCTGAAAGATTCCTGGAAAAGGATGTTACCGGTAAGTAACTCCGTTTTTCCCACTTCCGTCTTTCAGGACAGCACCATAGAGAGGACAGCACCATAGAGAGACCTTGGCTCCTCCCCTTCTGAGGAAACACCGCCTTCAACTTTAAGCTTTAAATCTCACCGCTCTCCCCCGGCCCCTCAGTTCTGGTGTTTCCTCCGGTGGGGAGACATCGCAAGGAACCAGGGCCGCACAGCTAGGGAGGCTGAGGCTAAAATGCAGGCTGAGCAAAGGGGGGCGCGCTCTCTCTGGCTCTCTCCTGCTCATCTTTTCTAGGAAAGCTGCAGTCTAAGGGGCTAGTGTGGCTGAGTACCTTTTTAGACTGCACATCACGCTCCCCCATCTTCCCTTAGCGAAGTTGCAAGCTGGGGGGGTCCGTTTTTCTCTTGTGCCTAGCGGTGGCATAGGCGGAGGCACAGGAGACCGCCCTGCTTGTGCAGCCAGCGTGGGAGCTCTGAGCGCTGGGTCGGAGGACGGGCGACGTCATTTCCGGCGGAGGTCAGTGTTTCCGCCTGACCCGTGACTTCCGGTTCCGGTCGCGGTGATGAAAACGGACCGCGCGTTCGGCTGGTGCTGCCTCTGACCTGCTGTGGTGACAGCGCACAGGGGCTTGGATCACCACTGTACTCTAAGGAGATGTCGGAAGCAGAGGCTTCAAGAACCGCTCCAGGAGAATCCTGCACCAGCCACTCTAAGGTAAGAGGAACCCTGGGGTGGTGTTCCCTTACCGCTTCCTGTAAAGCTCCACAGGTGTAGAACTCCCCCTGGTAGTGAAGGGGGGGAAAGGGTTGTGACTGGGTCCCTGGTGGTGGTCGGTCCCGGGAAGTGCACCCCTGGTGGCCCTCCGTGGTAGTGCTGGTGGAAGTTTGCTGATTGCTCCCTACTTTTTAACTTGTTTTCCAGGGCAAAGCTACAGAGAAAAGCAAGTCGCCCCACAGTACCAAGAAGAAATGCCCCTCATGTAGAACCACAATGGGGGAATCTTGGTCTAAACCCCTCTGCAGGGATTGTATAGAGGGGCTAGTAAGGGAGCAGTCTGGAGAACAGTCTTCAGATTTAGCAGCGTCCGTTAAGGAACTCTCCAATACGGTGCAGACCTTTAAAACATTGTTTGCCAGTCTTCAGTTGCCACAGCCGCAGGTTGTTTCTCCACCAGCACAGCAGAGTGTTCCTCAATCCTTAATGGATGCTCCCTCGGGAAGTGGAGAGAATCCAGGAGGTGCCAGATTCGAGGTTGAGGAAGAGCCTGATAGCGGGTCCTCAGATCCCCAAGGGGAGTCAGAGGGAGAGGAGGTGGAAGGGGAATCCACAAGATCCTCTCGCTATAAGCTTTCCCTGGAGGAGGTGGAGGAGCTCCTAGGAGCCATTCATACCACCCTAGGAATCCAGGAGGAAAGGAAGAAACTTTCACTCCATGACCAGATGTACAAAGGACTAGGGGAACATAAGAGGAAGGTGTTCCCGGTCCATGAGGTCTTAGTCGACGCCATAAAAAAGGAGTGGCAGGACCCCGAAAGGAAGCCTTTCCTTTCAAAGGCACTTAAACGTAGGTTCCCCTTTGCTGAAGAGGAGGCGCTGGTATGGAACAAATCGCCCAAGCTAGACGCAGCCTTTTCGCAGGTCTCCAGACACACTGACCTGGCCTTTGAAGACATGGGGGCACTCCCAGATCCCATGGATAAAAGGATAGATTCCCTCCTGAAAAAATCCTGGGACTCTTCCTTAGGAAACCTTAAACCCGCCATGGCGTCCACGGTGGTGGCACGAAACATGGAGTATTGGCTAACGCAAATTAAGGCACACATAGAGGCGGGTACGCCTAAGGAAACAATCCTATCGTCTTTTCCCATGCTCCTTAAAGGAATAGCTTACCTGGCAGATGCTTCAGCTGAATCGGTGCGTATGTCTGCAAGGTCAGCCGCATTGTCCAATTCGGCAAGAAGAGCCTTATGGCTTAAAACATGGCAGGGAGATACCGCATCCAAGGTTAAACTTTGCGGCATTCCTCTCACGGGAGACTTGCTTTTCGGGCCAGGTCTGGAAGCTGTATTGGATAGAACGGCTGACAGAAAAAAGGCATTTCCTTTTAAAAGAAAACCGGCAGAGACTAAAAGAAAGTCTCGGCCGTGGAAGAAATTGGACCCCCCAAAATCTGATCAACAGAAAAAGGGGTGGGGACGAAAAGGGAAGGGGCGTGGGGGGGCTATTTTTCGCCCTCCTGAACAGCCCAAAAAGACAAAGTGACAGAATAACGGTGGGAGGAAGACTGGGGGCCTTCCTTCCACAGTGGGAGATGATCACCTCCAACAATTTTATTTTGGAAGTCATAAGAAGAGGCTACAGGTTGGAGTTTGCAGAACCTCCACCATGCAGACTCCTGGTAACCACGCTACCGAAATGTGCAGAGAGGTCAGCGGCTCTCCTTTCCTCCCTCCAGGAGTTGGAGGAACAGGAGGTGGTAGTTCGAGTGCCAGAAGGAGAGACGGGCAGAGGCTTTTATTCCCACATTTTTGTGGTGCGCAAACCCTCGGGGAAGTTCAGGCTCATCCTGAACCTGAAGCCTCTGAACGTCTCTCTCACCTACAGGAGGTTCCGAATGGACTCGATCTATTCGGTAAAGACGCTCCTTCCTCCAAACTGCTTCATGGCATCGATAGACTTGAGGGACGCCTACCTGCACATTCCCATTGCAGATCAGTGTCAAAGGTTCCTCAGGCTGGCAATAAATACCAGAGAAGGGACCTTTCACTGGCAGTTCAGGGCCCTTCCCTTCGGGCTATCCTCTTCCCCCCGCATCTTCACCAAAGTCATGGTAGAAGTCTTGGCTTTCCTACGGATCAGGGGCATTTCAGTGATCGCTTATTTAGACGATCTACTACTTTTTGCCTCTTCCGCGGAACAACTGTCGCAGGACCTGCAGTTGACAAGGAGCATCCTAGAGGGTCTAGGTTGGCTCTTAAATCTGGAAAAGTCCAATTTGATTCCTTCGCAAAGGGTAATCTTTTTAGGTTTCCTGTTGGACTCAACAAAATAGAAGGTCTTCCTGCCTATGGAGAAAATCCAGAAGGTAGACAGGGCAATGTTGTTACTCCAGGGCAGCCAACAAATTTCAGTAAGAAAGGCTATGTCAGCCTTGGGGTTACTGACGGCAGCACTTCCAGCAGTCCAGTGGGCAGGTTTACACTTTCGCCCGTTACAACTATTTATCCTGAACAGTTGGGACCACAGTCAGGAATCCTTGGATTTCCTGATAACGGTACCGGACCAGGTCAAGAGATCCCTATGGTGGTGGCGGAAAGAAGCCAATCTCTCACAGGGTCTGGAATGGGTTCTGCCGGTGTCCAGATGCGTCACGACCGATGCAAGTGGCATGGGTTGGGGGGCGCATATGGAGGACCGGGTGGCTCAGGGAGGCTGGCGGAAGGAGGACGCAGGAAGATCCTCCAACTGGAGGGAGCTGAAGGCAGTAGCCTTGGCACTCAAAACCTTTCAAAGGGAACTTCAGGGACAGCATGTGAGAGTCCGGTCGGACAACTCCTCAGCCGTAGCCTACATAAACCGGCAGGGGGGTACCAGGAGCAGACCTTTGTGGACCCTGGTAGAAAGCATTCTCAGATGGGCCGAAGTAAACGTCCTATCCCTCTCGGCAGTACATCTGAAGGGAGAACAAAATCTGGTGGCGGATTACCTCAGCAGGAAACGGCTGAGGGAAGGCGACTGGGTTCTGAATCAGGGGGTTTTCGAGGCAATATCCCAGAAATGGGGAAGGCCATGCATAGACCTCTTTGCCTCAAGAGAGAACAGGAAGGTGCATCTCTTCTCCCTAAACAGGTGGGATGGAGCTCTAGGGATAGACGCTCTGGCTCAGAGTTGGGCTTTCGACAGGTGTTATGCCTTCCCCCCACCTGTACTAATCCCAGCCGTCCTAAGAAAATTCCAATTGGAAAATACAACCCTCATTCTTATTGCGCCACATTGGCCCAGGAGGCCTTGGTTCTCCATCCTGAGAAGTCTGGCAGCGGAACCCCCCTGGCTTTTGCCAGTTCAGGAGAATCTCCTTTCCCAGGGACCAATCTGTTGTCCCCAGGTGGGGAGATGGAGCCTCGCGGCTTGGCTACTGAGGAAGAATTGTTGAAGAACAGAGGTTTCTCAGATAGCTTAGTAAAGACCCTCCTTAACTGCAGGAAAAAAGAGACCCGGGTCATCTACCAAAAAACGTGGAGGCGTTTTAATAGCTGGTGCACAGAGACTTCTTTTGATATTCACAGCTCTATAGCGGTCTTAGAGTTCCTGCAAGCAGGGGCGGACAAGGGATTAGCCCTTGGCACCCTGAAAGGGCAGGTTTCTGCCTTGAGTGTGTTTCTGGAGAAACAACTAGCCGCTGATCCCTGGATCATTAGATTTTTTAAGGCATTGAGTAGGCAGAGACCTCTGAAGGTCCCCCCCTTTCCCAATGTGGGATCTTTCCTTGGTCCTACAAGCACTTACAGGGGAACCCTTTGAGCCATTGGAGACATGTACACTAAAATGGATTAGCCTCAAAACGGTGTTTTTGGTGGCAATCACTACGGCAAGAAGAGTAAGTGAACTCGAGGCCCTCTCCATTAGGGCCCCCTTTTTTCAGGTATTCCCGGACAGGGTAATTTTTAAGGCCGATCCGGCCTTCTTACCGAAAGTAGCCTCGGTTTTTCATAGAGGCCAGGAAATTGTTTTGCCCACCTTTTGTTTGAATCCTGTGAGGGAACAGGAACATAAGTTTCATAAACTAGATGTAAGAAGGTGTGTCCTGCAATATTTGGAGGATACAAAACCATTTAGAAAATCTGATTCCTTTTTTGTGTTATTTTCAGGAACCAGAAAGGGAGGCAAAGCCTCGAGGCGCACTTTAGCTAGGTGGCTAAGGTTAGCTATCAGTCAGGCGTATATAATTAGCGGATTGGAAGCCCCTAAGGGTATCAGGGCACACTCCACAAGGGCAGTGGCGACCTCTCAGGCCGAGTGGGCTGGTGCGTCTCCGGAGCAGATCTGTAGAGCGGCAACGTGGTCTAGATTCGACACGTTCGTGAAACACTACAGATTGGACCTTCTGTCAGCAAAAGACCAGGCTTTTGGGCGTAAGGTTCTGCAGGCAGTAGTCCCACCCTAAGGTAAGGTGCTCGCTCATCCTCTCTATGGTGCTGTCCTGAAAGACGGAAGTGGGAAAATCGGAGTTACTTACCGGTAACGTCCTTTTCCAGGAGTCTTTCAGGACAGCACAGTTACCCACCCTATTGTAGGGATATTCGTGAAGGAGTTCATCGCAGAAGAACGTCAGGTAAGATCAAAGTTATTATGACGTGTTCTTGTGTCTCCCCAGCTAACCGGAGGTCCTCTTGAAGAACTGAGGGGCCGGGGGAGAGCGGTGAGATTTAAAGCTTAAAGTTGAAGGCGGTGTTTCCTCAGAAGGGGAGGAGCCAAGGTCTCTCTATGGTGCTGTCCTCTCTATGGTGCTGTCCTGAAAGACTCCTGGAAAAGGACGTTACCGGTAAGTAACTCCGATTTTTCCGTCCAACATGCATCTGCTTCCGGACCGCTTTTTAGCCCTCCAGGGCGTGGTCCAATGGGTGATTGTCCCGGTGTCGGAACGTTTCCAGGGCTTTTATTCAAACCTGTTTATGATCCCCAAAAAAGAGGGTACGATGCGTCTGATTCTGGACCGCTATGTGCGGGTTCAGAATTGAGTCCATTTCCATTTACATCTCCATTGGGGGGACTTTCTTGCCTCCATCGACATCAATGATGCCTACCTGCACATATGATTTGTGCACAGCACCAGCGGTTCCTCTGCTTTGCTGTGGGAGAGGAGCATTATCAGTTTGCGGCGTTACCCTTTGGTCTCGGCTACGCTCTTCGGGTCCTCACCAAAGCCATCTCTGCCGTTTACATTCCGGGGGTGGACAAGTGGCATGCGGATTACCTCAGTCGCCAAGTATTGGACCAAGGGGAGTGGTCCCTTCATCAGGAGGTATTTCAATAGATCTGTCTACGCTGGGGATCTCCAGAGGTAGATCTGATGGCATCCTGAATCAACAAGGAAGGTGCAGAGGTTTATGGACAGGTCTCGGGACCCTCTGGCAGACGCCTCAGACGCTCTGATGGCTCAGTGGGGCCAGTATCGTCTGATCTACGCCTTTCCTCCTCAAGCTGCTTTTGCACAGGATTGAGGGCTAAGGCATTCCGGTCAGTGTAGTGGCCCCGGACTGGCCTCGTCGGTCCTGGTACGCAGATGGCTGCCTCTCAGGGAGGATATACTATCCCAAGGGCCGATCTTCAACCCTGCTTTTCCGTCGCTGGCTTTAGCGGCATGGCTGTTGAAATCCAGGTATTAAAGGATAGGGGCTTATCTGTGTCAGTGATTCCAACACTACTCAAAGCTAGGAAGTCTACTTCCAGGAAGGTCATGTGGAAAGCGTACATTTCATGGTGTGAGTCAGTGGGGTTTCGCCCATGTTCCTTTTTTGGTGGCTTGAATTTTGACTTTTCTTCAGAGGGGCGTTGAAAAGCCTTGAGTACTGTCAAGGGCCAGGCGTCGGCCTTGGCGGTTTTCTTTCAGTGCTCCCTGGCTTCGCATTCCCTGGGCGTACCTTCATTCAGGGAGTGCGACATGTGGTTCCACCAGTGCGATCTCCCTTGCCACTGTGGGACTTGAATCTGGTATTTTCGGTTCTACAGAAGCCTCTATTTGAAAATATTCGAAATTCCCCTGCTCAAGTTATCACAGAAGGTGGCCTTCTTGGTGGCTATTACTTCTGCTCGCAGGGTGTCGGAGTTGGCAGCACTAGCCTGTCGGACGCCCTACCTGGTGATTCAAAAGGACAAGGTGGTGCTTTATCCTTTTGTCCTTCATTCCTTCCAAAGGTTGTCTCTGATTTTCTATTCAAATGAAGACCTTGTGTTGCCTTCTGTGTCCCAGGCCACAACATCCGAGGGATTGCACACCTTAGATGTGGTACAGGCAATCGGGGTGTATTTGGCGGCCACTGAGTCCTTTCGAAAGTCAGACTCCCTGTTTGTGATCACAGACGGACCAAAGAAGGGGCTATCTGCTTCTTCTGCGACCATTTCTAAATGAATCGGACAGACGGTGACTCAGGGTCGGGTTCCTCCCTTCCGGGTGAAGACGCACTCTACTCAGGCGCTGAGTGCCTCCTGTGCCTTCCATTGGGCGTCAGTGACGCAAGTTTGCAAGGCGGTCACCTGGTCGTCGGTGCATACCTTCACAAAATTTTACAAGATGGGTGTGCTGGCATCTGTGGATGCTGCTTTTGGACGCAAGGTTCTGCAGGCTGCGGTCTAGAGGGTCCCCCCCCCCCCCCCTCTATGTCAGTACAATGTGTATTGATGACTTTTTTTTTTTTTTTGTACATGTAGAGAACATTCCAAGACCAGATCTGTGGTTGTGAAACTAATCTCATCTATTTGGACTGATAGTGCTGTGCTTTTACAAGATAATGACTTTAATGCACAATAGGAAAACCACCATAATTAGTAGCTAACCTTTTCCATGCGAGGAGGTCTTGTAATGGATACATGCAGCTATGCCATTAGGTTATGCTTTCATGAGAAGAGCAAATTTTAAGACTCTCCATAGATTTCCTGTCCTACCTCATCAAATGAAGACAAAGCAGATTTATTGGAAATGCCTTCAATGGGGGGGGGGTGCCCTCATGAAATGAAAGGTGACATCTGTGTAATATGGACGTATGAGAATGATGCTTAGTCTGTAGCTGTACAGTGAGGCACTTAACAGTGCGTGGGTTTTTTTTTTTTTTTTGGTCCAGTTTCTATTCAGTGTCTCCCTGGTAAGATTTTATTCATGTTCGATTACTTCAGGCTGGCTGCTTTTGCTGGTATAGCTATATAAATCATTAAAAGGTGCCTATACTGTTTAACCAATTCAAAACTGGGCACTCCCCCCTCCCCTTCTGCCCAGGACATTTCAGCTTTCAGCGCTGTCGCACTTTGAATGACAATTGCGCGGTCATGCAACACTGTACCCAAGCCCCCCCCACAAAGAGCTTTCTTCTGGTGTTCTTTGATCAACAGTAGGGTTTTTTATTTTTTGCTAAACTAAAGACCAAAAGGTGTTTCTGTTTTGGGTTTTGTTTTTTTGTTTTTTTTTCCCCCTCCTGCACTGATATGTAGAATTGATGGGCACTGACAGGTGGCACTGGGGGGGCAGCACTGATTGGTATTGTGGCACTTCCTGGTTCACGCTGCGATTGGTCACAAGCCTCTGTCAGAGGCTCCTTACCACGATCGGATATGTGGTGCGTCAGTGATGCACTGCACCACTGATTGCCGCGCTGTGGGCACATGCCGGTATGTTATCCTGCTGTATGTCATATGACGCCCAGTCAGGATAACTGAACCACTGCCCGGCCATCATTCTGCTTTAGGCTGGGTGGGAAGCGGTTACAATCCAGTAATACATGGTCTTGCTCTGCACATGCTCATACTCTTTATTTTTAGACACTGTTGAATTTGTAGAGGTCGATCTGCTGACAGCCTTAAAGCAGAATTAAACTCTTTTATAGCCAAGACAACTGCTTCTGCTTGATCTGGAACTGCAATGGTACTGCACATGTGATCAGTTATGATACTAGTCGTTTGACAGTGTGGTATAGGACACAAGCAAATGTGACGGTGTGCAATCCTGGCATTCCAGGAATGTCACTTGCACTGGAAAGATTCCCAGCTTAAGTAGAACAAAAAAAAATCCGCTACAGATGCTGTAGCTGCTGGATTTTAATATAAGGACACTTGCCTGTCCAGGAAGCCGACCATGTCTGCACCCAAAGCCGACCTGTCCATCGGCTCCGTGTGCAGGCGCCAGCATCCTTACTAAGGGAAACGCAAAGTGAAGCCTTGCGACTTCACGGTCTGTTTCCTGCTGTGCATGTGCAAGTCACACTGCGCTTTTCTGAATGGTCCCGATGTCTTCTGGGACCTGTCTCCCAGAAGGCGGAGGAGGGGCTGGACATTGGGTAGATCACTGCATATGAATGCGGTAATCTTACCCCTGAAGTGGGAGCAGATACTTGGTTTTGACAGGTATCTGCTCATCCCCCAAAAAGTGGGGGTGGGGTGGACGGTGTGAACAAGCTGAGCTTCCACTTATGGGTGGAACTCCGCTTTAAGTTGGATGTAAATTTTAGAATTCATACAGTATGTTCTTGTAGAACTACCACTAGCTGATTTAGCTGATCACTTCAAATTGCCACAAAATCGCGTGCGGAAAGCAGAAACAGATCAAAGCAAACTGCATAGGTATGTACTGAGCCTTATGCTGGCCACACCGATCAATTTTTAGACCAGAATATTCAGACGAAAAATCTTTGTACATTCACTGAATGAAAAAATGTTGTTGGAAATTTTTCACTTGTGTTTTAACATTCGGTTTTTAAAACAAATGTAATTTCTGAACGAAAACCACATACACTGTCTGAAAATTCCTTTTGACCAAGAAGTTTTCCTGTCACTGTGGTTGAAAATGAACGTCGATTTGACCCTACTAACTTAGAAAATGGAGCGTTCCTAAAATTGCTTTTTTTTTTTTTTTTTTTTTTTAACCACTTGCCGACCGCGCACGCCGATGTACATCCTAACTTTGCCGGCGGATATCGTTGATATGGCAGCAGCTAGCTGCCGTATCCTCGTTTTTGTGCGGCGGTCGGCTACAAGATAAAAGTGGTCTCTGTGGCAAATTCGCTGCGAGATCACTTTTATCATATTTAAGAGGATCTGTCATGCTTTTTTCTATTACAAGGGATGTTTACATTCCTTGTAATAGGAATAAAAGTGACATAAATTTTTTTTTTTTTTTTAACAGTGTAAAAATAAAATCATATAAAATAAAAAAAATTCTTTTTAAACGCCCCGACGAGCTCGCGCACAGAAGCGAAAGCATACGTGAGTAGCGCCAACAAATGAAACCGGTGGTCAAACCACACATGTGAGGTATTTCCGCGATCGGTAGAGCGAGAGCAATAATTCTAGCCCTAGACCTCTAATGCAAAACATGCAACCTGTAGAATTTTTTTAAACGTTGCCTATAGAGATTTTTGAGGGTAAAAGTTGACTCCATTCCACGAGCGGGAGCAATTTTGAAGCGTGACATGTTGGGTATCAATTTACTTGGCATAACATTATCTTTCACGATATAAAAAAATTGGACTAACTTTACTGTGGTTTTTATTTTTTTATTTTTTTTTTTATTTTTGTTTTTTTTATATTCAAAAAAAATGATTTTTTTTCCAAAAAAAGCAGGCTTGTAAGACCGCTGCGCAAATACGGTGTGAAAAAAGTATTGCAATGACCGCCATTTTGTTCTCTAGGGTGTTAGAACCCCCAAACATTATATATTTTTTTTTCCTAAGTAATTTTCTAGGAAAAAAAACTGTTAAACATGTAAACACCTAAATTCCAAAACGAGGCTGGTCCTTAAGTGGTTAAAGGAAGACGGTTTGTTTGTTTTTGTTTTGTCTTTTATAAAAAAAATTGATCGGAGTCTGATATTTACCAGATTCACCCTCTAATAGTGTATACAGTATATATCTCCTCTAGGGCTCAAACAGCTAATCAATTATGAAATCGATTACTATTTTCATAATCGATTAATCAGCCAGCCGATTAGTTGGCCTGCATACAGAATGCTTTATTTGTTTACATATTAGGAAATGCAGTGCAGCACACATACAGCTCAGTACATCATCCATATATGCCAGTAAGTGCCTGAACTTGTGAATGTGTGAGGAGCAATGGCTCATGGGACATGTAGTCCTGGGCAGGAAGTGAGTGGTTCTAAAGGCAGAAGTTTTCTTTACCTTGCTATTGGGGCACTCTATACTGTACTTAACGCACAGCAAAAAGCAGTGTAGAAACAGATCAAAAGCAAACTGCATAGGTGTGTACCAAGCCTTATGCTGACCACATGGATGAATTTTCAAATGAGAATATTCATATGAAAATCTTTGTACAGTAGGTGACCGCGATATTGTGTCAATCTCGGCGAGATTTGACACCTGCGAGCTCCGTCGTGGGAGCCAGCACCGAGATGGCTCACTCATCGGGAAAGGAAAACTTTTTTTTCCTTTCGTGATGAGCGACAGGCAGTGCTGACAGCTGTCTGGTATAAATCCTGAGGGGGAACGCCGCGGCAAATTTTAAATGAAAAAAATGGCGTGAGTATATCTCTTATGTCTGTTGTTTTTAGAGGTTTAGATATTTTGCTCCTTAACCATATAGTTGGTTATTTATATTTACTACTGTGTATATAGATAAGAATAAATTGCGCTTTTTTTTTTTTTTTTTTTTTTTTTTTTTTTTTTTTTAGCTTTACATATTAACTAATTTTATACATCACACTTTTTTGATTAATCGAAACAATCGGCCAACTATTCGATTATGAAAATAATCGTTAGTTTCAGCCCTACTGCAGAGCGATCTCTGCAGCATATTTAGGAAGTACAGAATCGCCTACGAAATATCTAAAGTGGCTGGAGGGAAGCTTCAGAATGGCAAAGATGTTTTTATTGCAAATTGAGAGCAGACTGCAGTTTAACATGGTTCTAAAGACTGAAGGGGTGTGTGTTTAGTTTTTTTTGTTTGGTGTGTTTTTTTTGTTTTTTCTTCATGCATTCTATGCTGTGGATAGCCTCTGCTCTCCAGGGACACTTCTCATTGGCTGAGAGAGCAGCAAGTGCCATTGGCTCCCACTGTTATTCACAGCCAGTGAACCAATAAGGGGAGAGGGGGCTCAGCCGAGCCGTAGTTCTGTGTGAATGGACACACGGAGCCTCGGCTCAGGGGCCCCATATCAAGCTGGGAGCACTCGGCAAGAGCGAGGGGCCTGGGGCACCGGCATGGGAACCGAGAAGAGGATCTTCTGGTTGCTGTATGCGAAGCAGGTAAGTATGACCTGTATGTGTGTGGTGTGTGGTGTTTTTTTTTTTTTTTTTTTTTTTTTTTCTCTTTAAAAAAAAAAATTATACATTTTATACCAAGTACCTGTGGCTAAAAAAAAAAAAAAAATCTACTGCAGAACGTGGCTAAAAATTAAAACCGGAGTACAACATAACAAAAAATGGTTATGGGTATAAAAACAAATCTAATAACCAAGAGTCTTATTTTGATTGGTATGGTATTGTCTGTAACTGTACACTTTAATTTCAACAGGCCCTCCAGGTCAACCCAACTATGGGCCATATGGAGGCCCTCCAGGTCAACCCAACTATGGGCCATATGGGGGCCCTCCTGTACAAAATCAGCCAGTGGGGCCAGGTGGCCCGTCGTCTGCATGGATGCCAGCCCCTCCAGCAAACCCAAACTGCCCACCAGGGTTGGAATATTTGAGTATGGTAAGTGGTTATATTTCCACATGTCCTAGTTATGTGTCATTCTGTTCTTTATGGAAGAGTTTGTTTGTCTTAATGTAAAAAAAATTCTCCATATAAACATGGTCACTCAGAGCTCCAAGAAAACTGCCACGTATATGTCATGGTGCATGGTCAGTGCTGTACTGCACTAAAATATACAGATGTTTAATATCCTTACCACTGAACATATGGTCTCAAAGAATTTCCCTTTTTATAAGCACCCATTGATTCAGTCATTGTTGTCATCGTACATTTCCATCAATTGCTAAACCTATTGCTGTTCATAGTAATATTTATCCTTTAGTTTTGCTACGCATGACATTTGGATCACAAAGCATTTCAGACAGCAGTGAAGGAAACAAAGGTCCACTCAACCTACAAAAATCCCCTTTTACACTCTGCTAGGCACCCACATAATGGCAATAACAAATTACTATTAAGTCTAGCCTGTTTTTTGATTTGCAGATGGGAAGCTTTTGTTTAGATTTCCTGCACCACACCAACAAAAAATCCTCCTGATCTGTGCATTATGGTCGCCCCACAGTATACTATATATGTGCAATGGGGTGCCGTTGGCAAGGCACCCCAACATATAGTATGCTGCCTTGCATTATTGTAACAAGTGTTGTGATTAAGCTCTAATAATGAAAATACTGTGTACCTTTTTGTCTACTCCTGTTGTCTCCAGGACTGGAAGTATTCCCCTTAGACATAGGGTGGATACAAATCAATTGTGTGTGTGTGTGGTATGTTTTTGTGTATTTTGTTTTTTCTCCAAAAGCATTTTATTAAAAATTGATAAAAATCAATCTAAAGATAGTTTTCTTTTGTTACATTAATAATTTATTCAGCATTAAATGTAGCATTAGGCTGTATATTCTACAATATTTGCATTTTTGGTAAACTCATTCAATGAATGCAAGCTGAGATGACATGCGCTGCATTCACACAATGTCACAGTAACCATGAGATTAAACAAAGTTAAGGAATATTCCTTTTATCCCATTTTGTTTTTTGCAAATCTTTGTACACTACAAATTGTATGGTTTGATTGGTTCTGATATTGCTGTTGTACTAACCTGATGGCTTATTGTTCTAAATAGGAAACCTTCATTTTGTTTGCAAATATTAAAGATTCTAACTACCAGCAAGAAACAGTTCTTACATTTTAAAAAGCACCTGTCATTTCAGATCCATCATGGCAACGCCTGTTGGTGGGGCATCCTCTCACCTGCTGCTGCCACATCCCTCACCTTGTTGTCGCATCACCAGCTGTCCCATTAAAGTGAATGGGACTGTCGGTGAGTCAACAGCGGGTCAGTAGGAGCCGTTGGACAGAACAGTTGCTCTTTAAAAGTTATGATTTAAATTGAGTTGATTTTAAATAAAGCCTTTTTTACTAATGATATTTAAGTTGACTTGATTAAAAACAAATCCACCCTGCTTGGACAGCAACAAAAACCTGGCAGATGTTTGAAGTCTCTCCCCCACTCCCACTCTACCAAAAAAAAAACTGGCAATCCAGTTGACCAGATGCATCTCTTCAGATAAAAACATGTTTGATAAAAGATTTAGAATTTAATTGATTTTAGATAATAGTAAGGGCTCAAAGTCATTGTTGCATTCCTGATGCTCACAAACTGCCTTGTATAGTTGTAATATTCTCCATAATTCTCAAAGGAGTTTTATTTTTTTTATTTTGTTGCAGATTGATCAATTACTTGTCCATCAGCAAGTAGAGCTACTGGAAGGTATGCTACATCAACTTTATTGGGTTAATACTTGTTTGAGCGAATTACCACTCCATCGCGAACATTTTAATTGTTAGCTTAGCAGCATTTGGCCATCAAAGTGAAAAAGATGAATTGATAAATTTCAGTTGGTTATCAGTACTGTTGCATAAAAAAAACTACAGTATAGACATATAGCCTGGTGTTGGTTTGCTTTGAACTGCAGGAGCAAGTGAGATCAGCTATGGGGAACCTACACACAATGCTTTATACCTTGCATTTTTACACTAATTTGGGATAACATTTTTTTTTTCTTTCCTGGAGAAATATGATCTTGGGTCTTATGCATGTTTTTAAAATGGTGTAGGCCTACAACAAAGCTTTCCTTCAGCTGAATCGGTGTTTGACAGAAATCCTTGTGTAGGGTTTTTTTTTTTTTTTTTTTTTTTCGATTTCTGGTCATAAATTGCCATTATGGTATAAAGCTCATTGAAGCCTAGCTGTCCAGACCAGATTTAGCCAGCTTTGTGAAATGTTTTCACCCAAAATCATATATTTACAAAAAAAGCAGCTGTTGGTGACAGCACAGGGTTAGACCCAGGAGTGCATGGGTTGCATGCGTGCTGGTGTCTGTTGTGCATGGACAGTGAGGGGTGGTATGATACATTGTTGTAATGTATCATACTGTGGGGTGTGTGGTTTTGTGTTTTTTTTTTTTTTTTTTTTTTTTTTGTTTTTTTGTTTTTTTCCCCCAAAAATATTTAGTAAACTTTTTTAAACCTTTTCAGCTTTGATTGGCTACGAGTCTAACAACAAATATGAAATAAAGAACAGCATGGGCCAGAGAGTGTACTTTGCTGCTGAACAAAATGATTGTTGTACTCGGAATTTCTGTGGACCCGCCCGGCCTTTTGCTATTACCATTGTTGATAATGCTGGTCGCGAAGTAATCCGACTGTCCAGACCATACAGATGTTCTTCATGCTTTTTCCCTTGCTGTCTGCAGAAGGTAAGATAAAATGCATCAAATCCCGTTTTTTTTTTTTTTTATTATTTGTGTAGGGCTATGCTCAAGTCGACACCCCCCCCCCCCTTTTTTTGTGCCTGCCCTTTACAAGTGGCACCACAGTGTTGGGCTCTAACAGTGCTGCCACATACAGTTGTGCTCATAAGTCTTACCCTGGCAGAATTTGAGTTCTTGGCTATTTTTAGGAAAATATGAATAACGCACACTTTTTTTTTTTCACTCGTGGTTAGTGTTTGGCTGAAGCCATTTATTATCAATCAACTATGTTTACTCTTTTTAAATCATCACAACAGAAACTACCCAAATGACCCTGATCAAAAGTTTTTATAAACCCCAGTTCTTAATATCGTGCATTGCCCCCTTTAACATCAATGACAGATTGCAGTCCTTTTGTGGATCAGGCTCTTCTCAGATGGTAAAGCTGCCCATTCCTCTTGGCAAAAAGCCTCCCAGTTCTTGTAAATTCTTGGGCTGTCTTGCATGAACTGAATATTTGAGATCTCCCCAGGGTGGCTCAATGGTATTGAGGTCAGGAGATTGAGATGGTCACTCCAGAACCTTCACTTTATTGTGCTGTAGCCAATGACAGGTCGGCTTGGCCTTGTTTTGGATCATTGTCATGTTGGAATGTCCAAGTATGTCCCATGCGCAGCTTCCTGGCTGATGAATGCAAATGTTCCTTCAGTATTATTTGATAACATACTGCATTCATCTTGCCATAAATTTTGACCAATTTAATTTGTGCCTTTTGTATCTCACACCCCCAAATATCAGCAATCCACCTCTGTGTTTCACGGTAGGAATGATGTACTTTTCATCATAGGCCTTGTTGACTCCTCTCCAAATGAAGCGTTTACGGTTGTGGCCAAAAAGCTACATTTTGGTCTCATCACTCCAAATGACTTTGTGCCAGAAGGTTTGAGGCTTGTCTCTGTGCTGTTTGAAGTATTGTAAGCCGGATACTTTGTGGCATTTGTGTAGTTATTGCTTTCTTCAAGTGCCTCCTTATTGTGCATCTTGAAACAGCCACACGACATGTTTTAAGAGAGTCCTGTATTTCACCTGAAGTTATTTGTGGGTTTTTATTTGCATCCTGAACAATTTTCCTGGCAGTTGTGGCTGAAATTTTAGTTGGTCTACCTGACTGTAGTTTGGTTTCAACAGAACCCCTCATTTCTTTATCGTACATCATAGGACACAGAGCCTCAAGTAATTGGTGGGTTATGGGCCTACCTTCAGGTGTTGACACTGGTATAACCAATACAGGAAGTTGACTCCCCCTATATAACCCCTCTTAAGAGTCCTCAGTTTTTTCCCCAGTGTCTAAGGTGTTGGTCACGAGTGAAGATGTGCTCTGAGGAGCTCCAGGGAGGGATTTATGCTGGATTTAAAAAACCTCCACAACCGGATCCATCTTCGCCACTGAGGCCATAAGATGGTACCTGGGCTTCGCATCGAAGAACGAGATTTTGCCTGTAAGCTTCTCTTTTGAGAGCTGGACCCTAGGAACCAGGGCTCTTTTTGCTTTTTCCATATTACCTAAAGTTGTTCCTGAGGGGTTCTATACAGGTCAAGGAGTGGAACCCCTGTTAAAAAGGGCCCCAGTCTTTGAAGGTTTAACTACGCTGCCCGCCGTGATGGGTGAAAGTTGGATCTGTCTGTTAAATCAGCAGTATCCTGCAGCGAGGATAAGGTAAGGGGAGAAGCCTAGGAACTGTAAAAAGTCCACCTATGCCCTTTTCTCCAAAAAATACATATATAAAATGTAAAACTGTAAGCCTTTTTAAAATGTCTCCTCTAAAGGGAGTATATTACACTTATCTAGTACGATGCCTTTTTCAGCAGCTCTGTGTCTGGCTATAGCAGCTGGTGTGGTCCCTGCAGCCAGAGGGGAGTTCTTAATTGAACAGATGGTGTCCCTCTTCTGAGGGATCTAAAGGGGTTACAGCAGTAGTTTAAGAAGATACAAAACCAGCCATTTGCATTTTTTTTTGTGTGAATTCTTCCTTTAAAACTAGGAGCCTAACAAACACTGCTGATAAAAATTCCCCTCCCCTCTCCTCCTGGAGAGGTGCGGTAACAGCTGACACTTATGTGTAATCAGGTTCTCACCTGAGGCTTAACAGACGCTCTCAGTTCATATGCTGAAAACAGAAGTCTGTCACACTAAGACACAGGAGCGCTGGGCATGTAAAGTTGTGTAAACAGGCATTTCCAGCACAGGAAATATTATGGTACTCAGCATCAAAGGCTGATCCTTATGGTGACATTGTTTTCTTTTGCTAAAACTATTGTTCAGCAAATACCATAATTTGTTAAAGTGCCTCTGCTGTTGTGCTTCGCACATTTGATTTCCAGTGTACCACAAAGGTACCAAGGATTCCACCCCCAGGCGCTGGGAACTCGAGTCATGCCTCCACATTGTCATCCTCTCCGGAGATACCTGACATGGCAAGCCAGGGTGAGTCATTGGAAGCAATTGGTGGTGCAACTGCTTCTCACACTTCAGCCCCTGTGTATGTGACTGAAGATGCATTCTCCTCTGCCCTATTGGGCTTAGAAGGAAGTTTAGCGGCTTTAATTGCATTCTCCATCCAAGAGGATAGGAAGCATGCTAGATCCCCCTCCCCCCACCTCAAACCCCCTTTTTCCAAGGGAACAGTGGGCACAGGATGAGGTGTTATCCTCAGGTGATCACAGGGAAAAACAAGCCAAATTTTTCTTCTGTGGAGGAATGATGAACCTTGATGAACCTTATGCAACCTCAGTCTGACAGATTGATGGTACAAACTCTTACAGAGATGCTTAATTCCACTTTTTATACTACTCCTAACAGAGTAAGCTGAAAGTCCATGCCCCTTCTTTGGTTTTTTAAAAAAAACAAAAAAAAACCCTTTTCCAGCGCTTATTTATGCTGAATGGGATCATCTGGATAAGCATTTTTTCCCTCCAAAGAGTTTCGCAGTTCTCTATCATGGAGGAAAAATTCAAAGATTGGAAAGTACCAGCAGTAGACGCTGCGATTTCCAGCATCAATAAAGATACATAATTGCTTAAGCATCCAACAAATAAGGAGTCTGCATTATTTTGGTTAAAATCCTGCTACCAATGGCGCTATGTTTTGCCATAGATGCCTTTTTAAAAGACCCTATCCACCAGGCATCTCGCCTTGCGCTTGTGCTAAAACACATGCTTAGGACCCTGTGATTAAAAGGGTTGGTCAGCCGAAGCATCTTGCAAAAAAGGGTGTCTGACTTGTTTCCCTTTTCATTGGGGAAGGTTTGGTGAAATACATTCAAATGATTTCTAGCGGTAACCTTCTTTTGTCCAGTAGAAGGTATAAATGTCCTTTAAATAAAAAGTGAAGCCACAACAGCTCACAGGTTAAGTACTCTGACGGCCAGTGCAGCCATGGGAGACTTCCTGACAGACATGGGACCTCATCCTCATGTTGGCTCCTTGTGACCTTGGACAAGTCACTTACACTGATTCCTTCCCCTGCACAGGGCAGCTGCCTGTAGGCAGCGGTGACTGCCTCCACCGTCAGACTCTAGGGCATGATTTCCAAGGAGTACTGTTCAGATCTGTGCGACTTCAAGGTAGTCTCTGCACTACTTTGGTACCACTTTGATGCGACTTGAGGTCCATAGACCTCTATAATACACAGGCATTGTTTCCTGTCGCATCAAAATTGCGCCCTGACATATTCTCGGCGGCAAAAGATCACGGTAAAATCATGCAACTTTGTGGTTGCAATAGTGGAAACTGAGCCTAAGAGGAGAACATTTTCAGCCCCTGTATACATGATTGAAAATGCGTTTTTTCCTCCGCCCTGCAGGGCCTAGAAAAATTAGCGACTTTAATCGCATCCGCTATCCAAGGATGGGAAGCGTGTTAGATCCCCCTCCCCCACCTGAGATTCCCACCCGGGAACAGTGGGTAGAGGATGAAGGATTACCCTTAGGTAATCGGGAAGAAAGGCAAACTGAGTACTCCTCTGCAGAGGAAACAACTAGAGTTGAACTTTTTATTCAGCTTCACAATCTGAGAAATTGCTGGTACAAACCTCTTACAGAGATGATTTGTGCCTCTTTTCAAGCTACCTCTAGTAGAGTCAGCTGATAGTTCTGTTTTTTCTTAGGTTGCTTGGAACCTTCACTGCCTTTTTCATGCATTTCCTGTACATGCACAGAGCCTCGCAGAAATTCAACAGATCCATTCTAGATCTAAAAGAATCGAAATCCGTTCCTGAAGATCCGCTCCTCTCTATGGAGTCGATCAAGTCAGTAGTTTCTATCCTGCAAGGAAGAAAACTCCTGGTGCCTATCGGCATCAGGGATGCATATCTGCATGTCCATATATTTCCCGCTCACCAAAGGTTTCTGCGGTTTGAAGTAGAACAGCAGCATTTCAGTTTATAGCCTTGTTCTTCTTCGGGCTAGCTACAGCACCTCGAGTGTTCACAAAAGTGCTAGCCCCACCTGTAGCCAGGTCAAGGGCACAGGGCTAAAACAGTCTTGGCATACCTAGACATACCTAGAACAATCGCTGTTCGGAGTAAGGTCTACGCATTACAACCGTTACCTGGAAAGGTCTGGGTTGCGTTCTCAACCTAGTAAAGTCTCCATCAAAATTGCTAAAAAAGGTCTGCAGTATTTGGGTCTGGTCATAGATACAGCCCAGAAAAAGGGTCTTCTTGCCCAGAAAAAAAAAACTCCATAAAAGAGGTGCGGATGGTCAGGTCAAAAGTAGGTCCCTCCATTCACCTTTGCATGAAGTTGTTAGAAAGGATGGTGGCTTCATTCAAAGCAGTTCCCTTTGCCCAGTTCCATTTGAGACTGTTGCAAAACAGTATTCTATTTGCTTGGAACAAAACGATCCAAGCTTTGGACTTGCCAATGCGGCTGTCCCCAAGGGTGTCCCAAAGCCTCAATTGGTGGTTAAAGAAGATCCTAAAGGGTAAATCCTTCAGACCACTTATCTGGAAAGTGGTAAAGACAGAAGGACAGTGTTCAAGAACCGAAAGAGCCTTGCCCATCAACATCCTAGAGATTCGAGCAGTGCGTCTGGCTCTAAAAGCCTGGACTTCCAGGTTAAGGGATTGTCCCGACAGGATCCAATCCGTCAATGCCACGGCTGTGGCCTATATCAATCGCCAAAAGGGGCACCAAGAATCTCTTAGTGCAGAGAGAAGTGAACCATATTCTAACTTGGGCAGAAAGAAATATTCCGTGCCCATCGGCAGTCTTCATTCTGGGAATAGAGAATTGGCACGCGCATTGTGCTGCCAACAGATTAGTCCCAGGGGAATGGTCTATTCACCCCGACATGTTTGGGGCTGTTTGTCAAGGATGGGGGACTCCGGATGTAGATCTTCTAGCATCCAGTGCAACATAGTTAGTCAACTTTGTGTCCACAATAAAGGATCCATTCGCATGCAGAACAGATGCGTTGGTGATACTGTGGGATCAGCTTTTACTGATCTATGCATTTCCCCCTATTCAGTTACTGCCTCGACTTCTTTGCAGGATCAAGCTGGAAAGAAAACCGGTAATTCTGGCAGAACCAGCATGGCCCAGAAGGTCATGGTATGCAGAGGTGGTAAAGATGGCAGTGGAGGATCTGTGGTCCCTTCCACTAAGGCCAGACCTGCTCTCACAGGGGCCGATATTCCATCCTACTTTACGAATGCTAAATTTAACGGCCTGGCTATTGAGACCCACATTCTGAAAAGACGTGGGCTTTCCAGGACAGTTATTTCCACTTTAATGCTAGGAAGCCAGCTTCTAGAGCTATATATTATAGAGTCTGGAAAGCTTATGTTTCCTGGTGTGAATCCAAGGGTTGACACCCTCAGATGTATTAAAGGCAGAATTCTTGCCTTTCTACAAGTAGGCGTAGAGATGAAGTTGGCCCTGAGTACTATTGAGGGCCAAGTCTCAGCCTTATCAATTTTATTTCAAACCACTTGCTATGCATTCTTTAGTCCGGGGTTTCATGCAAGGAGTGGTGCGGATTAATCCGCCAATTAAATCGCCCTTAAGCCCTTGGGACTTGAATTTTAGTTTTCAGTGTTACAAAAAACGCCATTCGAACCATTACAGCATATTCCCTTAGTCCTTCTGACTAGGAAGCTGATATTTTTGTTTGCTATATCCTCAGCCAGGAGGGTTTCAGAATTGGCTGCTCTTTCCTGTAAAGAGCCATATTTCATTATTCATGAGGATAGAGTGGTGTTACGCCCTCGTTCAGGCTTTTTGCCAAAAGTGGTTTCAGGCTTTTATCTGAATCAAGATATTGTCCTCCCATCGTTTTTTCCAAAACCATCTTCCAAGGAAGAAAAGTCACTACATTGTCTTGATGTGGTGAGAGCAGTGAAGAGATTTAAAGACAACTGCTCAGATTCCTAAGACTGATGTCTTATTTATTCTGCCAGAGGATCCTATGAAAGGACAGGCAGCATCAAAATCCACTGTAGCTAAGTGGATTCGGCAAGTTATAATTCATACTTTTGATTTAAGGGGAAAGATTCCCCCTTTTCAAGTTAAGGCGCACTCTACCAGAGCGGTTGGTGCTTCTTGGGCAGTGCGTTACCAGGCCTCCATGTCTCAGATCTGCAAGGCCGCAACTTGGTCTTCAGTACATACATTTTACAAAGTTTTATCAAGTAGATGTAAGATGGAATGAGGATATCGCCTTTGGGCGCAGTGTGCTGCAGGCAGCAGTATAATTCCTCAAGGTCTGGGGGAGCCCTACGGGTTGTGTCTCCCTCCCCTCAAGTAGCATTGCTATGGGACATCCCACCAAGTAATTACTTTAAGGTCTGTGTCCTATGATGTACGATAAAGAAAATAGGATTTTTAAATCGGCTTACCTGTAAAATCCTTTTCTTGGAGTACATCATAGGACACAGAGCTCCCGCCCCTCTGTTTTATGGGGTGAGAGTATATTACTTATATTGCTTGGCTACAAAAACTGAAGACTCCTAGGAGGAGGGGTTATATAGGGGAGTCAACTTCCTGTATTGGTTATACCAGTGTCAACACCTGAAGGTAGGCCCATAACCCACCAAGTAATTACTTGAGGCTCTGTGTCCTATGATGTACTCCCAAGAAAAGGATTTTTACTGGTAAGCTGTTTTAAAAATTCTATTTTTCCACTTCTTGATTGGAGATTGAACACTGCTGATTGGCTTTCTCAATTCTCTTTGGATATCTTTTTATATCCCTTTCCTGTTTTATACAGTTCAATTACCTTTTTCCTGCAGAACCTTCAACAATTCTTTTGCTTTCCCCATGACTCAGAATCCAGAAATGTCAGTGCAGCACTGGATGCAAGGGTCTGTCAGGAGTCCAGAAACTCTGACATTTTATATACACACACTAATTACAAGCAAACCGCTCACAGGTGAGGAAGGTTACCTTTTTAATAGCCATTCAAACACCTTTGTGTCAACTTGTGTGCATGTTATCAGGCCAAAATCGCCAGGGTATGTGAACTTTTGATCAGGGCCATTTGGGTAGTTTCTGTTGTAATTATGATTTAAAGAGTAAGCACAGTTGATGATAAATGGCTTCAGCCAAACATTAACCATGAGTAAAAGTTTGTTATCCATTCATATTCTCCAAAAAATAGCCAAGAAATCATAAATTCTGCCAGGGTATGTAAACTTATGAGCACAACTGTATATCCATACAGCTGGATGAGTCGTTCTGTGCTGGTAGGAGCACCCCCAGAGCTGTGACTGCACTGCAACAGACAGTTCTAGGTCACGGTTTACAATTTGGAGTTGGTAGGATGTGCTACCAGTCATATGATCATGGTTACAGCCCGTCAAAGGGATCAGTAAGCCTAGGAAACTCCCTTGGTTAAAAAAAAAAAAAAAACTGAAAAAGCTAGCTCCCATCACCAGAAGGGGGTTAAAAATCACAACTGCATTGGAGGCTCCCAAATTTCTGTAACAATGGGTCCTCTTTAATTGCAATCTGCACTGGTGATTCATCAAGTTTTAAACCGAATTTGCACATAATTGACATTGGCCTCAAACTTTCCTGTCAAGTATAGCTTCTTCATTAAACGAGGTTGCCACTTGTTTGTCATTCCTCCTTCCCTTTTTTTTTTTTTTTTTTTTAAGATTTAACAAGAATGGCATTGTACATGAATTTCATTCACTCGGTAAATATTTGAGATGGATAGATGATTTGTTCAGTGTGTTTGTCTGTTTTTATTTTTTTACATATATACAAATGTAGTTACAAGTGGAGGCTCCTCCTGGAACAACAATTGGCTTTGTGAAACAAAACTGGCATCCATGTTTACCCAAATTTACCATTCAGAATGAAAGGGAGGAAGATGTTTTGAAGATCCAAGGACCATGTGTTCCATGTAGATGCTGCTCTGATGTGAACTTTGAGGTATGCATTTGTGTGGTTTGTGGGTAAAGGTTGGCTTAAAGCAGAACTTCGTCCAATTTTTTTTTTTTTTTCTCTTTCCATGTCCTTGATGCTAATCTCCTACATTCACCAACCTTGCTGAGAAACCGTTATTGCCTGCTGACATGTTTGTAAGACCGCTGGCTTCTATCCCTCTCCTCAGCCAGGTCTGGCACGCCCGATTGTAGTCCTCTGAAAGCCGAGCAGGAGGAAGCGGACCTGTTGGCGGATGGGGTCTCGCAGCCCCCGCTCTGTGCTCTCCATGGAAGTGTCCTTCCCCCTCCCGCCAGTCACCGCCTCCACTCTATCACTGCCGCCCGCCTGCTATCTCCGTGCAGAGCAGGGATGCTTATCAGTAATTTGTGTGTGTGTGTGTGTGTGTGTGTGTGTTGGGTGTTGAGAGCGCCTTTATAGGAACAGTGCGCTGTGGGGCATCAGCGCTCGGTTTTCTCGTATATAATACCGGACACAGCGGGAGATCCCAGTTGTGTATGTACACAAGGGATTACTGATGATCATCCCCGCTCTGCACTGGTGGTCCCTGACATAAGGGCCCGCGGTAGGCAAACTGAAGGTTTTTACCTTCATGCATAGAATACATGAAGGTAAACTTTCAGCCCTTAGAACCACCTTAAGTTTGCGCATAACAGCTTTCAGTTAGTGTGATCAGATTCTTGAATGATGAAGCCTGATTGGTTACTGTGGGTTATTGCACTTTATAAGTTGTGCTCCAAAAAGCACTTTGCTTCAGGTGTCCATGTCGTGTATATGTAATGGCATTTGTTTGAGCGCACTTGTCTGATTCTTTGGTTTCTCCTCAGTTGAAGTCCCTGGATGAAATATCTGTGGTTGGGAAGATTTCCAAGCAGTGGTCGGGATATGTAAAAGAAGCATTTACAGATGCTGACAACTTTGGCGTTCAGTTCCCTATGGATCTTGATGTGAAAATGAAAGCTGTTGTTCTTGGTGCCTGCTTTCTCATTGTAAGTACCTTCTTTACAGTAACTGTGGTTATCCAAGCTTAAGGCAAGGCTTCATATAGACCTCTTGCCATAGGTTCCCTTGAACCAGTGCCATTTTGTACAACCTCCACCACTTAAACAATTTTAATAACTGATGACATTCAGCGTTCTTTATATTCGTGTCATTATATATTTTTCTTAAGGCACTGAGCTAGTTCTAGCATGCGTGACAAGTCAAGCTTTTTATAATTCACTGGCTACGTGCTCAGTCTGGGTTAATGACTTATCTAGGCAATAAGAAAAGGGTTAGAATAATGGTTCTGAAGCCTGAACCAAGTGGCAGCTATGGTGGTTTTCATATTATCCTCACGCGTTTTCTTTGCTGTCAGGGAAGCTGAAGATGTATCCCTCTAAATACAACTTGGCAGACTAAGCATGTTACAGGGCCTTTGCATTGGGATTTTATTTGATTACTTCTGCTTGGCATTTATGGAATGACTTGATGCTTCTCCATAATGAATTGTCTTGACCCTATGTCACATGAAAAGAGACCCACAGAAAAGAGGGGGTGGGTTCTATTGGTTGCCAGGCAGCTTTCAAAGGTTGCTGGAATGCTGTCCTGTTTTTACTATAGTATAAAAAATGCCACTCAAAACCTTTATCTGATGTCTGCTGTGCATGGTGTTGCACAGGTTTAAACCTGGTTTTGGCTAAAACTGGTCAACATTGACAAAAATATCCAGTCAGCTGTCACAATAGCCTGTATAAAGGGAGGACAAGTACAAAAATACCAGCTGATCCCATGAGAAATCCAGTGCTCTCCTAGGTACTCTGCATTGTTCTCTCAGACAATATTATCAGGACGTGTTGGGACTATAGAACACTTCTATGTTGTGGGGTGTTCTGTAGGTCTAACCCACTTTTCGTCCTAGGTTAACAATACTCGTACAGGGAAAACGTTGTCACTCTAGAACAAACTTGCTACTGGCAGAATCACCTGCTGTAAATAAAGACTGAAAATTGAGAACCAATGCAGCTGCTACATCCTAAGGCAGGCAATATATTATGCAATTTTCTTTCATTTCAACCATGGGAAGATTACTAATTTGCACTGACAGTGTAAAAAACCTAGTGGCTAGTGCACTGTACACATGAGAAATGTTTACACGTGTACAGCATACATGGCTTTTTGTTAAGATGTAGATGGCTTCTGAAGGAAGCCACCCAGTATCTGTCTGGTGCTAGGACACAGGCGGCTTCAATAGAGTTCTTTTTGAACTGTGCTTAAAAATGTAAATGATAAAATTGCAGTCCTTTTTAAATAGGACCTCAAGCACTGTGTGTGGGTTTTTTTTTTTTTTTTTTATGAAACGGTCTGCATGGTTCCATACTTTACAACCTGTGTTCAGATTTATTTAAGAAAATAATAAAAATGCTGCATTTTTTTTTTGTCAGTGTGCAGGAGCCCTAATTAGTTGCGAGTACTACATGTTATGTGTTTACCTCTGTGGGAATTTAAAAGACTTGGGATAATTTGAGGTACAGTTACCAGATGCTCCAAGAAAGATTGTGGAAACGATAGTGGAATACAGCCTATGCAGCACTTCAAAACCCCTCCATAAATCTGAATGGGGTAAAGGAAATGCCACACAAATTGGGATTGTTGGGTGATGGCACAAATGGTTACTTGGGTATTTCGATCAGAAAGTAGATTTTAAGCCTGGATGGTTGCACCTTTCCAGGTAATAAAAAAAAATTTGGGTTAAACCTTTAGGAGTGTTTGAAGACCTATGCAAACTGTGTATTTGTTAATCTGTGTAAAAGATGTAGTCTGCTAAACATGAAAAAACACGGCCCAGATCCTGGGTGTTGGGAATGGGGAATACAAAATTGGGTTTATCGGCCTTATATAAAACGTGCTCAGTTACACATTGCATTATTATGTAACTATATTGCCCCCTGCTGGTAATATGTAGTCTTAACATCTGGTTTTATATCTAAAGCAAGAGCAATGTGATAACAGAACCAGTCCACAGTCGGTAATCTTTAACTGATCTAACCTGGTTAAAAAAAAAAAAAAAATGTTTAATGGTCTTTCTCCTGAGAATTTTTCTGCTGCCCTATTTAAGACTACTAAATCAATGTTTTGACAAACTAATATCACTGATCGGTTTAATAGAATATATGGTTACAACATACACTCAAATTATTGGGCTGATTATTTTAGATTTTTTTTTTTTTTTTTTGTAAAACAAACTGTCTCTAAAGGTTGTGGTTTTTTTTTTTTTTGTTTGTTTTTTCCCTCTCCCTACAGGATTTCATGTTTTTCGAACACACTGATAAATGATGATTGAAATGCAAGCAATGGAACATCAAGATCACCAACATAAGAGTCATCTTGCTCTTGTACCTCAAGATTTGGAAAAGCCTCTGTTTTGTACCTACATTTTAGATTTAATAAAATCCATATTTTTTAGTGTTTGGCATCTATGACATGTCAGTTAACTACTTTTTTAGCAAAGTTTTTACATTTGGAAATTCTTAGATTTTAATGTGAAGTTGCTGTTCAAGATGCTGCAGTGACTTGTCAAACACACATTGTAGTATAGTTGTTTTTTGTTTGTTTTACATTTTGATTATTTTCCTCAATGATTTGCCATTGCATTTATCAGGGCATTTTCATTGCAGTGCTACCATCTCTGTAACAGACATTTGTATAGGGAACCTGGGATTTGATTTACTTGGTTATTCATTGCATTAGAATAGTAATATATATTTGGTGATGTCTCCTTTTTATCCCCAGATAAGTGCTATTTTAACATGCATTTCATATATCAAATTTTTAACTTTCAAACGCTTCTTGCAACTATTGACTCATCCTGAAAACTATCTACCTCCATATAAAACGGTGACTATAAGTTAGCATTTTGTTTTAGGGCAATAATGACCACTTGTAGATCCCATTGTCTTGGAATTGTTGTGCCAAAATAAAATGTCCTAGTCGTGTTTTCTGTTTTTGTAAATGTAATTCTGGTAGGTCCGTTAATGAAGAGTCAGTGGTGGAAGCTTTAGCATTACTACTAACACTACCAGCAATAAACACATCCACAAATAGCTACAGAAGTTTATTTTGGGCACTACAATTAATTTTTCCAGCTATGTAATGTGGGTAGGGACACCTGTTTTCCTGCCCCAAGTCCCCTCCTATTACTTGTTGGATATCTTTTTAGCGCTGACTAGTCAAATGCTCTCTGGACATGCCTGGGGACCTTTTTTATGTTCTGATTAGCTCCAAGAAATTCAATTCTGTCTGCATCCAGTGGACAGTTGATACACAAATGATCAGTGCACTTTTTTCATGGAGAAACATACACATCGCACTGATAAAACTATCTGAAGTTTAGAGAGACAGTTTGAGTACATACTGTGTATATGGGCCTGTTTAGGTTTTGCATGCATAAGCGATCCTTTGTAGGAATTGCCTAATGTGAGTAGTGTCTTTTGATTTTGGAGCAGAATGTATATCCAAGAGGATTGTACCAATGGAAAACCAATGCAACTTCCTAGAAGTTTGTGTGGTCTTTGTCGCCTTCAAATGCCTCCTGACTAGTCTCAATTTTTAAACTGTACCCTCCTTTTTTTTTGTGATTGTGACACAGTTAGACGGGTAATGTTGAGGAGCATCAACCAAATCTTTTGCTCAAGCTCTACCAGGTGCTGCAGTTGTGTAAACTGTAGCTATTTTCATTCTTTTTAGAGGAGCAAAGGAATGCCAGTAGCAATTATCTATCCACTATATCTATTTACTAGATGTATTAAAGTACATGTATGTATGAGAAATAACATATTTAGTATCAAACCATTATATTCTCCTTTTTAGTATCTTAAATTAACATTATAGATCTAGTTAAATGTTAAACTGGACTGTAAATGTAAAGGGTTTTTCTGCTTCACATGCTTGAATGTCCTAGAAATTTTGCCTTGGGCCAGCCATACACCGTTTAATTTGAACTGTTAATGGGCAGCCTGAATGTACCCAGTTGATCAATCGATCAACTTTGGTACAACCGACAGCCTGCCGCATTCTCTTGTGATCATCGCCATCTCCCGGCAGGGACGGCTTCGTCCTCCCTCCCCCCACCAAAGACAATTGCTGATTCCCCTGTCAACCCTGCCTGTGTTGATTGGGGGGGGGGGGGGGGGAGAAACCACGTGGTTGCAGGAAAGACATTTGCACCGTGTCTAGGCCTGCCTTGCGCTTTTTTTATTTTTTTTATTTTTTTTTTTCTTCTTTCTCTTCCTCCTATATTTTGTATGTGTTCATTTCACTTTTTTTTTGTAATTTTGTATGTAGCACTTTGGAGTCCCTGGCATTGATGGGAAGAAATTTTATCTACACACCCCAAATCCTGTGGTGAGTTTACAGCCATCACCGCAACCATTGAACTTCTGTTTCATCTTCTGTGTAAACAGGTTCCTGCAGGGCACATCTGATGTTTGTGCAGGCCTGCATATTGGCAGAACCAAGTAATTCAGATTGTCTGTTGGTATCAAAAGGTTGAGCTTACACGGGATGTAAGAAGGAGTTTGCACACCAAGT
This sequence comes from Lithobates clamitans, assembly GCA_037952925.1. Lineage (NCBI taxonomy): Eukaryota > Metazoa > Chordata > Amphibia > Anura > Ranidae > Lithobates > Lithobates clamitans. Next base: position 8,458,758 of record JBBGZY010000327.1, read on the forward strand.
AGCTTCAAGGGTTACATTTTAAAGATTTCCCTTGGTGGGCAACCATTGTAATTGCCATTTGTGAAAAAAAAATCCTGAAAATGTGACCTGTTGGGGTAACTGAAGGACTGGAGATAAGAAGTTCTGTATGATCTGAGTTTTTATTTTCCTATGTTACTTGGACCCATTTTGTTGCTCAAGAAGTAGTCGGAGCAGACCATTCCCTTCTTTAAACTGAACACCGCCCCATCTTCTCCAGCTGATAAAGGCTACACTTATGTGCTTTGACATTTTTGCACAGACCTGACCTGGTTTTTCGGTTTCTATTCCGCCTTTGTAAGGCCCCTTTTTATATGGACAGTTCTGTATCTTGTAAATGCATATTTTTTATTTTAAAATTCCAACACTCCTGGCACAGCTATTTAGTTGCATTCATATTACTGTTTATCTGCATTCAGCTAAGGTAGTAGATTCTTGCCTTTTTTCTATAGCAATGAAATTGTCTATTACAGTTTACTGCATTTTATGTACAGATGGCTGCAATGCATGCTCCTGAACGCTGTCAACTTTGTTTAGGTAAGAAAAAAAAAAATACAAAACCGTTTGTTTTGTAATTGTTGCAAACCACAGGGTGTGAAGGGGGACCATAGGGATGCATTTATCTTTTGGTAGGTAAGTTTCCTCTATCTGCAGCTGAATTTCAACAGCATGTGTGAAAGGAGCCTAAATCATCCAAAGTTCTTAATATTGTAAGTTCCTCGGTAATGAACATTAAAGTGTCTTTTCAGTGCATATAATAACTTTGTTAATGTAATTCTCTTCTGTTACTAATGAGTTTTCTGTAAAACATATATGCAAGTTTTATATTTTTTGTGCAAATGTGAAAAATAAAATGCCTGTTTAATGAGATGTGTGGTGTTTTGGTTTTTGTTTATCTGGAATGTGTGTAATCGTCTGTTTACCATGCTGACTCTAAATGGCGTACCAAAACTCTGACCCAAAACAAGCATGCCTATTATAAAGTCGGTGCCGTGAGAATTCCTATTCTGCATATATGTTCCAGGTCAGTTACTGAGAAAAAAACTGAATCTTATGGATCATAAGTTTTTGTAGGAGAGGTCAATTGCAACCTTCCTAATTCCCAGGGCAGTATTCTTTTTTTGCCCTCTTCTGAGGGTGTGTGGTTTTTTTTTTTTTTTTTTTTTTTTTTTTTTTTTTTTTTCTTCGCCCAGGATAACAACTGTTAAAGCTATGTATACAGGGGTGCTGGCTGTAGATGCACTGCAACCTTAGCGGTTTCAGACATCACAACACATAGAAGCTGTTTTAATCAAAAAATATCAATGAGCTAAAACTGTTGGTAGGTTCTCCCGATCATTTGCTTGTCCAAGCAATGGAAATTGGCTAAAAAACACATGTCCAGCCACTTATCTTTATTTAAAGGTTCACCTCGTAATCATTCCATATCCATGATGAGATTGTACAGACCCAATCTATTCTTATGGAGGATTTACTAAGTGAAGTGTGGGAGGGTTAGATTTCAGGCATCAAATGTGACCTGGTCATGGTTGCAGCAAGATCTTCTCTTCCTGTGCCTTTTTTTTTTTTTTTTTTTTTTGCCATATTTTGTATAGTGTAGTGTAATTTGTCCCATTCTATTGTACGATACCTGGTTGATCCTGCCTGTTCCTGTCTTCCTCTGTTTAAACTGACTATGTTTTATCATGGCTGCTGATCCACGATACTGTGGTCAGTTCATGTGCCCCCATCCTGCTCTCTCCTCTACATCTCCCCCCTCCCCCTGTAATTTCCATAGTCTGTGTGTGAGCCCCTCTCCTCTCCCTGCAGCTGTATTAAGTGCTTGTAAAGTAAAGAAACCTGTATTACTTTGATTCTGTTTTAGGTTCCTGTTCAGTACAGTGTGTGTGTGTGTGTGTTTGTTTTCCTAACGTAATGCTAAATACCTTCTTTGCAGAGCCCTGCTGTCCTGGCATGTGACCTTCCTCTGCCAGCTTGCATTAATCAGAGGGGAATCTCAACCCCTCCCACTGTACTCTGGAAGAAAAGCAGAGGAAGGTCACATAACAGGAGGGTTCTGCAAAGAAGGGATTTAGCTTTATTTTAAGAGAAAACACTACTGAACTGGGACCTAAAACGGAGGATCAAAGTAATTAATGCATGTGACTTCACAGCCACTTGAATCTCTTTAACCACTCGCCGCCCACCCACCGTCAAATGACGGCAGGACAGTGCGGCTCTCGTTCTGGATGGATGCCTCATGACGGTGCGCCCACCGTGCCGTGTTGCTAGGACATGGTGCGACCCCCGATCTCTAAGAGCCGCTAATGCGGCTCTTTAATCATGTGATTGGCTGTGTCCAATCACAGCCGGTCACATAAACTAAGAAGAGCTGATCAACAGCATTTCCTCGCAGGGGGCAGTGAGATGTAGAGTGCCACCAGTGCCAGAAACCCATGCTTGCCAGTGCCAGCAATCTATGCCTGTCAGTGCTGGCTTTCAGTGATGCCCATCAGTGCCACCCATTAATGATGGCTATCAGTAGCCATAAGCGCAGATTATTAGTGCCACCTCATCAGTAAAGGAGAAAAATTACTGATTTACAAAATTTATTGACAAACTAGAACTCCCCCCCCCAACATTTTCAGTCTTATTTTTAGTAAAAAAAAAAAAAGAGCCTGTACTGTCTGGAGTCTTGCCCCCTTCACGGAGTGTACTACTTTCCCAAGTGTATTCCCTTTGCCTGGCAGTACAGCGCCACCCCTTTGGGCAGATGCTGAGGCTGTACCCAGTTCATCTGGTGAAGCACAAGAGGAGAGGACAGATCCTCACTGGTGGTTCCAGCACTAGCTTCCCAACAACCAGGTGCCCTGTGAAAGTTTTCATAGCTACAGTAGTAACACAACTGCTAAATATGATTTTCGCATACGGCAAGAACTTTAGGGCTCGGCAAATGGCCACCCTATTTGTTTGTTTGAACAACCAATCCACATCCAAGGCCCAGCTCTACTTTCCATATGCAAACAAAGTTATGGGGAAACGAGAATGCAATCACAAGATCCTTTTCAATGCTGTCCTGGTGTTTTTTTGATATGGTATGCATAGATTTATAGAATGTTTGTTTGTTTTCTTTCTTTTCCAGACATGGCAAGTCCAGAAAATGTACTGTTCCCTGCACTATACTCTGTAGCAGTTGGCTTGTCCAGGCATTCTTCTGCCATTTTAATCCTCAAACTGTAATGGCAGACTGCTCTTCTGCCTACCTCCCCTTGTGTAGCATATCCCATGACTAGGAGAGGGGGGGAAAAAGACATAACTGAACTGTTAGTGAACAGAGGGTGAGGGGAGTAAATTTAGCCCCAGAGATGCCCTCTATCTTATAACCACCCTACATCCTGGGCTCATTTACACTTGTGGTTGGGAGGCAGAAATACAGATGAGCCATGTTTTTACTCCCCCTCTTAACCTCTATGTAACACATATGTGTGGTAGCTGAGTGGCAAATTCCTATCCTGAAAGCACACTCCCTGTACGCTCCCAGCTCTTGGTCCCTGCTAGTGATGGTTTACAGGACTGTTTCCCAATCGTGTGACCATTTTGACAGCTATCGCAGTTTCACATAAGCCAATCTTTCCCAAATTTAGTGTTCATAACTTTGAGATGCCTAGGTGGGTGGGAAAGGTTTAACCTGCAAAGGCAGCAGACAATGGTGTAAATCTCTCTAGACAATAAGACAGAGGGCACACCAGTCTAGTGAATTATCACACATATATTTATTGAAAAATAAAATAATAAAAATCAAAAATGAGAATAAGTTTGCTTAAACAAGTCACTCTTCTGTAGCTTGAGTATGCCCCCAACGAGGATCCAGAGATGCATAATGTGATCTAAGAGTGTATATAACTATATATACACCATTGTTATCTCGTTTTTTAGAGTCCCTGTCCATTGTGTCTCCAGTACCACATACTGAATGCAACCCATTCAACTCAATAGTGCAACTGTGGCTGCAATCAGTAGTGCAGCCTTTTCGGGGGTTAAAACGTGAGCAGATGACATAATACCTCCTCGATGCCTGTCAAATTGATCACTCTTCGGAGGGGTAATACTAATGTGAACTAAGTCTCAGCCACAGAGGGCTCCTTGGTGAATTGCACCCCACCCTTATAGCCTCGCTCACTCCTCCTGGGCTCACCAGCAGCGATTGACAGTAGGGGGAGCCAATGGCATACCAATATCACATTTGTTATATTAACACAAAAATTCATGAAGTATTGAAAGCGAACCTTTGGGAACATGTTCCACCTGTTGCCCTAGGGCGGCTTTTTACCCTGCACACTGCCTTTCTGTTTTATTTGTGATCACTTTTTATGTATTACGTTTTTTTAGTAATAACCCTGATTTACACTATGTGGAGGCATTCCCCTTTTTTCCCACATATCTCGGATCTGAGAAACCGTTTTGAACCTTGGAACCAGTCCTGGCTCTCTTCCTGTGGATTTAGAGGCGATATCTTGACTTGCAGACGTTCTATTCGTCCTTGGTTACTTCATACATCTGCCCTTGGTGGCACACAGCCCGATTGACTCTATGCTAATGGCAGTAGAGTCCAACAGTTCCGGTAAGCGTACCTTATCCATTTATCATTTTGATGACATCTAAGCAGATATTTGAGAAGCTGAAGGAACTTCCTCACTGATTGCACCAATTTGTCGCGGACTACCACTACCATTTGACAACACGTCATCACTGGGACATATTCTTATGTTTACAGAGACCTTTACTTTATACTATATATAGTGTTTTTCTTCCTTTTAGCGCTACAGTTTATTTACTATACTTGACTGAGTTCCCTAAGTACCCTCAGATGCAAGCCATCTGGTCCCGGTGATTTATTAATGTTAAGTTTCTCAAGTCTAATTTTAATTCTGTCCTCTGTTAACCATGGAGGTGCTTCCTGTGTTGTGTCATGAGGATAAACACTGCATTTTTGGTTACTGAACCCCCCCGATTCACTCGTGAAGACTGAGGAGAAGAATAAATTCAATACCTTCGCCATCTCCCCATCCTTTGTAACCAGATGTCCTTCCTCATTCTTTATGGGGCCAATATGGTCAGTCCTCCCTTTTTTTACTGTTTACATACTTAAAGAATTTCTTGGGATTTTTTTTGCTCTCCTCCGCTATGTGTCTTTCATGTTCTATCTTAGCCGTCCTAATTGCACCCTTACATTTCTTGTTGCATTCTTTATAAAGTCTGAATGCTGAGGATGATCCCTCAACCTTCTCCTTTGCTTTTATATGCATTTTTACATTGGAGTTAAGCCATCCAGGACTTTTGTTCGCCCTTTTAAATTTATTACCCAATGTGATACATTGGCTAATGCCCTTATTTAATATACTCTTAAAGCAAACCCATCTCTCCTCCGTTTTCTTTGTTCCCAATATTTTATCCCAATTTATGCCTTTTAGCAAGGTTTGTAGTTTAGGGAAGTTAGCTCTTTTGAAATTCAGTGTCTTTGTATTCCCTTTTATGTTTCCTATTTGTGTGATTTATACTGAAACTAATTGACCTGTGATCGCTGTTACCTAAATTGCCCTGTATTTCCACATCCGTGATCAGGTCTGTATTGTTGGTAATCAGTAGATCCAGTAACGTTTTATTTCTAGTTGGTGCGTCTACCATCTGACCCATAAAATAGTCCTGCAAGACATTAAGGAACTGGCGAGCTTTAAATAAATGCGCGGTTCCCTTTGCCCAGTCTGTCTGGATAATTAAAATCCTCCATTATGATAACTCTTTCCATCCTTGCTGCTAATCCAAATTGTGATCTGTCACCACTTCCTCCCTCAGGTTAGGGGGCCTATAGCATACTCCCAGTATTTTCCCCTTAGCTTCATCCCTTTGGAGCTCTACCCATAAGGATTCCACCTCCTCCCTAGCTCCCTCAGTGATGTCATCTCTCACATTCACTTGTACATTATTCTTGATATATAGGCATACCCCTCCCCCTTTTTTACCCTCTCTATCCTTGCGGTAAAGGGTATACCCTTGAATGTTTGCCAGCCAATCCTGAGAGCTGTTGAACCAGGTGTCTGAAATTCCCACAGAATCCAAATCCTCCTCGTACAACAGTATCTCTAGTTCACCCATCTTGTCCGCCATGCTCCTGGCATTGCTGAACATGCCACATAGTTTAGACCGGTCACATATTGTCCTCGTATTGGGTGTTTCGAGATTGCAACTAGGACTTGCTACTATACTTACCTTGTTTTTGTGCTTTGGTCAACCTACCACTAATGCCCCCAATACTACCCTCTGGAATATCTTCCGCGCTGACTATCTCTACCTCTGGACCCCCCCCCCCCTACGCCTAGTTTAAAAACCCCTCTAACTTTTTGGCCATCTTAATTCCCAGCAGATCTGCACCCTCCTCATTTAGGTGCAGTCCGTCCCTTCTATAGTACCGGTTATCTACTGAGAAGTCGGCGCAGTCCTCCAGGAACCCAAACCCCTCCTTACTACATCAGCTCTTCAGCCACTTGTTTACTTCCCTAATCTCCCTCTGCCTTTCTGGTGTGGCTCGATGTACCGGTAGTATTCCTGAGAATGCTACCTTGGAGGTCCTTTTCCTCAATTTAGCTCCTAAGTCCCTAAAATCATTCTTTAGGACACTCCATCTGCCTCTGACTTTGTCATTGGTGCCAACGTGCAGCCCCTCCCAGTAATCTGTCCACAAGATCCGTGATGTGCTGAACCCGAGCGCCCGGTAGACAACATACTGTTTGGCGCTTCAGGTCTTGGTTACAGATTTCACTCTCTGTCCTTCTAAGAATTGAGTCCCCTACCACCAGAATCTCTTTCCTTTCCCTTCGCTGCCCCCCCACTCTCACTGGAGGAGTTCTTCCCCCGGCAGCTAGGAGAGTCCCTCAGCTCCAGCAGTGCTGGTCCCTGACTGGTTTCACCAATGTCACTCACTGGAGCGTACTTATTGGGATGCTCCAGTCCTGGATCGGCCTCCCTGGCACTTCCCCCTCTACCCTTCCTGACTGTCACCATTTACTCTTTGCTAGTGCCTGCACCTTTGTCTCCACCCGCCTCTGTGCTGGCCCCTGCCGTGTACGTTCCTGGCTCTCCTTTAGTATGGAGGGACTTCTCAGAGCTGACAGTTGCTTCCCCAGATTCAGAACATGGGCTTCCAGGGAAACAATGTGCTTACATTTTGCACAGCAGTATTCACCCTCGATCGGATGATCAAGGAACGCATACATGCAGCAAGATGTACAAAGAGTCGCCTCTCCACACCCGCAGGGCATCGTACCTATTAAATTTAGTAAGGATTGGGGATTATACCCTGTCAATTACCTAACAGCTAGCTTCCTGGCACTAATACTTAAGACAATACACAGGTACTCGCAGACCTATGTGCACTCGCAGAACAGTTGCAGACCTACGTGCACTCGCAGGCCTCTCGCAGACCTACGTGCACTCGCAGGCCTCTCACAGACCTACGTGCACTCGCAGGCCTCTCGCAGACCTACGTGCATTCGCAGGCCTCTCGCAGACCTACGTGCATTCGCAGGCCTCTCGCAGACCTACGTGCACTCGCAGGCCTACGTGCACTCGCAGGCCGCTCGCAGACCTAGGTGCGCTCACAGACCTAGGTGCGCTCGCAGGCCACTCGCAGACCTAGGTGCACTCGCACCACGGAGGACTTCTGGAAAGTGCCTCTCATGCAGCTGGCTCACTGCATTTGCATTGGGAAGTTGGGGCACAGCACTGTCTGGAAACAGGCTGTGATGATCTCTTCCTGTAATTTTAGGAAGGATCCAGTTTGTCCTGACACTTTGTATAGCACATAAGCGTTCAGCAGAGCCAATTTAAATAAGTATACAGACACTTTTATACCAGCGTCTGGCCTTACGGGCAATTAAGTACGGCGCCGTCATCTGGTCATTGAAGTCCACCCCTCCCATGTTAAGGTTGCATTCATGGACATCAACACCAGTCACCGTTGGAATTTCGCCGTATCTGCGTGAATGGAGGACAGAACGAAAATATTCCGTGTGTCCCTCCACTTCACTGTGAGCAATTTATTACACTTCAAGCAGACTCTCTCCCCCTGTCTAAGTCAGGAATCTACAAGCCATTGGGGGAAGACCCGACTATTAGATCGCACAGTGCCACTTGCGGCATCTCCATAATCAAAAAGGTGACTAATAAGTGGCACGCTTGTGTAATAATTGTCCACATACAAGTGGAACCCCTTTCCAAATAAGGGTGACACCAAGTCCCAAACAATCTTACTGCTGCTCCCTATGTAGGCTGGGCAGTTGGGGGGGCTCCACAGTGCTATCTTTTCCGTCGTAAACCAGAAAACTATATGTATAGTCAGTTGCCCTGTCACAGCGCTTATACAACTTGACCCCATATCTAGCACGCTTGTTGGGGAGAAACTGTTTGAAAGGCAGCCAGAAAACGTAATCAGGGACTCATCAATGCAGACAACTTGATCGAGGGTAAACAAGGCTGCAAACTGTTGGTTGAAGTGGTTTACGTGGGACCGAATTTTATGGAGCTGTTCATATCCAGGGTCACCCCAAGAACGACAGAGTTTATTATCATTGAAATGCGTGAACCGCAAGATTTGCTTGTATCTAGTATTGGTCGTGGAAGCGGAGAACACGGGCGTATGGTGAATTCGGTCAGTGGACCAATATGACCGCAACTCAGTCTTTTTAGTAAGGCCCATGAGGGATAGGCCCAGAAAGGTCTTAAATTTGGGAACCGTTATAGGTTTCCAGCCAAATTCTCTGGCAAGGGGTGAATTTCGGTTTGTGGCAATAAATTGACTAGCGTATAAATTGCTTTGGTCCACAACAGATCTGTAGATCACCAAGTGATACTGCAGTGCTGGTTTGTCTACGACCAGGATGTACTAGGCTGATGGTGCTTGCCAGTTCACCAGAAGGCTGAGCGGCACTATTACTGGCTCTCTGCTCCAAACGAGATCCCTACGGTTGTTGAACCTCAACAACAGAAGAACGGGGTCAGGTACGCCTGACCTTAGCAGGGGCCACTACTCTGTCGTCAAAGCTATCTGTCAGGGTGCCGCTGCTCTCTACGGGTTATATACTGAGCCTGAATATGACAGTGAGGCTTCTCCTTCACTCACATCCGTCATGCTCAGCAACGTGTAGGCCTTTTCACTAGTGTACCTCTTGACATTTTGGCCACTGAATTTATAGGTACAGCTAGTGCGACTCACAGGCAAAAGAGCAACTGGTTGTCAGCGACTGCTTGAATGGCTACATTAAAAATTAACTGTTAGCACTAGCAGGGATCAGGCCTAACTCTATTAAAGCCGCAGTATTGTGTGCTGTGTTTTGTAAGTGACAGTGATCTATTGATACATATTGATAAAGGTGTCTGGGCTTATCCTGCTAACGCTGCATTTTTGGGAACACTAAACTATTGGGGATGCTAGTATAGATCTGATCTGTTTAAACACTATTCTAGTAAGGGAGGTGTATGATGTGTGCATGTGTGTTGGTGCTACTGGCAATCAAACTGACGCTGTCTGGGATTGTCGCTAACTGATGCTGACACCTAACTGACGCTAACTAGCTAACTCGTGACACTAATACGTTCAGAAAAAGTTCTGTACACTATACTAATGCCACTATGACAGGGAGTGTAATGGTTAAATGGGGGGTGATTAAGGGGTTAAACCTTTATTAGGGACTATATGGCTGGTACCCTAAACCTATATGCGACTGCCGCTAACTGCCCTAATGCTGTTTAGAGTCACAAGTGACACAAATACAGTGATCAGAAAAGAGATCTATACACTATACTAGTGACACGGTGACCGGGGGTGAAAGGGTTAACTGGGGGGTAATCAAGGGGTTAAACCTTTATTAGGAGGTTAATGGGGGGTACCCTAAACCTACCTGGGCCCACTAATAACTGACCTAATGACACCAGTACAGTTAGGGTTGCCACCTCATCCCTTCAACCACTTCAATACCAGGCACTTTCGCCCCCTTCCTGCCCAGGACAATTTTCAGATTTCAGCGCTATCACATTTTGAATGACAATTGCGCGGTCATGCTACACTGTACCCAAACAGAGGACTGTCTGCCATTCGCCAGAACCGATCACCAGGTCCAGGCCAGAAATCATTAGCCTGGGCCTGGAGACTGATCAGTTCTGGCGAATGGCAGACAGTCCTCTGCCTGTGTATTGTAAACATAGGCAGAGGAAGTGATGTCACCTCCCCTCGTGGAGCCCTTTTCAGTTCCAGTGCGAGAGGAGAGGACATCTTACTGTGAGTACACAACACTACACGTACACCTACAGCGATTTGCCCAGAAGAGCCGACCTGCCGCAATATGACGGCGGCTGGTCGGCAACTGGTTAAAGTGGTTGTAAAGGCAGAAGGTTTTTTGCATGCATTCAGATAAAAAGCCTTGTGAGTGCAGCAGCCCCCCCATCCCCCCTTAATACTTACCTGAACCCCATCTAGATCCAGCGATATTGCAGGAGTGTCTTGGCTGCCTGGGACTCCCCTTCTCATTGGCTGAGACAGCAGCATGGGGCCATTGGCTCCTGCTGAGACATATTAGAAATGATAGAAGGGTTTGGCGCTGTTCCTATTTAGTTTCCTACCTCCATATAGGTTACTAGATTAAAATAAATTCTTAGGTGCACCGTGCATATATCAAATATTAAATACAAATTAACAATATGAATTCCCAAGTATACCGTGCATGTGTCAATTAAATATTCTGTTGCAATATTGTGCAATCATAGGTGATACATAGACATAACTTAAATGCTTACATATGTAATATTGCTAGGGAGGGAAGAAAGGGGGGGGGGGGAAGGAGGAAAGGGGGGGGGGAAGGGAGAAGGGAGTGAGATAGGGAGGTGGGGAGGGGTGTAGGAAATCTGTTCCTAAGGAAAATTACAATAACAAGATAAAGTGCAAATGTGCTGGTGCAATCCAAAAGGCAACAGTGACAAGATAAAAGTGCAAACGTGCTTCAAAATTCTTTAGTAAGTCTCTTGTGTCATATTCTTGTGCTGTGATGATAATCCTTCACTTATAATATCTCTTTGCTCTGAAAGTGCAGCCACTCACCAGATCACTTCACCCCTGCGGGGGTAGTAGGCAGTTACAGTTTTATCGCCACTGTACAGCGATCGCTGGCGGGCTCAGGATCGTGGTATATCATATATAAAAAGAGAGGGAGTGCCCATAGCGTAAAATTGCTTTAAAAAAGTTTTATTACACAAAATGAAAGGGTACTCACACTTTTGCAGTAAAAATCAAGCGAAATGGTAAAAACGTCAAAACCGTCATTAATATCCTTCAGCGCTGGTACAGGAGGTGATGTTTGGGAAGCACAGATTAGGCCACGCCCTACGCGTTTCGTCGTTAGGACGTCTACGGGAGCGTGGACGTCCTAACGACGAAACGCGTAGGGCGTGGCCTAATCTGTGCTTCCCAAACATCACCTCCTGTACCAGCGCTGAAGGATATTAATGACGGTTTTGACGTTTTTACCATTTCGCTTGATTTTTACTGCAAAAGTGTGAGTACCCTTTCATTTTGTGTAATAAAACTTTTTTAAAGCAATTTTACGCTATGGGCACTCCCTCTCTTTTTATATATGATATACCACGATCCTGAGCCCGCCAGCGATCGCTGTACAGTGGCGATAAAACTGTAACTGCCTACTACCCCCGCAGGGGTGAAGTGATCTGGTGAGTGGCTGCACTTTCAGAGCAAAGAGATATTATAAGTGAAGGATTATCATCACAGCACAAGAATATGACACAAGAGACTTACTAAAGAATTTTGAAGCACGTTTGCACTTTTATCTTGTCACTGTTGCCTTTTGGATTGCACCAGCACATTTGCACTTTATCTTGTTATTGTAATTTTCCTTAGGAACAGATTTCCTACACCCCTCCCCACCTCCCTATCTCACTCCCTTCTCCCTTCCCCCCCCCCTTTCCTCCTTCCCCCCCCCCCCCTTTCTTCCCTCCCTAGCAATATTACATATGTAAGCATTTAAGTTATGTCTATGTATCACCTATGATTGCACAATATTGCAACAGAATATTTAATTGACACATGCACGGTATACTTGGGAATTCATATTGTTAATTTGTATTTAATATTTGATATATGCACGGTGCACCTAAGAATTTATTTTAATCTAGTAACCTATATGGAGGTAGGAAACTAAATAGGAACAGCGCCAAACCCTTCTATCATTTCTAATATGTCTCAGCTGTCCCCATTTTAGGGTGACTGCCTGTTGGGAGGCAGCAGTTCCAAACTTTACCAATTAAGTCTTTATGTCCACTGCGCGGGTTCACCATCCCTTTATTGGCTCCTGCTGCCATCAATCAAAGTCAGTCAGCCAATGAGGAGAGAAAGGGGACGGGGCTGGGTCGCGGCTCCATGTCTGAATGGGCACATGGAGCCTCGGCTCGGGTGCCCCCCGAGCAAGCTGCTTGCTCTGGAGGCACTCAGCAGGAGGGAGGGGCCAGAAGCACCAAAGAGGGACCCGAGAAGCGGAGGATCCGGGCTGCTCTGTGCAAAACCAACTGCATAGTGCAGGTAAGTATAACATGTTTGATATTTTTAACTAAAAAAAAATGAGACTTAAATATCACTTTAAAGTTTAAAGTTTCAGTTGCTTTCCTGACCAGCCAGAACTACCAGTCCTAGAAGTTACAGAATGAAGATGCTACTGATAAGAAAGTGTTCATGGAAGTGTACACAAGAGACTAAACCCACATACAGTTGAGTACACAGCGAAAGATCAAAGTACTAGATCCCTGAGCATAGAGCATAGATAATGATCAAATTGTGCCTATGTGGAAGTGGAAATGCAAATGAAATATGGGATGAGCTACAGAAAGTACACAAGAGAGCAAACTTTAGCAATAAACTGTGCTTAAAGCGAGCAGGATTTATTTGTAGAAGAGACATGCAATACACAAAGTAATTGAAGCCAAACTCCAGCTAGCACTTTATAATTCAGGTATCAGTTTTATTCCTTTGAGATAAACCATTTTAATCACCATTACCAATGTTAAATGGTTTGTCTTATCCATGTAAATTGATACATTTTGCTGCAGAGCTTGAGCTTTTAAAAAACAGACTTGCTTTAAATCCTTTGGGCTGCTCGCCGCAGTTATACGTTGGCTGTTTGAAGTGGAGTACCGTTGTTATGGCAGCAGATAGCTGCCATAACCCCGGTATTCTCTTCAACAGCGGGCGGTCCGCTTTCAGATAAAAGTGGTCTCTGCGACGGATTCAGTTTGAGATCACTTTTATCGGATGGGGAGAGGGCCCCCTTCCGCCCCGTCACTTACCGGAGGTGTCAGTAGTGGCGGAGACGTTTGGGTCCTCACCCCTCAACAACCTGGAGCCAAGTGAGGGAAAGATTGCCCCCACTTGGGTCCATATCATTGGATGGCGGAAGCGACGTCAAACGTCACTTATGCCCAAAGTTCTTAAAGGTGAAATTTTTTTTTTTTTTTAAATACTTTTTTATTTTATTGCATTTTTGTGTAAATGTGGGATCTGAGGTCTTTTTGACCCCAGATCTCACATGTAAGAGGTCCTGTCATGCTTTTTTTCTATTACAAGGGATGTTTACATTCCTTGTAAAAGGAATAAAAGTGCCCACATTTTTTTTTCAAAAGGACAGTGTCAAAAAAATAAAAATAAATTTAAAGTGCCCGCAGAAGCGAATGCATACGTAAGTCGGGCCCGAATATGAAAACGGTGTTCAAACCACACATGTGAGGTATTGCTGTGAATAATTCTAGCACTAGACCTCCTCTGTAACTCAAAACTGGTAACCTGTAGAAATTTTTAAACATCGCCTATGGAGATTTTTAAGGGTTGAAGTTTGTCGCGATTCCCCGAGCGGGCCCAATTTTGAACCATGACATGTTGGGTATCAGTTTAATTGGCGTAACATTATCTTTCACAATATAAAAAATTGGGCTAACTTTACTGTTGTCTTATTTTTTGTATTTAAAAAAGTGTATTTTTTTCACAAAAAATTGCGCTTGTAAGACCGCTGCGCAAATACAGTGTGACATAAAGAATGGCAACAACCACCATTTTATTCTTTAGGACGTCTGAAAAAAATATATATAATGTTTGGGGGTTCTAAGTAATTTTCTAGCAAAAAAATTTATTTTAACTTTTAAACATCAAGTCTGAAAAATAGGCCCGTTCCTTAAAGGATAACTAAACCTTCCTTTTAAAAACAAAAAGCAAAAAAAAACAAAACATGTCGTCATACTCGCCCCCTCTGTGCTGTTGGTTTTGCACAGTGGCCCCGATACTTCTCTTCTGGGGTACCTCAGCGGCGCTCCTGGCTCCGCCTCTTCTCAGCTAGCAGAAGTTTATGGCACATAGAGTGAGACATCTTGCCTTTCAGTGCCGTCCACTCTACATCCATAACTAGTTTTTGTTCTTGATTTTGTCTTCCATTTCTGAACACAGTTTTGTGTATATGTATACCTATAATAACACACGCTCCAATCTTTGCATAATTTTGAGTTTATTTATGGTCATGCCACTGCTCCAGTCATTAGGTTTTACACTATGCATTAATGACACGTTCTATCCATTGGCTCGTATTAAACCTTGCTAGTGAGCGTGTCAGTGCTGCATGCTCTGAAGTGAGATCACTTTTCCCCCTTTTTTCTTTTTCTTTTTTTCTTTTTTTCTTTATTTTAGTATTGCCTAGTCTGCGATCTGGGAATTGTAGTTATATATATTTTGGTCTCCAACAAAGACTTCAGCTTTTGGACCTTTTAAATAGAAACTGGTCTTGTTTGCTAATTTTAGAGCTGTGCTCTCCTTTTATGGTATCATTTATGATGCATTTTATTAATGCTTCATGAAATGACATTGATCAGAATCTTTTTGGTGTTGGTCTTTGGATTTCTAGCACTGAGGGGTTGCAGCACGTGAAGTGAGACTCCCCACTCCTTTAATGCAGCAACCATATATTAGAGTACATAAACTACTACTCTTTACTCCTAGGAGCCACGTTCCATGTATACAGATGCCGGATTTCTTGAGTTGAAATACTACAATATTAATATGCCTTTAATCCTTTACACCGCATCTTTTTGTTTTTATGAATTTCTAATATCGATAAGATTGCGGTCTATTTGACTTGTTAAATATTCCTTTTTGACATGTGGTATCCCTCCGGAGTTAATATACACATTTTTTGCCTTACAATTTTGACAGATTTCAGTCATATGTTCGAGTTTGTTGTCTACATTCACATTCCAGTATACCCCTGAGTTTTAACACTTTGTGATAGAACATTAATAGGAAAATCCTGTTATCACAGTTTATTTGTGACTAGTTGCCATTGTAAAACTTAATACGGGGCATCTATCAGTATGCTCAAATGGGGTTTTTTTTTCTGGAGTGTCAATGTGACTCGCAAAGAATTTTTACTCAGCACATGTGATACTAAATGTTGTTCTACATAATGGATACATTTTTCAGATTTGTTTACACTTATAATGGGTCTTATCTCTTCATTATTTAGATATTTAGTTTACAAATGTTACAATAATATCTTATACTATATGTATTGTTGATTGAACACTCATTTTAAAGCGGAGCGCCGCCGAAATTTTTTTTTTTAAAAGTCAGCAGCTACAAATACTGCAGCTGCTGACTTTTAAAACATGGACACTTTACCTGTCCAGGGCGCCCGCGATGTCTGCACCCGAGGCCGAACCGTCTCTCCATCCTTGGGTGCTGCCGCCTCCATCTTCGGTAGGGGAAGCGGGAAGTGAAGCTGTGCGGCTTCACTTCCCGGTTCCCTACTGCGCATGCGCAAGTCGCGCAGCGCAATACAGATGGTCCCTGCTGCCTCTGGGACCCGTGTGTTTCCCAGCAGGCAGCGGGGAGGGAGCAGGAAGTGGCGTAAATAACCGCAGATTCTGCGGCTATCTATGCCGGAAGTGGGTACAGATACCTGTAATATACAGGTATCTGTACCCCCCTCCGCCCTGAAAGGTGCCAACTGTGTCACCGGAGGGGGGGAGGAATCTGATGAGTGGAAGTTCCACTTTTGGGTGGAACTCCACTTTAAGTAATGTGCTGCTCTTTTGCGTTTGTCTAGACTCATTCTATACATTCTATACATACATTCTATTCTGTATAATGTTTTTTGTAATTTTAATTTCACTTTGCTAATTTCTATTTTCTACATAGACAAGTTTTGCTGACTTTTTGATGCTTTTTAATTGTTGTGTCTGGACATTATTTGGTTAATTCAGCTTATGAGCATTTGGAGATGTGGTTTTTCATTGCTCGGTTCAGAGTTTAATCACCAGGTGCTACATATGCACTTTTATTACCTACCCTTCTATATATGCTTTAGTTAAAATAATCTTTTCCTTAGCTATGAGTAAGCATCTGATGATGTGAAACGCGTTAGCTTGGAATTGTTCTATGTATCCACCTTGATGTGACCTGTACATTTTTTTTTCTACAATAAAGGTGCTTTTTTTCACGGAAGTGCGGCCATCCATATTTTCTCATTTTGTTTTCTATGCGTCGTGCAGAGCCAGCACCTGTGAGGCTGAGGGAGTATTCTTTTCACGGCTGAATGGTGGTTATCCTGGGAGCGGTCTGACTTTTTCTTCCTTCTCGAGTGCCCCGTCGAAGTAGCGCTATCCCTTTGGGGCACCCGTGCGGACGCGCTCCCATGTCCTGCTGCTGCGTCCATTGACACAGACAGCAGGACTCGGCTCCGCCTCCCGGCTCCCGCGTCATTGGATTTGATTGACAGCAGCGGGAGCCAATGGTTGCGCTGCTATCAATCTATCCAATAATGACCCAAGACACCAGCCCTGGCACAGGAATGATCGGGTTCAGGTAAGTAAAACGGGTGCTCTGGGGGTCAGCTGCACTAAAGAAGGTTTTTCACCTTAATGCATTAAGGTGAAAAACACATAAGGTTTACAACCTATTTAAGTAGTTAAATATAATCTTCTCAATTTATACGAATGAAAAGGATGGATATAATAAACAAGACAGTAATGCTAACAGTATATGTAATACCCTTGTGGCTGCCAGAAAACTGTGTCCAAAAAAGGCTACAAAAACTTAATGTGAATAAATCACCAGGACCAGATGGCTTACACCTGAGAATTCTCAAAGAGCTTAGCCATGTCATAGCCAGAGCATATTATTTATAATATTTAAGGACAGCTTACTGACTGAAATGGAACCAGCAGATTAGTGATAGGCAATAGCAATAAAAAAAGGGCCGAGATAAATACCCAGAAACTACAGACCAGTCAGCCTAAAGCCTTGTACACACGATCAGATTTTCCGACGGGAAATGTGTGGTGAAAGGTTGTTGGTGGAAAGTCTGACCTTGTGTATGCTTCATCAGACAATTGTTGGCAGATTTTCCGCGGACAAATGTTGAATAGCAGGTTTTAAAATTTTCCGCGGACAAACGTCTGTTGTCGGATTTTCCATTTGTGTGTACACAAGTCCGTCGGACAAAAGTCCAAAGTATACACAGGCATGCTCGGAAGCAAGGACGAGCCAGAAGCGGTCGGTCTTGTAAACTAGCGTTTGTAATGGAGAATTAACATTTGCGACGTGGAAAATTATGAAATCTCGAAATGCAGCGCACATTCTCTTCTTTAACCATCTCAATACAGGGCATTTTAACCCCCTTCCTGCCCAAGCCATTTTTCAGCTTTCAGCGCTGTCACACTTTGAATGACAATTGCGCGGTCATGTAACCCTGTACCCAAATGAAATTTTTATTATTTTTTCCCCACAAATAGAGCATTATTTTGGTGGTATTTGATCACATCTGCAGTTTTTATTTTTTGCGCTATAAACAAAAGAATAGGGACAAGTTTGAAAAAAAAACAATATTTTTTACTTTTTGTTATAATAAATATCAATTTTTTTTTTTTGAACAAATTTTTTCCTCAGTTTAGGCCGATACTTATTCTTCTACATATTTTGGTAAAAAAAATCGCAATAAGCGCCTATTGATTGGTTTGCGCAAAAGTTATAGAGTCTACAAAATAGGGGATAGATTTATAGCATTTTTATTATTTTTTTTTTTTTACTAGTCATGGCGGCGATCTGCGATTTTTATTGTGACTGCGACACATTGGACACTTTTGACACATTTTTGGGACCATTCACATTTATACAGTGATCCGTGCTATAAAAATGCACTGATTACTGTATAAATGTGACTGGCAGGGAAGGGGTTAACAATAGGAAGTGATCGAGGTGTTAACTGTGTTCCTAGGGAATGTTTCTAACTGAAGGGGGAGGGGACTCACAAGGGGAGGAGACCGATCTGTGTTGCTCTGTACTGAGAACACACATCGGTCTCCTCTCCTCTCTGACAGGACGTGGATCTGTGTGTTTACACACACAGATCCACGTCCTGCCGTGTTACCGGACAATCGCGTGTGGCCGGTGGACATCGCGGCCGCCGGGCACACGCATCGGGTGCCCAGTGACACAGTGTGCGCGCGATTGCTGTCGGCGGCGCGCCCCCCCCCCCGTGGGTAGGGAAGGCGAGGGCGTCATATGACGCCCTCCCAGAACGAGGGCCGCGCCGCCTGGCCGTCATATGACAGCCGGCGGGCGGCAAGCGGTTAATGGGATAATAATGAAGCTGCTTTGCTGGTGATACTGATGGAGTTATTGCAAACAAATTTTCAAAGGCTTTTTTTTTTCTAGTGATATAAAGAATAATATTATGCTTTTTTTTTTTTTATTTGGACAAGTTACCACAACACCATTATCTCGTAGTTTTTACGATCAAAGATACAACTATGTTGGTGTCCCTTGTAAATTTTACATTGTATTTTTTTTTTTTTAAACAATAAGCTTTTATTAGTGCTTAAAGATAACATTGGTACAATCATATTAACATGTGTACATAGGTTTCATATGACAATGAATAATTGACTTCAATGGTAGAATATTAACTGGTAAGACCACCAGGGTGGTTTCGTAACCGGCCTATTGTTACAATAATGATTTATTTGGAAATACTCTAGCTTTGTATAGAAAAATCTGTTATTTATTCTAGAAAGGAGAGTAAATTTGTGGACCCCTGAGAGGTGTCCTTAGTTATAAGTATAGTAATAGAGATGAAGAGTAAAGAGAAGGAAAGAAAAATAAAATAAAAAAGAAGAAAAATACTGGTAATTCACTTTTTCTATGTATAAAAAGTTTATCTCTGTGTGAAAGTTGTATAAGAATCAGAATATTTAAAAATAATCCATGATTGCCATATTTTATTAGAATTTTCTATATTCCCTTGTGTTGCTGCCCTGATCTCTTACATTCCTTTAAGGAGATGTATTTCTTCCAGCCATTCTTTAATTGTAGGGGCGGTGGTGCTTCTCCAGTGTCTTGGTATCACTGTTTTGGCTGATTGATTAAGAATCTGGTCAAGGAGTTTTTATATTTTCTTAGAGTGCAATTGGTGATATTTATGAGGCAGCAAGCATCGTCAAGATGAATTTTCGCTTTTGCAATGTTTTATAATCTTGATTACTTGGTTCCAAAAGGGTTTAATCAGGTCACATTCCCACCAGATGTGGTATAAAGTGCCTTCTTCCCGGTTGCAGCGCCAATAATCCCCAGGTATTGTTGAAAACCTTTTGTGTATTTTATTTGGTGTGATGTACCAATTTGTTAAGATTTTAAATGTTTCTTGCAATCTTACACTGATTGCACATTTGTGTGCGAACACACATGCTTGTATCCATTGATCTTTTGTAAAGGATTTGTTTAGAGTTGATTCCCAGAAGGTTTTGTGTCTATTAGGTTCCTGTAAATCGCTGGACTGCAACCATGTATATGTTAAGGAGATATTCTTAGTGGTTGTAGTGGCTGAAAGGCATATAGTTTCAAAAGGTATTAATAGCCTAAGAAAATGTTTTTGTTTTAGAGTATTCATAATGAATTCATGTATTTGTTGGTATTGCCTGGGTTGTAGAGGAGTTTGTCCTAATTCTTTTTGTAATTCTGATAGGGGTTTAATTTTATTATTCTTTGAACAGTGTGCTACTAGAAGTGGTGTGTTTCTGTTGTAAAGCGATTGGATAGAACCATCCATTCCCGGTAAGAAATCAGGATTTGTTGTCAAGGGGGTTAGTGGTCCTAGTGATGAGGTGAGGGAATGCCTTTGATTGATTGTAAATTTTTTAAGGTGGCCCCTGTGAGAGAATGTTGTTTCAGGGGCACAGGTTCCAGGGTATCCATGGTGTATGTGAAGTCGGAATAGGTCCCATGTTATTCTCTAATCCCACCCAATCTTTATTCTCTTTGTGGCATGTCCAATCTATGATTCTAGTTAGGCTAGATAATTTATAAAATTAGGAAAACCCATGCCTCTGTTTTGTTTATTCATAGTTAGTAGGTTTAGACTAATTCTGTGTTTTTTTGTGGCCCAAAGGAATTTTCTTAACAGAGTGTGTAAGGATTTAAAGAAGCTTGAAGGTAGTAATATGGGTATTGTTTGGAAAAAGTATAGTATTCTGCGTAAGACTGTCATTTTAATTATGGCTGCCCTACCAAACCATAAAAAATATTTCAATGTCCATTTCCCTAGGTCCTTGGTAATCTTTTGTAAGAGTGGTTGAAAATTGGCTTTATACATCAAATCTAGTTTTGGAGTTAATTGTATTCCTAAGTATGTGAGAGATGTTGTTTCCCATTTAAATTTGCAGTTGTTTTTTGTGTTTAAAGTGGTTTCTGGAAGTGTCAGATTCAATGCCTCAGATTTTTTGTAAATCATTTGGAAGTTTGACCTATAGCTATATTGGGAGAATACGTTACATAGGTTGCGCATGGTGATGTGTGGTTGGGATATGAAAAATAGTAAATCGTCAGCGTCATGCTGCACATTTGTATGTTTTGTTTTTGATATTGAAACATTGTATTTTTTTAAATGTAATTGCCTACTCCCATACGTCATTGGAAGTAAAACACATAGCCAAGTATTATTCTACACAATTTTTTTTATTGTGCATTAAAAAATTAGACATGCTATCTGCCAATAGAACTTAACCAAAAAGTGCATTCTATGCATCCAAAAATATAGAAAATATACCAAATCAAATCATTATTATTCACCAAAAAAATAAAATAAAATAAAAGCTTCATGCATGTGTCCTGCTTTTTAATATAGGGGGTCAACAATGCCAAGAATTGGTGAAAGCAGGGGTCCATCATCCGGAGATAATTCCGAAAAACATCTGGATTATTCTCCTGGAGCTCCCGCAGCAAAGGCATATGACATAATTGGTCATGATTAATAAAGCAACAAATTTTTGGTCCAAGAAATCTTCCTCCTCCTGTTCCTGGACTGGACTTGGGTCAAAGCAATAACTCCAAGGCCAATAATAAATAACAAGTTATCTCCTCCAATTCTGCAACATGTCTGGTTGACAATCGGCCATTCAGAAACTAACTAATTT
The DNA here is from genome assembly GCA_037952925.1 of Lithobates clamitans. NCBI lineage: Eukaryota > Metazoa > Chordata > Amphibia > Anura > Ranidae > Lithobates > Lithobates clamitans. Next base: position 8,480,313 of record JBBGZY010000327.1, read on the forward strand.
AAAAAACGCGAAATGAAAAGCGCAAAATGAAAAGCGCGAATCAACACTCACCAAACTTCTACTAACACGAAATTAGCAGAAGGAGCCCAAAGGGTGGCACTAAAGAGCTGAAAAACCACGTAGTACGTCAGTACGTTCGTGTTTGTTGGTCGACAATTCCTTGCCGTTTGTATGAAAGACAAGTTTGGGCCAATGCCCTTCGGACAAAAGTCCACGGCTTTGTTGGCCAACAATGTGATCATGTGTACGAGGCTTAAGAATGTAACTATTGGAAGGAATGATAAGGGATCATTTCCAAGAGTTTGTAAGTGAAAGTAGCATGGTTAGTAGTAATCAACATGGATTTACGAAAGACCGTTCTTGGCAGGCCAACCTTTTGACTTGCTATGAGGAGGTAAGTTGTAATTTGAATAGAGGAAGGCCTGTGGATGTAGTATAGTTAGAGTTCACTAAGGCCCCTTTCACACGGGCGCCTCTGTGTAACGGATTCGGCTTGCTCAGCTGGGTATCGTTACGCTGATCCCCGCTGTGCAGAGCAGAGACGGACACAGTTCTGCTCTCCTCTATGGGGAAATTGGATGGAAACGGAACGCTTGTCCGTTTTCATCTGATCTGATTTGCCAGACGGATAATAAATAGGACCACCATCCATCTGGATTTTGCAGGCAGGATCGGATAGCAGCGGATGTCAGCGGACATCTACCGCTTCATAGGGAAGACTGCAAGATTCGATCAGGTCCACCTGAAAAACTGACAGGTGGACCTGATCGGACAGCCTGTGTGAAAGGGCCCTTAGGGACAGCACCTCACAAATGCTTAATTTACAAATTGAGGTCTTTTGATATTGATGATTAGGAACGAGCTCAAAGCGAAAATTATAGGGTGTTCGCGGGAAATTTGAGCGCCGCACAACTCCCCATATTGCACTGTGAGATTGAAGTGCATTGCTGTATGATAATTGGCCAAAGCATGCACCTGACCTGCATGCTTTGGCCAATCACAGCACGCTCTGCTGAGAGAGGCCAAAGGCAGGGTGCTTTTGGCAAATCATGGATCAGGGGGACTAAGTCTATGCCCTACACTATATAAGGCTGCTTACCAACCGGCCCTGTATAGTGTGTGGACAGAGATAGATTGAGCTAGAGATAGACTGAGCTAGATTAGGCAGGCAGGTTAGTTAGTGGCATGAAGGCAGTGTATTTAATAAATATATATATATGGGGAATCCCCCCAAAGCACCTTGTCCCCCCGGGCTGGGGGCTTACTGGAATCTGGAAGCCGCCTTTAACAAGGGTGCCCCCAGATCCCGCCCCTACCATGTGACTGAGTTTAGGATACATTGTACCCCTACCCATTCACCAAAAAGTGTCAAAAAAGTAAAAATGACAGGAGACAGTTTTTGACAATTCCTAAAAGATAAAAAGTGTCCTGAGATGTCTATCCATCTTCAATCACGACGCCAACAGACCCGAAAAATAGAAGGAAAAAAAGCTTTGCCTAGATGGGAGGCATCTCGCTGACTGCTGTCTTTTTGCGGTGACAGTTGTTATATAGGCAAGGGCGGGGCCACCTGGTGATGTAACCGAGTGACCCCGCCCCTTCTGACATCATGTGACATAAGAGGGGACAGGGTCACCCATTTACGTTACCGGGTGGCCCCACCCTTTCCTTTATAACAGCTGTCAAAGCAAAAAGACAGCAGTCAGCAGGGAAGCTAAAAGATGCATGCAAATTACTTGCTAAGAGGAGGATCTCTGGGGAAGTAGAGGATGGTGTATTGGAAATTTGTAAGTTCTGTACATAATTGTATTCTATTATGTATATATTGCACGCTTCCCTCACTGTGCACACGACACTAATAATGTTTTCAGTACATGTTTACATTCTTTCGAGTCCAGAACAGTTATTTGGAAAGATGCTGAGCGTATCTTCTGTGTCTGTTCCCTACTGCAGTAGTTATTATTAATTTGGAACCACTAATCAATATGAGGATAGGAGTTGCCTATCATCAATTTAACCAAATCAATGGAAAAGAATTTGGGGGTCCTAGTGGATCAGACCCAGCAATAGCATGCAATGGCAAGCAAGGCTAGCAGACTATTAGCATACATTAACCAGTTGCGACGGTGCCGATGTACGTCGGCAGAATGGCACGGGCAGGCAAAAGGACTTGCCTGCCCGCGGGTGGGGGGTCCGATCGGACCCCCTCGGTGCCTGCGGCGGTCGGATTCAGGTCAGGGGCGATCAAAGGTGAGGGGGAGGCCACTCATTTGTGGCTCCCCCCTCGCAATCGCTCCTGGCCAATGACTGGCTTCCTTGGCTTCTGTAATGTAAACAGAAGCGGAGGAAGTGATGTCACTCTCCTCGAGCCAGTCTTTTCGTTCCGGCGCCGAGGAGAGAACACATCCAAGTAAGTTTGCACCAACACTACACTAACAGTAGAACACGCAGGCACACTTGTCACCCCCCCATCACCCCCCAGTCACCCCCTGATCACCCCCCTGTACCCCCTGTCACACTGACACCAAAGGCAGTTTTTATTTCTGATTATTGCATTGGTGTCAGTTTGTGACAGTTATAAGTGTTAGGGCAATTAGGGTTAGCCCCCTTTAGGTCTGGAGTACCCCCCTTTAGGTCTAGGGTACCCCCAAACCCCCCCTAATAAAGTTTTAACTGCGTGATCACCCCCCGTCGCCAGTGTCACTAAGCAATCGTTTGTCCGATCGCTGTATTAGTGTCACAGATGACGCTAGTTAGGGAGGTAAGTATATAGGTTCGTCGTCAGTGTTTTATAGCGACAGGGACCCTTATATACTACCTACTAAAGGTTTTAACCCCCTGATTGCCCCCTAGTTAACCCTTTCACCAGTGATCACCATATAATTGTTACGGGTGACGCTGGTTAGTTTGTTTATTATAGTTTATTATAGTTTTAGGGCACCCGCCGTTTATTACCTTATAAAGGTTTAACCCCCTGATCGCCCGGCGGTGATATAAGTTACGTTTTTAGGGTCAGATAAGGTCTGCGTCGCCCCAGGCAGCGTTAGGTTAGTGCCAGTACCGCTAAAACCCACGCACGCAGCATACACCTCCCTTAGTGCTATAGTATCTGAATGATCAATATCTGATCTGATCAGATCTATACTCCCCAGCAGTTTAGGGTCCCCCAAAAAAACGCAGTGTTAGCGGGATCAGCCCAGATACCTGCTAGCACCTGCTTTTTGCCCCTCGGCCCAGCCCTGCCCAGCCCACCCAAGTGCAGTATCGATCGATAACTGTCACTTACAAAACACTAAGCACACATAACTGCAGCGTTCGCAGAGTCAAGCCTGATCCCTGCGATCGCTAACAGTTTTTTGGTAGCGTTTTGATACAGTCGCTGACAGTCAGGAGCTTTTTTGCCTGTGAGTCTCATTAGTGTACACCTAAATTTAGAGCCCAAAATGGCAAATCGAAGGTACACTAGTAAAGAGGCCTACACATTTCTGAGCATGACAGATAGTGAAGAGGAAGTCACTCATCTGTCAGATTCAGGCTCAGAATACGATCCTGTAGAGGACAGCGGCTCTATGACAGATAGCTCTGACGACGGAGTTGTGGTCCCTGCTAAGGTCAGGCGTACCAGACCCCAATCTTCTTCTTCTGTCCTTGAAGTGCAAGAACCGCAGGTCCCTCGTATGGAGCAGAGAAGTACTAGCGCCGCTATTCCTTTTGGTGAACTGGCAAGCACCAGCGGCCTAGTACACCCTGGTCGTACATTCAGCACTGCAATATCACGTGGTGACGTGGCGAGTCCCATAACCCAGAATTCAGGTGGAAACAGTTGATTTTACGCCACTGGATTTTTATTCACTGTTTTTCACCGAAGATCTCTATAGATCTTTTGTGGACCAAAGCAATTTATACGCTGGTCAACACATCGCCGCTAATCCCCAGTCCTACCTTGCCAGAGATTGGATACCAATTCTGGTCTCCGAATTTAAGCTCTTTCTGGGCCTTTCCCTCAACATGGGCATAAATAAAAAGAGTGAGTTGCGGTCATATTGGTCCACTGACCCAATTTGCCATATGCCCGTGTTCTCTGCTTCCATGGCCAGGGCACGATACGAGCAGATTTTGCGGTTCATGCACTTCAATGACAATGAACTCTGTCGTCCTCGTGGAGACCCTGAATACGATCGGCTCTACAAAATTCGGCCCCTCGTAAACCACTTCAACCAGCGTTTCGCAGACTTGTTTACTCCCCATCAAGCTGTCTGCGTTGATGAGTCCCTGATTACATTTTCTGGCCCCTTGTCATTCAAACAGTATCTTCCCAGCAAGCGTGCCAGATACGGGGTCAAGATGTATAAGCTCTGTGACAGGGCCACAGGCTATACATGTAGTTTTATGGTTTACGAGGGCAAAGATAGTCACATAGAGCCAACAAACTGCCCTGACTACATAGGAAGCGCTGGCAAGATAGTGTGGGACTTGGTGTTATTCTTATTCGGAAAGGGGTACCATTTATATGTGGACAATTATTACACGAGCGTGCCACTTTTTAGTCACCTTTGTGATCATCAAATTGGAGCATGTGGCACCGTGCGACCTAATCGCCGGGGCTTTCCCCAGCGGCTTGTAGATTCCCGTCTTAGGCTGGGGGAGAGAGCCTGCTTGCAGTGTAATAATTTGCTCGCTATGAAGTGGAGGGACGATAAGAATGTTTTCGTTCTTACCTCCCTTCATGCAGACACGACGGTCCAAATTACTACGGCGACTGGTGTTGTGGAGAAACCCCTCTGTGTCCACGAATATAACCAAAATATGGGAGGGGTGGACCTCAACGACCAGTTGTTGGCGCCGTACCTAATTGCCCGTAAGGCCAGACGCTGGTACAAAAAAGTGTCTGTATACTTATTTCAATTGGCTTTGCTGAACGCTCATGTGCTATACAGAGCTTCAGGACGGACTGGATCCTTCCTTAAATTCCAGGAAGAGATCGTCAGAGCCCTTCTGTATCCAGACGGTGCTCCACCTCACCTTCCCCAACCAAATGCAGTAAGCAGGCTGCATGAGAGGCATTTTCCTTATGTCCTCCAGAGTACCCCTACCCAACGAGCCCCCCAAAGAAAATGTCGTGTCTGCAGAAAGCGTGGATTTAGGCGTGACACCCGGTATTATTGTCCCTCCTGTCCTGGCAATCCTGGTCTTTGCATTGGTGAATGTTTTGAGCGCTACCATACACTAGTTGAGTTTTAGCGTAGGGTACAGCATTGCACAGACTAGGACACACTTTCACAGGGTCTCCCAAGATGCCATCGCATTTTGAGAGACCCAAACCTGGAACCGTTACAGTTTTAAAAGTTACAGTTATAAAAAAAAAAATACACAAAAAAAATATAAAATAAAAAAAACAAAAATAGTTGTCATTTTATTGTTCTCTCTCTCTCTCTCTTTTCTCTCTATTGTTCTGCTCTTTTTTACTGTATTCTATTCTGCAATGTTTTATTGTTATGTTTTATCATGTTTGCTTTTCAGGTATGTAATTTTTTTATAGTTTACTGTGTTTTAACTATTTTTTTGTTTTCAGGTACGCCATTCAGCTGCAGCGCGGATTTATTTATCTTGACAGCAACAGCCTTTGCTCCCACGATACATAAAGCCGTGACTCCAGCGCTGTCGGAGGTGATTTCACCACCACAGTTACATACTTCAGCATATATGCCGAAGCGTGGGGGCAGCAGTGGGTGGAGGAGCGATTTGCTCCTGCCTTTTATGGGAGGATGCCCCCATGCTTCGGCATATATATATTTTAGGTAGGCATAGGTTGCGTTAAATGTTTTATTTTTTACGATGTTTTTTTTTGTATTTGCTTTGCAGGTATGGTAAGTATTACTGTTATACTGTAATGTTTCTTTGTTTTTTGTTAACCATCATTTGCTTATCTGGTACGCCATTCAGTTGCAGCGCCGATTCATTTATCTTGACAGCAACAGCGCTTGCTCCCACGATACATAAAACCGTGACTCCAGCACTGTCGGAGGTGATTTCACCACCACAGTTACATACTTCAGCATATATGCCGAAGCGTGGGGGCAGCAGTGGGTGGAGGAGCGATTTGCTCCTGCCTTTTGCGGGAGGATGCCCCCATGCTTCGGCATATATAAACGGTGCATGTATGCCCATCATTAGAAGTGGGTGGATGAATGGAGGTATTCTAATGGTGGGCATACCCACCGATCAATATCTTTTTTTTTCGTTCAGCCCACAGGCTGCATGAAAAAAAAGTTTACAATATATGCCCAACAAGGACTAGCAACGTACTGGTATGTTGCTGGACTTTAAGTGGTTATACCAGAATGATGCCTGCAGGTTTAGGTATCATCTTGGTATCATTCTTTTCAGCCAGCGGTCGGCTTTCATGTAAAAGCAATCCTAGCGGCTAATTAGCCTCTAGACTGCTTTTACAAGCAGTGGGAGGGAATCCTCCCCACTGTCTTCCATATTTTTCTCTGGCTCTCCTGTCCCAACAGGGAACCTGAGAATGCAGCCGGTGATTCAGCCAGCTGACCATAGAGCTGATCAAAGACCAGAATGGCTCCAAACATCTCTATGGCCTAAGAAACCAGAAGCTACGAGCATTTCATGACTTAGATTTTGCCGGATGTAAACCGCGCCATTGGGAAATTGGGAAAGCATTATATCACACCGATCTTGGTGTGGTCAGATACATTGAGAGCAGAGGAGAGATCTAGGGTCTAATAGACCCCAATCTTTTCAAAAAAGAGTACCTGTCACTACCTATTGCTATCATAGGGGATATTTACATTCCCTGAGATAACAATAAAAATGATTAAAAAAAAATAAAAATGAAAGGAACAGTTTAAAAATAAGGTAAAAAAGCAAAAAAATAATAAAGAAAAAAAAAAAAAAAGCACCCTTGTCCCCCCCCCCCTGCTCTCGCGCAAAGGCGAACGCAAGCATCGGTCTGGCGTCAAATGTCAACAGCAATTGCACCATGCATGTGAGGTATCCCCGCGAAGGTCAGATCGAGGGCAGTAATTTTAGCAGTAGACCTCCTCTGTAAATCTAAAGTGATAACCTATAAAGGCTTTTAAAGGCTTTTAAAAATGTATTTAGTTTGTCGCCACTGCACGTTTGTGCGCAATTTTAAAGCATGTCATGTTTGGTATCCATGTACTCGGCCTAAGATCATCTTTTTTATTTCATCAAACATTTGGGCAATATAGTGTGTTTTAGTGCATTCAAATTTAAAAAAGTGTGTTTTTTCCCAAAAAAATGCGTTTGAAAAATCGCTGCGCAAATACTGTGTGAAAAAAAAAAATGAAACACCCACCATTGTAATCTGTAGGGCATTTGCTTTAAAAAATATATATATAATGTTTGGGGGTTCAAAGTAATTTTCTTGCAAAAAAAAAAAAAATTTTTCATGTAAACAAAAAGTGTCAGAAAGGGCTTTGTCTTCAAGTGGTTAGAAGAGTGGGTGATGTGTGACATAAGCTTCTAAATGTTGTGCATAAAATGCCAGGACAGTTCAAACCCCCCCCCAAATGACCCCATTTTAGAAAGTAGACACCCCAAGCCATTTGCTGAGAGGCATGTCGAGTCCATGGAATATTTTATATTGTGACACAAGTTGCGGGACAAAGACAATTTTTTTTTTTTTTTTTGCACAAAGTTGTCACTAAATGATATATTGCTCAAACATGCCATGGGAATATGTGAAATTACACCCCAAAATACATTCTGTTGTTTCTCCTGAGTACGGGGATACCACATGTTTAGGACTTTTTGGGAGCCTAGCCACATATGGGACCCCGAAAACCAAGCACCGCCTTCAGGCTTTCTAAGGGCGTACATTTTTTATTTCACTCTTCAGTGCCTATCACAGTTTCAGAGGCCATGGAATGCCCAGATGGCACAACCCCCCCCCCAAATGACCCCATTTTGGAAAATAGACACCCCAAGCTATTTGCTGAGAGGTATAGTGAGTATTTTGCAGACCTCACTTTTTGTCACAAACTTTTGAAAAAAGAAAAAATAAATACATTTTTCTTGTCTGTCTTCATTTTCAAAAACAAATGAGACCTGCAAAATACTCACCATGCCTCTCAGCAAATAGCTTGGGGTGTCTACTTTCCAAAATCGGGTCATTTGGGGGGGGTTGTGCCGTCTGGGCTTTTTTTGGCCTTCAAATTTGTGATAGGTAGTGAGGAGTGAAATCATAACTTTACGCCCTTAGAAATCCTGAAGGCGGTGCTTGGTTTTCGGGGCCCCGTACGCGGCTAGGCTCCCAAAAAGTCCCACACAAGTGATATCCCCGTACTCAGAAGAATCAGCAGAATGTATTTTTTTGGTGCAATTCCACATATGCCCATGGCATGTTTGAGCAATATATCATTTAGTGACAACTTTGTGCAAAAAAAAAAAAAATTGTCACTTTCCTGCAACTTGTGTCAAAATATAAAATATTCCATGGACTCAACATGCCTCTCAGCAAATAGCTTGGGGTGTCTACTTTCCAAAATGGGGTAATTTGGGGGGTTTTGTGCCATCTTTGCATTTTATGGCCTTCAAAACTGATAGGTAGTGAGGAGTGAAATCAAAAATTTACGCCCATAGAAATCCTGAAGGCGGTGCTTGGATTTCGGGGCCCCGTACACGGCTAGGCTCCCAAAAAGTCCCACACATGTGGTATCCCCATACTCAGGAGAAGCAGCTGAATGTATTTTGGGGTGCAATTCCACATATGCCCATGGCCTGTGTGAGCAATATATCATTTAGTGACAACTTTTTGTAATTTTTTTTTGTCATTATTCAATCACTTGGGACAAAAAAAATAAATATTCAATGGGCTCAACATGCCTCTCAGCAATTTCCTTGGGGTGTCTAGTTTCCAAAATGGGGTCATTTGGGGGAGTTTTGTACTGCGCTACCATTTTAGCACCTCCAGAAATGGCATAGGCAGTCATAAACTAAAAGCTGTGTAAATTCCAGAAAATGTACCCTAGTTTGTAGACGCTATAACTTTTGCGTAAACCAATAAATATGCGCTTATTGACATTTTTTTTACCAAAGACATGTGGCCGAATACATTTTGGCCTAAATGTATGACTAAAATTGAGTTTATTGGATTTTTTTTATAACAAAAAGTAGAAAATATCATTTTTTTTCAAAATTTTCGGTCATTTTCCGTTTATAGCTCAAAAAATAAAAATGGCAGAGGTGATCAAATACCATCAAAAGAAAGCTCTATTTGTGGGAAGAAAAGGACGCAAATTTCGTTTGGGTACAGCATTGCATGAACGCGCAATTGGCAGTTAAAGCAATGCAGTGCCAAATTGTAAAAAGTGCTCTGGTCAGGAAGGGGGTAAATCCTTCCGGGGCTGAAGTGGTTAAAAATGTGTATTTACTCAAGAGATAAACTATATTGCTACCACTTTACAAAACCCTGGTCTGGCCACATCTTTAGTATGTGGTCCAGTTTTGGTCATTGAACCTCAGGAAGGATGTCTCTGGCATGTAATATGAAGAATGACTACAAGCATTAAATGTATTCATCCCGGAGAAGAGACTCTTAAGAGGAGATATACTTGCAATATAAGAAATCTTCAAATGGTGACTGAATATCATTAGGAGAAAACTATTTATTATAAGGTCTCTAAAGAAGACAGGGCCACATAAAGAAGCTGGACAAGAAGTGGTTCGATCTTAAATGCATAACTGGTTCTTTAATGTTAGAGTGGTAAGAATGTGGCACTCTTGCACAGTTGGTGGAAGTTTCTTCGTGAACACAGTGTACATAGATATTGAAATTGGTAGTGCCATAAACACACACACACTCAGATTGAACTGGATGGAACGATACCTTTATTCAACCTGCATTAGTCTGCAAAGATACCAATCAGCTTTCAGGTTTTTGTCAAAGGTTAATTTAACAAGCTGAAGTTAGAACTGCACCAGATTTTGAACTCTCTAGTTTTTGGAAATCAACCCCTATGTAAATACTGTATGTAATTACATCAAATGGACAGCTTATAATCTCAGAAAGTATATGGGAAGGCTACTCACACTTCACTCTGCCAGAGTCACCAGAATCATACTTATCGAAGATGTAATATATTATCCTACTTTTGAAAGTCCCCTTGTGTCAGAGGAAAAGCTTACTGTTAGGAAATGTAGTGACATTATGAAGTAACAGCTGTATTGTCACAAAAGGAAGCCAAATACTGACTAAGGCCCCTTTCACACTGGGGCGGTTTGCAGGCGCTATTGCGCTAAAAATACCGCCTGCAAACCGCCCCTAAACAGCCTCCACTGTTTGTTCAGTGTGAAAGCCCGAGGGCTTTCACACTGAAGCGGTGCACTGGCAGGACGGTAAAAAAAAGTCCTGCAAGCCGCATCTTTGGAGCGGTGAAGGAGCGGTGTATTCACCGCTCCTTAACCGCTCCCGCCTATTGAAATCAATGGGACAGCGCGGCTATACCGTGGTAATACCGCGGCTATAGCTGCACGCACTGTATGAGGGATTTTAACCCTTTTTCGGCCGCCAGCGGGGGGTTAAGACCACACGGCTAGCGGCCGAATACCGCGGTAAAACAGCGCTAAAAATAGCGCTGTTTTACTGCCGACGCCCCCTACCGCCCCAGTGTGAAAGGGGCCTAAAGGAAAATCACAGGTAAACTGTATCAGCTGCAGTGTAGTGAATTATTTAACACTGTCAAAGAGGAACAAATTTGAACTTTATTCACACCTGGTACTGTCATCTTGGACACAGGAATCCTGAATCCCAAAAAAATTAACTAAAGATCAGCATGCTAGTGGCAAAAATAAAAAGAAAAAACAAAAGACCACTGCAATCAAATGATGACATGTACCAGCTTCATAAAGGGAAAATTACCAAAGTGGCAAAAGCAGAGCCAGACAGCTCCTAGACTTAATTCACTCAGATCTACAGTATGTTCTCCTATTAAAGCTCAGAAATTAGGCAAGAAAAGGTATTTTCTCACGTTCAGTGATGACCACTCCAGGTTTACTGTACTCCACTTGAAGTTCCAGGTGGTATTGGTACCATAAGTGGTAAAATACAAACTGTTTTGAGCAGGGCTGCTGATAAGGGGGTGGCACCTGCCCTCCTGTACAGGGCTCAGACCTCATAAGTTCAACAGGGGGGCCCAGAGCAGCAGGAGTGGGTGCAATTACTGGGACCAATTCTTCTGCTGCCCTCCCTGTATTTGCAATGCTTCAGTTAGTGAATGAACAGGGAGCCTCTGTACAGAACAGTTCCTGTTCATTTACTCTGCAGTTAAGGGTGCAGAGAAAGGATTGAGGAATATCTGTTGTAATAGTGAGAGTCCCTGTCACTGTGAAAAGGGATGGAAAATGGACACAGAGTTTGCATGTCAGGTGACTGCAGTGCTACAGAGCATAGCTTTGAAAGGGAGAAAACTGTGTTGGCAGCTTTCTCCAGGTTTTGCTATGTTCCAATGGGGCTCTGTAGTTTGGAGATCCCGCAGAGACTTGGGTGGGATGGGATCTCTAACCCTGTGTCCATGTCTTATGGATAGCAAGCAGGGTGTGTGCCCAGGTGTACACAGCCCATATAACGAGGGGCTAGTGAGAGCAGAGGGTAGAGGAAGGTGGAGTGTGTGCAGCTTGCTGCTGCAAGACAGACCTGTGTCTGAAAAGCTGTCTGCCCTGTGTGTGACTACATCCCTGGTAATAGAGGACTTGGTGTCTGAAGTACTGGGAAGGTTAGGACGGCTAGAAGGGCCTGTGAGACCAGAGAAGGGTCTGGGAGGCTGGGAGAGCCGAGGCAACTAGCAAGTCCAAGGGGGCTGAAGGAAGTCCTGAAGTCTGGGGAACAGTAAGCAAACCCAGGGGTCTGGAGAGTTCTGTTGAGGCCAGGAGTAGGCTGGTTCAGCGGGGAACGGCAAGGCAAAGTAAGCCTAGGAGCCTTGGCATTTTCGGTTGTATGAATTTACTGAAGAAGAACCCCTGTGTGGGAAATCCTGTGTATAAACTTTTTTATTTTGTTCCTGTGAATAAAAATGGGCTGCCATGCCCTCAAACCTGATAACTGACTGCTGTGGACTCACTATGTGAAGATGCATCTGTCACTGAGCTAAATACCCCAATATTACAAGTGGTGTTCGAATGTGGGCCAACAGACGGTGAAATCCGGGTCTCTGCGCCAGTAGTGAGTAATTTCAGGAATTGCTGCTAGCTGTGTGTGGCAGCCAGGCAAACTGCATTGCGCAGGAGTTAAATTGATGAACTGTGTTGCATACAGGCGTTTTACCTGTGGAAGTGAGCTCAGCGTGGCCTGAGAAGATGTCTACACCTAGGAGGGCCAGTCCAGAAGGCCAAGTAATGTGCGATACAGTGAATGAATGGTTCAAGCGGAATCGCAAAGAGTGGGCCGCAGTGCAAGGGGCTGAGATTGTGGCCTCTGACTGCAACCCATGCTACCTACAGAGGAGGTTGGGGACTTCCTGAAAAAATTTGAAAAAGTTGCTGTAAGGAGAAAATGGCCTAGGGATCGGTGGCCAAAATTGTTGCAACCCTTGTTACGGATAGAGTTACGATCGGTTTACCATTTGATGGATTGGGACCAGGATGACTACTGCAAGTTTAAAGAGGAAATTCTTCTTAGAGGAGTGTTCCAGCGTATCATGGGCCCCCAGCAATGCTCCAGGGTGGGAGAGGTGTCACCGGAAGACCAAGATTTTGGAAATACAGAGAAACGCAAAGTTTCATGTCATGGCCGCTTAGGGAAAGTGGTCAGCTCAGAAAGGAGGGTGCAACAGTCTACATCCTGCATGAGGTATAGCCAACCGGTTTTGGAGTGCAAGTCTGCTGTTACCCCTAGCAACAGGAATCTTGTGTTGCCTACAGGGGGCATCAGTGGGTCTAGAAAGGCTGCAGTATTGCTCCGTTACCACATGGGGGGCGTCAGCCTGTGGAGACACCACAGATGAAAGACATCACACTCAAGTGAAGGCTATGACACCAGCTGCAGGAACTGGTAAGACTGTTTCAGTTTATGATGCTGAACCCGGTGAAGTGGGAGTATGTCCAGTGGGGAGATCCGCAGTACAAATGGACATAGACTTGCTGCAGTGTGCTACCCAGAGCAGTGGGGAGGCACAGCGTAAAGCCCAACTAGCTGCAGGGCTAAATACTGAAAAGGACATGGGGACTCTGCGAGTGCCTGCTATAATCCAGCAGATGGCTGGGAAAATTGAGCTAGGGGTGACCAAAACAGCGCTGGTGCTATGTTCCCTAGTTACAGGTGCTGCAGGGTTGCCCAGGGAAACTTCCAAGGAGCTCGCAGTGACGGAGCAGAGAGTTTCCCAGGTCAGCTATGGAGCTGCCCAAATAGGTAAGAGTGCCCCTTTACAGAGAGCAGGCGCTGTGAAGAGTCACTCAGAGGTTATGGTGGCTCATAGACAACCCATAAAAACAGCAGTTGTGTCTACATGCAATGAGAATGCTAATAATCGTGCTGACAAAAGTGTTACTATTGGTAAAGGTGATGTGGATTGTAATGGCATTGAAACATGTATTTCTTGTAATGTCACATCTGAGAGTGAGGTTGGTAATGTGTTCACTACCAATGATGAGAGTAGATCTCACGTGATAGGCAGAGGCACAGGATTGTCCATGAAGGTCTCAGGGGGTCTCCATGTGATGGAGCCAGAGTCTGTCCAGGATGGCTCTGGTCCTACTCTGGTGGAACAAGGTTGGACTGAGTCTCACAGTGAGTGTGTGTGGGCACAGCCCAACAACCCTAAGTGTAGCTCAGTTGGCAAGGGGTTAATTCAGCCTGTAAAAGCTGAGAGTTCAAAGCTAGATGTGTTTGTAGCGCCACCAGAGCAAGGTGGCCAAAATAAGGTATTGCACATTGCCTTGGTTGAGGATGCAATCTCTCACTTGATGTGAGTAAAAAAAATATGGTCACGGGGGCGTGGCTTGACCTCGTAGAGAATGGCTGCTTAACTTCAGAGCTCTGCTGACAGGGATAGAAATCTGAATTTTAAAGACGGTCAACGGCCTCCCAAACACCCGAAAAGCGATGGGTACATCCTCTAGAACTTCGTCGACCTCCCGGTCCCGTTCTCCCCGTGAAATACCGGCAAGATCCAGTCAGAACAACCTGGAGATGTTTCGGGCACAGATGGGAACTTCGGCGCCAGCTCCCACCTCACGGAGCCAGCATCAGCATCCTCCTCACTCTAATGCTGCTGCCTCTCCATCTCACGCTGAACTCAATGACAGGGGAATTCTCCTCACTCCTCATCAGCATCCGAGCCTGAGCCATCTCAGATCCGTAGCTGAGGACATTAAGGACACCCTGACAGCAGCAATCTCAGATTTAAAAATTGAAATCCAAGCTATTACAGGCAGAGTTCAGGCGGTGGAACAAACGACTGCCCTTCATTCATCCAAGATCCGTCACCAGCATCTGGCAATTGACACACATACACGGCAATTAAGAGATGTCAATCGCCACTTGGAAGATTTAGACAATCGCGGCAGACGCCATAACCTCAGGCTGAGAGGTTTGCCTGAAACCGTGGATGCGGATCATCTTCAAAGTGAAGTTATCCATATCTTTAATAACATACTCGGCAGACCCAGAGAGGTTCCTATTGCGATGGAAAGAATCCACCGTGCCCTGAGACCGAAGGGAAAGGACTCTGACCCGCCTAGGGATGTGGTATGCTGCATTATTGACTACCGTTTGAAGGAAGACATTCTGAGGGCTGCACGTTCCCTGACCCCTTTACTACATAACGGCACAGAACTTCGTCTATTCCAGGATTTATCAAACATAACCTTGCAGCGCAGAAGGGAACTGCAACCCCTTCTGACAGTACTCCGGGCTAAAGGTATAATTTACCGCTGGAAGTTCCCTTTTGGTTTGGCGGCAACAGTACAAGGACGCTCAGCTCTCCTCAGAGTCCCTGAGGATCTACATTCCTTCTGTGACACGCTCGGAATCCCTCTCATGGAGGTCCCAGATTGGTACGCGGAATTTCGTACCCCTACAGCATCTAAAGCACCTTCCAGGAGTGAAGCAATGGAGACCCAACATACAAGCTACAGAAGACACCGTTCGCCATCGGAACCAAGAATTCTTCAACCCGACCCGCAGTCTCCTTCCATCTACAGCCCGACGAAACCTCCACGCTCCAGAAGAGCTAGAAGAGATCGGTGAACACAGATGGCATCTGCAACATAGACTGAAAGATTTCCTCTGACTGTTCATGTGCCGTTTTTAGAATATTGAAAGTTCATTCCCCGGCTGGTAATATGCTCCTAAAGTATTTCAATATGTTAAGTTTAGTTTATGTAGATCATAGTTCATACACACAGGCATATCTATATCCCCCTTAACGCTGATTATCAAAGCAGCGCTGTGTCTGCATGGCTTATTCTGTCACACCTTACTCTCCAATACAGCCCTACACTAGCAGTTCCACCCTTCATTAGAGCTTTATTATAATTAAATTCTTATGTGGCTGTATTTTCCAATCTAGTGAGGTATAGTGTCATCAGAGATCTCCAATCTACTTTATCTCTCCCTCCTCTAGCTGATCGGTACACTGACAGTTTAACAGGGTTTCATCCCGCTCCGATTACACGGATTGATAATTATAACTGCAAATATGCCCTTCTTTTACACACAACAGGCTGCTAGTAATATTCATTGACACCCCTATTTTGATCCTGTATTAACTCTCTGTTCCTCTTAGATAGCAACTACATTAGTAGATAACTACTAGAACTACCACACAATCTTATTGCCATGACAACCAGCTGTTCATCGCTCTATTGGTTGCTGTCTTTCGGCGCGAATTCATGAGAGGAGCCAAGGTCTGAGGTAAAAAGTTCTCCCCCACCATGACTCATGCACTCGCTCATTGGCTCTCACAAGGTTAGAGACCTGACTTGTTACCGTGGTGACACACTGCAGACCTCTCTCCCCTGCCTCCACACAAGCACCTCCCATAGGAGGATGCCTGTGTCATCCCAGTCCGAGATGGTTGTGACACATGATTCATCTCCTTAGTAGTCCTAACATCACCTTATCTGTCATGAATTACGCAAAGATTCACTCACTACCCTGTATGGTTATATAGAACTTATCCTTGCGAGTGCCTTTCCCTGACTAGACAGCAGTCTACACACCAAAAACGGAACTGACAGGCTTCCCAGATAAAGGCACTCTAAGGGAGTTTCACAGACACTGATCTTTCTCATATATTCATCCCCTCCTATCCACTGAGATATGCTCCTAAATAGCATAACGATCTACATGGATACTTCGTTTTATTAATTATTTTGACAAGCTTCTTCATAGCCTTCAGGGGTAGTTCATTATTAATTAGTTCAGGCACGGTTTATCTATCTTAAGAGATAATACTTTCTACCTATGTTGAATACTCTGATCTGCAAACTGTTCAAGTTTTCTGGCTGACTGTTTAACTGAATTATTACATAGACTTTTGCATTATGAATATCTGCGCCTCACCAGATGTTTATTTTATGTGCTACTCATGGGGATTTTTATTTCTTTTATTTCTTTTATTTTTCTGTTTCTTTTTGGTTTTTTTTCTCATTCTTTCCTCTCACTTAACGATCACCAGGGGAACGATCTCACAAAATATGTCATTAACTTAATGTTTCATCTGACCATACACCTAATTCTTTATCTGCTTTTCGCAAATCTGACCCATGCTGTTTCTCCAAATCCACTGAGAAAGTTAATAGGCGGCATTCACAGCAATCTAAATGCAACCATTTCACACATGGACCGTCTTCAGTCCATGCCTTCTTCCTACATCTATCCCATATGTCAGCGGCTCTTGTCCCTTATTGACAGGTTTTACTTTTCTCTACGTTACCGTTTGGTCACCTTCCCAAACAGTGGTTTCAATTGATTACCTGATTTCTTCACTCAACCCTCCTTTAAACCACCACTGACCCATTCCGGTACCATATATCACGAGTGTATACTCGTACATAGCCTAGCGAGCAGGCATCGCTAGTCCCCGGATTACTTTCCACTACCTATAACCCCTAACAACACTACACAGTGGTCTTCACAGTTTCCTCTCCCCCGCATACCCAATATCCCTCACATCACTCTCTACTCCTGAACAATCTACTTTCATCCTGAATAGAATCTCATCACTCTCCTAGAGCACACCTTCCACACATAAGAGCATAAGGCACAAGTCCAACTACTGTTCTTTTTCTGCCACACATACACCTGCACCGCGGACTATCTTCAGTAAACACCACTCCAGTCTAACTCACAACACCTCCCAAATTACAGAATGACACCGGTCTCACACAATTCTACACCAATATCTCACCACAAAGCCACTACTAAACTAGTCTCGCTCAACGCACGGGGACTAAATGTCCCTGAGAAACGTACACAAGTTCTCCTTTCTATGCATAAACTCAAGGCAGACATTATATACATCCAGGAAACGCATTTCAAAACGGACTCTATCCCCAAATTCTCCGACTTACGTTATCCAACAGCTTTTCATGCTACCAACAAACAATCAAAAACAAAAGGAGTTTCTATCCTTATCTCAAAACAGTGTCCACTCATAATCAAAGACACTCTAGCGGATGAAGATGGAAGATTTCTTTTTGTCAAAGGTTCACTTTTCGGTAAACCTTTAACCTTAGCAAACATATACGCCCCCAACATTAAACAAGTCCCGTTCTTCCGACACACACTGCAATTGCTCGCATCGTTTCAAGAGGGTATACTATTAACTGGAGGAGATTTTAATGTTCCCTTAAACCCAATACAGGATACATCTTCGGGTGCATCCAAATTACCCTTCTCAGCGTTACGAGCAATTAAACAATGTTTTCAAGAATTGACATTACATGACGCATGGCGTACTTTAAACCCCTCAACTAAAGATTACACTTTTTTCTCCAACCCACATGGCAGCTACTCCAGACTTGACTATTTCTTTATTTCACAAAACGATCTCCCCATGCTCAAGCACACCTCCATCGAACCAATGTACATATCAGATCACCACCCGATAACCATGTCCTTGGAATTTCCATCCAAACATACTCGCTCACAAATATGGCGTCTTGATCCCTCACTGCTGACAGACATTTCAATTGTGTCTACTATACACGACAATCTAAAACTTTATTTCCAGGATAACGACTCCTTGGACATATCCCCAATGATAAAATGGGAAGCCCACAAATGCACCATACGGGGAAAATTAATAGCTATCGCTTCCAAGAGAAGACGAGAAAGACAAGCGCATATTTCTATCCTTTCCAAACGCATACAGAATTTAGAAAAAATACATAAGAAAACTCGAGCGCTCTCCACGCTTGAGGAACTTACTCAGGTGAGGACAGAGTTGAAAGAAGTGTTACATAAACAAATAAAACGCAAATACATATTATCACAAAAAATATTCTACGAACATGGCAACAAATCCGGTAAAATTCTAGCCAGAGCCCTCCGTGCAAAACGATCATCTACAACACTTCATTCCATCAATGACCCTTCGGGTTCTAAAGTAACGTCTAATACACTGATAGCAGACCAATTTGTGAATTATTTCTCGCAGCTCTATAATATCAATCCTCATCAACCCACGATAAACAATGATCGTAGAACACACTTGATTAAAGAGTTCCTAGCCCAACATGGTCCCAAACCCATTTCTGATGCAGAAGCTTCGCATCTAGAACGTCCCATCTCTAAGGACGAACTAGAGACTGTGCTCAAACAACTCAAAACAGGCAAAAGTCCAGGTCCAGATGGCCTAACAGCAGGATACTATAAGGAATTCATAGCTACGCTTTATCCTCACTTCTTAAATGCTTTCAACTCCCTTTCATCCGAGAACCCCCCTCCCAGAGATCTTCTCACAGCTCACATAGTGGTTATTCCAAAACCTGATAAAGATCCAAATTTAGTTCACAATTACAGACCAATATCTCTACTAAATGTTGACCTGAAAATATATGCAAAAATTTTGGCTAATAGACTTTTACCCCTTCTCCCTGGCCTCATCTCCTTGGACCAAGTTGGTTTTGTCCCAGGTAGAGAGGCAAGGGACAACACCCTAAAGGCAATTAGTATTCACAATTGGCTGACTTCAAAGAAACAACCGGGATTCCTTCTCTCCCTTGATGCGGAGAAGGCATTCGACAGGGTAGCCTGGGACTACCTAAAAGAGGTCCTAACACACATTGGCATACGAGATCGCATGCTACAATTTATTCTTGCTCTATACTCCACCCCAACTGCCAAAGTCCGGATAAATGGACACCTGTCGAATGCCTTCTCCATATCTAACGGTACAAGACAAGGATGCCCACTCTCTCCGCTTATTTTTGTCTTGGCACTGGAACCATGTCTAACGCATCTAAAAAACAATCCAAACGTTAAAGGAATAACCATCGCAAAATCTACCTATAAATTAGCGGCATTTGCGGATGACATCCTACTATTCCTGAAAGAGCCACACATTACGCTACCCAATCTCCTCAAAGATCTTACTCTCTTTGAAAATCTCACATATCTTAAAATTAACTTCCCTAAATCAGAGGCCCTAAATATCACTCTACCACCAGATATAGTGAAACAATGTCAAACTAATTTCCCTTTCATATGGAAACCGAGCGCCATTAAATACCTTGGGGTCTACATTCCAACCTCGCTATCGGACTTATACAGCAAAAACTATACTCCCATTATCCAAAAGATTCAAAAAGACCTCAACACTTGGTCAACGGGTTTGTTCTCATGGTTTGGCAGAGTCTCCATTATAAAAATGACTATAATGCCAAAATTACTGTACCTGCTCCAAACAATCCCAGTGTCTCTACCACAAACTTTTTTTAATGCGTACCGCAAATCCTGTATGAAATTCATCTGGAAAGATAAGCGACCTAGAATGAGTTTCAACAGAATGACCGTACCCAAAATGAAAGGTGGATTAGGCCTACCGGATCTTCGAAAATACTATTGGGCCTGTCAACTCTCTCGAATAGTGGACTGGAATGTTCACCCTAAAACTAAAGCGTGGATCGCAATTGAACAAGCCTTCTCACAAATCCCGATCCATAACCTACCCTGGATTCACCCTCGCCACATCTCTCCACATTGCAAACAACATCCCCTTATCGATACGACACTGAATTCCTTTAAAAAGACATGTAAAAATTTGCACATTTCCTCCTCTCCAGGCCCTCTCACGCCAATCAAACATAACCCAGACTTTCCACCAGGCAATGATGATTCGTTCCTTCATCACATAGGATCCCAGACAAGGATGACAGCGGGAGATTTCTTCGCTAAGGGGAATATTAAACCGCTGTCCTCATTGAACTCCCAAGAAACGAATCACCAGATCCCTTTCTGGTCTTATATGCAACTCAGACATTTTCTTCTTGATCCCCAAACTAGGGCTGCATACTCAAGAAACCAATCACACTTTGAATCCCTTTGCTCTGCCACTGAACCCCAAAGACACCTGATATCCACCATATACTTGAACCTCTTTCTCGAGCATACTCCTAAAACAAATATAGCTAGTGCAAAATGGGAAAAAGATCTTTCCATCCACCTCTCTGATAAGGAATGGGAAAAGATATACTCTAACATACACAAAGGCTCCATTAATGTAACAACTCAAGAAAACGGATACAAGCTTTTCTCCAGATGGTACAAAACGCCTCTCAAGTTACACACCATTAATCCAGAGATCCCATCTAATTGTTGGAGATGTAATGACAAAAACGGATCACTCCTTCACATATGGTGGGACTGCCCTGCGATTTCTGCCTTCTGGACTAAAGTTTTTCACCTCTCCTCCCAAATCACTACACTTCAGCTAGAATTCTCTCCAGCACAAGCCCTCTTACACCACTCCTCCCTACCGATGAAAACTTATCACAAATCCCTAGCACTACATCTAATCAATGCTGCCAAACTCTGTATCCCAGTTCTCTGGAGATCTCCCAACCCACCCACAATCGCAGACTGGTTCAAAAGAGTAAACAAAATAGCTGAAATGGAGGAACTTGTACATCAAGCACAGGATTCCTATACTAAATACAGGAACACTTGGGCCTGTTGGCTACATTTCCGCACAACATCTGAATATACCCAATTAATCAATTAGGAACCCTCCTCCAGCACACCATTAGACACATCATACATCCCATCCCAACTGTCTATAGTCCTCCCTATAGTCGTGCATGAAACAAAATTCAGGAGGTAACTATATCATTACGCATACAGAATCCACTTCAAAAGCTCTATTATGCTTTTCTTCCTGGGACTTGGTCCTTCTGTAAAGATATTTCCCGTTAGACCCATGGCTGAGCCAGGGACGGGAAATAACTTTCCCCTACCTTCCCTTTGTATTTCTCACTATATTTTGACCACCATTTAATCGAAACTTTGCTATGTTAGATATCCATGGTTGTATGCTATGATTATATCTCTATCTACAGACATTACCCGACTTATGGACACCAAGCACCAGGATCAATTTCACACTCTCACACAGACATAGTAATTAACGATTATTCCAAACACAATCCAACAAAAATCTCAGACTCATACACTAAGGCTATCATAGGCAATCTATTATAATACGGTTTTTACTCCTCTCTCCCTTTTTAATCTTTTTCGCCCTCAAAAATCAACATGTTTAAAAACTGTTTTACCTGTTTTACTATATGTTCTTTATATTTTCTGCCCACACTACTCTGTAATCCCATTTATCCACACACCAGATGTAATGTGTTTTTCAACAAATCCACAGTCGTAGATTTGAATACTTGTTAAAATACAACGTTGTACTCTCTGGACTGTTCCCTCTGTATAACACTATTGTCATTTTATCTCAAACCTTGCTTTTATGTACTACTTTTCTGTATGGATTTAACTTAATAAAGCTTTATTTGGAAAAAAAAAAAAAAAAAAAAAAAAAAAAAATATGGTCACAATGTGAGGTAGATAGAAGTGACAAGTGTGCTGTTTTGGCTAGTGAATCCCAGGTTCCTGTGGGGCCTTCTAGAGCAGCTTATGCAGCGCTGTGGAGCACTGGTGATGGAACCACAAGGGACTGGGATGATTGGTGCAAGGAAACACTTGCAGCGCTAGACCAAGTGACAAAGACTTACCAAACAATGATGTGTAACAAAGGTGTGGACAAAACACCTGCTATGCCCAATGGAGGGATCACAGAATGGCCGGGGCTCAAGAGTACGCTAGCCCCTGTAAAGACTGATGCCCTCCAGTCTGAAGGAATGGTTCTGGGCGCAGGCATGGCAGATGGGTTGTCCACAGCCCAGCAACTAAGTAATAGCAAGTGTCAAGGTGACAATGTGACTATTGTTGACCTGCAGAGGCTCATTGTTGAGTTGGAGGGGAAGAGGAGACATGTGGCTGACAGTGCTCCAGGGGAGCAACAGGCAGTGATAGTGGGTACCTCCAAGAAGGTGGAGGTCTCTTCCAAGGTCTCAACCTCTGACTACAGTGGATGAGCCCCTCCATGTCTCAGAGGAGGGAAAGGTCCCTAAAGAGTCTCACCTGCTAGACCTCATGACAAGGAAGGGCCCAGAATGGATGCGGCAGTAGTGGAGATGCTTTCTGTCACTGGCCAAAAGGTACAGGTTAAGGTACCCGGAGACACTGTGGGAGAAAGTGCTGAAGGTATTGGTTGCTGTAGCAATGTAATGTGTACACCAGTTGGCATTATCGCAGTAAGGAATGATTTGTGCTCGGGTCAGTGTTATTTGTTAGGACAGCCGCCCATGGAGCGTTGTGAAAAATAACAAAACCATAATAAAGGGCTCATTCTCACAGGTACTCTGGTTGCATGAATGAGGGTTTTTTTCATTTGGCTGGAGCCGCATATTAGGCTTGGGTCACTATTCCTGTCAGCTAGGAAGTACAGGTCCCCATGATTTAAATCTTAAAATGGAGCCCTGTGTGAGAAATCCAAGTGATATTTGGGTTATTCCTAACTGCTATAGCCAGGGGTTCTATGGCCAAGATAAAGGGGATCAGAGAAAAGGGTCAACCTTGATGTGTTCCTCTAGAAATGTTAAAAGGGTGGAAATGATATCCTGCATATCTGACTGAGCCTGAAGGGGTGTAGCGCAGGGCATATATTCATGAGAGTATTGAATTACCAAATCTCCATTTCTGCAAGACGTGGCAAAAATAATCTCCATTTCTGCAAGACGTGGCAAAAATAATCTCACGAGAGGGAGTCAAAGGACTTGTGTATATCGAGAGATAGGAGAGAGCCTGGGATTCTATGTCTTCTAATGTTTTACGCCAGGAAAGCCATCACGCTACTTTGGAAAAAACCCTCTCCTCTCTCTATTCATTTTTGGAAGCACTTGGTGAATTCTGCTTTACTTTTCTACCAAGCCACCTACAATAATAGAGGTTGCCCAAAAAAATTCACTAAAGTGTGGGCAGGCTGGCTTGATGCTATGGCTATACCTCCTAATGTTCCACAACACTTTTAGCTCTGGTTAATCCTTGATATGATGTGCATCTCTTTCCCTTTTATGTGAGGTTTCACGTGGAAGGACTATGTGGTAACTGAGTAATGGGTACGCATTGTAAGTCTATTGCTTTCACATCTTGCGTAAACTGCACACCAACAATCCATGATTTACGATTTAACTGTTGTTTTTGTTGACAGTGTTCAGTTACTAGGTGCGAGTGTTCAGTGATTACTGTTTGAATTATTGTGGTGAACCACATTGTATAAAAATACAACTAAAGTTGCCATGTCTACATTGTTTCCCTGCTATATAAACTGACTTATTCCTTCTCTCATATAAATTTCACATTCTGCTGTTGTTGGAGACATTCGATTCTTGTCTGTATCCTGTAGAAGGTAAGTAAAATTGATGAGATAGTATCATATCACAAGTATTACTGTGACAAGTATTGATCACGTAACCAAGAGCCACACAGAATGTTTTCTGGTCTCCCCAGGTTCAGAGTATGCAAGCTGCAGCATGGTCCTAGATCTGTATACAAATATATGACTCAGAGGGTTGGGTGTGTCATTGCCATCATCCCCAGAGAATTCAGAAAGCAAATATATACCTCGATATGGGATTTTTAAGGCAATGTAATAACGAAAGGTTTATGTATTGAAAAGGGTTTTTTTATTAATACAAAGAAAAAAAAATAAAGGTAATTTAACATACAAAAGAGATATTTGAAGTATTTATGCGATTAAAAAGGTCATCAGATAACATGAAAAAAAAGCAGGGAGCTATGGCTCCTACATAGTGATACATCCTGATACTAGATACAATCACCACCTAGATTGATGCGATGGCGTCAAGTAGCGAAATTCCAACGCGTTTCAACTTTATAACATCAAAACAAAGTCTTCCTCAGGGAAGGATTGCATCACGTTCTAAAGTTTCAAAAATAACACTGTTACAAATCATGTGTATACATATCGCATGTATCTTGTTAGTCGCATTTAAACAAATTAAAGCAAACACAACTTACATTTTACATGTAGCTGCAAGAAAAACGCATTCCCAGTGCTGACAGGGGTTCTCGTCACCAATTGCTTATGCTGTTTACTATCCTCTACAGAACGGCCGGGTATATTTGAAAAAAACAGTATTAGGCAACCACGAAGAAAAGGGGCTAAAAAACACAATATTTGAATAAATAAAAGTGAAAAAAGAGATAAAGATAATGATGAATTTTGGGGAACTATGTTCCCCAAAACCTGGTGGTTGAGATTTTAAATGAAGTTACCTTCTGCTATTTGTATAGAGTATATATGGTAGAGTTCCAAATTGCCAGCAATGTAAGCCCTGGTCCTGGAGTACCTCTCGGTTAGAAGCCAAGTGGAGAATGCTGCCATAAGCCGTCCCTGGTGTCCTAATAAAGGGATATGGGCGTGGCATAGGTCTTGGGCGTCTCATCACTCTAGTGATGCTCTCCTGCCCATTGGTAGTGCTGTATAGGGGGCGCGGTTTCGGCCAAGCGTTGTCCCGCCCCTCGCATGGAATATCCTTATGTGAGAGGCTTAGGGCCTAACGTCCTGTGACTCATTTTTGCTATGGTGAAGGACGCCATTCCGTCCCCCAGCTAAGGCGCCACCCCTCCCCTTCCCATATCCTATGGGGTGTGGGCGCGATTAGCCAAGAGGGGGAGGAGAGAGGCGTCACGTTGCCCAGGCAACACAACACGCTTCAGATGTCTGCCCGTGACATATACAGCGTCGGAGTCACATGACTCCGACGCTTGTCCTAATAGAAAGGGGAGGCGCTGTGTAACCTGGACAGCATGCTTCAAATGTCTACCCATGACACGTACGGCGTCAGAGTCACATGAATCTCAACCACCAGGTTTTGGGGAACATAGTTCCCCAAAATTCATCATTATCTTTTTATCTCTTTTTTCACTTTTATTTATTCAAATATTGTGTTTTTTAGCCCCTTTTCTTCATGGCTGCCTAATACTGTTTTTTTCAAATATACCCGGCCATTCTGTAGAGGATAGTAAACAGCATAAGCAATTGGGGACGAGAACCCCTGTTAGCACTGGGAATGCGTTTTTCTTGCAGCTACATTTAAAATGTAAGTTGTGTTTGCTTTAATTTGTTTAAATGCGACTAACAAGATACATGCGATATGTATACACATGATTTGTAACAATGTTATTTTTGAAACTTTAGAATGTGATGCAATCCTTCCCTGAGGAAGACTTTGTTTTGATGTTATAAAGTTGAAACGCGTTGGAATTTCGCTACTTGACGCCATCGCATCAATCTAGGTGGTGATTGTATCTAGTAGCAGGATGTATCACTATGTAGGTGCCATAGCTCCCTGCTTTTTTTTCATGTTATCTGATGACCTTTTTAATCACATAAATACTTCAAATATTTCTTTTGTATGTTAAATTTTCTTTATTTTATTTTCTTTGTATTAATAAAAAAACCCTTTTTAATACATAAACCTTTCGTTATTACATTGCTTTAAAAATCCCATATCGAGGTATATATTTGCTTTCTGGTCCTAGATCTGAGCTGTCTCATAGTGTGCACTAAGTAATTGTAAGCATGGACATTTTGCTCCAGTAGCAGTGGGTGAACATACAATCATACAGACTCTACAGGTAACAGGTATAATCAAGGCTTTGAGACTTAATTATGAAGGCATGAAGCAAAGTTGTGTGAGAAGAATGCACCAGTGTGCACTTCAAACATTCAATCATGTGCAGGGGAGTTATACAGAAAAAGAGCTACTTCTTTGTATGGCTGGATGTTTGAAATGAATACAGATGACTTTGGTTGGCTTAACGTCATGCTGGTAAATAAAGGCATCGTTTGTGGTTTACAAATTCAATACCACTTGTAAGCCCACCTTTCACCAGCATGACAGAATGGGATGTGTAGTGAATTACTGTGCCTTTTGTCAGCCCTTCCTTCACCGATCTGGAAGTTTGATTGGAGAATAATTGTAGGAATAGGGCTGACTTTCCACTCAGGAATTAGTACACTCAAAAGCAAACATGTATTCTTGTATTGGATACAGTGCTTTGACAAGGTATTCATACCCCTTGAAACTTTCCACATTTTGTTATGTTTCAACCAAAAATGTAAATGTATTTTATTGGGATTTTATGTGATAGACAAACACAAAGTGACACATAATTGTAAAGTGGAAGGAAAATGATAAATGGTATTTAAATTTATTACAAATAAACATATGAAATGTGTGGCATGCATTTATATTCAGTGCCCTTTACTCTGATACCCTTAACTAAAATCTAGTGGAACCAATTGCCTTCAGAAGTCACCTAATTAGTAAATAGAGTCCACCTGTGTACTTTAATCTCTGTATAAATAGAGCTCGTCTGTGAACCCTTCGGAGGTTTGTTAGAGAACCTTAGTGAACAAAAAGCATCATAATTGCAAGGAACACACCAGAAAGGTCAAGGATAAAGTTGTGGAGAAGTTTAAAGCAGGGTTAGGTTATAAAAAAAATACTGGAAGAAAAATTTCCCCTCAAAAAACCCAAACCTGTTGAAGACACCCGCCCTATTAGAAACTTGCGGGTGCTGGCTCTGCTCAAATTTAGAAGAAAGGAAAAAATCCTGGAGGGCCGCACACTGCTGGAGGCATCTTTATTGAAAGATTAAAATCCAAAACGGTCATATCTTAACGCGTTTCACATCATGTATTGATGCTTAGTCATAGCTAAATAGACAAAGTCTGATCATATTTGTATATAGTGGTAATGAAAAGTGAACAGCCAATCAAATGCGAAGTGATGCGATGTGTTGGAAAAACCTCCCCATATGATCAGACTTTAAGGCCCAAAATGAAATGCACCTGGAGGGGAGAAGCATAAAAAGCATACCAATGTGTAGTAAATTAAATGGAATTAAAAAATATAGATGGATGAAACAAATATATGTATGGTTATAAGCTTAATGCAACTTCCCCACATGGTGCAATTGAAGGCAAAAGAATCGGAAATAATAAAGAAGAATGTATAATAGATCGTGATACAAATCTAAATACAGATATACAAAATCACAAAACGATTATAGACCAAGTCAAATTGATCATCATAAAAATCTGTAAAAGATTTGACATCCATCGTTATACAAAGAGTCAAAAAGGCATATGAACTATATGCCAATTCACGAGTATAAAACATTTTTATATGAAAAGTTAAAACTAACTATTGGAATATAATTATTATTCCAATATTACCCTCACGAGCATGTACGTAAAAAAACATACAATGCCGTGAGGGTAAAAATGAGAAGGACCCAGGCTACATTGAAAAGGAGAGACGTAGCAATAAAAGTGTGAGTTTAAGTTTAAAGCAGACAAAATAACGAAGAACATAAAGGCATAGTATAACTCCACATGCTGACGATGCAAGGCAATAGCCTTACTAAATTAACTGCAAGTGATGTGTGGAGTCTCAAATCTTGTGGACATATGTATGGCTTCCTGTTCAAAATCTGATTGTATACTACATAACCTTTTTAGTCTAAGGAATTGGCCCACTGGGATGCTTTTGATGGTGTGCCCTGGGTGGCTCGAATCAGCACGCAAAAGCATGTTCCCTGCAGTGGGCTTCCTATAGAGAGTCAAAATGATTTCATTGCCCTCCCGTTAGTCTAACATCCAAAAATTCTATAGACCTCTTTTCATATTATCCCGTGAATTTTAAATTTAACATGTTATCATTCATGTACTCCAACCATTTCTCCAGGCTGATTTGTTGCCCGGAAACTTCGAACAAGAGGTCATCAATGTATCTACAGTAAAATACAGTATGCTTTTGACGGGGACTGTCCGGTCCAAAAATTTACATATTGGCCAGGGATGGTGAGAATTTGGTGCCCATAGAGGCCCTGCACTTCTGGAGGTAATAGTCCCCGTTGAACATAAAAAAATTATGCGTGAACAGATACTGCAAACTCATAAGTATGAACTCTTGTGACTCCAAAGAAAACTTTCCTGATCTACTCAAGAAAAAAGAAACGGCCTGTAGGCAAAGAGTATGTGGAATGGAAGAATATAAATTTGAAACGTCACATGTAATCCAACTAAAATCACTATTCCATGTTAGATTGTTCAATTTGGACAGTAATTGTTTGATATCTCGGAGGAAGCCTGACAAATCCATCACTAGGGGTTGCAGTTGTTGATCCACCCACTGTCCTAGGCGTTCATTAAGTGAATCTATGCCTGCTACGATAGGTCTGTCATGAAGTGGAGCTAGCCCTTTATGCAGTTTTGGAAGATGATGAAAAACTGGCATGACAGGGAAAGTCGGGATAAACAAATCTTTTTCTTTTGATGTGAAGATGCCCATCGAAACAGCTCTGTCGATAAGGGAAGTAAGTTCTGCCATAAAAGGGTTAGTAGGATCACCCCTAAGTTTGCAATAGGTGTCTGTGTCTGATAGTTGTCTCAATGCCTCATTTGTGTATGCAATCATATCCAAAATAATCACCGAGCCCTCTTTATCTGCATTTTTAATAACAATGCAAGTGTCTTTCTGCAGATTTTCAAGAGACATTTTTTCATGAGTAGTGAGATTTTTAGATGAATTTTTGGATAGATTCCATGCCAAGTGTGTCAAGTCCCTCTCCACCAATTTCTGATACATATCCATGTCCTTACCTCTGGAACCTATTGGATAAAAATCCGATTTCATTTTAAAAGAAATAGGAGTATGACTAGGTGGATCATCACCCTTGTATACATTGGATTCAATTGCGAGATCAGTGAGATCAGTCAAGGCACATACTTCAACAAAAAATTGGGGGAAGGGGATTGACTTGCCATCTGATTGTTCCACCAACAAGACCAATTCCTGAGATTTAAATTAAAATCTAAACCAATGGTTTTACCCTTTTTATGACTTGGCAATGACATAAAGACAGAAATTTATTCAATATTATATTACAATACTGCAGTTTATTATATCTACATTGTTTATTTTACAGGAGGAAATAATTATGTTCTTTAGTGTTTTCTAAAGAGTAACTTTAACATGTCACTATTTCCTTTTCAGGCATCTTGTTAGAAGAATACTTTCCAAAGGTAATGCATCAGTACCTTCAGCACCAGTCTGGTTTCAGTTTTATTTGGGTAAAACATAAAACATGACTTGCAGTTGGCTGTGATGGGTGTCTGCATTTCTTACATAGCTACTGCACTCTGGGGTGCCTTATTAATGGCCAACTAAAGTTTGTCCACAAAGCTGACTTATAGTCTAAAACCCTTTTCTTCCCTCTTGCAGTAAGCAGTCCCATTTTGTATAGCAGTAATGAGACAGTCTCAGGGTGCGGGTCCATGATAACCTTGGCTCACAAAAAATGATGAGCTGAATGATGCTGGACACTATTTACCCTTGAAGTTTTTAGGGGGACAGCCCCAGAGAGGATGTATTGCAGTGAAAGCTGATTTTTATTTCAAACACTGCATGGCTACTTATGCATTTAGAGAAGTGCCCCTGGCAAGGAGTAGAAAAGTTTGGACTATCTCGGTATCTCAAGGACATAAACAAGAATATATATATATATATATATAATATTTTTTTAAAATAATATTTAATAGTATATAGAAAATAAAAACATTGTGGAAAGGACCACATTGACAATAATTGTTAAATACATTCAATAGTTACAGCTATGTGTACTGCTTAACTGTTCAGCCCCAGAAGATTTTACCCCCTTCCTGACCAGAGCACTTTTTACAATTTGGCACTGCTTCGTTTTAACTGACAATTGCGCGGTCATGCAATGCTGTACCCAAATGAAATTTGCGTCCTTTTTTTCAACACAAATAGAGCTTTCTTTTGGTGGTATTTGATCACCTCTGCGGATTTTATTTTGGAAAGCTATAATACATATCCCCCAATTAAAAAAAAAAAAAAAAAAATTCTTCATCAGTTTAGGCCAATATATATTCTTCTACATATTTTTGGTAAAAGAAAACATGATAAACGTATATTGATTGGTTTGCGCAAAAGTTATAGCGTCTACAAACTATGGGAAAGATTTATGGCATTTTTAGAATTTTTATTTTTTTACTAGTAATGGCGGTGATCTGCAATTTTTTTTTTTTACATTAAAGAGTTTTTTTTGAAGGTTAATGCAGTTTAACAGTCAAAGCCATTTTACATTGTTAATCTGAGACATATATCCATAGCCTTCAATTAACATCTAGAGTAATAGCAACCATCTGAATTAACTTCTGAAATACCGACTGTAAATCTTGCAGGCCTACGCCCTACGCTGGAGTTGAATAAAAAGGAAATTGCTATTAAAATTGTCTCTCGTTTCAACCTGTTAGCTGAATGGATCAAATTAACTAGTGTGCTAACTAACATATCTATTATATAACTTTGAGTTCCAAAAATAGAGGCTTAATTTTTGTTGTTCAGAAAAAGTATAGAGTAGTAAAGGGAAAGTAGAAAAAGTAAGAGAGTAATAAGAGATTAGAGTCACCTTATAAAGTGAAAATGTCTCTCTCTCCTTGGTTACCATAGCACATCCGGCTCTACACACAAGTGTCAAGGGAAGCCAGTACCCAGAGGGATATTTAAGCATTCATTAATTGATCATATGTTGGAGAAACCCTGAAATAGAACCAGGGGGTCCACGTTTTGTGATATCTTTCTATGTCATCTGAAGTTTGGGCCAGTAAGTCTTCCATACGACAGATCTCGGCAACCTTTCGTAACCACTCTTTCACCAAGGGGGCCTGAGTACTCTTCCAGCGTAATGGAATCAAGGCCTTAGCAGCATTTAAGAAGTGCTTCGTTAAGGATTTTTTGTACCTTCTATACGGAAAGTTAGAAATGTGGAGTAGACAGCATGCTGCAGCTAAAGTGATTCTGGTCTCCGTGATCTGTCGTATGATATCTCTCACTCCAGTCCAGTAAGTTTCCAGTATTGGGCATTGCCACCAAATATGGAGGAGTGTACCTGTCTCCCTGTCGCATCGCCAGCATCTGTCAGAGGCCTCCGGGAACCAAGATTTCAGCTTATGGGGTGTGATATACCATTGAGTCAGAAGTTTGTACGCCGTCTCCTGTGTTTTCGTACTGATAGAACATTTATGTGCCAACGTACAAGCTGTTAGCCATTGATTATCAGTAATATCTTTTTGTAGTGTTCTGGACCATTCTGTTCTAAATCTGTCCAACAGTTGTTGTAGGGTGCTTAAGCCAGGAGTAAGCGGCAGAGGTCGCCCTGGGGAAGTCATCCCCCCGTGACAAACTATCTCAAGTTGTGTCATAGGTCTTTGAAAGTGGGGTTGTTTAGTCTTATCTGTGACGAAGCTGCGTAGTTGGAAATATGACCACCTGGGTAAGTGGGTCAAGCTGGTGTCCTCTTTTAGCACTGAATAGTAATCTAATAATCTAAATCCGTTTCCCCTTGTTGTGGTTGTACCTCCCATCGGAGGATTCTGGGTACCATTTGTTCTGTAATATACTGTTGTAAGAATGCCAGGTCCCACTCTTGGGACACCTTGAGAAGGAAGACCGCGATCAAAAATTAAAAAAGCAAAAGAAATACTCCAGGGATGTGGGGGACTACAAGAACAATACGGTTTTTGGTTGGCAAAAGCTTTTTGTGGTCTCCCCACCTATGGAAGTCTCCTCTAGTGTCACAGAGGGAACAACATCATTAAGTGCTCCTTCGACAATGAGTGTTACCGCCGTACAATCTACATCTACAGGCGGTTCCTCTCGTAGCCGTAACATTCAGAGAGGTAGAGTAAGACATGATGAGGTATCCCGTGTATTCCAACAACGGGTTCGTCATTATAGCCCCCAAAGTCCTGGAAATCCCCATAAAGGGAGAAGTAACTTCAGGGGTAAAAGGGGTGGTAGAGGTAACTCTCGCAACAGTACATATCATCCTGACACTTACCCTCAACATGTTCCATATTATCCTTCTCCGAGAGGACATGGAGCACGCCCAGACCCCTATTATAGCGATGACTCTCATTATCGCTATTGCTCTCCGGCCCATACCTATAATAGGTACTCACCTCTTAGAGAGACATACAGCCCTGAATGGAGGATAGATAATTATGATCAACCTCCATATGTGCATAACTCCCACGCATATGAGAATCGGGGTTTTCGCGAGGTCCAACATACAAGAAAGCGAGGTCCAGATCTAAGAGAGGTTGCAGAGGGGGGAGGAGAGTACAAAGGAGAAAAGAGAAAAAGAACATAAAGGGCCAGGGTGTCTTCAATTTGAGCTCCCAGACTCTCACGGAAGCAGAATTATCTATATTAGACAAGGGCCTTCAATACGCTCCTCCAAAAAAACTGGACAAATTTCATACTTTTATGGATTTCCATACATATATACGTAAAGTTAATATTCAGATATATCTGGCATCCAATCCAGTTCGCACTGACTATCCGGCAGCCACTTCAGGAACCGTTCATTCCGGTCTTGCCAACCCTTCTCTTTTCTCCCCCCCTGTTCCCATAGCTCCTGCTGTGAAAATCTTTAGGGACCTTGTATTACAAGATCTGGCTAAACTACCAGAGAAACACATTCGCCATCCCCCACTGTCAAAAAGGGGTCTGGAGTCTTTGTGTGCACGAAAGAACTTGGTAGTTCGCCCTGCGGATAAGGGAGGGGGAATAGTTATTCTAGATAAAAGCCAATATGAAGCAGAAATGTACCGAATTCTAAATGAACCAGGTACATATCGAATATTACCCAATAATCCTACCTACATATACAAACAACAACTTCAGCAATTAGTTTCGAAAGGCTATGAATTGAATATCCTGAACAAAAAAGAGAGATTTAAGAGAGATTTTTTGATCCCTATGGCACCTAGGATCCCAACTATATATTATCTACCCAAAATCCACAAAAATCCAGTATGCCCCCCTGGTAGGCCAATTGTAAGTGGTATCAATTCCATCATGGCCAGAGTAGGTAAATATATAGATTTCTTTCTACAGCCCTTAGTGAAAAAAACACCCTCCTACTTGAAGGACACCAGTTCCACTATTGGACTCCTTGAAAATACCGCTATACAGGATGGTTATATTATGGCCACTGCAGACGTGACATCATTGTACACCTGTATACCACATGAAAGGGGAATAGAGGCGGTTAAACACTTTCTAGCCCACAAACACTCCTTGGCATCGTTCCAATGTGAATATCTTATAGAGTTACTAGAGTTCGCAACCAAACATAATTACTTTTGGTTTAATCACAACTATTATCTCCAACAACGCGGAGTGGCTATGGGAGCGAAATTCGCACCTAGTCTTGCGAACTTATTTATGGCCAAATGGGAGGAGGATGTCGTCTATACACATGAAACCAGGTCCTTGGTGCTATGGACTAGGTATATAGATGACATACATCCTCCTCCTGTGGAGTGGAACAATTGAGACTCTTAAAGAATCCTTTGATTGTTTGAATTCGAATGATAGAGGGATCTCTCTGTCATATGAGGCAAGTGAAACTAAGAGTCATTTTTTGGACTTACAGATCGAGATAGTGGATAAACAATTCAGATTCAATACATACTTCAAACCCACGGACCGTAACGGTTTCATTCCTGTAGACAGTTGCCACCACATATCATGGCTAAATGCAGTTCCACAAAGTCAATTTTTAAGGCTTCGTAGGAACTGCACTGACACAGAAGTATTTATCGGACAAGCAGAAATTTTGAATCAAAAATTTATGGATAAAGGGTATGATGAAAGCAATTTGGATTTTGAAATCCAAAGAGCCACTGATACCGATAGAGAGTCCCTACTTGAAATAAAACCAAAAAAAGAGTTGGATGGCAAGTTCGGGTGGGCCATGTTGACATCCTTTTCAATACAACATAGACAAATTAAAAACATTATGAGGAAACATTGGGATGTCCTCAGACAGGATAATGTCCTAGGTCCGCTAATCCCAGAAGAAGCCAAAGTTATTTTTAAAGGTGCCCCATCACTACAAAGTAGAGTAGCTCCCAACATTATTAACGCTCCTACCCATCCTTCTTTTTTTCATGACTGGACTGGCTTTTTTCCTTGTAGGAAGTGTATTGTATGCCAACACAACACTTTAAGGACTCGTAAGGTGACAGAATTCACCTCTACGGCTACGGGCAGGAGTTACACTATAAGACTATTCTGTACTTGCAGTACTAAGTATATAGTGTATCTTATTACCTGCCCTTGTCACAAACAATATATAGGCCGTACTACCAGGACTTTTTCCATAAGAGTGGGGGAGCATATTGCCCTGATTAAAAGTAGGGATCCAAAACACACTGTCCCAAGGCATTACAAAGAATTCCACGACGGAAATCCAGAAGGATCACAGTTTGTCATTATTGACAAATATACACCACCATGGAGAGGGGGTGCCAAAACTAGAGGGGTATCCCGTCTGGAAATGTTCTGGATACATGAACTACAGACTTTTGCCCCACAAGGGATGAATGTGGAGGTAGACGTGAACGCCTTTATAGACCAGTCATAATTCATAGAGTTTTGCAATGAATTTTTTCTGATTATACACACAGTTTCTGGCCCTTGAATTGCAACAATCAAATCGAAATGTATGTGCTTATGAGAATCCATTTCATTGAATTTTCTGTGTGCGAAATTCCTTGTATGATATATGCACACATTGTTCTATATACACGATTTGGCCATACACGTGGATTTATGACCATAATCAAGATTTGGGCTAAGGTTTTGCTATTTGTGTCTGTTTTACACAAAGTGGACTAGAGGATTATAAGGCAGTACACATATTACTATGGGAATATTTCTCCCTATGGATATAAATATGAGGCGCCTTCTCTGTCCGCCCACTTTTGTATTCTACATTCCAAAATCATTAAACACAAGATTTCCTAAGAGGAAGTATGTAGGCACGTCTGACGCTGTTGACGCTGTATTGTTTACAGCGTGTGGTGGAGCGCAAGCTCCTTAGGAACCAGGCGGAGCTGGAACGCAAGCCGTTTTAAAACGAGGCTTGCTTGAGTATACTCCCGGTCCCGCGTCGTGACGTCACAACATTGTATCGCGAGATGTGCGGAGTAACATCCTCGCACATGTAGGACAATATTCCAGACTTTGATAACATTAAAGCATCTATACCAGGTACAGCAACATTTTCTCCCCGCTATAGGGGAAAGGGGAGAAGGAGGATTTTTATCATATTGGGGTTATTGGAATATACCTCACTAGGGTGGAACGCAATACACACCCACGAGATCGAGGCTTGGAACGCACGCGGGTCCGCCATTTTGGACAACCCGGAAGTGCTAAATCAGGGAATTGAATGGGCTGGATTCTCATCACAAGGATTACAGTACCTATATTAGGAAGTCGGGCTGCAGTGGATGGACACCCCTAGACAAAGTCTTGTTAGACGAAACGCGTCGGGAGGACTCCATTGCCGCCTTCATTTTACACACAAGCACTTTTTTATCTTCTTAAATGTAAGTGTAATTTCTTTTATTAAAATTACTGTGTTTACGGAATCACACTATGTG
Source organism: Lithobates clamitans (assembly GCA_037952925.1). NCBI lineage: Eukaryota > Metazoa > Chordata > Amphibia > Anura > Ranidae > Lithobates > Lithobates clamitans. The sequence continues at coordinate 8,516,435 of JBBGZY010000327.1, forward strand.
GCCCCTTCTTTATTCCCTATGGGCCATATGCGGGGATGCCTAACGATCTATATGGAGAAGATGCTTCCATAAAGTCTTTTGGGATCTCTTTACCTTCAAGTGGCCAAGACCTTCCCCCCATTGCCGGTTGGCAATACAAGCTGGTTTGACCCTCACAGTATATGCTGTTTTGGGTTCAAACCCTCCGGTAAGCCTGCATCTGTATTGGCTGTGGGAATCGCACAAATTATCTTTTAAGACACTGTGATGAAGTCTATTGAATTTATTCCCCATTTGTCATCTATCAAGACCCAATGATTGATGAACTAAATTGAAATCAGCTGCATATGTTTTTCTTTTTGGGCAAGAACAGCCTAACAGACTTTTATGTTGGTGATTGTAGTTTTCATTTTCTTTCACAGTTTGTGACCACAAGGGTCCGTATTTCATATGGACTTTAATCACTAGTCTGCTGATGGACATTCTATTTTGAGACACCTGTAATAATTTATATGGTTCACATTAGCGCTACACTTTGTTTTACCTGTTTATCTTAGCAAATTATTCTATTTGTTGTGTTAGCAGCTCACACTCGAGAGCAAGCACAATTTTATCACTGGTGGTTTTTGTAAATGCTTATTGGCGGGCCTGTGTAATGGTACTGCTGGTGGTAGTGGTATCGATTGAGGTATTAGTGGGGGGCCTGTGTGGTGGTACAGATGGCGGTATGGGTGGTGGTGGTGGTACCGATGGTGGTACAGGTGGTGGTGGTACCGGTGGCGGTAAGGGTGGTGGTGGTACCGATGGCGGTACAGGTGGTGGTGGCGGTACAGGTGGTGATTGCGGTACTGATGGCGGTACAGGTGGTGGTGGCGGTACGGGTGGTGGTGGTAGCGGTACAGGTGGTGGTGGCAGTACAGGTGGTGATTGCAGTACGGGGGGTGGTGGTGGCGGTATGGGTGGTGGTGGTACCGATGGCGGTACTGACGGTGGTACGGGTGGTGGTGGTACCGATGGCGGCACTAGTGGTGATACTGGTAGCGACCTGTGTGGCAGTATAGATGGTGGGCCTGATGGAGGTACTAGGGGCATTACTGGTGGTGGTACCGATGGCGGTACTGATAGCCTGTGTGGCGGTACCGATGGCGGTGGGCCTGTGACAGATGGGCTGATTGACAGATGGGCTGATTGACAGATGGGCTGATTGACAGATGGGCTGATTGACAGATGGGCTGATTGACAGATGGGCTGATTGACAGATGGGCTGGTTGACAGATGGGCTGGTTGACAGATGGGCTGGTTGACAGATGGGCTGGTTGACAGATGGGCTGGTTGACAGATGGGCTGGTTGACAGATGGGCTGATTGACAGATGCGCTGTGTGACAGGTCCTCTTTATTGGGGGGGGCCGTGTTGTGCACAGTACAATACAATAATGTCAGACAGACACTGATTTCACTCACTGATCCCTGCTATCTCCTCTCACGATTGGTGTGTGAGGAGAGAGCAGGGATCAGATGGTAACCGCTACTCAATGTTTGCATTTGTGGCCGGCTGTGATTGGACACAGCCGGTCACATGGTAAACAGCCAATTTCATTGGCTGTTTACCCTGATCGGGGAAGTGCTGTGTCCAAGGGACACTCACCTTCCTCGATACCTGCCCTGCATGCCTTTGTTGTGATAGGTGATCGGCTGTGGCTTTGACACAGCCGATCACGGGGTAAACAGCCAATAAAATTGGCTGTTTACCTAGATCGGGGAAGCGCGGTGTCCGAGGGTGCGCACCGGCATGTTATCCTGCTGGACGTCATATGACGCCCAGTCAGGATAACGCAACCACTTCTCGGACGTCAATATGCTATTGACCGGGCAGGAAGTGGTTAAATAAATCAACTTCCCAGGTACATATATGATGCATGACTCCCACCGAACAGGGGGACAAACGGGTTAAAGTTTGGGCATTTGTCCAAATGCCTAAACCCAGCGCGCATCGGCTACACTCTGTGACCCCTGTGTCTTGTGGATATTGGTAATTTTGAGATCCTTACAGATTTCAGTAAAGGGCCAATAACAACAGCCCTTTATTATGTGATCAGCTGTGTCCAATCACAGCTGGTCACATATAAACAGACTTGCTGGTTATCGGCATTCCTTTCCTCACACTCTGTCTCTGTGTAAGGAAAGGAGAGTCGATAACCAGAAAGTCTGAAAGGGCACCGTGAGTACATTGTTTACACTGATAACCAGTGCAGCTTATCAGTGCCCATCAGTGCCGCCTCATCAGTCTCTCCTCATCAGTGCCGCCTCATCAGTGCACATCAGTGCAGCCTCATTAGTTCCCATCATTGCAGTCTCATCAGTGCCGCCTCCTCAGCGCACATCACTGAAGAAAAAAAATTAATTGTTTGCAAAATTTTATAAGACAAACTAAGAAAAACTGTTTCTTTTTCAAAATGTTTTTTTGAAAAAATGTTTTTTTTTTTAAAAAAAAAACAGCTGGCAAAATACCACCAAAAGAAAACCCTATCTGTCTCAAAAAATTATAAACATTTAGGAACAGTGTTGCATGACCATGCAATTGTCATTCAAAGTGTGACAGCACTGAAATCTGAAAATTGCCCTGGGTAGGAAGAGGTTGAAAGTGGTATTAAAGTGGTTAATCTCTACCATGATCAGCAGAGAAAAATCATACAAAAGAATCAGCTGTAAAAGTAGATTTTGTATAAAACTGTAATAAAGGAAAGTTAAGGGGAGTCTCACAGTAAACAAGACAAATCAGGCAATTTATATTTGGTATTTGTAAACATAAAAAAGGGGGGGGGGGGAACTGCGCTTGTCCATGGGAGCTATAATTCCTGCTGTATATAGACAAGCGCTTGATCCACCACCGTAGGTAAACAATGGCCGCTTACCAGAAACTCATGATCCCCCACTACAGAGGATCAGAGAAAGCTGTTCAGAGGGATGATAATCCGGATCACAACCATTGAACCAGGAGCCTTGGAATATGATGGCACATCAAAGACCTTAATGCCGTAGTGAAGGTGTTCAAACTTGGGGAGATGCAGACTAGAATACTGCAATCACTGAGCAGCAAATGATATCATCTGTGATGTATTTCAGTTATCTTGCAAACTTTGCTTGTTAGTGGGTCCTGAGGACAGGAGTTGAGAACCACTTAGAATCAGCTGTAACAGTAGATTTTGTATAAAACTGTAATAAAGAAAAGTAAAGGGGAGCCTCACAGTAAACAAGACAAATCAGGCAATTTATATTTGGTATTTCCATTTTCGTTCATGTGGTTCATTTAGAGCAATTGTAAACATAAAAAAGGCACAGTCATAGTTTTCTACTGTGTATTTTTTAATATGTGTATTTCATTTTAGATAGAATCTATTGCTGGAAGCAGTCAAGGAGGAAAGCTTACTATGTACCTATCTCAATCTCTTTTCCTTTTTGATTCCTTAAAATTTGAACTTTTGGTTCCCTTGGAATTGGACATGAAAATGAAGGCAGCGTTGCTCTGTACTTGCATTATCTTAGTAAGTTGCATTTGTTACTATTATAATTAGTACTGTTTAACAATAGCAATTAGTATAGATGTTCATTTGGTGGTAATGTATAAATAACCACCTAGGTATTTTCTATCCTTTCTTTTTTACTTTTCTTTTCTTGTCTTGTCTTGTCTTTCTTTTCTCTGTTCCCCGTGTGATGCCTGCAAATTTCTACATTATGCTACAGTATATGTGAGTTTAAATTGATTTCAAATGAAAATTATATTAGCTAAATATGTTTGGGAACAAATTCTGATTTAAAAAACATGTTTTCTTTTCTACAGGGGAGAATGCAGCTTGGAAAATAAAATGGAAGCTTGGCTACTCTGGTCAAATCAACCATGCATGTACTGATACATGCATGCTGGGATTTCTGTAAATTTATAATATCTCATTGGGGAAGATTTGCTAAAACTGGAGCGTACAAACTCTGGTGCATCTCTGCATAGAAACCAATCAGCTTCTAGATTTTATTGTCAAAGCTGAAGTTAGAAGCTGATTGGGTACCATGCACAGCTGCACCAGATTCTGAGTGTTGCAGTTTTAGTAAATCTCCACCATTATGCTTTTATGTCTTTTGTGAACCATGATAAAGTGTTTCACACTGAAATGCACAAATCTTTTCATGCACAATCAGTTTTAGTTTACACTAATAAAGTTACAAAATTAAATGTAAATTACTGGAACAAAATGTTACCTTTGAAAATAATATTTTATATATTATGCAACATAATGAAAACATGCATATGTACAGTATATATTGTATAAATTATTTTAAAGTAGAACTTCATATAAAAGAAAAGACCCGCCCTAGCCTGCGACTCGATAAACAAGTAGAGGCAGCAAAGCAATGAGCTTATCTCTCTGTCCCGTTTTCTTATCCTATCAACACATAAATAAGCACATACATTTTTTGGCTCCTTGTGCTGCTACTTCTCATACTCTGAGCTTTGCTGTACAGGGACTGCGAGAGACTTCTACGATGTCACAATCCAGTACCTACACAGCTTTTAAAAATATATGTATAATATATATTAAATTATGTTGTAAAGACTACAAAGCTGCAATAATTTGCAAATTAATTTGCAAATTGTATATTTGCCTATAGTTTATCTGTAATCAACATTTGTATAACATGTACATTTCTTGTGCTTTGGTACTGTAATAAAATAATATGGACAATGTGTGTTGGTATATTTTATGAGCTTTGCTTATAGTAAGTTATGAATCTACAGTTTGGTGAAACCTAGAGTAGTTTTCAGCGTACGCAGGACATTTTCTATTTCTTGTTTCCAACTTCTAATACATGTCCTAAATCCTGCTGCCCTGCGGGGGGGGGCACAACTGATTGCATTGGGATTTGAATACAGGAGCTTGATTACATGATTGAAATGTTATTACCGAACAGAATGATTATACGATCTGCCTGTAATACCCCCTATACTTACCTCTGTCCCACAAATCAACCGATTCACACTTCCATTCACTGTCCAAATCTTGCCGCCTCAACCTTCAGAAAATTTCCAAATCGCATTCCTTCCTAACCAATGTCACCACAAAACTTTTAATTTACTCCCTGGTTATCTCTTGCCTTGACTCTTGCAAATCCCTCCTCATTGGTGTACATAGGCTATCCTTCCTTCGGTCCATCATGAATGCTGATGCCACCAGACTCATCCACCTTACAAATTGTTTAGTGTCTGTTACCCTCCTTTGCCAATCCATTCCATTGACTTCTGCTCACAAAAGAATACAATTTAGAAAACTAACAACAAATTGCAAAGCCATCCACAACTCTGTCCCCAACTACATCAATAAAACTGTCTCAAAATACCAATCTAACCACTCTCATTGCTCCTCTTAAGACCTCTTGCTCTCTAGCTCCCCTGTCACTTCCTCCCATGCTCTCCTCCAAGACTTCTCCAGAGCTTCTTGCATTTTCTGGAACTCCTAACCCCAATATGTCTGACTATCTTGTACTTTATCCACCTTTGGGTGATCCCTGAAAACCCTTCTCTTCTAGGGTTGTCCCGATATCACTTTTTAAGACCGAGTACAAGTACCAATACTTTTTTCCAAGTACTTTTTTTTTTAATGTCATGTGACAGTGGCACGTGTATCAGTAGTTTTTTGGTTTTGTTTTTACAATTTTATTTTTTACAATTATTTTTTTTAATTATTTTTTTACAATTTTATTTGTTATGTGTTTTTTACAATGCGTTCTTTTTATAAAGAGGGGGGGGGGGGGGAGTGAACAGTGTCAGTGTGTTTTTTATTTTAATTTTTATTATTTTTTACAATTAATTTCTTTTTATTATTTATTGCAATTCTTTTTTCTTTTATTATTATCATTAGCCCTGTTGGGGGGCTTTGGTAAGATACCAGGGGTCTTAACAGACCCCTGACATCTCCCCTTTGAGACAGGGAAAGGGACTGAGGACACATGTTTCCCTGTCCCCTTCTCAGCAGCCTCAGCTGCACTGAAAATGAATGGAGAGGAGACAGAGGCTCCTCTCCATTTATAAACTGAGACATCGTAATCACAGGTTACGATGTTTCAGTTATGTGAATGGACAGAGTCAGTTATCACTGACTGTTCATTCGCAAAAGGAAGGAGCTAGATTTACGAGCTGAAAGATCAAGGGGGACACGGAGGAGAAAGGAGGGGGACAGAAAGGAGGGGGACACGGAGGAGAACAGAGGGAGACAGAAAGGAGGGGGACACGGAGGAGAACGGAGAGGGACAGAAAGGGGGGGGACACGGAAGAGAACGGAGGGGGACAGAAAGGAGGGGGACATGGAGGAGAACGGAGGGGGACAGAAAGGGGGGGGACACAGAGGAGAACGAAGGGGGACAGAAAGGAGGAGGACATGGAGGAGAACAGAGGGGGACAGAAAGGAGGGGACATGGAGGAGAACGGAGGGGGACAGAAAGGAGGAGGACACAGAGGGGGAGACGGAGGGGGACAGAAAGGAGGAGAACGAAGGGGGACACGGAGGAGAACGAAGGGGACAGAACAGAGGAGAACGGAGGGGGACACGGAAGAGAAGGGAGGGGGACAGCAGCACAGAGGGGGACATTGAGGGGGACAGCAGCAGAACAGAGGGGGACTGAAGGAGGATACAGGGACAGTCAGTGGGGATCGGTGCAGCTTTGGTGGCAGTTACAAGCACTGATCACCGCTGTGTAGATTTCACTATAGCAGCTGAAAGCAGGGGAGGGAGAGAGAAGAGGAGAAACGGCTGTCAGGCTTTATTGAAATCTATACAGGGTGATCGGTGCTTGTAACTCCCCCTCCGCACCGATCACCCTAACTGTCCAGGTATCAGGTGAAGCATCGGAGCATTTGCCCGAGTACAAGTACTCGGGCAAATGCTCAGTATCCTTACCGATACCGATACTAGTATCGGTATCAGGACAACCCTAAGAGAAACCTATCCTGCCTCCACCTAACAACTGAACTTTTATTTTCTCCCTCATCTCATCCTCCACAATTATTACCTTTTGTATCACTTGACCTTCCCTTTTAGATTGTAGGCTCTATTGAGCAGGGCCTTCTGATTCCTCTTGTTTTGAATTGTATTGTAACTGTACTGTCTGCCTGAATTTGTTTAACCACTTGCCGACCGCCGCACGACGATGTACGTCGACAGAGCGGCACGGGCAGGCAAAAGGGCTTACCTGTACGTCCCTGCCTGCCCGCGGGTGGGGGGTCCGATCGGACCCCCCCCAGGTGCCTGCGGCGGTCGGCAAATGTCCCCCGGCGATCGGTGGTGAGGGGGAGGCCATCCATTCGTGGCCCCCCCCCTCGCGATCGCTCCCAGCCAATGGGATCATTTCCCTGCCTCTGTATTGTACACAGAGGCAGAGGAAATGATGTCATCTCTCCTCGGCTCGGTATTTTCCGTTCCGGGCCGAGGAGAGAAGACTGAACTGTGAGTGCACAACACAAACACACACAGTAGAACATGCCAGGCACACATTACACCCCGATCCCCCCCCGATCACCCCCCCCCCCCCTGTCACAAACTGACACAAAGCAGGTTTTTTTTTTTTTTTTTCTGATTACTGCATAGTGTCAGTTTGTGACAGTTAGTGTGTTAGGGTAGTGAGTGTTAGGCCCCCTTTAGGTCTAGGATACCCCCCTAACCCCCTAATAAAGTTTTAACCCCTTGATCACCCCCCGTCACCAGTGTTGCTAAGCGATCATTTTTCTGATCGCTGTATTAGTGTCGCTGGTGACGCTAGTTAGGGACGTAAATATTTAGGTTGCCGTCAGCGTTTTATAGCGTTGGGGACCCCCATATACTATCTAATAAATGTTGTAACCCCTTGATTGCCCCCTAGTTAACCCTTTCACCACTGATCACCGTATAACCGTTACGGGTGACGCTGGTTAGTTTGTTTATTTTTTATAGTGTCAGGGCATCGCCGTTTATTACCGAATAAAGGTTTAGCCCCCTGATCGCCCGGCGGTGATATGCGTCGCCCCAGGCAGCGTCAGATTAGCGCCAGTACCGCTAACACCCACGCACGCAGCATACGCCTCCCTTAGTGGTATAGTATCTGTATGGATCAATATCTGATCCAATCAGATCTATACTAGCGTCCCCAGCAGTTTAGGGTTCCCGAAAACGTAGTGTTAGCGGGATCAGCCCAGATACCCGCTAGCACCTGCGTTTTGCCCCTCCGCCCGGCCCAGCCCACCCAAGTGCAGTATCGATCGATCACTGTCACTTACAAAACACTAACCGCATAACTGCAGCGTTCGCAGAGTCAGGCCTGATCCCTGCGATCGCTAACAGTTTTTTTGGTAGCGTTTTGGTGAACTGGCAAGCACCAGCCCCAGGCAGCGTCAGATTAGCGCCAGTACCGCTAACACCCACGCACGCAGCATACGCCTCCCTTAGTGGTATAGTATCTGATCGGATCAATATCTGATCTGATCAGATCTATACTAGCATCCCCAGCAGTTTAGGGTTCCCACAAACGCAGTGTTAGCGTGATCAGCCCAGATACCTGCTAGCACCTGCGTTTTGCCCCTCCGCCCGACCCAGCCCAGCCCACCCAAGTGCAGTATCGATCGATCATTGTCACTTACAAAACACTAAACGCATAACTGCAGCGTTCGCAGAGTCAGGCCTGATCCCTGTGATCGCTAACAGTTTTTTTGGTAGCGTTTTGGGGAACTGGCAAGCGCCAGCGGCCTAGTACACCCCGGTCGTAGTCATACCAGCACTGCAGTAACACTTGGTGACATGGCGAGTCCCATAAGTGCAGTTCAAGCTGGTGAGGTGGCAAGCACAAGTAGTGTCCCGCTGCCACCAAAAAGACAAACCAAACACAAGCCCGTCGTGCCCATAATGCCCTTCCTGCTGCATTCGCCAATCCTAATTGGGAACCCACTGCTTCTGCAGCGCCCGTACTTCCCCCATTCACATCCCCAACCAAATGCAGTCGGCTGCATGAGAGGCATTTTTATGTCCTCCCGAGTACCCCTACCCAACGAACCCCCCCAAAAAAGATGTCGTGTCTGCAGCAAGCATGGATATAGGTGTGACACCCGCTATTATTGTCCCTCCTGTCCTGACAATCCTGGTCTTTGCATTGGTGAATGTTTTGAACGCTACCATGCACTAGTTGAGTATTAGCGTAGGGTACAGCATTGCACATACTAGGCACACTTTCACAGGGTCTCCCAAGATGCCATCGCATTTTGAGAGACCCGAACCTGGAACCGGTTACAGTTATAAAAGTTAGTTACAAAAAAAAGTGTAAAAAAAAAAAAAAAAAAAACATACAAAAATATAAAAAAAAAAAAAAATAGTTGTCGTTTTTATTGTTCTTTCTCTCTCTCTATTCTCTCTCTCTATTGTTCTGCTCTTTTTTACTGTATTCTATTCTGCAATGTTTTATTGTTATTATGTTTTATCATGTTTGCTTTTTAGGTATGCAATTTTTTATACCTTACCGTTTACTGTGCTTTATTGTTAACCATTTTTTTGTCTTCAGGTACGCCATTCACGACTTTGAGTGGTTATACCAGAATGATGCCTGCAGGTTTAGGTATCATCTTGGTATCATTCTTTTCAGCCAGCGGTCAGCTTTCATGTAAAAGCAATCCTAGCGGCTAATTAGCCTCTAGACTGCTTTTACAAGCAGTGGGAGGGAATGCCCCCCCAACGTCGTCCGTGTTTTTCTCTGGCTCTCCTGTCTCAACAGGGAACCTGAGAATGCAGCCGGAGATTCAGCCAGCTGACCATAGAGCTGATCAGAGACCAGAGTGGCTCCAAACATCTCTATGGCCTAAGAAACCGGAAGCTACGAGCATTTTATGACTTAGATTTCGCCGGATGTAAACAGCGCCATTGGGAAATTGGGAAAGCATTTTATCACACCGATCTTGGTGTGGTCAGATGCTTTAAGGGCAGAGGAGAAATCTAGGGTCTAATAGACCCCAATTTTTGCAAAAAAGAGTACCTGTCACTACCTATTGCTATGATAGGGGATATTTACATTCCCTGAGATAACAATAAAAATGATTTAAAAAAAAAAAAAATGAAAGGAACAGTTTAAAAATAAGATAAAAAAATAATAATAATAAAGAAAAAAAAAAAAAAAAGCACCCCTGTCCCCCCTGCTCTCGCGCTAAGGCGAACGCAAGCATCGGTCTGGCGTCAAATGTAAACAGCAATTGCACCATGCATGTGAGGTATCGCCGCGAAGGTCAGATCGAGGGCAGTAAGTTTAGCAGTAGACCTCCTCTGTAAATCTAAAGTGGTAACCTGTAAAGGCTTTTAAAGGCTTTTAAAAATGTATTTAGTTTGTCGCCACTGCACGTTTGTGCGCAATTTTAAAGCATGTCATGTTTGGTATCCATGTACTCGGCCTAAGATCATCTTTTTTATTTCATCAAACATTTGGGCAATATAGTGTGTTTTAGTGCATTAAAATGTAAAAAAGTGTGTTTTTTCCCCAAAAAATGCGTTTGAAAAATCGCTGCGCAAATACTGTGTGAAAAAAAAAAAATGAAACACCCACCATTTTAATCTGTAGGGCATTTGCTTTAAAAAAAATATATAATGTTTGGGGGTTCAAAGTAATTTTCTTGCAAAAAAAAAATATTTTTTTATGTAAACAATAAGTGTCAGAAAGGGCTTTGTCTTCAAGTGGTTAGAAGAGTGGGTGATGTGTGACATAAGCTTCCAGATGTTGTGCATAAAATGCCAGGACAGTTCAAAACCCCCCCAAATGACCCCATTTTGGAAAGTAGACACCCCAAGCTATTTGCTGAGAGTCATGTTGAGTCCATGGAATAATTTATATTGTGACACAAGTTGCGGGAAAGAGACAATTTTTTATTTTTTTTATTTTTTTGTTGCGCAAAGTTGTCACTAAATGATATATTGCTCAAACATGCCATGGGAATATGTGAAATTACACCCCAAAATACATTCTGCTGCTTCTCCTGAGTACGGGGATACCACATGTGTGAGACTTTTTGGGAGCCTAGCCGCGTACGGGACCCCGAAAACCAAGCACCGCCTTCAGGCTTTCTAAGGCCGTAAATTTTTGATTTCACTCTTCACCGCCTATCACAGTTTCGGAGGCCATGGAATGCCCAGGTGGCAAAAAAAAACCCCAAATGACCCCATTTTGGAAAGTAGACACCCCAAGCTATTTGATGAGAGGTATAGTGAGTATTTTGCAGACCTCACTTTTTGTCACAAAGTTTTGAAAATTGAAAAAAGAAAAAAAAAAATTTTTTTTCTCGTCTTTCTTTATTTTCAAAAACAAATGAGAGCTGCAAAATACTCACCATGCCTCTCAGAAAATAGCTTGGGGTGTCTACTTTCCAAAATGGGGTCATTTGGGGGGGGTTTGTGCCACCTGGGCATTCCATGGCCTCCGAAACTGTGATAGGCAGTGAGGAGTAAAATCAAAAATGTACGCCCTTAGAAATCCTGAAGGCGGTGATTGGTTTTCGGGGTCCTGTACGCGGCTAGGCTCCCAAAAAGTCCCACACATGTGGTATCCCCATACTCAGGAGAAGCAGCTAAATGTATTTTGGGGTGCAATTCCACATATGCCCATGGCCTGTGTGAGCAATATATCATTTAGTGACAACTTTGTGCAAAAAAAAAAAAAAAAAAAATTGTCACTTTCCCGCAACTTGTGTCAAAATATAAAACATTCCATGGACTCAACATGCCTCAAAGCAAATAGCTTGGGGTGTCTACTTTCCAAAATGGGGTCATTTGGGGGGGTTTTATGTCATCTGGGCATTTTATGGCCTTCAAAACTGTGATAGGTAGTGAGGAGTAAAATCAAAAATGTACGCCCTTAGAATTCCTGAAGCCAGTGATTGGTTTTCGGGGCCCCGTACGCGGCTAGGCTCCCAAAAAGTCCCACACATGTGGTATCCCCGTACTCAGGAGAAGCAGCTAAATGTATTTTGGGGTGCAATTCCACATATGCCCATGGCCTGTGTGAGCAATATATCATTTAGTGACAACTTTTTGTAATTTTTTTTTTTTTTTTGTCATTATTCAATCACTTGGGACAAAAAAAAATGAATATTCATTGGGCTCAACATGCCTCTCAGCAAATTCCTTGGGGTGTCTACTTTCCAAAATGGGGTCATTTGTGGGGGTTTTGTACTGCCCTGCCATTTTAGCACCTCAAGAAACGACATAGGCAGTCATAAATTAAAGGCTGTGTAAATTCCAGAAAATGTACCCTAGTTTGTAGACGCTATAACTTTTGCGCAAACCAATAAATATACACTTATTGACATTTTTTTTACCAAAGACATGTGGCCGAATACATTTTGGCCTAAATGTATGACTAAAATTGAGTTTATTGGATTTTTTTTAGAACAAAAAGTAGAAAATATCATTTTTTTTCAAAATTTTCGGTCTTTTTCCGTGTATAGCGCAAAAAATAAAAACGGCAGAGGTGATCAAATACCATCAAAAGAAAGCTCTATTTGTGGGAAGAAAAGGACGCAAATTTTGTTTGGGTACAGCATTGCATGACCGCGCAATTAGCAGTTAAAGCGACGCAGTGCCGAATTGTAAAAAGTGCTCTGGTCAGGAAGGGGATAAAACCTTCCGGGGCTGAAGTGGTTAAGACACTGCACAAACTGTTGGCGCTATATAAATCCTGTATAATAACTATAAATAATGAAGTCTATTTTCTAACTGCAAAAGAGGGTTTATTTGGAACAGACAAAGTATCCTGCAGAAAATATAACTTTTGGTACACACTGGCTTTGTGTTGGCTATTTCTTTACATATTGATGAAGAACTTATATTTTTCACAGAGCAATATTGAGAGCAATATTGAGGGTTGAAAGGTTATTTTTTAACTCAATAGGAAAATGTAACTACTTGACCTCTGGAAGCTTTTACCCCCTTCATGGCCAGGCCATTTTTTACTATTCAGCAATGTGCCAACTGGTAATTGCACGGTCATGCAACACTGTACTTAAATTAAAATTATATCATTTTTTTTCACACATATAGAGATTTCTTTTGGTGGTATTTGATCACCACTGAGTTTATATATTTGTTTTATTATATAAACAAAAAAACACTGATTTTTTTTTTTATTATATTTTCTACTTTCTGTTATGAAACATATCCAATAAAAAACAAATTTCTTCATTATTTTAGGCCAAAATGTATTCTGCTACATGCCTTTGGTAAAGAAAAAATCCAAAAAAGTGTATATTAATTGGTTTGTGGGAAAGTTATAGCATCTAAAAACTATGGTGTATATATACTGGAATTTACACAACTGTAAGTGCTATACTGTAATATTGTGGCGGGCAATCTGGCACTAACAGACACTATCTGGGAGTATTTCTAACTGACACTGACATCGCTAGTAACACTAATACAGGGATCGGTAATAATACTGTAGAGTGACGCTGTACTAATAACACTGGCTGGGAAAGGGTTAACATCTAAGGGCAATTAAGGGGTTAACTGTGTGCCTAACAATGTGTAATATGTGCTGCTTTTACTTTCCGATCTGGCTGTTTTCACTCCCTACTTTTTAGAGAGAAGAAACAGCCAGATTGCTGTTCCTATGCACACAGAGTTCTGTGTTTCTGTAAACACAGAACTCTATCTTTGTTTGGAAACAGGCGATCAGTTGATTTCAGTCAAAATCATTGGCCATATTACGCTGAGTAGTTGAGTATTATCACTTCTGTTTATCCTTTATCTGGTGATACTTACACAGATCTGCCAGGACCTGTTGAAGTGTCCTAAGCAACCAGGGTACACAACAGAAGCACTGTATTACACTGTGACTTTGCTGCAGACTCAGCTGGCAGGAAAATGCTTATGGATGCAAAATGGAAAAGTGGATGCAAAATATCTACAGATATATAGAAGAAAATACCTTTCTTTAGCCAAGCTTGGTCTTACACCTCCTAAGCCAGGAGCATGCTTATTTTATAAAAATAATTTTCAGCTGCATCACTGACAGGAGCCTCTTCAACCACACCTCTGTCTCCTAGTCACAGTTGTCAAAAAGACCCAGAGTTGCCAATGCAGGCACTTTGAATAGGGCCCAGCCTTGGTGTAGTACTGTACCGCAGCTTTGCCAACCACAACTGACTCTGCCAACCAGATTGCACAATGAAGCCTTGGCCGATGTCAAAGTGATTTAGGCTTTTTCTTTTCCAAGTCTTGCCCTGTAATGTCCTTGCCCTGTAGTCCTTACCAAAAACTCCCCTTTAGGGCAATATTGCTGGCCTGCTCAGGGCTTAGATCTATTTTATAAGTTGATGACGCCATAATGATTCAATTTGGCATTTCTAACTCTACATCCAGGTAGGGGGGTATGGTTTGTTAGAATAGCATGATAGTGCGTCAACATTAGCATTACTATCAGGTACCTGGTCAAGACTGAGTTGACAAGAGGGCTTTCCTTAAACCTCCAGTCCCGTTTCCCCTTGAGCTGATGACAGGGTATAACAGAGCAAAGAGTGGGACGGATGCTAGTAGGAGTTCCTGGCTCGGAGACACTGTAGCAGGTGCAAAACTGAAGACCGTGCAGAAGGCAAATTGGCAGATACAGGATCTTGGATGCATGGTCAGGCAGACAGAAGTCAGCAACAACCACTGGACAAAAGTACCAAATCAGGAAACAGAATCAGGGCCAGGCCGAGGTCAGTATCAGGCAAGCAAAGAAGGTACCAGAACAGCAGGCAGGAGACAAGGTCAGGTCAGAAGCCAAAGTCAGTAATAGGGTTTCAGAAACAAGCAGAACCAAACAAAGCCGAGTCAGTACACAGAAGCCGGCACAGCATTAGGTCATATATAATAGGAGCTGATAACTGAAGCAGGAAAAATACCATTTTTGGGAAAACCAGGAACAACAGACCGGACAACAAACTTTTCAGGAAAACAGACCTTTATTCCATGCCGGCATGGCACTTAACTCCAACTCAACGTCAGGAAGTCAAGTGACGCCTATGAGCTTTTTCAGTGTATACATATTGGAAATTACGTCACAAGCTATACACTTCCATTATCAATTTAGCAGAAGTTAACTCTTTGTACTTCTTAACACAAAGACATCTAATGCCGTGTACACACGGGCGGACTTTTCGACCAGACTGGTCTGACGGAACGAATCCGTCAGACAATCCGACCGTGTGTGGGCTTCATCGGACCTGCAGTGGACTTTTTCGGTTGAAAATCAGACGGACTTTAGATTTAAAATATGTTTCAAATCTTTCCGACGGATTCGAGTCTGGTTGAAAAATCAGTTTGTCTGTATGCTAGTCCGATGGACGAAAACCGAGGCTAGGGCAGCTATTGGCTACTGGCTATGAACTTTCTTATTTTAGTCCGGTCGTACGTCATCACGTATGAATCCATCTGACTTTGGTGTGATCGTGTGTAGGCAAGTCCGTTCATTAGAGAGTTCCTCAGAAGTCCGTCAAAAGTCTGTCGAAAGTCCGTCGGAAAGACTGTCGGACCTTTGATGCCGAAAAGTCCGCTCGTGTGTACACGGCATTAGTATGACATTTATTCTATGCATGGTTTCCTGTAGTTTCAGAAGTTTAACTTTTGTGGTTAGCTTTATCTGTCTAAATTATCAAATTGCAAGCAAGAACATCCTGTTTAAGTTTTCTCAGTTTAAAGACTGTTTGGGTGAAACTCAGAGACATGATGCTCACCTCAGAATTATGCTGTAACTACACAAATACAGAAAAACATATTCTCCATTTTGTCTTCGCCTACATTTTGCTCTCCCACAGCCATTATCCCCCTAGCCACTCCTACCACATAACCAGCGATCTTCTGGATTCATGCACAGCTTTAAAGAGGCAAATAGGTGCCAAAACGGCCATGCTCATGCGCACTCTTGCTTACAAACTGATGTGCACACAATTAGCCGGACAATTACATTTGACTGGATGATATTTTATGGTAACCTGAAACTTTGCTAGGTTGCTACCCACCTTTACTCCAGTGCTCCCAACTTTGCAGTTTACAGATTAGCCAGAGGGTTGCGATTGTTAATGACTTCAAAAGGGGTCCCTGATAAAATTTCTGAAACTTTCTCAGGTAACAGCCCATACTAGTGCCAAGAGTTTCAATTTAATGGCATTTTTAAAAGCTGTAGTAAAGTCTGTAAAGAAAAAAAATGTCCACCTGCAAATTAATGTTATATTGTGCTAGTATGCACCGCTTGCTTGAATTAGTGTAAAGACGTAAGGGCTGAGTAAAGTCGATGTAAGGCAGGACAGTCCCTAAAGGCCTCTTGCTTTTCCCCATTTTTTATTGTTTTTTTTTTCTGTTTGTCAAAAGCTTTTTGATAGGAGAAACTACCCTTGTAAACCCTCTTATGAATCTTCAATAATAGTCCACCAAGCCAGGGAGGCTCATACCTTCTACAAAGTTCTAGGAGCTTTCCATTTGGCATTTGCTTCTATCTTATTTTTATTTGGCATATCCCTTCATGGGTCCCAAATGTGCAAAAGAAGTTTTCAACAGATTACATATTTGTGGCTTCAACTTTAATCCACACTTTGCTATTGTCTTGAAGACTGTCTCTAAATGCTGAAGTGTTCTTGAAACGAAGAATAGAAGGTATTATGTCACCCAGATAGATAAATAAATCTTTAAAAATGTAGTAATCCAGAAAATATTCCATATCACATTGAATGGTAGCAGGTGTGTCCAAATGGCAATCAAGCAAACCCATGATAAAGTAAGTACCTAATACTGCCAACAACTCTTAATATCTAGATAAGTGATAGGCATCACATGTCATTGCTGCATTCAGTCTTCTATCATTTACAAAAAAATCTGATAATGCCATCTTGACCTGGGACTCTTACTTTCTTCCATGACTTTTCCTTCTAGCTTTTATCAGCTGACTTATCAGCCAAGAAAAAAATGATTATGACCATATCCCCAGTGGTGCCATCACCACATGTACCATAGCAACCGGGCGGAGAACAGACACCCCACAAGGACTCAGGAAGCACGCAAATTTGGAAAAGCCACTTAACATATAATGGTGTCAGTTCACATAATATGGGAAATTGACTAGGACCCCCAAAAAGCGATGGCATGCCTAAAAAGTCATACTTTCTTACCAGAAAAATGTGTATGCATTTAAGGGATGTTGGCATTGCGTTTGTATATCACATCATACATAATCAAAGACAACTAGAAGATAATAAATGCTCTTCAACTTTCCAAACCACTTTATAAAGCTTCAGGTTGTTGTGGTATGTTTTCATTTGGGTTGTTTACCATGGGTCACTTTGCAGTAATATTTTCTAACCCGTGGCTCTGCCACTGTTATGGAACTACTCTTTGCCAGACACAAATAAACAAGCTAGCAAAGCACAGTGAGAAGATACGTTCACAAATGCTAGAGTGACACAGGTTGAGAAGGCTGCTTAGCAGAATAAATACTGTGTCTCTTGTGAATGACATTACCTTGCACACTCCCAGGCCCGATGAGCAGACATAGCTCCCAACTGTCCCTCATTTGGAAATTTGGATGGACTGTCCCTCTATTGAGACCAAATTCCTCTGTCTCTTCAGCATCAGTTGTCCCTCTTTTTGATCTGAAGTGTATATCTCTAAACAAAATGTACTATTTTGTTACCAAAAGTCTTATGATGTACTAAACATTCCATCCAAACTCTATATTCCTGCATTTTTTATTTTGAAAAGGCCAATATAAAGGAAAACATAGAGGTCCAAAAAGCACTTGTGGCAAACCTCCCAACTTTCTGAGATGAGGGATACCTATTAGCAAAAGTATGTAGGCATGGGACACACTCCCTGCCACGCCTTTCTTAAAGGAGAATTATAAAAAAAAATGATCGGTTAGACCCAAAAGTGTTTTTTTTTTTATAACTACTATTCCTTTATATTGGCTTTTGAAATTTGCAAATGCAGCAATTTAGAATGGATGAAAGGTTTAGCACTGGGAAACACTTTTTGATAGATAAGTAGTGCATTTTATATACAACTATATAGATAAGACCAAAATGAGGGACAAATGAGGAGGAAGGAGGGACAGAGGGGCTTTGTTCAAAATGAGAGACAGTCCCTCGAAATCAGGGATGGTTGGGAGCTATGATTGTTGTGTGGTTTAGCCAATCATTTTCTGCATGTTAGGTCTTGTGGTCCGTGTAAACGGGAAATGTCTTTTGCTTACATAAAGTGTGCTAAAAGGTGCCTCTCTTTATCATATCAGAAATTTGGGAGGTTTGAGCAGAGGTAGAGAGGGTTGTATCCTCTGGGGCCCAGCTCTTAGAAGAGCACATGCCAGACTGGTTCTCTTATAGAACAGCTGCCTATATTAATGTGCAGTCACCTGCTCTGACCTAACAGGAAAGAAGCTGATTCAGTAAGGCCTGCTTCAAAATCTGAAAGCAGGCTTCTATGAAATTGCAACCCGAGTCTATGGTTATGGATGTTTTTTTTGTCTGTAGCTTGCAGTGTGGTCGTGGACACAGGCTGACAATTTCTGTGAGTCTGCATCCTGGTTAGAGAAAGAACTTACATCACACAAACAGAACAGTGTCAAAGGGAGTTCTGTAAAATGAGCGCACAGCATATCCCACTGCCCATATGTTGGAGCAGAATCTGCTGTTAGGATTCCCCAAAAACAGGGTCTGACATACCAAGCAACTTAATGCACTATTCCATTTGTAGCTTAATGCACAATTACTTGTGTTGCTTCTTAATAACTCATTTGGGCCACAGCTAGCCATTGATAAACATAGCTTCGCCCAAGTGGGCTCTCTGCCAGGCATATGTTTTAAACGCAGGCGGAACATGACCCAATATACAATGCAAGATGTTTTGTATCCAGTACCTGTGAAAGCTAATTCAGATCAAATTGATTAGGTCTGTGATAAATTACCAAAACAGCAAAAAGTAAGATACCAGAATAAACACGGTTTAATGTAAAAACCCATGTTATGAGCATTAAAAACCTTCATCTGCAGAGAAATAAATGCCCAGGTCAACGCTGTGGAGCTTGCAAAACTTAGATTTGCAGTGCTCTAAATATATGGTAATGTACTGTAACTTTATAAGTGGATCCAGCAGGGGGCAGTGCTCTATAACAAACATATATTAAATCCTGTGTTTAAGGGAATCTACTATCTAGAGAGAATTTATAGTCATTACATTTATAAGTATATATTGTAAAGGTCAGCTAAAAGTATTTCTTATGTAATCTCTACATGCATGTAGAGTAATTTTCTGTACAGTTTGCAGAATTTGTTCCAGTGGCTATCTGTATGTAGATACAGTGCCTTGAAAAAGTATTCATACCCCTTGAAATTTTCCACATTTTGTCATGTTACAACCAAAAACTTAAATGTATTTTATTGGGATTTTATGTGATAGACCTACACAAAGTGGCACATAATTGTGAAGTGAAAGGAAAATAATAAATGATTTTCAATTTTTTTTACAAATAAATATCTGAAAAGTGTGGGGTGCATTTGTATTCAGCCCCCCTGAGTCAATACTTTGTAGAACCACCTTTCGCTGCAATTATAGCTGCAAGTCTTTTTAGGTATGTCTCTACCAGCTTTGCACATCTGGAGAATGACATTTTTGCCTATTCTTCTTTGTAAAATAGCTCAAGCTCTGTCTGATTAGCTGTAGAGCTTCTGTGAACAACACTTTTCAAGTCTTGCCAAAGATTCTCATTTGGATTTAGAGCTGGACTTTGACTGGGCCATTCTAACACATGGATATGTGTATGAATATATGAATATATATGAATATACAGTGGGGACGGAAAGTATTCAGATCCCCTTGAATTTTTCACTCTTTGTTATATTGCAGCCAGTTGCTAAAATCATTTAAGTTCATTTTTTTCCTCATTAATGTACACACAGCACCCCATATTGACAGGTAAACACAGAATTGTTGACATTTTTGCAGATTTATTAAAAAAGAAAAACTGAAATATCACATGGTCCTAAGTATTCAGACGCTTTGCTCAGTATTTAGTAGAAGCCCCCTTTTGAACTAATACAGCCATGAGTCTTTTTGGGAAATATGCAACAAGTTTTTCACACCTGGATTTGGGGATCCTCTGCCATTCCTCCTTGTAGATCCTCTCCAGTTCTGTCGGGTTGGATGGTAAACGTTGGTGGACAGCCATTTTTAGGTCTCTCCAGAGATGTTCAATTGGGTAATTTAGGGCTCTGGCTGGGCCATTCAAGAACAGTCACGGAGTTGTTGTGAAGCCACTCCATTTTTATTTTAGCTGTGTGCTTAGGGTCATTGTATTGTTGGAAGGTAAACCTTCCGCCCAGTCTGAGATCCTGAGCACTCTGGAGAAGGTTTTCGTCCAGGATATCCCTGTACTTGGCCGCATTCATCTTTCCCTCGATTGCAACCAGTCGTCCTGTCCCTGCAGCTGAAAAACACTCCCACAGCATGATGCTGCCTCCACCATGCTTCACTGTTGGGACTGTATTGGACAGGTGATGAGCCGTGCCTGGTTTTCTCCACACATACCGCTTAGAATTAAGGCCAAAAAGTTATATCTTGGTCTCATCAGATCAATGAATCTTATTTATCACCATCTTGGAGTCCTTTAGTTGTTTTTTTTTAGCAAACTACATGCAGGCTTTCATGTGTCTTGCACTGAGGAGATAATTGCACATAATTGTGAAGTCGAAGGGAAATGATAAATGCTTTTCAATTTTTTTTACAAATAAAACTGAAAAGTGTGGCGTGCATTTGTATTCAGCCCCCCTGAGTCAATACTTTGTAGAAGCACCTGTCACTGCAATTACAGCTGCAAGTCTTTTTGGGTATGTCTCTACCAGCTCTAGAGAGTGACATTTTTGCCCATTCTTCTAGGAAACTAGCTCAAGCTCTATCAGATTGAATGGAGAGTGTCTTTGAACAGCAATTTTCAAGTCTTGCCACAGATTCTCAATTGGATTTAGGTCTGGACTTTGACTGGGCCATTCTAACACATGAATATGCTTTGATCTAAACCATTCCATTGTAGCTCTGGCTGTATGTTTAGGGTCGTTGTCCTGCTGGAAAGTGAACCTCCGCCCTAGTCTCAAGTCTTTTGCAGACTCTAATGCTGCATACACACGATCGGAAATACCGCCAGCAAAAGAACGATGTGAGCTTTTGGTCGGAAAATGCGACTGTGTGTATGCTCCATCGGACTTTTGCTGGCGGAATTCCAGCCAGCAAAAGATTGAGAGCAGGCTCTCTATTTTTCGGTCGGAAAAAGTTCCTACCTGAAAATGCCATTGTCTGTATGCAATTCGGACGCGCAAAAAAAATCACGCATGCTCGGAAACAATTCGATGCATGCTCGGAAGCATTGAACTTCATTTTCTCGGCTTGTTGTAGTGTTGTACGTCACTGCATTCTTAACTTTTGTGTGACCGTGTGTATGCAAGGCAAGCTTGAGCTGAATTCCGTCCGAAAAACCATCCAAGTTTTTTCTGATGCAAATTCCGCTCGTGTGTACGGGGCATTAAAGGTTTTATTCTAAGATTGCCCTGCATTTGTCTTCATCAATCTTCGCA
Organism: Lithobates clamitans; assembly: GCA_037952925.1. Taxonomy (NCBI): domain Eukaryota; kingdom Metazoa; phylum Chordata; class Amphibia; order Anura; family Ranidae; genus Lithobates; species Lithobates clamitans. The sequence continues at coordinate 8,538,049 of JBBGZY010000327.1, forward strand.
TCAACTCTGACAGGCTTCCCTGTCCCTGCTGAAGAAAAGCATCCCTACAACATGATGCTGCCACTACCATGTTTCATGGTGGGGGTGGTGTGTTCAGGGTGATGTGCGGTGTTACTTTTCCTCCACATATAGCGTTTTGTTTTTAGGCCAAAAAGTTCAATTTTGGTCTCATCTAACCAGAGCACCTTCTTCCACATGTTTGCTGTGTCCCCCACATGGCTTCTCGCAAACTGCAAACTGGATTTCTGGTCAACCAGGAAGTATCCATCATCTCCTGTGTAGCGGCGCTGACGTCTTTCGGTGAAGTTTGCACACTTACACTACCTGCCTGTCTGATTGCTTTCTTTTTTCTTATTTGATGTACGTATTTTATTGAAGGGGGGTTGCTGTCTTTTTATGTGGAAGGGGTTTCTGTCAATAATCGGGATTACGCTATGTGCACTTTTCTCTCCGTTTCTTGATTCAATATGAGCCCTGCAAATCTGTGACCCTGCATGAAGTGATGTTAACAACTGCTGATAAAGAGTGATTATTCTGAATGCTTTATTACTCCCCATTTCTGGTGAGTTTAACCCCCTAGGGGGAGAGTGTTTTGCACCGGGTGGAGTTCGTAGTGATCGGTGGAAGGTGCATGCGGAGGATTGTTTTCATGATCACCTGATTTTTATGTTTTGGACTACACCCTGAACTTTACATCACTACCCTTTATAAGGGACTTTCTATTAAGGGACTTTTCTGTCATCTGATTTTCCTTTGCATGTGTTGTTGGCCACATATTTCAATTGCTCAACACTAGCGCTGTCTAGTGCGATGATTTAGTCCTATTTTGGATTACTTTATAACATAGTGTTCGCTTTGATGTATTTGATTTGAGACAGCTGCTTTGCACTTTCTTTTAGGTCTCCTCTCTGCTTGATAGGCAAAGTGGAGGTCTATTTCATTTATGTATATATGATTTTATAGTCGCATATAGATGTCTATCCACATGTATGCATTTTTGAATGTTCAATAAGATTTTTTATATCTTTTATTTATATCTACATTTTGGATCAGTATAGTGACCTGGCGCTGAGTAGTGTTTCTGCAGGTCTGGTGAAACACTTTTTATTTTTGTAGTGCTTTAAACTTCTCCACAACTTTATCCCTGACCTGTCTGGTGTGTTCATAGGTCTTTATGATGATATTTTTTCACTAAGGTTCTCTAACTAACCCCTGAAGGCTACACAGAACAGCTGTATTTATACTGAGATTAAATTACACACAGGTGGACTCTATTTACTAATTAGGTGACTTCTGAAAGCAACTGGTTCCACTAGAGTTTAGCTAGGGGTATCAGAGTAAAGGGGGATTCTACAAAGTATTGACTCAGGGGGGCTGAATACAAATGCACGCCACACTTTTCAGATATTTATTTGTAAAAAAATTTGATAAACCATTTATCATTTTCCTTCCACTTCACAATTATGTGCCACTTTGTGTTGGTCTATCACATAAAATCCCAATAAAATACATTTACGTTTTTAGTTGTAACATGACAAAACATGCAAAAATGACATTTAAAAACTATGTCTAATAAATGGCAGTTCTCCTCCTTATCCTATGAGATAATGGTCTGGTATGGATTTTGAGAGGGATCCCAGGCACAAAAAATGAAAAAAAAAAGGTGTTTACGTCCTCCCTTAAAATCCATACAAGACACCTATCCATGCATGCAGCCTGGCTAGCAAAGAAAGGGAGGCGCAGTGAGCATGTCCTACTCCCTATACCATACCAAGCCACAATATTGGCAGGGTACCTTGCAGGAGGGACCAAAGTCAATGGCAAGGCAACTTGTCCCCTTGTCCCCATGTTAATGGAGACAAGGACCTCATTACCACATCCCTGACCATGTTTAGGTGGGGGTCTGCAGGTGAGGGACTTATTGGAAACTGGAAGTTTCCTTTAACCTAAGAGGCCCTCAGGTATCCAGCCCTCCCCCTAAATGAATGAGTAATGGGTATATAGTGTCCTGTGTTACTCTTTCACAAAAAATAAATACATAAATAAAAACACCACACCTTGCACGTCCCAAGTTGTTATTTAAAAAAAAGAAATGTAATAAACAATACCCCACAATGTAAATCCAGCATCAATCACGCTGTCCATTGATATAGATCCCTCATCAATCATGATAAATGGTGACTCTCTGGCATGGCAACCCATGCCATGGTGCAAATGATAGAGTCCTAGTCAGCTGAGAAGATTGTGGAGGGTATGTTTTAGATCAGAGGTAGGCAACTCCAGCTGTGTTGAAACTACAAGTACCATCATCCCCCTTCTCTTAATAGTCATGCTTGTGGCTGTCAGTCTTGCAATGCCTCTTGGGACTTGTAGCTCCCCACCAACTGGATTTCCGAGGTTGCCTACCCCATTCTAGACCAAGGTGAGCTGGTGCTGCAGTGAAACTCAAGGATCTGGCTGAACTGTCTAGCAGCAAAAACACTTGTTATTGTACATTTCTATAAGCTCAATATATTATAAATGTACATAACTCTATTACTGTTTTTTCATTATTCCTATCAAAGAATTATGGTAAAACACAGGTCAAAGGGCAACAGTGCATTTGACTGTAAACCAATCAAGTAGTGCAGAATGTATTTATTTTACTAAATTTATAGTAAAGTATATATTTGTTTTAACATTGCTATAACAAAAACATTTTTCAACTGTATGCAGAGAGTATACAAAGTCAACCCCTGATATGTTTGTATAATTAACAATAATTTATAGTATTTGTATGTCTAACACCATTTGTGTATAGGCGTATAATACACATGTACTACATTTTTATAGGATGCGATAAAGAGGAAGTTGTGTTTGGCTAAATCCAGCTGTGCTTTTTCACTTTAATGATCTATACCAGTAACCTCCCTAAACTTGTGTGGATTGAGTTGGGGGATACAAGACATCACTGTGCAGGGCTTTGGCAGTCTTCCCAGTTAAATGACTGTTACTGTGACTTGTCTACCATATAGTTCACAAGTAGTGCTCTGGTGTATGCAGGGAGACTGAACTGTACAATGTAGGCCTTGTATCCTAGTAACGCTCATCTATTCATGACTTGCTAGAGCACACATTGTTAACCCCTATACTAAATTCCTCACGTACACAGAAACTGGCAGGGAGGTCAGTCCTAAAGGCCTCACACAAAACCAAAGTCAGCAAACAAAGTGAGAGTTTTAACGTGTCTGAGATTAACAGCCAATGTATGACAAGGTAAAACACAAAAAGCCTCTTATTGATGTAATTTTAAAAAAAGTCAGCATTGCATACAATATCTGATTCATTTTAACTAAACTAATAAACCAGACCCTAAACAAAAAGGGCTTTGTACAAAGAAAAACAAATAATGTATACAGTAAAGCTTACCATTCATTTGGTAATTGGTTTAAAATTATGTCCATGTGATATGTTTTCTTCACCATTACAGTTGGAGCATTGCAGAGAAATGTGTGTTTTAGTAGGTAATTATTGTGAATCTGTACATTTATAATACAAGCAAAGATAGCTTTGAAGAGGCAATGTAAAATACACATTGCTATTAAGATTAGCCATTTTTCTGGAAAAAACTAGGCTTGCTTTTGTTCTCTGTTGCTTCATATCTGATGATATAATTATAACGTATGGATGTCAGCAACCTAGCCACTTTAATGTCATTGCACATGCAGAGAAGATCGCAATGTTCCCGACTTATACTGGCCAAACACACAGCTATTTTCTATCAATTTCAAGGCAACTATTGATAAACAGGTCAAGGCATCCTGTCACTAGTAATTTCATTCATAGCTGTAAAATAACAAAAACTGTAGGTGGTAAGTCATGTCATCTTGATCTGTTTGATTGTTTTTTGGATTCAAGGCTTCCTCAACGTGGTTAAAGCTCAATTCCAACCAAAAGTTTTGAATATGACTTTAGCAATTTGGATAAAAACAAAAATGTGAGGACTGAGTGAAAGAAGAGTTAGAATTTTTGACAATGGGGGTGTATATGAAAGCCGTGCGCCATCAGTAGAGGCGCACTGCGAGGCACAACGCACATTTCCATATTTACGAAATGATGCGCCAATTAATGTATGAACTGGTGCAGTGCCTTGTTCTTAGTAAATCACTACCAATGTTTACTTTGCTGTCCTTGCTTTGCTGTCCCGATGTTGACCATACTCCTCCGTTTCTTTCATGGGCATCGCAATTAAGAGAAAATTTCCCTAATCGGGTCACAGTGAAATAAAAATCCAATACAAGTTTTAACTTTTCCATATGTCATTCAAAAGTAAAAAAACAATTTTGTCTAAAATTATGAAATTAAAGCCCAGCGTTCAGTCCCACTGAAAGGAACATATATTTTTTTTTTTTTATGCTCGGAGTTGACCTTATAAAATTACAGAATGATTTCCTTGGGTTGTTAATATTAAGCAAAGCAAAGGCAAACTTTTTTTGTCACTTCCTTAGGATTACCATCTTCTACTTCCCAGACAGCCTTCTACCTGCTCCTCTAATAGCTTTCTTAAAGTGCATCTAAACCCAAAATCAAAAATGTAATATAATGTAGCTTAAAAGTCCTCACATTGGTTACATTGATTTATTTTACATTTTTTTCTTTATTTTTATCTGGTAATTCTGCAAATAATATGCTTCATGGAGAGATTAGTGGTTTACAAAAGGAAGATAACATTGAGTTCAGCTCACAGGAAGTGACAAGGACACTGCATTTCTGGCAAGATCAACAAGTATTTTCTGTACTTGCAGAACATGGCCTTAATCTAAAACAGAAAACTCTTGCAGCCAATACATCTAAAGACTGCATTATAATAGAACTTTTTCACTTACCGGTACCTGTAAAATCTTTTTTTCTCAGTACAGCAAATAACACAGGCATAGTCATAGACAAATGAACGTAGCTGTATATAATCCAGTCATCTATGACTATGTCCTGTACTCTACGAATGAAAGAAAATATAATTTTCTTGGAGTACAGTACAGGACACATTTGTCCTGTTTACCATCAAAAGTGAAAGTAAAAGAAAATCACAAGTTTTGGGTTGACATCAGGACACAAATTGAGGGGAAATCTTACACTAGTTTTGGTGACCCTGGTGACACACTGGGATTCCTATGGGACAGCAAGTGAAGGGAAATTCCCCCAATTAGACCGAGATGGCAAAAAAAAAGAAGAAAAACTGGACTATCCAAAATGAAAAAATAAAAGTTTTGCCTTTAGCTACACTTTAAGTCAATGCCTTCTAAAAGTTTGCTCTTATCTTCTGAATGGAAGAACCATTTTGAAAACAGTTTTTAACCACTTGCCGACCGCCGCACGACGATGTACGTCGACAAAGCGGCACGGGCAGGCAAAAGGGTTTACCTGTACGTCCCTGCCTGCCCGCGGGTGGGGCAGGCACCCCCCCCCCCCCGGTGCCTGCGGCGGTCGGCAAATGTCCCCCGGCGATCGGTGGTGAGGGGGAGGCCATCCATTCGTGGCCCCCCCCTCGCGATCGCTCCCAGCCAATGGGATCATTTCCCTGCCTCTGTATTGTACACAGAGGCAGAGGAAATGATGTCATCTCTCCTCGGCTCGGTAGTTTATGTTCCGGGCCGAGGAGAGAAGACTGTAATGTGAGTGCACAACACACACACAGTAAAACATGCCAGGCACACATTACACCCCGATCCCCCCCCCAATTGCCCCCCGATCCCCCCCCCGATCACCCCCCCCTGTCACAAACTGACACCAAGCAGGTTTTTTTTTTTTTTTTTTTTTTCTGATTACTGTATTGGTGTCAGTTTGTGACAGTTAGTGTGTTAGGGCAGTGAGTGTTAGGCCCCCTTTAGGTCTAGGGTACCCCCCTAACCCCCCCTAATAAAGTTTTAACCCCTTGATCACCCCCCGTCACCAGTGTTGCTAAGCGATCATTTTTCTGATCGCTGTATTAGTGTCGCTGGTGACGCTAGTTAGGGACGTAAATATTTAGGTTCGCCGTCAGCGTTTTATAGCGACAGGGACCCCCATATACTACCGAATAAAGGTTTTAACCCCTTGATTGCCCCCTAGTTAACCCTTTCACCACTGATCACCGTATAACCGTTACGGGTGACGCTGGTTAGTTCGTTTATTTTTTATAGTGTCAGGGCACCCGCCGTTTATTACCGAATAAAGGTTTAGCCCCCTGATCGCCCGGCGGTGATATGCGTCGCCCCAGGCAGCGTCAGATTAGCGCCAGTACCGCTAACACCCACGCACGCAGCATACGCCTCCCTTAGTGGTATAGTATCTGTACGGATCAATATCTGATCCGATCAGATCTATACTAGCGTCCCCAGCAGTTTAGGGTTCCCAAAAACGCAGTGTTAGCAGAATCAGCCCAGATACCCGCTAGCACCTGCGTTTTGCCCCTCCGCCCGGCCCAGCCCAGCCCACCCAAGTGCAGTATCGATCGATCACTGTCACTTACAAAACACTAAACGCATAACTGCAGCGTTCGCAGAGTCAGGCCTGATCCCTGCGATCGCTAACAGTTTTCTTGGTAGCGTTTTGGTGAACTGGCAAGCACCAGCCCCAGGCAGCGTCAGGTTAGCGCCAGTACCGCTAACACCCACGCACGCACCATACACCTCCCTTAGTGGTATAGTATCTGTACGGATCAATATCTGATCCGATCAGATCTATACTAGCGTCACCAGCAGTTTAGGGTTCCCAAACACGCAGTGTTAGCGGGATCAGCCCAGATACCTGCTAGCACCTGCGTTTTGCCCCTCCGCCCGGCCCAGCCCAGCCCACCCAAGTGCAGTATCAATCGATCACTGTCACTTACAAAACACTAAACGCATAACTGCAGCGTTCGCAGAGTCAGGCCTGATCCCTGCGATCGCTAACATTTTTTTTGGTAGCGTTTTGGTGAACTGGCAAGCACCAGCCCCAGGCAGCGTCAGGTTAGCGCCAGTACCGCTAACACCCACGCACGCAGCATACACCTCCCTTAGTGGTATAGTATCTGATCGGATCAATACCTGATCCGATCAGATCTATACTAGCGTCCCCAGCAGTTTAGGGTTCCCACAAACGCAGTGTTAGCGGGATCAGCCCAGATACCTGCTAGCACCTGCGTTTTGCCCCTCCGCCCGGCCCAGCCCAGCCCAACCAAGTGCAGTATCGATCGATCACTGACACTTACAAAACACTAAACGCATAACTGCAGCGTTCGCAGAGTCAGGCCTGATCCCTGCGATCGCTAACAGTGTTTTTTGTAGCGTTTTGGTGAACTGGCAAGCGCCAGCGGCCTAGTACACCCCGGTCGTAGTCAAACCAGCACTGCAGTAACACTTGGTGACGTGGCGAGTCCCATAAGTGCAGTTCAAGCTGGTGAGGTGGCAAGCACAAGTAGTGTCCCGCTGCCACCAAGAAGACAAACACAGGCCCGTCATGCCCATAGTGCCCTTCCTGCTGCATTCGCCAATCCTAATTGGGAACCCACCGCCTCTGCAGCGCCCGTACTTCCCCAATTCACATCCCCAACCAAATGCAGGCGGCTGCATGAGAGGCATTTTCTTTATGTCCTCCCGAGTACCCCTACCCAGCGAACCCCCCCAAAAAAGATGTCGTGTCTGCAGCAAGCGCGGATATAGGCGTGACACCCACTATTATTGTCCCTCCTGTCCTGACAATCCTGGTCTTTGCATTGGTGAATGTTTTGAACGCTACCATTCACTAGTTGAGTATTAGCGTAGGGTACAGCATTGCACAGACTAGACCCACTTTCACAGGGTCTCCCAAGATGCCATCGCATTTTGAGAGACCCGAACCTGGAACTGGTTACAGTTATAAAAGTTAGTTACAAAAAAAAGTGTAAAAAAAAAAAAAACACAAACAAAAATATAAAATAAAAAAAAAATAGTTGGCGTTTTATTGTTCTCTCTCTCTCTATTCTCTCTATTGTTCTGCTCTTTTTTACTGTATTCTATTCTGCAATGTTTTATTGTTATTATGTTTTATCATGTTTGCTTTTCAGGTATGCAATTTTTTATACTTTACTGTTTACTGTGCTTTATTGTTAACCATTTTTTTGTCTTCAGGTACGCCATTCACGACTTTGAGTGGTTATACCAGAATGATGCCTGCAGGTTTAGGTATCATCTTGGTATCATTCTTTTCAGCCAGCGGTCGGCTTTCATGTAAAAGCAATCCTAGCGGCTAATTAGCCTCTAGACTGCTTTTACAAGCAGTGGGAGGGAATGCCCCCCCCCAACGTCTTCCGTGTTTTTCTCTGGCTCTCCTGTCTCAACAGGGAACCTGAAAATGCAGCCGGTGATTCAGCCAGCTGACCATAGAGCTGATCAGAGACCAGAGTGGCTCCAAACATCTCTATGGCCTAAGAAACCGGAAGCTACAAGCACTTTATGACTTAGATTTCGCCGGATGTAAACAGCGCCATTGGGAAATTGGGAAAGCATTTTATCACACCGATCTTGGCGTGGTCAGATGCTTTGAGGACAGAGGAGAAATCTAGGGTCTAATAGACCCCAATTTTTGCAAAAAAGAGTACCTGTCACTACCTATTGCTATGATAGGGGATATTTACATTCCCCGAGATAACAATAAAAATGATTTAAAAAAAAAATGAAAGGAACAGTTTAAAAATAAGATAAAAAAATAATAATAATAATGAAAAAAAAAAAAAAAAAAAAGCACCCCTGTCCCCCCTGCTCTCGCGCTAAGGCGAACGCAAGCGTCGGTCTGGCGTCAAATGTAAACAGCAATTGCACCATACATGTGAGGTATCACCGCGAAGGCCAGATCGAGGGCAGTAATTTTAGCAGTAGACCTCCTCTGTAAATCTAAAGTGGTAACCTGTAAAGGCTTTTAAAGGCTTTTAAAAATGTATTTAGTTTGTCGCCACTGCACGTTTGTGCGCAATTTTAAAGCATGTCATGTTTGGTATCCATGTACTCGGCCTAAGATAATCTTTTTTATTTCACCAAACATTTGGGCAATATAGTGTGTTTTAGTGCATTAAAATGTAAAAAAGTGTGTTTTTTCCCCAAAAAATGTGTTTGAAAAATCGCTGCGCAAATACTGTGTGAAAAAAAAAAATGAAACACCCACCATTTTAATCTGTAGGGCATTTGCTTTAAAAAAAAAAAAAAATGTTTGGGGGTTCAAAGTAATTTTCTTGCAAAAAAAAATTATTTTTTTATGTAAACAATAAGTGTCAGAAAGGGCTTTGTCTTCAAGTGGTTAGAAGAGTGGGTGATGTGTGACATAAGCCTCTAGATGTTGTGCATAAAATGCCAGGACAGTTCAAAACCCCCCCAAATGACCCCATTTTGGAAAGTAGACACCCCAAGCTATTTGCTGAGAGTCATGTTGAGTCCATGGAATATTTTATATTGTGACACAAGTTGCGGGAAAGAGACAATTTTTTATTTTTTTTATTTTTTTTTTTGCGCAAAGTTGTCACTAAATGATATTTTGCTCAAACATGCCATGGGAATATGTGAAATTACACCCCAAAATACATTCTGTTGCTTCTCCTGAGTACGGGGATACCACATGTGTGAGACTTTTTGGGAGCCTAGCCGCGTACGGGACCCCAAAAACCAAGCACCGCCTTCAGGCTTTCTAAGGCTGTAAATTTTTGATTTCACTCTTCACTGCCTATCACAGTTTCGGAGGCCATGGAATGCCCAGGTGGCAAAAAACCCCCCCAAATGACCCCATTTTGGAAAGTAGACACCCCAAGCTATTTGATGAGAGGTATAGTGAGTATTTTGCAGACCTCAGTTTTTGTCACAAAGTTTTGAAAATTGAAAAAAGAAAAAAAAAAATTTTTTTCTCGTCTTTCTTTATTTTCAAAAACAAATGAGAGCTGCAAAATACTCACCATGCCTCTCAGCAAATAGCTTGGGGTGTCTACTTTCCAAAATGGGGTCATTTGGGGGGGGTTTGTGCCACCTGGGCATTCCATGGCCTCCGAAACTGTGATAGGCAGTGAGGAGTAAAATCAAAAATGTACGCCCTTAGAAATCCTGAAGGCAGTGATTGGTTTTCGGGGCCCCGTACGCGGCTAGGCTCCCAAAAAGTCTCACACATGTGGTATCCCCATACTCAGGAGAAGCAGCTAAATGTATTTTGGGGTGCAATTCCACATATGCCCATGGCCTGTGTGAGCAATATATCATTTAGTGACAACTTTGTGCAAAAAAAAAAATAAATAAAATTTGTCACTTTCCCGCAACTTGTGTCAAAATATAAAACATTCCATGGACTCAACATGCCTCAAAGCAAATAGCTTGGGGTGTCTACTTTCCAAAATGGGGTCATTTGGGGGGGGGTTTATGCCATCTGGGCATTTTATGGCCTTCAAAACTGTGATAGGTAGTGAGGAGTAAAATCAAAAATGTACGCCCTTAGAAATCCTGAAGGCGGTGCTTGGTTTTCGGGGCCCGTACGCGGCTAGGCTCCCAAAAAGTCCCACACATGTGGTATCCCCATACTCAGGAGAAGCAGCTAAATGTATTTTGGGGTGCAATTCCACATATGCCCATGGCCTGTGTGAGCAATATATCATTTAGTGACAACTTTTCGTAATTTTTTTTTTTTTGTCATTATTCAATCACTTGGGACAAAAAAAATGAATATTCAATGGGCTCAACATGCCTCTCAGCAAATTCCTTGGGGTGTCTACTTTCCAAAATGGGGTCATTTGTGGGGGTTTTGTACTGCCCTGCCATTTTAGCACCTCAAGAAATGACATAGGCAGTCATAAATTAAAGGCTGTGTAAATTCCAGAAAATGTACCCTAGTTTGTAGGCGCTATAACTTTTGCGCAAACCAATAAATATACACTTATTGACATTTTTTTTACCAAAGACATGTGGCCGAATACATTTTGGCCTAAATGTATGACTAAAATTTAGTTTATTGGATTTTTTTTAGAACAAAAAGTAGAAAATATCATTTTTTTTTTAAATTTTCGGTCTTTTTCCATGTATAGCGCAAAAAATAAAAACGGCAGAGGTGATCAAATATCATCAAAAGAAAGTTCTATTTGTGGGAAGAAAAGGACGCAAATTTCGTTTGGGTAGAGCATTGCATGACCGCGCAATTAGCAGTTAAAGCGACGCAGTGCTGAATTGTAAAAAGTGCTCTGGTCAGGAAGGGGGTAAAACCTTCCGGGGCTGAAGTGGTTAAAAAAGTGCAATAAAGGTGATTCTGAAAAGTGGTGCTAATTACAGAGTACACCCTGCAGGGCCCTGCTGTCTTCGCCTTGTGATTTGCTAAACATAGGCAAGTAAAACTGGCTCGTAATGCTGTGTACACACGGGCGGACTTTTCAAATCCATCAGACAATCCGACCATGTGTGGACTTCATCGGACCTTCAGCGGACTTTTTCTGTCGAAAGTCTGATGGACTTTAGATTTGGAACATGCTTGAAATCTTTCCGCCATAACTCTGCCGGACCCAGCACCTATCGAGAAATCCGCTCGTCTGTATGCTAGTCCGACGGACAAAAAAACTACGCATGCTCAGAAGCAAGTACGACACGGAAGCGCTCAGTCTGGTAAAACTAGTATTCGTATTGTAGCTGCACATTCCTCACACTGAAAATTCTGTAATCGTTCAATGCAGAGCATTAATTGTCTTCTTTAAAATGCTAGAAGAACAAAGTTGTTTTGCTGCTCATATTCACACAGAGTTCTCACAAACTGATTTCTGGATTATTTCTCTTTGATCTCATGAATGATATTGTATTTTTTAAAAGCCCCATCTCCATACTAATGTTTACACATTTGTTTTTTGGATTCATCTTTTATTATTTTTTATTTCATCAAGATATTTTTTTAGGATTGTTACAAAATTATTTTATAGTCATCTCCATATATATATATATATATATATATATATATATATATATATATATATATATATATATATATATATTCTTGGCCTAAAGTTACCACAAGAACCTTTTTTTTTTTTTGGTGTAAAGTTACCACAAGAACATTATATATGGGTTTTTTTTGGACCCCCAAGGAGGTTGTTGTCCCTTGTTAATTTGACATTGTCTTTTAAAAATGTATTTTAATAAAAACACATAGGAAAGTATTTTCTGAAAATAAAATATTCATTTATTCTGATTAACAAAATAAAGATATAGTCAACGCCGGAGAAACTTTTGGAATTTGTGAAGCCTTTTGGCCCCAGGGCACACATCAAGTCTGTGGAAAAGAAAATTGGGATCTTGAGGAGTCCATATAATAGGGAGCACAATTTGGTCCAGGAATCCCAGAGATCAAGACCAGCAGCAGATGACATATATGTCCCCAGGCTGTGGGACTACACCAGCCCGCGTCTTCTGTCAGAGCAGACTGAAGCCAGGTCATCACTTTCTTCTCTTCGTTGCAGCCTTCCCTCCACCCTGCCTTGCACCCTTCCCTCCATGCTGCCTTGCAGCCTTCCTTGGAGGCTGTGGCTCTGGTGGTTGACTTGTGGCAGGAGGAGGAGGGGCTTGCTCATTTATTTGGGTGTTTACAGTTAACTCGCCCTTCAGCCCCTTGTGAAGGACATCAGAAAAAAGTTTTTCACACAGGAGGCGTTGGCCCTTCTCCATTTCGAGCAACCTGCTGGCTATATAGGAGCCATAGGCCTCTTCAGCTTCGGGGGGGCTCTTGAGGAAATTTGTAGCTTCTCTCATGAGGCGCAGTGATGCCTCTTCTGTCACCGTCCCGTTTCTGGGCCTTTTTGTATGAAGGCGGAGGGGAGGCATCTGCAATTGTCTGAGGCTTCTACTGGCCCCGACCACCTCCTGGCTGACACTAACCCCTGCCTCCTCCTGGCTGTCACTGGGCCCGGCCTCCTCCTGCCTGCCACTTTCCACACTTTCCTCCTGGCTGAGCTCATCCTGTGTATAAAAAAGGGACATAGTTTTAGTTTTTGGTTCATCAATCACACACAATTTTCAGCTCATGACTTGCAAATTCATTGTTAATACATATAAAAGAGTATCATTCTGACACCAGCATTTTTTCAAGCTGGTGACAAACATTTTTGGCCAATACTGTCAATTGATATGTAGACATAATTTTTTGGATCAAATCCTTAATAGGTAATCAATTAGAACATCTAGTTAACATCATTAATATTAAGACTCTAAATATGTCTAAAAATAATTTACCTGCCTCCAGATGGTCGCATCCCGTTCTTCCAGGATGGAAGTCCCAGGTTGGTCCTCATCAGCCTCTGCTGGGGTGGAGGGAAGGGTCAAAAGTGATTTCCTGGCTTCAGTCTGGTCATCAAGAAAACATAGTTTTTTGAAGTACCACAGCCTGGGTACATACACATCAGCTGCTGATGCTCCTGATTTCAGGGAAGTCTGGATCTTGTTATGCTCCCTCCTATACATATTTCGCAAGATCCCAATTTTCTTTTCCAAAATCTCCACGGTTGCTTCTGGGATGAAAGTCTGCACAAATGCCAGAAGTCTCTCCAGCATTAACTTCCTTACTGGTTTAATGTAATATTGAGGGTGTTTGACCTCCCACAGATTCCTCATCTCCCTGTAATTCTCAATAAATGGTATCAGAAATTCAGGGTCCTTAAACTTGTTATTTATTTTTGCTGTAACACAATACACAAGACAAAAACACTAATGTCAGCCTAAACTCACATAATCTTATCCCAAACATAATTATCACTCTTTAGGCAGTGTAGGCCTCTACAAAGTAAAGAAAATTTACCTTTGTTTCGGACGCTCGTAACTTTACTTGCTCCGCGCACAGAACGTATGTATGGCACATGCGTGTCAGCTTTATATACACTGTGCTTGCATGAAACTCCGCCTGCGTCGCCCGCCCCTGACGTTCTTTTTCACGAATATTCCCCGCCCCTTTCTCTAAGCACAGAACGTACGTACGGCACATGCGGGTTAGCCTTATATACACTGCTCATGTGTGAAACTCCGCCTGCGTTGCCCACCCCTGGCGTTCTTTTTCATTAATATTATCCGCCCTTTCTCTCTACGGTGCGCAGTAGGAGTAACAATGGCGGGGACACAGCAGGTGTGTACTAACTCCAGTAACGAGGAAAGCCCGGATCCCGAAATGTCCCAATCCTGGAAGAGGAGATTTAAGGCCTCCAATATGGCCTTTGAAGAGATGGTGGAGATGGTAGCAATTTTGCAGAGAAAAGATTACGATGGGAAGCATGGACCATACGCCCAGCCTAATTTATGAAAGGCAAAAATAATGTCCAAAGTGGTGAAGACCCTGCATTAGAATTTTGGGGTAGGACGCTCTAAAGACCAGCTGAGGAAACGATGGTCTGACCTTAAATTGAGGGAGCCGGATCAGTACAGACGAATTAAGAAAGTTCTTAAAAAAAGTAAGTACTTGTTGTGTATTTCCTATTCTGATTATTAACTTGCATGCTGCTCCATGAGTTTTTCTTTACTGTACAGTTTGTTCAAACATCGTTCGTAGGAACATCGTTAGCAAGTATATACGATGTATATTTAGTTGATACAGGGTTGAACCAATATTTTGGTCTTGGAAATTTGTCTTATTAAAAGAAGTTTAGGACATTGTTGTCTAGATGTCTTTGAAACTAGAATGAATAGCAAATTTCATTCAGTGGAATGTAAGTAGAGGGCACTCAGCAGCTGTTTATACATCTGGACTCAGGAGCACTAGTGTGGGACACCAGAATACATTTTTTAGGGGTAACCCACACAGGTGCTCCAGTGGATACTTGTTGGGGTGTCTCTATCTGTGAAATGTGGCCAAAAAAGGTAAGTATTCCGGCTTGTTTCAAAGGGAATTTTAATCATGCCTTCAACTTGGATCTCTGCCCAAACAGACAATTGTACACCACTTCAATACAATGTTTCATATTCCTATTCCTGGACTCAAATATCTGTGTGCTAAGTATACCTTTTGTTTCATTCTCATAGGGGAGAAAAGACTCAGACAGCCTGATCCCAGGGACCCCCGACCTCACCTGCCAGATTGGGAAATCAGCCCAAGCCCCACTGAGGATGTGGAGGAAGGAGCGGTGGAGGAAGTGGGCGACATGGGCACCCCACCAGGTGAGTGTCTGACACCCCACCTTCTGGTAATCTATGTATGCCTGCATATCTCTAAATACATTTTTTACATCAATGTTAAGTGATGTTCTGGTTGTGGAAGGGGAAGAGGTGGAACCAGTTCCAAGCACCAGCGCCCCCCCGAGGATGTTGACGAAGGAGAGGTGGAGGAAGTGGACGACATGGGCACCCCACTAGGTGAGTGTCTGACACCCCAGCTTCTGGTAATCTGTGTATGCCTGCATATTTCTAAATACATTTTTTTCATCAATTTTAGGTGATGTTCTGGTTGTGGAAAGGGAAGCATTTACAACGGACAGTGCCCAAAGATTGATTGGTCAGATCATGGCCTGAAATGGGGATATTGATGCCATACACAATACCATTGACATCATGCATAATCGGCTGGACAATATGCAGCAGGAAATGAAAAACATGATCGATGTTTTGGGGAGAATCTAATCCCTTTTCCCAAAATAAAACATCGCTCATGTTCTTCATTTCCTTTTTTGCTGACCCCATTCTGGGCTTTGACTTTAAAAAATTTTAAACATATTTTTTAATATTAATATATTAATAATAATAATAATAATAATAATAATAATATATTCAATTTTTCATTGTAATAAAGCCTGTTTGTTAAGAAAAAAAAAGATGCCTGTTTGTAAAAAAAAAAAAAAAAATACAAAAAATGAGGCCTGTTTGTAAAAAAAAATAAATAAATAAATAAATACAAAAAATGGGGCCTGTTTGTAAAAAAAACCCTAAAAATTTGCGTAAATAATTGTGCAGGATGCAACATGCTAGGACAATGTGATTTAGTTTGTAGTCCTCCATGTGGATGGCTGTCTGAAACAAGCAGAACCGGCTGGCCATTATCCCAAAGGCATTCTCCACAACTCTTCTCGCTCTGGCCAGCCGGAAGTTAAAAACCCTTCTCTCCGGGGTGAGGGTCCTTTGGGGGAATGACCTCATCAGGTGCTCGCCCAGACCGAAGGCTTATTCTGCAATGAAGACAAAGGGGAGTCTTTCCACGTTATCCACATCAGGTGGCAATCCCAGGCCACCACCCTGGAGATGCTGGTAGAACTTCGTCTGGGCGAAGACTCCGACATCCGGCCATTCTTCCCCACGTCTACATACAGAAATTCATATTGTGCCGACACCACAGCCATTAACACAATACTATTAAACCCCTTATAATTAAAATAGTATGACCCCGAATGGGGTGGTAGCACGATGTGGATGTGTTTCCCATCTATAGCCCCTCCACAGTTGGGAAAGTCCCAACGGGTGGCAAAATGGGATGCCACAGTCTGCCATTCCTGTGGCGCTGAAGGAAACTGGGGAGTCAAACAAGAAAAAAAATATAAGTACTTTTGCACATAACATTGCAAGCACATTACACAAAAAACCCAGCATCAGTATAACATTAATTTTAAGTATTATTTAAAAGACTAAAATATAAGGTGCACTTATCAGATTCCTCACCCCCCACTGATGGCCCATTGATAATTTTTTTTTGGGGGGATTATAAACCAATTTAAGGACACACAGACCATTTGGATACATTTTGGGGGGGGGGGTTATAAAGCAATTTAAGGACACACAGACCATTTTGATACATTTTAGTGGGGGGGGGGGATTATAAATCAATTTAAGGACACACAGACCATTTGGATACATTTAGGGGGGGATTATAAATCAATTTAAGGACACACAGACCATTTGGATACATTTTAGGGTAAAGCACTACTATGGAGATGACAAAATACATTGTTAATTAAGTGACTAGACTAGGTGGATATGGGCCCAGCATAGCATGCTGGGGAGGTTAGTGAAGGCAAATATGCATGCAGGACAAAAAAGAGCATTCAAAAATTACAGCATGCATGAGGACAAAGGGGACATTCACAGCATATTGCAATCATGGTAATTAGTGTTTGAGTAAAGAAATACATTATATTAGCAAACATTAAATACAATAAAATGTGATGTTAAAGGATAAAAATCTTACCTTAATATAATCCTTCTGCAGGACCTGGATGATGGCAGAACAGGTCTCTGGGATAATGATCCCAAGAGCCTAGGGGGAGATGCCTGTCGAGAAGTTAAGGTCCTGCAGGCTTCTCCCCGTCGCCAAGTACCGTAACATGGCGACTAGCCTCTGCTCCAGAGTGATGGCTTGCCTCATGCAGGTATCCTGCCTGCTGATATAAGGGGTCAGCAAAGCCAACAAATGGTGAAAAATGGGGTCCATTATCCTGAGAAAGTTCCTGAAATCCTCAGGATTATTCTCACGGATCTCACGGAACAAAGGCATGTGAGAGAATTGATCACACTGGAGCAACCAATTCTTCATCCATGAACTCCTCCTCACCCTGTTCATGGACTGGGCTTGGGCTGAAGAATGAACTACAGCAACAAACACACACAATTCATGAGCTCTATGACGAGTACGTACACGCAACATGGCTTCAAAACGGTCAGCTAGTCAGAACGCACTTAACAGAACTCACTGAAAAACAGCAAGGCCTGTAAAGAGCAAGCTGAAAATCAGCAATGAGCAGACAATAACACACTGATAAATCAATGCGAACTGACTACACGCACTGAAAAGCAGATACAAACCTCACAAGCACAAACTGAACAACAGTTAAACAATCTGAAAAAAACGAGTCTGAAAAAGCATGAATCGTCTCTCACCAAACTTATACTAACACAAGATAAACACAAAATTAGCAGAAGGGGCCCAACGGGTGGCGCACGAGCTATTACACTGCCTTTTTATAGTCTCGTCGGACCTGGTGTACGTCACCGCGTACTAGGTGGTTGGACTTTGGTGTGATCGTGTGTGGGCAAGTCCGTTCGTTAGAAAGTCGGAATACGTCAAAAGTCCATCGAAAGTCTGTCAGACTTTTGATGCTGAAAAGTCCGCCTGTGTGTACGCGGCATAAGACTGTTTTCAGAACCTGTGACAATGTGGTGTGTGGTGGACAGATGCAGCTGTCAAAAGTATAGCGCTTTTGGTCCTAACGTTTGGCTAGGCACTGTATCTGC
Source organism: Lithobates clamitans (assembly GCA_037952925.1). Lineage (NCBI taxonomy): Eukaryota > Metazoa > Chordata > Amphibia > Anura > Ranidae > Lithobates > Lithobates clamitans. The sequence goes on from JBBGZY010000327.1 coordinate 8,556,222, forward strand.
TCAGAAAGCAATGCATTATCTAACAGCTGTGATGTGAGCTACACTGCAACTGCTATATACAGTGCCTTGAAAAAGTGTTCATACCCCTTGAAATTTTCCACATTTTGTCATGCTACAACCTTCACATAATTGTGAAGTGAAAGGAAAATGATAAATGATTTTTCAAAATTTTTTACAAATAAATATCTGAAAAGTGTGGCATGCATTTGTATTCAGCCCCCCCTGAGTCAATACTTTGTAGAACCACCTTTCGCTGCAATTATAGCTGCAAGTCTTTTTAGGTATGTACCAACTTTGCACATCTGGAGAATGACATTTTTGCCTATTCTTCTTTGTAAAATAGCTCAAGCTCTGTCTGATTAGCTGGAGAGCTTCTGTGAACAACACTTTTCAAGTCTTAGAAAAATATGAAAAAAGTGTGGTGCTATAGACTCAAAAAAGAGATTTAATAAAATAGGTGACACATCAAAGTTAAATACAGTGTGTCCATTGGGGCAGAGGTCTAACTTCAAGCAGAACAATGACCCTAATTATACAACCAGAGCTACAATTGAATGGTTTAGATCACATATTCATACACATATTCATACACATACACATATTTATACATTCATATATATATATATATATATATATATATATATATATATATATATATATATATTCATACACATACACATATTCATGTGTTAGAATGGCCCAGCCAAAGTCCAGATCTAAATCCAATTGAGAATGTTTGGCAAGACTTGAAAAGTCAAGAAAAATGTAAATAAAACAGCGCTGTGTAAAAAAATGAGTGAACAGCTGCCAACACACCTATAGACCCAGTTAGTAGAAAAATATGAAAAAAGTGTGGCGCTATAGACTCAAAAAAGAGATTGTAATAAAATAGGTGACATATCAAAGCCAAATACAGTGTGTAAATATTAACATACCATATGGTTACATGTGATATGAAAAACCAAATAACATCTATATAGTATACAAAGGTGTGAACCGATGTGTAAGAAGATTCTACAGTATTAGTGTAAATTACGAATAATATACTGTGTATACACTATAACATATACCAATAAAAATATATATAGATATATAAAAATATATCAAAACATATGAAGAGTAATGCCAAATAAATTATAAAAGTCCAAGAAGATTTAAAATAGAATTGGCACCACAAGGAGCCAACAAGTTAAATTCCACCAACAGTGTAAAAAAATGAAGTGAAGAAGCCATCACCTGGGGTTATAGGGGGCTTACCAGATGTAAATGACTCGGAACGACGTATGCTGGCCAAGTCACAACAGGCTCTGAGACCAACGGGTCACACAAGCGTAGTATTTTAAATGCCCATATTGGTTAGAACAAAAGATGTGTGAAGAGGCTATGTAGAAGCAACCAGAATTCCCGGGAAAGGCAACGATGGTAGGGAGAAGCCGTCACCTGAAGATATTAAAGGCTTACCAGAGGTTGTTGACCTGGGGAGACTTATGTCATCCAAGTCAAACAGGCATGGTGACCAACTGGTCGGAAAGGTATTCCCCTTTAGCTTATCCTCAAAGTAATCCAGAACAGGGCAGCTGCTTAGCATCCACAGTAAATCTCAACATTCATGGAAATAGTATCTCAATGGAAGGCCACAAACAGATATTCATATGCCATGTGAGAAATAGATGAAAGAGACTCACATAGCGTAATAACGTAAGTACTGGTTTATTACAATTATTGAAAACAAACTCACATTTTCGTAGATCATCAAAAAGTTTCAAAGGTCAAGTAGCGGTAATTGAGATGGGTCCACCCAATGCGTTTCTGCTAAAGAGCCATCATCTGGGGTGTGGACCCCCCCCACCTCACCGCTATATAAAGGACTAATGACCCCCTATGGAAGTGTCATGGTACCGGAAGTAGAAATTACATCACTTCCGTATATCTAAAAAACGGATAACCAAAATAATCAATAACAGGCAGAGGACTAGAATGCCTCTAGAGAAAATAATTAATAAATATAAAACTATATTAAATATACGAACTGTATCCACTGGTGTACAGGGAACAAGACCAATCCTCGTTTTAATATCGTATCTACAGAGGCTGTCTGCATTAAACAGAGCCAAGCCTCTTGTTCGTTTCATGCGGTGACATCATCACGCAGTCTCGTGGCGGCGTCACAGCGCTCCAAGGGAGGTGAGCCAAGCCTCCACCTGAATAAGGTCAAATAACCCCCTATGAGGGCATTACGGAAGTGATGGGCGGAGACAGCACTGCCACCTAACGTGACGCCGTTATGCAATAACACAACAGCGTCACAACGCCGCTCTAGGAGGTAAACAAACCCCCTTCTAGAGAGTGGTCATATGACTCCCAAGGAGACGTCATAGCCGGAGTGCTCATATTCCGGGTAGATGGAACAGTTTAGCCATCCACCGGAACCATTCACAATAGGCAGAATGTATTCAATTAGAACACATTGTGCAAAAATTCAAAAATTAGAAGATATTCAAATAAAGCTAGATGGCACCTGGTAGGTTGTAAAACAGCCATACGTTATGTGCATTCTAGGCACATGAAGGTTTAATTAGGTGGAGGCTCTTACATCTTAAATTCATAAATAAATAAAAAATATGAAAAATCAAGTAAAATATAAAATAAATGTAAATATATATATATAATAAAATTATATATATAATAGGTTTACATAAGAAATAAGAGTAAAAATTAAAATTTGGTAGCCAGACTTACATGGCCAGAACTAAAAACCTAAATATCTGAACTACAACTATCAATGGGGGTCATTATTACATAAAAATTATCGTAACAATAACAGATATCATAATGGACTACCATGATCAATTTTATTTTATTAAAATATAATATATAAAATTATAAAAGAAAAAAAGACAAAAAAAAAATACAAACAAAAATTCCAATTAACCCTGATTGATAAATGAATTGATATCCCACTCCACTTTAATTCCTTGTGGGAAGTAGATCTGCAATTCATAAATCCAGAACGTCTCAAGACGAGAGATGCCCCTTAAGTTAGCTCCTCCCCTCCATGGGGGGATATATTTATTAATTATTAAAAATTGTGTGCCTGTAGGATTCCGGTCATGGAACTCCCTATAGTGTCGGGTGACTGTGTATTTGGTACTACCAGCCTTAATCAAATTAATATGTTCTGACACCCTCGTTGTAAACGACCTAATAGTGCGGCCCACATATTGTTTGCCACATGGACAAGTTAGGAGATATACCACCGTAGTAGTGGCACAGGTGCAGAAATGTTTAATTTGGTACGTGTGGCCGGTCACAGTCGATTGAAAATTGTGACTAGTTCTTCTACCACATATGTTAAATTGACAAACTAAGCATTTTTACAGAGGTAAAAGCCAGTCCAATTGTGGAAAAAAGATGGCTTATTAGGAGGGTTAATAATATTTGGTGCCAGTTTATTTCGAAGTGGAGGTACCCCTCTAAAAATCACCTTAGGTGCTTCAGGTAGTAGAGGGCCCAAAATCTTATCCATTTTTAAAACGTCCCAATGGTGTTCAAAGATGCGTTTAATCTGTTTGTGTTGGGTAGAAAAGGATGTTAGAAAGGACCATTTGAAATCGTCGTTCTCTTATCAAGGTTTGTCCTCCAACAGTAGAGAACGGTCGACGTCACAGGTATTGGCAATGTCCCTATCCACATCCATAGGTTCATAGCCCTTTTCCAAAAACTCTCTCTAAGGATATTAGCCTGAATTTTAAATGTTTCTAGTTCTGTGCAATTCCTGCGTAGTCGCAGGAATTGACTCTTCGGGACTGATCTAAGCCATGATCTGTGGTGGCAACTATCTGTAGGAATGTATGCATTCCTATCAGTTGGCTTAAAGTAGGTACTAAATATAAACCTCTGGTCTGTCCTCTCAATGACAAGGTCCAGAAAATGGATTTTGGTCCTACTAAAATCGTAGGTAAGGGTTATTCCCCTATCGTTGTCATTGAGAGCCCGAAAAAACTCTTCCAGGCCTTCTGGAGTGCCTGTCCATAGGAGGAGGATGTCGTCTATGTACCGGGCCCACAATAAAAGATGTGGGCTACCCATAGCATAGGCGACATCCTCCTCCCATCTGGCCATAAATAAATTGACCAGACTAGGAGCAAACTTAGCTCCCATTGCTACCCCTTTATGTTGTCGATAGAACCGTCCGTCGAACCAAAAGTAGTTACGTTGTGTGGCGAACTCAATCAAATCAACAATAAATTTAACCTGAGGGGCAGCAAGAGAGGCATCTCTATTGAGAAAACCATGAACAGCATCCATACCTTTTTGATGGGGGATGCAAGTGTAAAGAGATGCCACATCAGCGGTAGCCATGATTAGGTCACCCAAATATGAGACATTAGATAGTAATCTTATTACATCTTTGGTGTCCTTAAGGTAAGATGGCATATTACACACTGAGGGTTGTAAAAAGAAATCTATATGTTTACCTATTCTCGAGGTAACAGAGTTGATTCCGCTAATTATAGGTCGACCGGGTGGATGGAGGAGATCTTTATGGATTTTAGGTAAATAATAAATAACGGGAATATGTAGAGCTATAGGGACAAGGAATGATTTTTCTTTTTTGTTTAAAATAAAAGTGTCAAAACCTTTAGTTACCAGATTTTGCAACTCTTTTATATTTGGACGTTGGGTTGCTAGGTAGTTCCATATAAGTTTCATGGTCACCCAAAATTCAATTAATTTAATTCATGTAGTCTAGTTTATTCAACAGAACTATGCCCCCGCCTTTATCGGCGGGGCGAATCACCAAGTCCCTGTTATCACACAAGGACTTTAAGCCAGCTTGAGGTAAAGGATTGTGGAATTTTCGTTTGGGCGGAATTTTGGCCAAATCTTTCAACACCAAATCCCTAAACATATGGACAGTATGGGGGAGTTGTGTAGGAAGGTTGAAAAGGGAAGGGTTAGATAGACCTGAATGTATTGTTCCGGACGTTGCTGCCCTAGCCACATTTCTAGTTGGATTAGAAATGATATAACGTTGAATGTTAATTTTCCTAATAAACTTAGGTATATCAATAAATGTGTTAAATTTATTGAGTTTTCAAGGAGGGGCAAATTTTAGGCCCTTATTTAAAATGATTTTTTCTTCTGAAGTTAGAACAGTATTACTCAAATTAAATATACCTTGACACGTTAAGTTTGATTTCTCTTTTCTTCTCTGATACCTCCTCGAGACCCTCTCTTGTTTCTATGCCTCTTTTTCTGCCTTGAGGGTCCTTGTGAAAACCCCGTACAGACCGAGAGTTAGAGATGGGCTGAGGATGCCTATAAGGGGATGGGTCATAACCTGCATCAGGGAAAGGATAAATATTGTCACCTTGTTGGCCCCATAGGGGGGAATATCTATTGTATGTGGATATAGGTGGGTGTCGATAGTAGGATGAATTGGAATAATTAGAATGGTTAGAATGATAAGGGGGTTCCTGATAACGAGCTGGAGAACCCTGATAATATGTACTCTTTCGCTCCTGATGGTAATAATCACCCTGATTATGATAATTACCCCTATTGCCACCTCTACCCCTCCTGTTAGAATGCTGACTTCTCCCCCTTTGTATATATGGAACTACCTAGCAACCCAACGTCCAAATATAAAACAGAGTTGCAAAATCTGGTAACTAAAGGTTTTGACACTTTTATTTTAAACAAAAAAGTAAAATCATTCCTTGTCCCTATAGCTCCACGTATTCCCGTTATTTTATCTAATGTCTCCTATTCGGGTGTCCTAATCATGGCCACCGCTGATGTGGCATCTCTTTACACTTGCATCCCACATCAAAAAGGTATGGATGCTGTTCATGGTTTTCTCAATAGAGATGCCTCTCTTGCTGCCCCTCAGGTTAAATTTATTGTTGATTTGAATGAGTTCGCCACACAACGTAACTACTTTTGGTTCGACGGACGGTTCTATCGACAACATAAAGGGGTAGCAATGGGAGCTAAATTTGCTCCTAGTCTGGCCAATTTATTTATGGCTAGATGAGAGGAGGATGTCGTCTATGCTATGGGTAGCCCACATCTTTTATTGTGGGCCCGGTACATAGACAACATCCTCCTCCTATGGACAGGCACTCCAGAAGGCCTACAAGAGTTTTTTCGGGCTCTCAATGACAACGATAGGGGAATAACCCTTATCTACGATTTTAGTTGGACCAAAATCCATTTTCTGGACCTTGTCATTGAGAGGACAGACCACAGGTTTACATTTAGTACCTACTTTAAGCCAACTGATACTAATGCATACATTCCTGCAGATAGCTGCCACCACAGATTATGGCTTAGATCAGTCCCAAAGAGTCAATTCCTGCGACTACGCAGGAATTGCACAGAACTAGAAACATTTAAAATTCAGGCTAATATCCTTAGAGAGAGATTTTTGGAAAAGGGCTATGATCCTATGGATGTGGATAGGGACATTGCCAATACCTGTGATGTCGACCGTTCTCTACTGTTGGAGGACAAACCTTGATGAGAGAACGACGATTTCAAATGGTCCTTTCTAACATCCTTTTCTACCCAACAAAAACAGATTAAACACATCTTTGAACACCATTGGGACGTTTTAAAAACGGATAAGATTTTGGGCCCTCTACTACCTGAAGCACCTAAGGTAATTTTTAGAGGGGTACCTCCACTTCGAAATACGGCACCAAATATTATTAACCCTCCTAATAAGCCGTCTTTTTTCCACAATTGGACTGGCTTTTACCCCTGTAAAAGATGCTTAGTTTGTCAATTTAACATATGAGGTAGAAGAACTAGTCACAATTTTCAATCGACTGTGACCGGCCACACGTACCAAATTAAACATTTCTGCACCTGTGCCACTACTACGGTGGTATATCTCCTAACTTGTCCGTGTGGCAAACAATATGTGGGCCGGACTATTAGGTCATTTACAACGAGGGTGTCAGAACATATTAATTTGATTAAGGCTGGTAGTACCAAATACACACTCCCCCGACACTATGGGAGTTCCATGACCGGAATCCTACAGGCACACAATTTTTAGTAATTGACAAATATATCGCCCCATGGAGGGGAGGAGCTAACTTAAGGGGCGTCTCTCATCTTGAGACGTTCTGGATTTATGAATTGCAGACCAACTTCCCACAAGGAATGAATGTGGAGTGGGATATCAATTCATTTATCAATCAGGGTTAATTGGAATTTTTTTTTGTATTTTTTTGTCTTTTTTTCTTTTATAATTTTATATATTATATTTTAATAAAATAAAATTGATCATGGTAGTTCATTATGATATTTGTTATTGTTACAATAATTTTTATGTAATAATGACCCCCATTGATAGTTGTAGTTATATATTTAGGTTTTTAGTTCTGGCCATGTAAGTCTGGCTACTAAATTTTAATTTTTACTCTTATTTCTTATGTAAACCTATTATATATATAATTTTATTATATATATATTTACATTTATTTTATATTTTACTTGATTTTTCATATTTTTATATTTTTATTTATATATGAATTTAAGATGTAAGAGCCTCCACCTAATTAAACCTTCATGTGCCTAGAATGCACATAACATATGGCTGTTTTACAACCTACCAGGTGCCTTCTAGCTTTATTTGAATATCTTCTAATTTTTGAATTTTTGCACAGTGTGTTCTAACTGAATACATTCTGTCTATTGTGAATGATTCCGGTGGATGGCTAAGCTGTTCCATCCACCCGGAATATGAGCACTCCGGCCATGACATCTCCTTGGGAGTCATATGACCACTCTCTAAAAGAGGGTTTGTTTACCTCCTAGAGCGGCGTTGTCACGCTGTTGCGTTATTGCATAATGGCGTCACGTTAGGTGGCAGTGCTGTCTCCGCCCATCACTGCCGTACTGCCCTCATAGGTAGGTTATTTGACCTTATTTAGATGGAGGCTTGGCTCACCTCCCTTGGAGCGCTGTGACGCTGCCACGTGACTGCATGATGACGTCACAGCGTGAAATGAACAAGAGGCTTGGCTCTGTTTAATGCAGACAGCCTCTGTAGTGCTGGAGAGCTTAGACGCCGCCACGTGATTGCATGATGACGTCACCGCGCAAAATGAACAAGAGGCTTGGCTCTGTTTAATGCAGACAGCCTCTGTAGATACGATATTAAAACGAGGCTTGGTCTTGTTCCCTGTACACCAGTGGATACAGTTCGTCTTACATGCTCTATATTTAATATAGTTTTATATTTATTAATTATTTTCCCTAGAGGCATTCTAGTCCTCTGCCTGTTATTGATTATTTTGGTTATCCGTTTTTTAGATATACTGACCAGAAGTGATGTAATTAAGTTCCACTTCCGGTACCATGACACTTCCATAGGGGGTCATTAGTCCTTTATATAGCGGTGAGGTGGGGGGGTCCACACCCCAGATGACGGCTCTTTAGCAGAAACGCGTTGAGTGGACCCCTCACAATTACCGCTACTTGACCTTTGAAACTTTTTGATGACTTGTGAAAATGTGAGTTTGTTTTCAACAATTTTAATAAACCAGTACTTACTTTATTACGCTATGTGAGTCTCTTTCATCTATTTCTCACATGGCATATGAATATCCGTTTGTGGCCTTCCATTGAGATACTATTTCCATGACTGTTGAGATTTACTGTGGACGCCTAGCAGCTGCCCTGTTCTGGATTACTTTGAGGATACGCTGAAGGGGAATACCTTTCCGACCAGTTGGTCACCATGCCTGTTTGACTTGGATGACATAAGTCTCCCCAGGTCAACAACCTCTGGTAAGCCTTTAATATCTTCAGGAGATGGCTTTTCCCTACCATCATTGCCTTTCCCGGGAATTCTGGTTGCTTCTACATTCTTCACACATCTTTTGTTCTAACCTTCAATCCAATATGGGAATTTAAAATACTACACTTGTGCGACCCGTTGGTCTCATAGCCTGTTGTGACTTGGCCGGCATACGTCGTTCCGAGTCATATACATCTGGTAAGTCCCCTATGATCCCAGGTGGTGGCTTATTCACAAAAGGCAGCAAAACCGCTCACAGGATACCAAACACTAAGCCAATACAGGAAATGCTCCCACAGCCACATAGGTGCCGGCTCTGCAAGCTGTCTTTTGTCCTATGTATCCACTTTGATATGACCTGCAACTTTTTAATGAAATAAAGGTGCTTTTTCACGGTAGGGCGGCCATCCAGACCTCTTCGAGTCATTATCTACTCATGGTGGCTTATTCACTTTGTTTTTTTACACTGTTGGTGGACTTTAACTTGTTGGCTCCTTGTGGTGCCAATTCTATTTTGAATCTTCTTGGACTTTTATAATTTATTTGGCATCACTCTTCACATGTTTTGATATATTTTTATATATCTATATATACTTTAATTGGTATATGTTATAGTGTATACACAGTGTATTATTCGTAATTTACACTAATACTGTAGAATCTTCTTACACATCGGTTCACACCTTTGTATACTATATAGATGTTATTTGGTTTTTCATATCACATGTAACCATATGGTATGTTAATATTTACACACTGTATTTGGCTTTGATATGTCACCTATTTTATTACAATCTCTTTTTTGAGTCTATAGCGCCACACTTTTTTCATATTTTTCTACTAACTGGGTCTATAGGTGTGTTGGCAGCTGTTCACTCATTTTTTTACACAGCGCTGTTTTATTTACATTTTTCTTGACTTTTCAAGTCTTGCCAAACATTCTCAATTGGATTTAGATCTGGACTTTGACTGGGCCATTCTAACACATGAATATGTGTATGTGTATGAATATATATGAATATATATGAATATGAATATATATATATATATATATATATATATATATATATATGAATGTATAAATATGTGTATGTGTATGAATATGTGTATGAATATGTGATCTAAACCATTCCATTGTAGCTCTGGTTGTATAATTAGGGTCATTGTTCTGCTGGAATTTGGACCTCTGCCCCAATCTCAAGTCTTTTGAGGACTCTAACAGGTGTTCTTCTAAGATTGCCCTGTATTTGGCTCCATCCACCTTCCCATCAACTCTGACCAGCTTCCCTGTCCCTGCTGAAGAAAAGCATCCCCACAACATGATGCTGACACCATGTTTCACGGTGGGGATGGTGTGTTCAGGGTGATATGCAGTGTTAGTTTTCCGCCACACATAGTGTTTTGCTTTTAGGCCAAAAAGTTATATTTTGGTCTCATCTGACCAGAGAACCTTCTTCCACATGTTTGCCCTGTCCACCACATGGCTTCTCACAAACTGCAAACGGGACTTCTTACAGCTTTCTTTCAACAATGGCTTTTTCCTTGCCACTCTTCCATAAAGGCCAGATTTGTGGAGTTCACGACTAATAGTTGTCCTGTGGACAGATTCTCCCACCTGAGCTGTGGACCTCTGCAGCTCCTCCAGAGTTACCATGGGCCTCTTGGCTGCTTCTCTGATTAATACTCTCCTTGTCCGGCGTGTCAGTTTTGGTGGACAGCCATGTCTTCATAGGTTTGCAGTTGTGCCATACTATTTCCATTTTCGGATGATGAATTGAACAGTGCTCCATGAGATGTTCAAAGCTTGGGATATTTTTTTATAACCTAACCCTGCTTTAAAAGTCTCCACAACTTTATCACTGACCTGTCTATTCCATAGAAAAAAAAAAACTGTAAAGTAGAAAACACCATTGAAAGCAAAAAATGAATGGAAATAGTTTGTCCTGCAGTATTAGGGCGTGTGGGACCACTGAGTTCTGCAAAGAGTTTGCTTCTGCAGGATCAATACCTTAATTGTTTATTCTATAACATGAATTGTACATTCTACAAAAGCACAAAAGTAAACAAAATTATAAGCAATATGTACAAAATGACTATATATATATATATATATATATATATATATATATCAAACAATATATAGACAAACTTCAATAACAACATATAAACAAAAAACTTGCAGAAATACCCCCCCCCCCAAGCAAGGAAAAAAAAAACAAATCTACAAAATCTACAGCAATACTCTCATAAATCCTCCATGTCCCACCATTTTTCTACATATGAAGTCTCTCAAAGCCTCCACATGTGCAATGCAATGTAGGAAGACAGGTAGTGGTATCCATGCCCCCAGCTGTTCTTCAGGGAAATACTTCAGAAAATATATTATAGCTATTTTTCTCTCAAATTAAATATTGTAAGTTGCAATGTTTACTATAATGTTAAGTCCTGAGTAGACATAAAGCAGTTACTTTGAATATTTTGTCCTCTCAATATGGCTCAATGTTTTACTTGAGTTTGACATACCGGATGTAGAACTTTCATCATCCAAGGGAACACAGAAACATCAACATGAAATGTTATTTCCTTTACTAAAAACTCTACTTGGCTCTTTTTCAAACCATGGACTTTGAAATGATAATTTCATATTTTTTTCTTAAGTACAGTACATGTTTACCATATCTGCATTTTTCAACACAAGATTTCTGGCTTCTGATCCAAATTATATTCATTCTAACATTTCTGGCTTAGTAGTGTAATGATTACAGGCTTGATGAACTATGCTTTTTTCTTATTTATTTACAGAATAAAAAATATATCTTTGTAAAAATATTGAGATGTTACTTGAAAATAATAGTTCTCTGACACTGAACAGAAGTTTTAGATCATTAGGGACTATTATCAGCAATTAATCAGTATTAAGCTATGTTATGGCAATTAGCTATAATTGAGTTCACAGTTAAATAGCAATATTATGCAGTAACCCATATCAATCAGAGTTCAAATTCCAATGTGTACTGCAGCCAAACAAGAAGTAACTACCGGTAATTGATGATCAATAGTTGATTAGCGATTAATCTTAAAGTGGATGTAAACCCTCACATATACCCAGTGAAGTGAAAAGCCTCAGATGATACCAGTGGCGTAGCGTGGGTTGTCAGCACCCGGGGCAAGGCAAGTAATTTGCGCCCCCTAACCTGCAGACTTTTAGCACTCCCTGAGTCCCTTCAAATACAATAGTACTGACCTACCTGATTCCTATACTGACCACTACACTAACCTACTTGATTTAAACACTGACCAAACTGATTGCACTATAATGTCCACTACACTGACCACTATATTGTCCACTACACTATACTGTCCACTACACTATACTGTCCACTACACTACACTGACCACTACAGTACACTGACCACTACACTGAGAAGTACACTATTCTGTCCACTACACTATACTGTCAACTACACTACACTGTCCACCACACTACACTGACCACTATACTATACTGTACACTACACTACATTGACCACTATACTACACTGGCCACTACACTGAGAACTACACTGACCACTACACTGACCACTATACTGTCCACTACACTGACCACCATACTATACTGTCCACTACACTATACTGACCACTACACTGACCACCATACTACACTACAATGAACGCTATACTGTCTACTATACTACACTGTCCACTACACTGACCACCAAACTACACTACACTGACCGCTATACTGTCCACTATACTACACTGACCACCATACTACACTACACTACACTGACCGCTATACTGTCCACTACACTGACCACCATACTACACTAACTGACCACCATACTACACTAACTGACCACCATACTACACTACACTGAACCACCATACTACACTAACTGACCACCATACTACACTAACTGACCACCATACTGCACTAACTGACCACCATACTACACTACACTGAACCACCATACTACACTAACTGACCACCATACTACACTAACTGACCACTATACTACACTGAACAACCATACTACAGTAACTGACCACCATACTGCACTAACTGACCACCATACTGCACTAACTGACCACCATACTACACTACACTGAACCACTATACTACACTAACAGACCACCATACTGCACTAACTGACCACTATACTACACTGAACCCCCATACTACACTAACTGACCACCATACTACACTAACTGACCACTACACTAACTGACCACCATACTACACTAACTGACCACTATACTACACTGAACCACCATACTACACTAACTGACCACCATACTACACTAACTGACCACCATACTGCACTAACTGACCACCATACTACACTACACTGAACCACCATACTACACTAACTGACCACCATACTACACTAACTAACCACTATACTACACTTAACCACCATACTACACTAACTGACCACTATACTACACTGAACCACCATACTACACTAACTGATCACCATACTACACTAACTGACCACTATACTACACTGAACCACCATACTACACTAACTGACCACCATACTACACTAACTGACCACTATACTACACTGAACCACCATACTACACTAACTGACCACCATACTACACTAACTGACCACCATACTGCACTAACTGACCACCATACTACACTAACTGACCACTATACTACACTACGCTGAACCACCATACTACACTGACTTACCACCATACTACACTAACTGACAACTATACTACACTACACTGAACCACCATACTACATTAACTGACCACCATACTACACTAACTGACCACTATACTACACTAACTGACTACCCTACTACACTACACTGAACCACCATACTACACTAACTGACCACTATACTATACTAACTGACAACTATACTACACTAACTGACCACCATACTACACTAACTGACCACTATACTACACTACACTACACTAACTGACCACCATGCTACACTAACTGACCACTATACTACACTACCTGGCCACTATACTACACTACACTAAACCACTATACTACACTAACTGACCACTATACTACACTACACTGAACCACTATACTACACTAACTGACCACCATACTACACTAACTGACCACCATACTACACTAACTGACAACCATACTACACTAACTGACCAACATACTACACTAACTGACCACCATACTACACTAACTGACCACAATACTACACTATACTAACTGACTTTCTCTCTCTCCCCCCCCGGCCTGTAACACGACTGTCACGAGGGAGTCTCACTCACCTTCGTGTCTGGCTAGCCTGCATCAGAGGAGGAGAAGACAGCGGCGGCTCACATTGCTTCTCTCCCCCGCGCTCTAGCTCCCATGTTCAGTGTCTGGCGCAGCGCACTGTGATAGGGCATATGGGGGTCATGTGCGGAGGCGGGACTTTAGGAGCGATCGCGGACAGGCCAGCTCTACGCCTCACGTGATCCCCATACGCCAGACACTGTACATGGTGGCCGGAGCCCGGGGACATAGGAATTAAAAATTAGGAGGAGGCAGCCAGTGACACATACTAGCGCCCCCCTAAATGTCGCTACCGGGGCCAGGGCACCCCCTGCACCCCCCACGCTACGCCACTGGATGATACACAGGGATAAAACAAATCTCCCTACATAAGTTTTACATGTATATCTGCTGTCTTCAGCTATCCTTTAGAAAGTGCAGATCATGTTACAGATTTTCTCTTCTTGTTCAACGCTGTGTGTGAAGTCTGGGCATACAGCCAAGACAGCTGATTGGAGGAAAGACACACACCCCACTCCACATTGGCAATGGAAGGAAGTAATGTGCAGAGCTCTGCTGTGGGAAGGCAAGCTGTCTGCTAATATATTTATAGCAACCTCCCATGACACAAATTTCAGGCTGCTTTTATCTCCTGTGTAGGAGAACTTGTCAGAAGTTATCAAGCTGATAAAAGAGCTACAGAGCAGAAGAAAGCCACGGGACTCAGTGCTTTGGAGAGGGATAAGAAAACACTACAGATAGATGTGCCCAGCTCAAATTTCATGAATCGTGTTTACATCCACTTTAAGGCTTACTTTATATTATACACGTTAAATGTGTGTCAAATTTATTACCTTATCATAATCTAGTAATCTGTAAACGTGCCTGGTTCTGTTGTTGGTAAACTCACTACGGTAATATTACTGTCATTCCAGAAAGTACACTCTTATTGCCCTTCTACTGATCTTTGTAGATTATTTGTAAACTCTGACAGAAGTGGATAACACAAAAATCGTAATGTACAATGATTAGATCTGTTTCACTTGTTTTAGAAGGTATTATTTTTATTATTATTTTATTACAGTTTCTTATATAGCGCTGTAATGGAAATGTGTAAGTTCTATATATAATTGTATTCTATTTTGTATGTATTGCACACTGCCCTCACTGTGCACACGGCACTAATAATGTTTTCAGTACATGTTTACATTCTTTCGAGTCCTGATTAGAATTAGCCTGCCTATGTAACGCCCCTTGTTACCATAAACGTACAAATGTAATATTAATGTGATACCTACGTAGTCATGTGTATAAAGACTTTCAATTGCGTCATAATAAAGCAGAACAGTTATTTGGAAAGATGCTGAGCATATCTTTTGTGTCTGTTCCCTACTGCAGTAGTTATTATTAATTTGGAACCACTAATCAATATGAGGATAGGAGTTGCCTATCATCAAAATGTCCAACTCAGCGCCGTCAATTTACACAGCGCTTTACATATACATTATACATTCACATCAGTCCCTGCCCTCAAGGAGCTTACAATCTTACAATCTTCCCCAAAAAAGAGAGAATATGATGTATAAATTAATAAAATAAAACAATATAAACAAATCGTTGTTTTTTTTTTGTTGCTGTTTTTTTTTTGCTTTTGGGCCAAAGTTTTGCAGAACCTGGTAAACAGACTGTTGTGCTATTATTTTGTATGTAATCATATCAGGATTAATGCAGAGCAGATAAGACTCACTATTCTAAACTATTTATTTATTTTTTATTAATACAAGCTATTTAAACAAGGTTAAGGCTATAAAAGTGTTTGTGGTGAGATCACAAAATATATGTAACTGTATAACTTCACAAAGTACTATATACATTTTACAGCAACAGTGTACATATATTAAATACCTGTATTTCATACATCATACTCCATAATTAACTCATGTACTTTCATCTACAGCCTTTTGCTCATTTACTTTTAAACAGTTCCTAGGGTATTATAAGTAGAAATCACAATAGCATGTAGTAATGCAGGCAGTTTCTACTGTATACATGTATGATGCACAAAATGACTTGTATACCACAGGTCCATTGGAAAAACATTGGATTATTGCTGTCTTGTAGGCTGTAGAATGTTGTGATTAGCTTGCAGGCATGTGCAGACTTTTATGACAATTGCTATACTGTCCTAAGCTGCTTTACACCCAGAGTCCATATCACATTTCACAGTATATTCAAGAGCTATAGATGAATTTTTGACTGACTCTATAAATAGATTTTTTGACTGGAAATAAGTGATTTTTGTACCGTTCTGCCTCTCCAATCTAAGCACTAAAGTGTAATCTCTATAACTGATCTCGTTGTGGCAAGATAGCTGTAACTCCCCCATTTTCAACCAGGGTGCCCAGGCACCCTGGGGTGCCTTCAGGTTTCTTCAGGGAAGCTGGGGCAAAATTCCTAAAAAATTCCCAAAAAATTTTTACAAACCAGAGGGTAAATCAAGCCTGCCTTTTAGTTACAGAAAGTCACAGGTTTTCATTGTGCACAATTATAACCTTCTATTCCCTGGCCTCCTAACAGCCAATGGCATTGGTTGAAAAAGAGGATGTCAGACGCCTGCACAGCATCTTTGTTTGCCCCTCCTTTGCCCCTTTCTCTCAGCACTGGGGTCACATTAGCTGAGCGAGGAAGAGATACACTGGAATACTAGTCAGTACCTGTGAGCATAGCCCTGTTTTGCTTTGGAAGAATAAATCACCTTTAACATTGGGTGTACGTGTGTGGATGTTGCTGCATTATGTAAAACCATTAGTTTAGTTTTTACCATTTTACAATGGGGTGCCACAACATTGTGCAGAATTTTAAAGGGTGAAAAAAGGTTGAGAAACACTGCTTTAACTTACAGTCTCAGTAGAATTAGCAGACAGTGACTTGATCCAAATGACATCTTGCAGATCGTAGAAAACTTTAATCAAAAACGTGTGTGAATCTTCACAGATGGATATCCGTTAAGTCAAAAAATCCTAATATATCTAGCTCCTGCAATTACATGTGCTCAAAAAAGAGACTAAAAAAACACTGAAAAGTGGGTGGGACTAGCTATACAGAGCATCTTCTAGCTACGGAAAGGGGAAGGGAAACAAACAACAATGCATGTTTAATGGGTATTCAGGCAGTTATGGGTTACAGTGCCTGCCTGAATATAACAGCTAACAGTGGAGTTTCTTCCATCCATTTAGCATAGATGGGGGAATCACCTGACTTTCTCTTGTTCAGTGTGCAGGCTTACTGAGAGAAATCATGCAATGCACAGTAATGACATTTTCTGTGTCACAAAAGTTACCTTATTTTATTCTTCTTTTATGGAGTCATAATATATGACTTTTCTCCTTTGGTTATACCATGGTATGGTTATACCATGGTTATATGAAAGTGAATATTTTTATTCTTCATATTTATTTATTATTCATATAAATATTATTTATATTATTAATATATTATTTATATAAACTACCAGTTAAAACTTAACTCGTATTATTTGGGTTTGATTGGGTTGTTGCCCTAACAGTCATGTTGGCTAATGAAACAGTTGCTGCAGCAATGCATTTGGATGATTCATAAGATGTACTGTGGAATGACACTATAAATACTCAATAATGTTATTTCCATATACAACGGATGCTCTGCAGCTGGACTATGTTAAATATTATTTTAACCCTTTTCTGTGAGTGATGTTTTTAAGTGGAATTTATCGCTACATAGAAATTCTTATAAAAAAAATCATCTGAAAACATTTATAGATCAGTATCTAAGCTTATTGACTACAATAAAATAAAATAAATTCTTTTTACTTTAAATATATGGTATATTGTAGAGTTATTAACATGGCGTCAGCAGATTAGTATGTATTGCTACGACTAGCAATAGTAAATGTAGGAGCTATTTTACACAGGGATTTTGATGCATAAATTAGGCTCCATGCACACTAGTTAAAAAAATTGCATTTTTTTTTGCCTCTAGAAGCAAATAGTTTCAAAAAAACTCTTTTGTTTGCATTTTTGTTAGCGTTTTGACAGCAGGAAAAGAAAAATGCTGCCCCACCCCCCAATCCATACCAGACTTTTATCTGAGCAAGCAGCCTGGCAAGTCAGGAAAGTTTGGGGGGGCGAGCGAGCAGCCCCCCTCCTGGACCTTACAAGGCCACATGCCCTCATCATGGGGGGTGCTTTGGCCCTTGAAGGGGACAAGGGCTTCTTTTACACAACCCTGGCCAGTGGTTGTGCTGGTTTGGGGGTGAGGGGCTTATCAGAATATGGATGCCCCTTTAAGAAGGGGACCCCCAGACCCCACCCCCTGTATGAATGACTATGGGGTACTTAGTACCCCTACTCATTCACTAAAAGAAAAAGAGTAGTGTAAATAAAGATAGGAGCCAGTTTTTGACAAGTCCTTTATTTTAAAAAATTAAAAAAAAGCTCCAATATCAATCACGAGAGCCATCTGCGGGACTAGTACATTAGGAGTTTGGTTAACATCATGAATGAGAGTGGAAATGCTCCTCCAATATGAAGCAATGAAGGGGCATTCCCACCATATGTGGAGAATATGACCATCTATATCACAGTGTCTCCAGCATTTCCATGATTGAGTCAGGAAGATGCGGGCCAGTTTTATGGGTGTGTAGTACCAGTGGTACAAGAGTTTCATCATCGTTTCCCAGTGGGAAATGTTCCTGGAAAATGTAGTGGAAGCACAAATTGCCTGGTGCCAGAGGGAGCTGAGTATCAAGATCTGTAGGGGGTTTCCCAGTAAGTCATGGCTGAGGACTTTTCCTTTTTGGCAGGGCCTGAAAGCAAATCATACAAGTGGGATATACCTCAGAGTTTGGGAAGAGTTAGGTGAAAGAAAGCGATGACTTCCTTAGTTAGTGTTTGAGGTGTATAGCAGATGTTCGAGAGAATATGTTGTATTTTGAGATACAGATAGAAGTCCCTGTTAGGGATACCATAGTGGTTAAAGAGGTACTGGAAAGAGTAGAGTTGTTGGCCTTGAAAAAGATCTCCAATGTTGTGGAGGCCAGCTGTAGTCCAGTGCTGTAGAGGGAGGTCAGGAGAGAGGAGTTGAAGGGCTGAAAGTGGAATGTGAGCCAATATTTGAGGGTGGAGGCCACTAGAGAGTTATTTTAAGGCTTTCCATGTTGAGACTGTTGCATTGATGGTGGGAAGGAAAGAATGCGCTGGATGAAATCCCAGCCACACAGCTGTTATTATCATGGAGGGATGGTGGATAAGCGCTGAAGTTTCTACTTGAAGCCAAGAAGTCCCGGGGTCTCCAGACCACCATTTTTTCGCTTGGTCTAGGGTGGTCGCCTTGTAGTAGAGCTTAAGGTTGGGGGGCTCCAAGCCCTGAAATTTCCGTGGTATGGTGAGGACTGGGGCAGCTTTGATGCAGGGTTTCTTTGCAGCCCATATAAAGTGGTTGAGGAGTTTTTGAAGCTTGGTAAGGTCCGATTGTAAAATGGTTAGTGGGAGAGTTCTAAAGAAGTATAATACATGTGGTAGCAGAAACATCTTGGATAGGGCTATGTGGCCCGTCCAAAAGGCTTTCACCATAGCAAGTGATTTGAATACATTTTGTAGCTTCTGACATAAAAGCAAAACATTAGTACGAAAGAAATTTTAGAAGGAGAGGCTAGCTGAATTCCCTGGTAAGTCATGATGAGTTGGGAGCCTTGGAAAAAGGGGAGATTTTAGAAATCTCTGTTTTTAGGCATGGGGGGGTGGAGACTCCTAGCATTGCAGATTTCGAGTGGTTCAATTTATACATAGAGATGAGACCGAAACTGTCGAGCAATTCACATAATTGGGGTATTGATTTAAGGTCTTATGTGAGCCAAATGATGATGTTGTCAGCGTAAAGGTCAATCTTGTGGGATACTTGTCCTACTGTCAGTCCTCTAATGTGGGGGTGTGAGCGTATGGCTTAGGCTAAGGGCTCGATGACCAGTGCAAAGATTAAGGGTGATAGGGGGCACACCTGACGGGTTCCGTTAGTTATGGAGGAGGGGTGGATAGCATGCTCAATGTCCATACTTTAGCTCTGGGGGCTGAGTATAAGCTCATTATTGCATTGAGGAAAGGACCATCAAGGCCAAATTTCTGCAGTACAGCCTCCAGAACTCTGTTAAATGCCTTCTCTGCGTCTAGGGAGATCAGCAGAGAAGGCGTTTGATGATGCTCTGCCCAGTGAATTAGGTCTACTAATCTGTGGGTACTATCTGAGGCTTGTCGCTGGGGAATAAAACCAATCTGGTCGTGGTGGATGAGCATGGGCATGAGTGTCACGAGTCGGGAGGCTAAAAGCTTGCTGTAGAGCTTAAGATCAGTATTAAGTCCTTTATTAAAAAAATAAAAAAATAAAACTGTCCCACGGAGTCTTCTTCTTCTTGCGCTCCGACGGACCGGAAAAGAAAAAAAAAAAGCCTGGGGACGGGGCCACACGATGACGTCACCGGCTCCCTCTGACGCACGGGGACATCCCTATGGCTTCCCCATAGCGTCAGAGGGGGGCAGGGTCACTCGGTTACGTAACCGGGTGGCCCCATTTTTGTTTGTTTTTTATTTTGGCGCGGGGTTCCCCTTAAAATCTGTACCAGACCTGAGGGTCTGGTATTGATTTTTGCGGGGGACCCCCACTCCATTTTTAAAAAAATTTTGGCGCGGGTTCCCCTTAATATCCATACTAGAGCTGAAGGGCCTGGTATGTAATTTGGGGGGACCCCCACGCATTTTTTTTTTAAATTTTGGTTCGGGGTTCCCCTGTGGGGGAATCCCATGCCGTTTTTATCAATGAACTTTTATGTATATTGCCGAGAGTCGGAACCGACAATTCGTTATAGCCGCAGGTACTTTTAAATGACTTTTTTTCCTTTAGAAATGTCATTTTGCTCTCGGACTGTTGAAAACACGGGAAACACGCGCCACTTTACAGGCATACTATAGACACCCCCCACGTACCAAATTTAAAGGAATATTACACTTTTATTATTTCACTTCAATCATTATTAAAATCACTGCTCCCGAAAAAACTGCCGTTTTTAAAACTTTTTTCTTGCATTGATACATGTCCCCTGGGGCAGGACCCGAGTCCCCAAACACTTTTTAAGACAAGACCATGCATATAAGCTTTTAAAATTAGCACTTTTGATTTTTCACGTTCGTGTCCCATAGACTTTTACGGTGTTTGTGTGTTTGAACAAATTTTTTGCCTGTTCGTATGTTCTGGTGAAAACCGAACCGGGGGGTGTTCGGCCCATACCTAATGGTAACTATGGTTGCTTCCAGCGATTCAGGGGGAATTTCTCCAGAAGATATAAAGTTATTGAAGGTGTTACAAAGGTGGGGTACTATTTGATCTATGTAGGTTTTGTAATATTCGTTGACGAAGCCATCCAGACCTGATGATTTGTGGGATGGCATTTCTTTAATGGCCATAATGATTACCTGGTGAGTGAATGGTTGTGAGAGAGTTTCTAATTGTGTTGCAGAAAGTGTGGGGATTTGAATAGGAGTGAGAAAGTCATGTATCTGTTGGGGAGAGGGTTGAGGTTCAGAGGGAGAGAGTTGTAAATTGTATAGTTTTGGGCAAAAACTATACAAATATCTTATGATATTTTTAGGTAGGCTGTACAGGGCCCTGTGATTCTATCAGCAGCCCTGAATTTACTGAGCTCCTTTTCTATACTGGTGAGAATGACAAAATATTTTGCTCAGTCAGAAAGCTTCCAAAATAGAGAAATGTGTAAGATGGCCAAGCCTTTGTCAAAGCACTGTATAGACGTAGCTACTCATAGACAGATAAATACATACTTGCTTATAAAAAAATTGGGCTAACTTTACCATTGTCTATTTTTTTAATTAAAAAAATATGTATTTTTTTCCAAAAAAAGTGCGCTTGTAAGACTGCTGTGCCAATATGGTGTGACTCTCAGTCTTTTTAATTTGAAATTCTAACTAGTGTTGACTGTGCACCAACCCCATATTAGTGTGAAAGGATTCCTCTTTTAGAACATACTGTGCATGGAGAGCACAAATACAGATTCACCATAATGTCCCCAGAACTTCAGGACGTAGAAGGTGATATTAAAAAAGGTCAGATTAAAAGCTGTTTGGATCTTGCAATAAGTTGTAATCTATATAGCAATTGTTAAATTGACTCTGTTTGCATCATAAACACCATATCTACAGTAAATAGTCACCACATACTATAAAATATAAAACTTAGGTCAGGAATGCAAAGTATTTCCATGTACAAAAAGTGCTGATAATTCTAGGGAAAAATGCCACAACAGGAGGAATCCATCACTTTTTTTGCTAACCAGTAGTGTAGTTAATAAAATCAACATTGCCCTTGCCCAATATATTTAAAAATGTCCTACATACACACCTTAATTCCAGGAGAATTATGGGTGGTCATGTAACAAGTGGGCTTCACTTTATATTCTTGTGGCTTTTACACTTTTCTGGCAGTGGGTGTTCTTAATTCTACAAAGAACAACACTAACATGGTGACATGTGTGCACCATTATAAGCAGAATTGTACAGTGAACCCTGGCTTCATGGTGATGGGGTATGTCACTGACAGCCTGGGCTCTCAAAAAGTGGATTCAATGATGCCAAATGTCATTTATCTTGGAAGAGCACCATCCACCAGTAGTGGAGAAAGACACAGAGGACAGTGCTGGAGTGTAGAGAGGGTAGGTATTACTGTAGTACTATAATATGTTTTTTTTTTGTTTTTTTTTAACAGGAGGGACAAAAAAGCAATAACTCACAAATCAAAAGGGAGGTAGCAAGAGAAAATGGATGGGTGAGTATACCTTCCGGGGATGGCTTGGATAAATCTATCAAGAGGCACTCTTACTTTGCCCTTTATTTACAGGTAACAGTGTATCGTTAAAGAAGTAAATATCCTTTATTAAAGGGATTTAAAGCCAGGTTGTCATTTCACAAATCACAATGCCTCATAGCTTTCACTGATGTGTTTGGTAGAATATGTTCTTTTTTTCAGTGTCTAGGCTGAACTCTTACTGCCTTCAAAATTGTGCATTGACTAATCTACCCCTGAATTATGACAAACTTTGATTAAATCAATGAATATGTTTTACATGTACCTAATATTAGGTCATATATCCTAATATAGAGGCCACATATAAAATCTTTGCTCACAAGTTTATCATCATGAACGAATTAAAAGCACTTCACAAGTTAGAATCTATATATAAAATCAATATCAAAAGTTGAAGGCTGAAGGCTACTGTATGTATTAAAGTAGAACTAAAGTCAAGGATACAAAAAAAAAAAATGAATAGGAGAACATGCAAAGTTTGTTCTGCCAAAAAAAAAAAAAAGAACTCTTCCTCTGTTCCTAGCAGCATTTTTTTTCATTTTGGCTCATTCCCAGTATTTGGAAGATAACAGCAATGAGCCAGGTTCCATAGCTGTCTTACTCCAACATTAATGCACAGGGGTTATATCAACAGTGGCTCCTCAGTTGTAGAGCTGGAGAAGCTGAACCCTGAAGAAGACTGGCAGAAGATGGCAACAACAGCAATTAATTAATGAGGGGTAGTATGTGGATGAGAGAAAGTATGCCATAATGTGCAAGTATGCTGTACATACGCTTCTTGTAAATTAAGACAAAAGCACCCCCCCAAAAAAAAGCAGTAAAGTTCTGCTTTAAATGAAAAAGAAATCAATGTTCTACATTTTTGTATCAGTGATACAACCAGTACAGGAATAATATTAAAATGGTTGTAAAGTTAATTATAAAAAATAAACAAATATCTCTATATTTGCCTACTCTGTGCAATAGAATTGTTCAGAGCCGCCCCAAACCTCCTCTTCTCGGGTCCCCCTGCCGGCGCTCCTAGCTCCTCCTCTATGTCCAGTATCCCCATGGGTAGCTGCTTCCCATGGGGGCACTTGTGTGTGCTCGCTCCCGAGCCTCGCTGCTGCGTCCATTGATACAGAAAGCAGGACCCCCACTCCCTCATCACTGGCTTTGATTTACAGCAGTGGGGTGCCCGAGCAAAGCCAGTGAGACCGAGGGGGGGGGGGGAAGAGCTGCAGATGTGCACAGTGCTGGATCAAGTGAAGGCCTCAGGTAAGTAAAAGGGGGTGAGGGGGGATACTGATGCCCAAGCATTTTTCACATTAAGGAATGCATTAAGGTAAAAAATGTTTATGCTTTAGAACCACTTTAATAACATGGGTCTGAACATGATTTACTTTTACTATTTACTATTATAAACTCCTTGCTATCTTTGATACAGAAAGACTGATATGGCTGTTGTCCACAGGGTGTCGCTGTTGCAGAGTTTTGCTTTGGCGCGGAAATCAGTGCTGAGGACAAGCATGCGCTGAGAGGGAGCAGCGTGCAGAGGAGTGTGCAGAGGACTGGATCGGACCCTGCCCCTGGGTGACCCAGGGACCCACAGCGGCGGCAGAGCGGGACATTGTGGTACAGGGGCGGGTGTACTGAGGATAGTATCACCCCACAGGTGGGAGGACATCCAGTGGGACCGGGAGGTGGAAAGCTGACAGGGAGAGGTGGCGGGTAAGTGAAGTGCAGACCGGAGGAGAGAGTGTGAGGCTCATCAGTGAGCAGTGGCACTGAAGGTGACTGACTGCTAGTGTCAGATTACAGGGGAGGCTGTGCAAAGTGACACACAGACACTAACTACAAAACCTGACTTACAGTGTATGTGAGTAACTGAGTATTGTGTATACCTGAGTATTGGGAGTACCTGAGTATTGTGAGTACCTGAGTATTGTGTGTACCTGAGTATTGTGGGTACCAGAGTATTGCGGGTACCAGAGTATTGTGGGTACCAGAGTACTGTGAGTACCTGAGTATTGTGGGTACCAGAGTACTGTGAGTACCTGAGTACTGTGAGTACCTGAGTATTGTGTGTACCTGAGTATTGTGTGTACCTGAGTATTGTGGGTACCAGCATATTGTGGGTACCATAATATTGTGGGTACCAGAGTATTGTGGGTACCTGAGTACTGTGAGTACCTGAGTATTGTGTGTACCTGAGTGTTGTGTGTACCTGAGTATTGGGAGTACCTGAGTGTTGGGAGTACCTGAGTGTTGTGTGTACCTGAGTGTTGTGTGTACCTGAGTGTTGTATGTACCTGAGTATTGTGAGTACCTGAGTTTTGTGAGTACCTGAGTATTGTGTGTACCTGAGTACTGTGTGTACCTGAGTACTGTGAGTACCTGAGTATTGTGGATACCTGAGTATTGGGAGTACCTGAGTATTGTGTGTACCTAAGTGCTGTGAGTACCTGAGCAGTGTGTGTACCTGAGTACTGTGTGTACCTGTGTATTGTGTGTACCTATGTAGTGTGGGTCTGCGAGTGCAGGTGGTCTACAAGTACCTGTGTATTGTCTTGTTGAGTACCTGTGTATTGTCTTGTTGAGTATTATGCCCCGTACACACGGTCGGATTTTCCGATGGAAAATGTCCGATCGGAGCGTGTTGTCGGAAATTCCGACCGTGTGTGGGCTCCATCGGACATTTTCCATCAGATTTTCCGACACACAAAGTTGGACAGCAGGAGATAAAATTTTCCGACAACAAAATCCGTTGTCAGAATTTCCGATCGTGTGTACACAAATCCGACGGACAAAGTGCCACGCATGCTCAGAATAAATAAAGAGATGAAAGCTATTGGCCACTGCCCCATTTATAGTCCTGACGTACGTGTTTTACGTCACCGCGTTCAGAACTATCAGATTTTCCGACAACTTTGTGTGACCGTGTGTATGCAAGACAAGTTTGAGCCAACATCCGACGGAAAAAATCCTAGGATTTTGTTGTCGGAATGTCCGAACAAAGTCCGACCGTGTGTACAGGGCATTAGTGTTAGGAAGCTAGTTGTTAGTTAATTTGGACAGGGTATAATCCCAATCCTCTTTAAATTAGTAGGTATGATGCCTGGCAGGTGTGAAGATGCGACTCGGTGTACATCTTGTGGCATGCATACGTTCCTTGATTATCTGATCGAGGGTGAATACTGCTGTGCAAAATGTAAGCACATTGTTTCCCTGGAAGCCCAGGTTCTGAATCTAGGGAAGCAACTGTCAGCACTGAGAAGACCCTCATACTAAAGGAGAGCCAGGAAGGGGCCAGCACAGAGGCAGGTGGAGACAAAGAGGTGCAGGCACCAGAAAAAGATTGATGGGTGACAGTCAGGAAGGATAGAGGGAGAAATGCCAGGGAGGCCAATCCAGGGCTGGAGAATCCTAATAAGTACCCTCCATTGAGTGACATTGGTGAAACCAGTCAGAGACCAGCACTGCTGGAGCTGAGGGACTCTCCTAGCTGCCAGGGGGAAGAACTCCTCCAGTGAGAGTGCAGGGAATGGATAGACAGATTCTGGTGGTAGGGGACTAAATTTTTAGAAGGACAGAGAGGGCAATCTGTGACAAAGACCTGAAAGTGGTTGTAAACCCTAAAAAACTAAAATGACGATACAAAGACTTCGATGTCTTATTGCAGCAGCGCTGTGTGTCAGCAACCTCCTAGACACATTTAAAATAGAAAAAACACAGTAGAAGAGGAGATCTATGATAGCTTGAGTAGCTGTGTTCTGCAGGAGTGGGGAGCTTCTTCCACCCAAAACAATCACCACGTAAAGGGGAGTTGACCACAATGGGAATACACTCACCAGAAATTCAGCATACAAGAGCCTTTATGATATTATTAGTAGTTCTCCACCTCCTCTGTACGGCCACCAGATGTCAGTAATACTCTCGGTTGTTGCAGCATAACATATAGGAGGAATAGAATGTCCACATAGTGTGATATTGTTAAAATAGTTTTATTCAACCAAACATCCAAATATATCCCCCCTTATTTATGATATGCGTACCAGAAATTATATTAGATAGAGCAATTGTATAAAGTGCACTGTGCCTTTTACTTTCCACGGCTCCCGGGAAGTCCTCAAGAGCGTTCGCCGTGTGTAGCGAAAAGGACACGCTTCCTGGTTGCAGGAAGGGGAACCAGGAAGCATGTCGTTTTCACCTGAAAGTGCACTGAAAGTGCAGTCGCTGTAGATCTGAGGGGGACATGCAAGAAAAATAAAAAACAGCAGAGCTTCCCCTAATTTCAGAGCTTCCCCTCAGATCTACAGTGATCTACAGCGACTGCACTTACAAGTGCACTTGTAGTGCACAGTGGATTTCCCTTTAGTAAATCAACCCCAAACTGTCACATCTAATGGTTGATTTACTAAAGGCAAATAGATTGTGCACTTTTTGCACTCTGCAAGGGCATTTGCTTCAGAGTAAAGCAAATGAGGCGAAGCTACACTGTGCAAAGAACAAAGGGAAATAAAAAATAAAAACTAATTTTTGTATGCACATGGTAGGATGATAGAAGCCAGTAGAGCGTCCCCTCATAAGCTCTTGAATAAATGCCCTTGCAGAGCACAACTGCACTCGCAAAGTGCATGTCTATTTGCCTTTAGTAAATCAACCCCATAGACTGGGATGGATGGACGCATTAGGGGTTGATTTACTAAAGGCAAAACCACTTTGCACTACAAGTGCACTTGGAAGTGCAGTTGCTGTAGATCTGAGGGGTAGATCTGAAATGAGGGGAAGCTCTGCTGATTTTATTATCCAATCATGTGCAAGCTAAAATGCTGCTTTTTATTTTCCTTGCATGCCCCCTTCAGATCTACAGCGACTGCACTTCCAAGTGCACTTGTGGTGCAAAGTGGTTTTGCCTTTAGTAAATCAAGCCCATTGACTGAAAGAAATTAACAGAGACAGACTGGGACAACTGGATAGATAGACATTAACTGATGTGGCTTGATGAATTCTTATAAAAAATGAGACTCTGAGATCAGTATAGAAAGCTGTGTCTACCTACGAAAGTTTTCCTCCCTCTGGACAGATGATTACTTGAAAGTGACACTTTAAAGTAGGGGTAGGCAACCTCATCCCTCCAGCTGTGGTGAAACTACAAGTCCCATGAGACATTGCAAAACCCTGGCAATCACAGGTATGACTCCTAGAGGCAGAGGCATGATGGGATTTATAGTTTCACCACAGCTGGAGGGCCGAGGTTGCCTACTCCTGCTTTAAAGTAATCAATGTATTTGAGTGTTTAGCAGTTTAAATAATGCCGTCTGATGTGACAGAATGGGGGGGTCCACACTGAAGAAATGTGGTAAGCTGGACGTTCTCCCAAGCAAAATCATCATACAGTCAGTCCTGGGTTTCCATCTTAGATCATTATCAGCATAGGTGTGCACAGCCTCTTGCATTAGGGTGTGTACCCCAAAGCATGCATGCCTTTCTCTGATGCCTCAGCTGCACAGGACAGTGAATAAATGGGAAGTGCTCTGTCCTGAGCGGCTTCCTGTTCATTCACAAACAGAAGCCTAGTAAACATAGTTTACTAGGCTTCAGGTATGAATGAACAAAGTGAATGGGTGTGTTCACTGTGTTCATTTAGAGAGGGAAGGGGCCGGTAAATTACATATTTACTGGCCCCTTCCGCTGCTCTCCATCCTGAAACATCCCCCGCAACAGCTGGGGGGAGAGGAGTGATGCCAGCAGCACTGCAGTGCTGGGAGGGGGCCCAACACGGGAAGAAGTCCGGGCAGTAGGGGGAATCTGCACCGCATGTAGTAATTAGGGTGTGCCCAGGCACACCTGGCACACCCCCTGCGCACACCTATGATTATCAGTTATGCCTGGTAATGATCAGGTTAAACAGTCAGAGGATTAAAGTATTAATACACTGAATGTAACAGCACTAAAAGTTGAGTTCTTAAGTTTATACAAAGGGTGGCAAAAAAAAGGTTAATAAGATTGCTTAAATTAAGTCCAAGTTAATGTTGCTTTCAATGTAATTTGCTTTCTAATTCAAACATATTTAAGAGAACTTAAATCTTCTGTCCATGTTGTTTAACTTTGGATAACCATTTTTTTTTTCGGCCAGTAAATACCTTATACAGCCCACTTCCTCTATTTTGTCTGGTCATTAGCCTAGGCTTATGACATCATGCACAGCTCTCTCTCTCTCACTCTTGTGAGAGTTTGCCAGTAAGGGGGGGGGGATGAGTCATAAGAGGGCCAATGAAAGCTGCAGGGCTGCAGAGCTTGAGGTATGCCTCTGTGTGTCTGTGTAAATCCAGGAAGTGAACAGGCAGCAGCTTCAGCTGCCCACAGTTAAAATGGCTGCAGCCAGACCCAGCGGAGGGAGATTTCTGCAGCATATTTGGCAAGTACAGAATCACAGTATATATAAAATAATATGCAAAGTGGTTTGAGGGAAGCTTCAGAATGACAAAAATGTTTTTATTACAAATTATGTGAGCAGACTACAGTTCCTCTTTAACTTTAAACATTCTAAAAAAAACAAATACCAAAAAAAGAGTAGAGCCGGGAGCCCATGCACCGGGTACATGAACTACAGTTATGTGATCTCAGTATGAAAACATGTACATATTTCCTAGTGGAATAAAACTCTAACCACAAAAACGCCTCTCACTTCCACTAAGTGGGATCTCAGAGCACCATGCTAAATAATGACCAGTAAAACACGCTTCTGGCAAAGCTATTTAAAATGTAGCATGATTCTGCAAATAATCTCTAAAGATACAACTCCGGACATCTGGGAGATAACTAGAGAATTTCAAGAAATAAGACACGTCAGCTATAGAAGGGAAAGTATAGATAAACTGTAAAGGCCAAAGGGCCTTGTTACCCAACACCTCCACAGGACTGTATAATATTTGTATTTTTGCACTGAAGCAAAGTAATAATGATTTTGGTTAAAATATATGTAAATGTAATTGAAAAGATACTTACTCCAAAGGTGCTTTGTCAATTTCATAGACATGTTCCTTCTGTTCTCTGGTTTCTACTTTTCAAGTCACTTTTCAAGGACTTCTCTTAAGCTGTTTTTTTTTTTTTTACCGAATCTTATAAACTTGATACACAGCCTGTCTCTTCAGTGACTTGAATTTCCCTTTTTGCACTGTTATCTGCATGACTACAGCCAAATTTCTTAGTTCTTGTGTACATCCCTTCCCCTTTTAATAGGTGAGCTTTTCTCAGTATGGTTCTCGTTTTCAAAGTTTTATGTATAGATATGAACAAACTAATCTTGAACTCATTGGATTTGAGGTCCAACAGAAACCACATTGATTAGCAATGAAAAAGTGACCCTACTTCCTTTCGGCTATGTTCACACCTTTGTATTACATTAAAACAGAGAGCATAAACGTGCGTTGCTTCCTGCATTATCGTGCATTCTGTTGAGGCAGTCTATTCAGTTGCATAGACTCCTTAGCGTACTAAAATAGACAAAAAAGATGTATGTTCTCTTTTTGAGGGGTAGTGCATTTTGGTATGCTAACACGCATGTGCACTGGCCCTGTATGTTGGGGTGCAATTAAGAATGAATAGCATTGCAGCACCACATTGCACAAGATGCTGCTTTCTAAGGTGAGCCCCCAAAACCCAAAAACCCAGTGAGCACTCAACTCCATTTTCCTCCTAGAGCCTTCAGAAATCAGGTGGGCCCATATACTGTACATTATCCACCTAGTGGGGAAAAGTAAGCTACTATACCCTGCCTACAGGTAACCTGTAATCTTCTCATCACAATACAAAGTGATACAACAGGTTATATGTTTAAATAAGATTAAATACATTATATTAAAGAAAGAACACCCCATTTACAAACTTTGCATGTTTTTAAACATGGGATATAAAAACAAAAAATGTATACATCGATCTGATGCTGCATCTGTCCGCCATTACCTCTGCAGTGAGCGCTGGGCAGCGAAGGGGACGGGCGCAGCTGGTTAAGTCTCCCAGTGGCACATCTGAGAGACTGAGACAGCTGCAGGTCCAGGCATCTGAGAAAATCCCGACTATAAAGACAGGATCTTTACCCAGTCTGGACTGGCTGAGTGACGTCAGCTGACAGCAGTCTGAAAACGGGTCACAGTAGTGCTGAAAGAACTGCACTCCTGTGATCCATAGGAGAAGTAGGGCCAACAAATCTTTGGCCAAACTTCTCCTTTAAGTTTATAGAAAGAAGTGGGTTTATTGTGGGCTCCTTGAGGGTAGGTACCGATGTGGGTGTATGTTGTATGTGTGGAGTGCTGCATGAATTGGCGGCGCTATATGGGTACCTTAAATAAAAAATAGGGATGATTGTAGACACGCACCCACACTCACTCAGGTTGAACTGGATGGACTGGTGTCTTTATTCAACCTTACTAACTATGTAAGTACTGAGGTTGATTTGCTAAAGCTGGAGCGTGCAAAATCTGTTGCAGCTCTGCATTGAAACCAATCAGCTTTCAGGTTTATTTGTCAAATCTTAATTGAACAAGCTGAAGTTAGAAGCCGATTAGCTACTATGCACAGCCTTACCAAAGTTTGCACTCTCAAGTTTTAGTAAATCAACCCCAATGTTTAAAGTGGTATTAAAGTTGAATTGTTGTTCATAAATCAGAAAAAAATAATATAACTCACATGCATTTAATTTTTTTAATTTAATTTCCTCATTTGGGTTATCTTTTTCAATTGTCCCCTGGTCACACCACTATATTCCTGTTCTCCCTGTGCCTTTATGGATTCTGGTATGGGTTCCCTCTATGTGCGCACTCCTGCATTGTACTACACTTCTATGAGCAGCCATTCAGAGAGAGCACCAGGGTGAATGGGACACAGAACAAAAGCCATCTTGTGTGTCTCTCTCATACTGGTGCACTAAATAGTTTTACCACCTCTTTTGGCCCCAGCAGCACAGGGGGCACATAAAGAATGAGAATATAGCAACACACCCAGGGGACAATTGAAAAAGGAAGCACTTACGAGGAAATAAAAAAATCAGATGCAAGTGAGTTATGTTCCCTTTATCTGATTTAGGAAAAAATGATTTTAGTAAAAGTAAAATGATCACTAGGGGGAATGGTTATTCTAAATTGACGTGTATAAATGCCCTTTGTTACTCTTGGTGTGTGCACCTGTCATTTTCACATTGTCAATCATGCTGCAGAGTGGCTCTGTGCCTTGTGGTCACTGTGATGGCCAATCACAGCAATCACTAATATACACAGTCATTTTTTTTGGTAATTAATGGTAGCCTATGAGCACTAATAATATTCAAAAACAAAGAAACTGATCAAATGTTAGATTACTGTAGTCAGATTTGTAATTTCTGGGTTAGTACACTTGACACATCTCTAAAACTGCCTTTGTGGCCAATTCCAGTACAACCACGTAACCAATTAATTCATTCCTACATCTATGGGATACATAAAGACCTTTACTCATTTCTGTAAACAAACCCAGTAAGCAGAATCAAATAATATTTGTAACGGATTGTGCTGAAAATTAAAGCAGGCATAACAAAAAAAACTGGAGCGTCCAAATCTACATCTACTGTATATCACTACAGATTATTTGTACAGCTGATAAGAGTAGATCTGGGAGTAAATTATTTCACTGTTTTCATAAATAGATCCCATGTACATAAATTACAAGATGGTCATCATCTATAGCGGAAAGAATTTGTACCAAGAGAAATACGATCCCTCAAGAGAAAATGTAACATTATGCACTGTAAATTACCATACAGCTGTGTTGTTAGAATATTGTGTAAGTCTAATTCCTAACATGCCATATAATTGTTAACATGATAACATATGTCCAATGATTACACTTTTGGCTAAATCTTGGGATTTTTATTTTATTATTTATTTAGTGTGACAAATTTCACCCACATATGGTTAGTATTTAAAAATGTGCCGGGGTAACACCATATTCACAGTACTTTCTTACAATTTTACACAATGTGCAAAACCCATCTACGCACAAGCATATAAGCCTGTATGTTGACTGGTACGTTAGCCTATCATGAATGCTGCTGCCAGGCTTATCCACCTTACCCACCATTCAGCGTCTGCCAACCCTCTCCTCCAATCCCTATTGGCTCCCAATTTGCCCAGCAAATTAAATTCAAAATACTAACCACAACATACAAAGCCATTCACAACTCTGCCACGAGCTACATCACCAATCTTGTCTCCAAATATCACCCAAATCGTCCTCTCTGCTCTTCTCAAGACCTCCTACTTTCAAGTCAAATGAAAATATTTGCCAGCACACCATGGAACGGTGTAGATAGCGTCCAAACGTGTAATTTATTGAATGATCACAACACAAAGAGAAAATGTGATGACATGCCTGACGAAGGGGTCCTGCGTGACTCCGAAACATTGCACTCTCTGTGTTGTGATCATGCAATAAATTACACATTTGGACGCTATCTACGCCGTTCCATGGTGTGCTGGCAAATATTTTAATTTGACTTGAGAGTAGGAGGTCTTGAGAAGAGCAGATATTTTCATTTGACTTGAACCAGTATCCAGCTGGTTGCTGGTTGCAGCACCCATATTTCGTGAGCTCATCCAGGAAAGTGTGCGATGGGAATATAAAGTACTCCTACTCTCAAGCTCTCTCTTCTCCTCCTCCCATGCTCATCTCCACGATTTCTCCAGAGCCTCTCCCATCCTCTGGAACTCGCTACCTCAACCTGTCTGGCTTTCCCCCTACTCTTGCTACCTTCAGGCGATCCCTGAAAACTCATTCCTTCAGGGAAGCCTATCACGCCTCCAACTAATCTTTTACCACTTCCATCAGCTCATTCCCCACAGTTACAACCTTTTGTACCACCTGCCCTACTCTATTAGATTGTAAGCTCTTCTGAGCAGGGCCCTCTTAATCCTCTTGTATTTTATTGTATTATAACTGTATTGTCTCCCTTTTATATTTTAAAGCGCTGTGTAAATTGTTGGCGCTGTATAAATCCTGTATAATAATAATAAGCTGGTGTCTGTGGGAAGGGAAAGTGTGTACACAAATGTCTGTGCCCACCTGCAGCCTCACTGTGCCCATCTGCACCCTCACTGTGCCCATCTGCAGGCTCACTGTGCCCATTTTCAGCCTCACTGTGCCTATCTGCAGCCTCACTGTGTCCATCTGCAGCCTCACTGTGCCAATTTGCAGCCCCACTGTGCCCGTCTGCAGCCTCACTGTGCCCACCTGTACCTTTGACTACAAACAGTGGGTGTCTCCTGCTGTGACATGCAACTGCATTCTTAACTGTTCAGCGGCCGTCCACTGTAACAAAGCCCCGCCTCCTCCTCGTCTGTGATAGACGTAACACTGATTCAGTTTCCCAGCATTGTATCAGTGTTCAGTGTTATGTCTATCACGGACTAGGAGGAGGCAGGGCTTTGTTAAAGTGAACGGCCGCCAAACAGTTAAGACTACATGACACACCGGGAGACCCTCACTCGAGTATAAGCCGAGGGGGGCTTTTTCAGCATAAAAAATGTGCTGAAAAAGTCAGCTTATACTCAAGTATATACATAAGTATAATTTTACATTTTTCATTTTAACTAAAAAAAAACAAAACAAGACTTTACAATCGATTGTAAAACTAATAATTTTTGTTGTTCTCCTTTAAGTGGGCATGGCAGGGGGTGTGTCCTATGCCTACATACTTTTGCTAAAAGATTTCCCTCATTCCCTTCTCAAAAAGTTTGGAGGTATGCTTTCATTTGATAACATCAGCCATGTAATACCAATACAAACGATTGTTATATTTGACAATCTGATATAGGCTTACATAAAAAAATCAACTTTCATGTTATAAGCTCTGCCTGTCTGCTGGCCATCTCTCCCCACAGCTTCCTAAATTCTCTGCATGCTTTTCAGCTTCTGTATGCTGTTTAATTTGAATTTCTATGGACTACATATCCAATGGTACCTTGCTGCCTGCAGGTAGTGATTCTTGTACCGACTGCGCTTCCTGAAACTCCTCCCCTCAGTTCCTCTGTAGTTCAGAAGGTAGGCTCTGTGGAATGTGTGACACAGCAGCACCAAATCACAGGGCATAGTGACAATGTGTCACAGAATTCAAGAAAGTAAATATGTGGAGATATTCGCAATGTAAGTTTACAAACTTCAATATCATTCAAATTAACAGAAGTAGGCTAGAAATTCTTGAAATGAATATTTTATTTTACATTTTAACCATAGATATAGTTTAAGGTTTAATGGTTAAAAAGCTGCATTAATATACAGTATGTCTTATATATCAACCTTTAGTTTTGTTCAAGTTTTAGCATTTTTTTTTTTGCCACGTTTTGGGTTTCTGAGGCCAGTTCTTCTTATGCATTAGGCAACCAACAATGATAAATTACATGTAACCAGTCATGTTTAATTAGAAAAAAGGGCTAATTACTGGAATGATGAAGAGGCAAGACACAGAATGATGCTACCCATGGTTTAGCAGCAGGTATTTATATTTTCTGTGAGGTCATTATATACCATATACATATTACAGTACAAAAACCAGAAGGATTTTTAATTTGACATTATTTCTGACTCAGCAGACAGCCACAGAAGAAGGCAATGAGCCATGCATAGCAAATGTCTAGTGAATGTGCAGATTTCAGCTTTTCCATTACTCATAAAGCATATGCATAGTTAAAAGTGTGATGTTCTGTAAAGTTATAGACATCAGAGGTCAAGTATATGAGCTTAAAAAGCTAACAAAATCAATTCATCTACTTTGCTATAACTGTAAAGTAAAACAATTTATGTTCTTTGCTGCTTTGCTACATGGTGGAATAAGCTTCACTTTTCAGTAGTAAACTTTAACTAGGATTTGCCTTTAGTGACACATTTTACTGCTGATGATATACAGTGTTAAAGTGTAAGTGTAGCTTCCAATACACACACCACTGTTGACAGCAATCAACCAGCTATCAACAACTAGTCTCGAACATCTGGTAACTGTATGGACACAACTGTGCAAACACCACCAACATGGAAGACAATTACATGTACAATTGCTTCTGTTTAAGTGCTTAAGACCTGAGACCAGCTTAGGGAAATCCAGTCGTTCAAAAGTTCACAAGGGTTACAGAGTTTAGGAAACACCAACATGTACAAGAGGATATGCACGCAGTTACTTGTCATGTTTATAACATCACACTATGCATTTACTATCCCACTGACAAATCTTTTAGGAACAAGACAATGTCATCCATACCGATAACAAAATCTTGTTGTATAATGGCTACAATTGACTAGCGAGAAATACTCCTGGACTTTGGGCCCTCTCTAAACTACTTGGAGACAATAACTAGGGCCATCTGCAGTCACAAATACTCATGACTAGGGTACAAAAGATGCTTTGACTTCATTACTTCTTGATCACCACTAACCATTACCGTTAAATGATTGTAAAAGAAAATGAAAAAAAAAATATAAAAAAATAACAAACATCTCTATACTTACCTGCTCTGTGCAGTGGCCCCCGAACCTCCTCTTCTAGGGTCCTCCGCCGGTTCTCCTGGATCCTCCTATCTGTCCAGTGTCCCCACATGAAGCTGCTTCTCATGGGGGCACTTGTGCATCCTTGCTCCATTGACACAGACAGGGAGACTCGGCCCCACCCCCTGTTCCCTCACCACTGGAGTCGTTTGACGGGAGCAGTAGCCAATGGTTCCTGCTGCTATTAATCTGCGCAGTGAAGAGGGAGACGGCAGCGAGAGCCACTGGGGCTGGGAGGATCCTTAAGCAGAGAAGGTTTTTTACCTTAATGTATAGAATGCATTAGGGTAGATAAACCTTGAGGCTTTAGAACCACTTTACGTAACCACACAAAAACACAGGATAGAATTGAATGGCCATAGCAACCCTTTATTAACCACTTCAATACAGGGCATTTTCACCCCCTTCCTGCCCAAGCCAATTTTCAGCTTTCAGCGCTGTCGCACTTTGAATAACCACGGTCATGCAACACTGTACCTAAATGAAATTTTTATCATTTTTTCCCCACTAGTAGAGCTTTCTTTTGGTGGTATTTGATCACCCCTGCGGTTTTTATTTCTTGCGCTATAAACAAAACAACAGTGACAAGTTTGAAAAAAACACAATATTTTTTACTTTTTGCTATAATAAATATCCAAATTTTTTTTTTTTTAAAACTATTTTTTTTCCTCAGTTTAGGCTGATACGTATTCTTCTACATATTTTTGGTAACAAATATCGCAATAAGCGTATATTTATTGGTTTGCGCAAAAGTTATAGCGTCTACAAAAAAAGGGGATAGATTTATAGCATTTTTATTTTTATTATTTTTTTTACTAGTAATGGTGGCGATCTGCGATTTTTATCGTGACTGCGATATTGCAGCGGACACATCGGACACTTTTGACACATTTTTGGGACCATTCACATTTATACAGCGATCCGTGCTATAAAAATGCATTGATTACTGTATAAATGTGACTGGCAATGAAGGGGTTAACCAGGAGGGGCACTGTAGGGGTTAATTATGTTCCTAAGGAGTGATTCTAACAGTGGGGGGGAGGGGACTCACAAGGGGAGGAGACCATTCGGTGTTCCTCTGTACAAGGAACACACCATCGGTCTCCTCCCATCTGACAGGACGTGGATCTGTGTGTTTGCACACACAGATCCATGGTCCTGCTCAGTTCCCGGGCAATCGCGGGTGCCCGGCGGACATCGCACAGGGACCCGAGTGACGAGACGGGCGCGCGCGCCCACTGGAGCGCCTGGAAGTCCGTCACGTCATATGACGGCGGCCCAGGATAACAGCTGCACAGTCCCGCTGTCATATGATGGTGGATGGGCAGCAAGTGGTTAACCAAGTTATATTAACATAATAGTCTCTGGCAAACACCAGAAAATTAATATAAGCGGCGCTACTATTAGTGATATAACATGCCCCAGTGTTCAAAGTGTACAATCAGTGTACTGTGATAATGTAAATGGCACTTATATATATATCACTCTAACCTGTAATAAAACAACATCAAAAAGAGTCCGACAATCAGTGATATAACATAACCCAGTGTTCAAAGTATAAAAACCGGTGTACTGAAATAATATAAATGACACTTGTGTGTATCACTCTAAACAAAAAATATTTCAAAAGTCCATCATATATAAAAAATAAACTATAGAAATTCATCCGTAGAAATGTCCATAGAAGAGAGCACCGTGAAAAAGTGTGCAGATTGCTGAAAATGTCCACCAAATCAAATGTGCCAGTGATTCCTCTCCCTCTGAATTCAACACTCACCGAATGAATATGCCTCACACTCTCGTGTTTTGGCAAAAGCACATGAAACACTGTACACTCAAGGTAGAGTGAAAGATCCACGTTCCATCCGACCCAGTGTCATTTCATTCCATATGTAAATAAAAAATGTGCACATAGTGTGATACCGTAAAACACAACATTTATTGAACTGTGTAACCTTCAATCATTGCAATCAGATGCAGCGTCTCCTCCGTCACTCCCCGTCACTCTCTGCTACTGTTTGGATGCCGTACAGCCATGCCCCGACATGTTTCGTCATACCAGACTCTGTACAAGGAACACACCATCGGTCTCCTCCCATCTGACAGGACGTGGATCTGTGTGTTTACAAACATCGCACAGGGACCCGAGTGACGCGGCGGGCACGCGCCCTCTGGAGAGCCTGGAAGGCCGTCACGTCATATGACGGCGGCCCAGGATAACAGCTGCACCGTCCCGCTGTCATATGACAGTGGACGGGCAGCAAGTGGTTAACCAAGTTATATTAACATAACAACATATTAAAATAGAAGTTTGGGTTTATATTAAAAAAAACAAAACATTTATACTCGCCTAGGTGGATGCAGCATCGGTCCAATGTTGCATTTGTCCCCCGCCGGCTCTGCACTGAGAGATCAAACATCGCTGATTGCACAGTTCTCTCCTCTGCTCTGAGCAGAGAGCTGGTGACTGTCAATGACTGCTTTCTGCTCTGCCTCTCAAACGCTCATAGGTGTGCTAGGCTGAGGCTGTGGGGGAGAGGCTGGTTCAGATTCTCATCGGCTTGCTGAGAGGCTAAGCCAGCTGCAGGTCAAGGTATCTGGGCGGCTCCATAGGAGAAGTAGGGCCAAAAAAACTCTGGTCATTCTTCTCATTTAACCGCTTACCGACCAGCCGCCGCTGTTATTCTGCAGCAGGTTGGCTCTCTTGCGCGAGCCATCGTAGCTGTACGTCGGCTCTTTAAGAAACTTTAGCAGGTGCGCACACGCCACCCGCAGCGTGTCCCCGGAGCTGATGTGCGTGCCCGATGGGTGGGATGACCGCTAGGCACCCGCGATCGCTCGTGACAGAGCGAGAACCGAGATCTGTGTGTGTAAACATACAAATCCTGGTTCTCTCAGGGGAGAGGAGAGAGATCGTGTGCTCCTACTAAGTATGAACACCAATAGGTCTCCTCCCCTAGTCAGTCCCATCCCCCCACAGTTAGAACACACCCAGGGAACACAGTTAACCCCTTCATCGCCTGCTAGTGTTAACCTCTTCCCTGCCAATGACATTTATACAGTAATCAGTGGTTATTTTTAGCTCTGATCGCTGTTTAAATACCACTGGTCCAAAAAGTGTCCGATCTGTCCGCCGCAATGTCGCAGCCATGATGAAAATCGCTGATCACCGCCATTACTAGTAAAAAAAAAAAATAATAATAAAATTAGCATAAACCTATCCCCTATTTTGTAGACGCTATAACTTTTGCGCAAACCAATCAATATACGCTTATTGCGATTTTTTTTTACCAAAAGTATGTAGAAGAATACATATCGGCCTAAACTGAGGAAAAATGTGTTTTTTTTAAAAAAACATTTTGGATGTTTACTATAGCAAAAAGTACCAAATATTGTGTATTGTCGCTCTTTTTTTGCTAATAGCGCAAAAAATAAAAACAGCAGAGGTGATCAAATACCACCAAAAGAAAGCTCTATTTTTTGTTAAAAAGGACATCAATTTTGTTTGGGTACAATGTCGCACGATCGAGCAATTGTCAGTTAAAGCGACGCAGTGCCGTATTGCAAAAAATGGCCTGGTCAGGAAGGGGGCAAATCCTTCCGGGGCTGAAGTGGTTAATATTCAATACAGTATCAAAATTGGAGCCCCAAGGTCCTTGTGGGTATCTACTTCAAGTACCTGCTTAACAACCAAAAATTAGGACTCAGAGACAAACAAATACTCACATACACCACCAATCAGAACAATGGGAGCCATAATAAATAAATAATAAAACACGTACAAGGACCTTGTACTGCGATGACATAGGAACAGATAATCCTGTTTCAACATCACCTACCAAAATGAACGCAAATACCGAAGGGGGGGCTGGGAAATTGTTGCAATGCAAGTACCCCTTCAACTGAGAACTTCCAAAGACCCTCCTACAGATTAACCTCCGCAGCCCCACCTGCTCCATCCCTCCCCACCAATCCCCTAAGTACCATTTGAATCCTGTTTACTTTTAACCCACCAGAACCCCTTCTATGCAAAACCCCTTTTAACCCAGTCATGCTGGCCCTGCATCTATATTTTCCCTTTTCTTACTCTGTGCCTAACTTTATCACTAGGGATGAGCCTGGGTTCAATGCAAACCCAGAGGGTACCTGTCAGTGCCAGGCCAAAGAGGTGCATGTGGGAATTCCCTGCCCAACAACTTCACTTACACAAAGGGGCAAGGTTTCTATCAACCTCACTGACCTTGTTCTGGCCTGCATACATGTATTTTTATATGTTTTATTGAACTGTATGAAGTTATTATTATTTTGCATCTAGTGGTGGTTTTTTGCCACTACAACTTATTTACTATGTGACTTGGCTTCTCTAATGTGATTTTGTGATTTCATCTGTCCTCCCCTGCTGTTTAATGCTATTTAGTTCAGTCCTAGCTAGACCCTCCCCATCTTTCATATCTCCTCAGTCGGTGTTGGTACTTCGCAGAGACAGGACCTAGTCATTGTCTTACACTTAAAAAAAAATGGAAAACCATCCTCTGTATTGCAATTAGCTGAATTCAGATTGTGTTGGATTCAACTTTTGTGTCTTATTGAAGAGTTAGTGTGCTTATTATTGGTGCCAAGTCAACAGGTGACCATACTGTACAGACAGACTAGGTCTAAAGAGGCATAAAGCGGCATTTGAAACAGAACCTACCTAATATGGCCACATGGTCATACTAGGTCAGTGATGGCGAACCTTGGCAACCTAGATGTTTTGGAACTACACTTCCCATGATGCACAACTACACTGCAGCGTGCATGAGCATCATGGAAAATGTAGTTCCAAAACATCTGGGGTGCCAAGGTTCGCCATCACTGTACTAGGTCGATGACATTGAACATAGGTTTGTACGGAACCTGGAGCCAAACCCAAACTCATCAGTATTAAGCGCAAAGAGAAAGTAGAGGAGCAAAGGATCAGTGAACTATGTATGTGCTTCCCATGCAGATATTTGCCCATCTATGACTTGCCCTACATTGTATATGTGTAAGTCCAGCCAAAACCTCTTTCTTTTGGAAAAAGAGGGGAATGCTTAGATCCCCTGTCAGGATTTTACTGGTATATGTGGCTCTGTTAGAGAGATTTACAATTTATTTAAAGTGATTGTAAAACTTTGTTTTATTTTTTTTTAAATAACAAACATATCATACTTACCTCCACTGTGCAGTTTGTTTTGCACAGTGTGGCCCCGAACCACATCTTCTGGGGTCCCCCAGCGTCGTTCGTGGCTCATCCTCGCATCGGTTAACCCCCTGGGAGAAGCGCTCTCCCTGGGGGTTACCTTGCGGGCGCACTCCTGAGTCCAGCATTTGCATGCATAGACACAGAATGCCAGACTCGGCCCCGCCCCCCACGCGCATCATTGAATTTGATTGACAGCAGTGGGAGCAAATGGCTGCGCTGCTCTCAATCTATCCACTCAAGAGCCGAGAACCCCAGGCAGAGAAGGTGAGCATGTCTCTGTCGAGGGAATGAACGGGCTCAGGTGAGTTAAACGGGGGGGGGAGTTGGGGGGCCAGTCAGTGTCAGAAGTTTTTTCACCTTAATGCATAGGATGCATTAAGGCGAAAAAACAGGAGGGTTTACAACCCCTTTAAGTCCTGCAGACAACCTTTACATGTCCAATTCCACTCTCCTTGACAGTTTTTTTTTATTGAAAATGTGCGTATCATCCTTTTTATAGCTTAAAACACCTACCAAATAATAAACAGAATAAGGAAAAAAAGTCTCAGCTGCCGCACACAATATAGGACTGGCATGTGATAGGTGATAGCAGCCTCAGCCTAACTCAATCCAGGCCACACCCCCTGACATGTTTCACCCCACCCACGGGGCTTAGTCTTGGAGGTAAGTTTACCAATTCCACTTTCCTTGCTAGTTCTTAAAAATGTGTGTATCTTCTTTTTTCTAGCTTAATAAACCTACCAAATAATGAACAGAACAAGGGAAAAAATCTCAGCCACCGCACACCATACAGGCTTGGCATATGATGATAGCAGCCTCAATTTAACCCCATTCCAGGCCATGCCCCCCCCCCCCAGACATGTTTCGCCACAACCACAGGGCTAAGTCATGAAGTTAAACTTACACGTCAGGCTTGTATGTTGTGCGGTGGGTGAGATTTTTTTTTTCTTATTGTTCTGCCAATTATATGGAGTCAAAGCAGACTCCTAGCCTGACCTGCACCCTCAATGGAATACACTAAATGGGGTACATACTGTACATGCTGGAGCAGAGACACTAAAGTTGGCTCAGGTTCATACCAAATAATACACCTGCAAAAATGTTCCACAGAATCTAACATATGCACAGTTTATGGTAGAGCTGTTCGTTTATGGGTCCTGTATATAACGTAATGGCCCTAGGGTCAGTTATACTGTCTGCACCTCCTGTATTCCCTAGGATGATTTATTGTTTTATAAGGGTTTTTTCTTTTAATTTAGTTTAGTTTTGGATAAAGTGACAGGGTATTAGAACCCCTGTCAAGTTTTATTGCTGTCTATGTCCTTGAATGATCTCTTTTTTGTCATGGTGATCATTGTCACTTGTATAAAAAATAATATAATACTACATTAATAATGAAATAATAGTCTTAGATTGTAAGCTCACTGATTCTTACTGTATTAAAGTGTATTAGAGTTGTACTGTCTACCCAGAAGTTGTAAGGTGCTGCATAAACTGTTGGCACTATATAAATCCTGTATAAT
Organism: Lithobates clamitans; assembly: GCA_037952925.1. Taxonomy (NCBI): domain Eukaryota; kingdom Metazoa; phylum Chordata; class Amphibia; order Anura; family Ranidae; genus Lithobates; species Lithobates clamitans. The sequence continues at coordinate 8,599,490 of JBBGZY010000327.1, forward strand.
AATAATAGTAATAATAAATCACAATAAATGAATAATAAAATAATTAGAAGTGCAAAATGTTAGAGTTGTCACAGGTTCATAAGAACAGGAAATGAGCAGAATTCTTTCAATAGAGACACCTCTTCAGATACAACTGTCTAAAATGGGATTGTCCTTTTGGTTTGGTTGTACCTTTGGGGCAGGGAATAAATGGAATTCTCCTATATTGGACACGGACATAAAAAAAAAACAAATAAAAAAAATGAATGAATGAAAACATAAAAGGGGGTCAGCACTAAAGAAAAGAAATGGGCAGCTTGCATATACAGTACCCAAACAAACCAACAAAGAAAAGAACGCAGCGCCTCCAAATGTAGAATATTACAAACTTAAAGCATGTGCTATCAATACAGCATTCATAATGTGCAAAAAGCATCCACAATATTAAAAAATGATGATAAAAATAAATCAGTGTGAATAAAGTCCAATGTAAAAGAGTCCCAAATATGTGAAAAATATCACCGCAAAGAAAGTGTCTTCCACCAGCTAATGAAAATTCTCTCCAACATGCGTGAGCAACAGAGATAAAAAGCACTCGCCGACATTAAAGCTGCCAGAGGAAAGCAGCAACATGCGCTTTGTGTCAACAGGATCCTTCACACGTGGTCAACCAGCTTCATTCTCGCAATGGGGACACCCCACGGTACCACTTCTCACCACTGGGGACAGTCAAAAGGTTTGCTTGATACTGTTTGGGAAAAAAGCACTCCCCACACAGAGCCACAAGCAGGGAACCACATAGTGTAGTATATTTATTAAAAAATATAAATTCCACATAAAAGTTAAAGGCGTCATCCAAATACCAGTAAAACGATTGTCACGACAAATAAAACAGTGCACTTATAAAGAGAGCCGCCAGTTCCAAGCTTTGAAGTGGTGGTGATACGTCAGCGTATAGGTCCTGCTTCAATGCGTTTCATGCGAATGCACGTTTTCAGGGGATGCTGGTAGTAAATTAAAAGAAAACAAAAAAACTGGGTATTAACCATTACTTATTTTATCTTATCTTATCTTAAAAAGAAAGACATAGATTTTTGTTACAGGCAATTGCAATGTTTTGTGAATCAATATGAAAGGTCTGCCATCACATTTCACAAAAGATTCCCTCCAATCTTTGAACAATTAATCTCATATAAAGACAAACAAAATTCCTACGGAGTTAGCTTTCATCATGTTGTATTGTTAGATGACACACCTGACACCCTTTTTACTGGAGAGAAAGGATCTTCTATTGAATCAATCAACTCCCCTTTATAAAAATAATCTCAGAACACATAAAAAAAAGTTCTAGAATGACCTTTTGCATTCACTGTTCATTCCTCGCCCATGTGCAGATGATTAATTTAAACTTCTTCATTGGAACAGTCAGAAAATTGACCTTTCTATGGGCTGTACAAGTGTGACATTTTAGTTGTTCTTGATAAATGGAGCCTAGCAACAGCTATTGGCTCATGGGTTTTCTTCCTGTGCCAAAATAAATAAACATGGTACAAGGCATACAAACATGGCGGACCTCACACAGACACATATTACCTAGGGCACTCGTCCCACCCTTTTCTAGTTGTCACACATTGATTAAACTTCAGATGTTCTTGACACATAGCTGAAGAGGGAAGGCTAGAATGAGGCTTTAATAATTTGCATACTTATTATGGATCAGTCACTCTGTATTTTTCTTAGACAGCTCTCCTTTATACCAAATGGGCCCATGATAATTTGTGTTTTTTAAAAATGTATGCCTTTCCATTTATCCACATTACTGACCATTGCCTTCATAAAGAAGGATACCACAGTATAATGTGATTATTATGAATAGAGTAGAGCTCTACTCTGATGATATCTACAAATATAACAAATTCCTATGGGCTTCACACATTTTCACTGTTGATAATTTAGAAAACCTTTCCTTGTAACGCATTCTCGTGTGATAATGTCCCAAAGTGTTTACTCAGCTGGAAATAGAAAAATCCAAACACTTGAGTAAAGGAAGACATATTTGTTTCTTCCAGCTGCTTTGTTAGCATCATTCTTGGTGAGACTGGTGCTACTTTCTATTAAGAATGTATGGCATTGTTGTGTCCCTCTATATCTTGTGTACTCTAACTACATAGAAAAGCATGTTCGTTCCCAAATGACTGTAGTCCATCCTCACTGATGCTATCCACTGGGTTATTATTAGATTATTGGATCAGTAATAAAGTAAGGCCCTATGCAAACATGTAAAGCTGGCAATACACTAGTCGACTTCCGAACAAACATTTGTACAAATATTTATTCAAACATTACAAAATTTCTCAGTACATTTGATAATTTAATAAATGTTGTTTGAAAATACTTAAAAATTTCACTTGCTTTTAACTTCCTGCCACCTACATAATGCATATGCGCATTGGCAAAGGGCTTTAATGCCCACATGCCCAACATATGCGTCCATGGCTGGCAGAAGTTTATGTACTGAGGGCATGCTCCCTACAAGCTTCCTGCACAGAAACTTCTGGCGCCCATGGATGCATATGTTGGGCAGAACCAGTGCCCTTTCGAAATAGCCAACTTGTTAAAATCTACAACTACGTCACTTACAGTGACTCTCCAGCAGCCGTATTTGACGAGCTGGCTCTACTGTCTATGCACGCGCGTGCACCAAACAAAATAACAGAAACCCCCCGGTAGCTGTTGGAGAATTCGACGAGTTTTCTAAAAGGATAGTGAGGTACCTTGCGCATGCACTGCGGCGAGGAAAACTCATCGAGTTCTCCTACGGTTGCTGGGGGTTTCTGTTATTCTGTCGGGTGCACGCACGCACATGGCCAGTAGAGCCAACTCGTCTAAATCTGCTGCTGGAGAGTCAACAGAAGTGACGTAGTTGGAGATTTCAACGAGTTGGCTATTTCGACAGAACACCAACTCCTGTTAATGTGACAACCAATCATAATGGTCACATGAGTTAGGGACCTTAGATTGTAAGCTCCTTGAAGGTGTAGGGACTGATGTGAATGTATAATGTATATGTAAAGCGCTGCGTAAATTGACGGCGCTATATAAGTACCTGAAATAAATAAATAAATAAATAAAATGATCAGGCAGACACCCCCCCCCCCCCCCCCCCATAACTGGGAATTGTAGCCCAGGTAGAGAGATATCAGGGCTGGGCAAAAATGATTGACACTGATTTTGGAATTAATGTAATTTAATGAATGAAAACCACATACACTGTTGAATATTTATTTGTTCAAGAAAAAAACTCAAGCTTTTAAATGTCACTAACAAATGTCAATTTGGCCCCACTAACAAGTAAAAAATGTAATTACTTTTCCTAAAAAAGTGTATGGCCAACTTAAGTTGAAGAGTCTCAGCTACATCCCATATCTCTTCAGTAGTTCGCCCATTAATCATTTGGTATGTCACTGAGGTCCCTTTACTTCCAGCTGAAGTCCATATCCCCTGCATCACATTATTCAAACTAAATACCTCTACATAGTTTAGCCTGACAGCCAGAAAGTCTAACTGACTGTGGGATGCAGAAACATCTGGAAGTCAAGAGTACATGTCTCCCAAATCCATTATACTCTGTGTTGTATTAGATGAGGTACAGAGTCCCTGTTAAAAAGATAGATAGATTCTAGATATATATACTAGATATATACTAGATCTCCCAATACATTTTTCATGTTTATGCTATGTGTGATTTTTGAAGATCGATAACCTCTTGTTTAATACTAATGTGTCTTCTTAAGTATATTGGATTTCAATCTTTCCCAAACACTTTTAAGAACAAATTCTCTTAATTACTATGCCTATTTTTGAACTATAGAGTATATATCATCTTATAATGTGTCTTGGAGCTATCTTCACAATTGTACTTTATGATGCATCTGTACATGATTGTATAAATTGTTAATATCTAATAAAACAAATTTGACAAGAAAAAGATAGATAGATAGATAGATAGATAGATAGATAGATAGATAGATAGATAGATAGATAGATAGATAGATAGATAGATAGATAGATAGATAGATAGATAGATAGATAGATAGATAGATATTTCAATGATTCATCAGAAATCATTAGTCCCAACACCAGGACACCAGTAGGAAACCTACTATATTTCCCTAATACACTAGAAGCCTATGGCAATCCAATCTAAGTACGTTTTTTTTTTTTTTACCTTAACGCATTGCTGTTGCTAAATTATTTGTAATTCAAGTATCATGATAATGAGAGTTCTGCAAGACACAATCCCAGTACCAAACCCCTCTTTAAAATAACATATTTTATGAAAAGACAGTAAACAGTAACTCTAGTAAACATTTTTTGTTTTGTAATGAAGTTTAACAGTAGTTAATATCGGGCATTTCAAAGGCTCCATGCACACTGGAGCTCATAAACGGCCGTTTTTTGGAGTTTGCGTGTTTTTTTTAAAAGCCCATAAACTCCACTCTATGTTATCCTATGTGTCCATGCACACATGGACGTTTTTGCACGTTTAGCAGCAGTGGAGTTTATGGGCTGTTTTCTGAAAGACATAAAATCGCGTTCAAGAGCAGTACTGGAAACGACAGACACCGGTAAAAGGTGTTAAACAAATGTTAACGCTGTAAAAAGAGCGTTTAGCCTCGTTTGGCATTTCTCTGCCTCTATTCACAATCAATGGCTCCCTATGGGCTCCCTATTATTTTATGGTTAGTAAATGTTTAGACCCTTTGCAGTTTGCATATCAGCCAAGACTGGGGATTGAGGATGTGCGTTTGCAAGACTGTGTGTCAGATAGGGTGATCAGCAATATTGGGGTTCCACAGGGAGACCGTTCTCTCTCCCCTTCTTTTTACTATCTACACCACTGATTTCAGCTACCAGACAGAGTCTTGCTATCTTCAGAAGTTTTCTGATGACTCTGCAGTAGTGGGATGTATCGGGGATGGGGAAGAGACTCAATATAGGACTGTGGCGGAGAACCTTGTTACATGGTGTGAGGTTATAGAGGTCATGTGTCATGTTATGTGAGGTCATCTGTATCTAAATATGACAAAGACAAAGGAGCTGGTTGTGGATTTCAGAAAGAGGAAGCCACCCGTGACCCCAATCTCTATCCGAGGAGTGAATGTGGAGGTAGTAGAAAGTTACAAGTATCTGGGGGTGCACATATATAATAAGCTGGACTGAAGCAAGAAGAATAAGGTGCTCTATAGGAAGTGCCAGTGCTGACTTATTGAGGAGACTGAGGTCCTTTAACATCTGCTGGATGATGCTGAAGATGTTTTTTGAGTCTGTGGTGGCCAGCACTCTCCTGTATGCAGTGGCATTCTGGGGAAGCAGGCCTAGGGTGTGCAACACCAACAGACTCAACAAACTGATTTGCAAGGCCAGTGATGTTGTTGGATTGGAATTGGAGTCTTTTACAACAGTGTTGGAGAGGAGAATGTTGTTCAAGTTATGTTCTATCTTGGACAACTCCTCCCACCCACTCCACAATACGCTGGTCAGTCTGCAGAGTACCATCCGTGGCAGATTGTTACACCCACAATGCACCACAGAGCAACACAGAAATCATTTTTGCCTGTGGCGATCAAGATAAATAATTATTTTCTGTGAGACTGGAGGTGAAGATTTAATTCTGTTTTTTTTTTTTATCAGGATTTTGGGTTGTTTTTATAGTATGTTGGCATTGTGTTGGTTATTATCTGGGGTGGTGTTAGAGAAAGTGATGTTTTTTTATCTGTATTTGCTAGTTTGCCTTTTATTTTAATCTGTGTTATTTATTCTATGTTGTATTTTAATTGTATGGATATTTTATTTGTAGTGTAGTTTTAATTTTATTATTTGGTGGTAATGGCTGTTATTGGTAATTTTGTTGTGTTTTTGCATCTTGTTCAGTCTATTGTTGTGATCTTGTGTTGTCTTTGTTAAGTGTATCTGTGTCATAACAATTTCCCAATTTCCCTTTGGGATTAATAAAGTATTCTGTATTCTGTATTTATAGATTGTCTTTTCATGGTTCGCAATATAAGTACATTACAAGCTCATTTTTGGATTCACAAAATGGCCAATACAAGACAGAATTCTCAAGAAGCATGCCAAAATTTAGAATTTTCCAATTTCCAAAATTCCGAATTTCCGAAATTCCGAAACTTCGAATTTTCGGAACTTTGAAAATTCGTAAATTTTGGAAATTGAAAGAATTTCGAAATTAACGAATTTGTCAAAATTTGTTAAGAAACGAATTCGGAACTAAACGAATTGCACATGTCTATATTTCATACAAAAGTTGCCCACAACTAGAGCAGTGGTTCTCAACCTTAGTGAAACCAGAGCCTAGTAAATTCTTCCACAGCCTTCCTTGCCCCAACATTAAAAAAAAAAAAAAGTTTATATGAAGTATGTATTTAAAATGTATTAAAAGGCAGTAATCAGTCAATATATGAGGTACTTTATATTAAAAAGACATAACGTTCACAAATGTAACTGGGGCATGTGCTCTGACTATCAATGTAATGGGGCTATTTACAATGAACACCAATATAATGGAGGCATTTACACTGGCCACCAATGTAATGGGGGAATATACACTGATCACCAATGTAATGAAGATACAGTATGTACATTCAACACCAATGTAATGGGGCATTTACACTGATTATCAAATTAACTGTGGCTTTTGCTTTGATTAGCAATGTAATTAGCAATGAGTTAATGACCCCATTATATTGGTGGTCAGTGGGGATGCACAGACATTTACAAACTAGGTTTTTCAGCTTTACTTTTATGGATTGTCAGTAAAATAACAGATGGTTGGGAATTCTGGAAAACAGTAAGCCATGACTGGGCAGGAGAACCACTGTAGTAGAAAAGAAGCCAAACTGAATCTAAGCAGGATAGAAAAAGTAGAAGGTTCAGATGCAGAACTGTCAAGCGGATAAGTGCATCAAAATCTGCAGTTTGAGCAACAAACACCTGGTAGGTAGGTGCTCCATTCTTCTTAAATGGAATTAAAGGCAAAACAAATAGCATATATAGTTGTTTAATGCAGTCTTTAACTAGCATTAGCATAATAGTGCTTGCTTTTCTGAGTCCTCCACCCATAACATAGTTTTATTACCTGGTGATCCTATCAGTAAGTCTGTGATTTTTTAACTTCCTTTAACCACTTTGCGTCCAGGCCAACTGTGACATTTTTCACATACAGTACATGGTAAAATCTGCATTTTTTTGCTAGAAAATTACTGTACTTAAAATCCCCAGACATTATATATTTTGTAAAAGCAGAGGCCCTAAAGAACAAAATGTAGGTTGTTGCAATTTTTTTTATGTCTCACAATATTTGTGCAGCTGTTTATCAAATGCAAATATATAGGAAAAAGTGCATTTGTATAAATGGATTTTACTGCACACAAGCACAATATAATACCCTATTTTTTGTAAAATGTAAAAGATAACATTGTACCAAGTAAATAGATACCAAACATATCAAGATTTAAAATTGTGCACGTCTGTGAAATGGTGACAACCTATGGTACCTAAAAATCTCCATAGGTGTTGCTTAAAGAGCGTTTGCAGGTTACCGGTTTACAGTTAAACGTGAATCTGGTGCTAGAATTATTTTATAATATAATATTTTTTTTATTTTTCTTATTGGATTTTTTAAAAAGTACAAGCTAAAAACTAGTGTCATCTGTAACAGTGAAAAGATGATTTTGAGGTGTTGACTAGGGATGAGCCGAACACCCCCCTGTTCGGTTCGCACCAGAACATGCGAACAGGAAAAAAGTTCGTTCGAACACGCGAACACCGTTAAAGTCTATGGGACACGAACATGAATAATCAAAAGTGCTAATTTTAAAGGCTAATATGCAAGTTATTGTCATAAAAAGTGTTTGGGGACCTGGGTCCTGCCCCAGGGGACATGGATCAATGCAAAAAAAAGTTTTAAAAACGACCGTTTTTTCAGGAGTAGTGATTTTAATAATGCTTAAAGTCTAACAATAAAAGTGTAATATCCCTTTAAATTTCGTACCTGGGGGGTGTCTATAGTATGCCTGTAAAGGGGCGCATGTTTCCTGTGTTTAGAACAGTCTGACAGCAAAATGACATTTTGAAGGAAAAAAGCCATTTAAAACTACCCGCGGCTATTGCATTGCCGACAATACACATAGAAGTTCATTGATAAAAACGGCATGGGAATTCCCCAAAGGGGAACCCCGAACCAAAATTGAAAAAAAAAATGAGATGGGAGTCCCCCTAAATTCCATACCAGGCCCTTTAGGTCTGGTATGGATATTTAGGGGAACCCCGGCCAAAATTTAAAAAAAAATGACGTGGGTTTCCCCCTAAATTCCATACCAGACCCTTCAGGTCTGGTATGGATTTTAAGGGGAACCCCGCGCCAAAAAAAAAAAAAAAAAACGGCGTGGGGTCCCCCCAAAAATCCATACCAGACCCTTATCCAAGCACGCAACCTGCCAGGCCGCAGGAAAAGAGGGGGGGACGAGAGTGCGCCCCCCCCTCCTGAACCGTACCAGGCCACATGTCCTCAATATTGGGAGGGTGCTTTGGGGTAGCCCCCCAAAACACCTTGTCCCCATGTTGATGGGGACAAGGGCCTCATCCCCACAACCCTGGCCGGTGGTTGTGGGGGTCTGCGGGCGGGGGGCTTATCGGAATCTGGAAGCCCCCTTTAACAAGGGGACCCCCAGATCCCGGCCCCCACCTGTGTGAAATGGTAAGGGGGTACCTTACCATTTCACACAGGTGGGGCCCCCTACCTACGGCCCCCTACCATTTCACTAAAAAAACTGTCAAAAATGTTAAAAATGACAAGAGACAGTTTTTGACAATTCCTTTATTTAAATACTTCTTCTTTCTTCTATCTTCCTTCATCTTCTGGTTCTTCTGGTTCTTCTGGCTCTTCTGGTTCTTCCTCCGGCATTCTCGTCCAGCATCTCCTCCGCGGCGTCTTCTATCTTCTTCTCCTCGGGCCGCTCCGCACCCATGGCATGGGGGGAGGCTCCCGCTCTTCTCTTCATCTTCTTCATCTTCTTCTCTTCTTCTTTTCTTCTCTTCTTCTCTTCTTCTCTTCTTCATTTTCTTCTCCGGGCCGCTCCGCACCCATGCTGGCATGGAGGGAGGCTCCCGCTGTGTGACGGCGCTCCTCGTCTGACAGTTCTTAAATAACGGGGGGCGGGGCCACCCGGTGACCCCGCCCCCCTCTGACGCACGGGACATGACGGGACTTCCCTTCCCCACCCCCCGTTATTTAAGAACTGTCAGACGAGGAGCGTCGTCACACAGCGGGAGCCTCCCACCATGCCAGCATGGGTGCGGAGCGGCCCGGAGAAGAAAATGAAGAAGAGAAGAAGAGAAGAAGAGAAGAAGAAAAGAAGAAGAGAAGAAGAGAAGAAGAGAAGAAGATGAAGAAGATGAAGAGAAGAGCGGGAGCCTCACCCATGCCATGGGTGCGGAGTGGCCCGAGGAGAAGAATAGAAGACGCCGCGGAGGAGATGCTGGACGAGAACGCCGGAGGAAGAACCAGAAGAGCCAGAAGAACCAGAAGAACCAGAAGATGAAGGAAGATAGAAGAAAGAAGAAGTATTTAAATAAAGGAATTGTCAAAAACTGTCTCTTGTCATTTTTAACATTTTTGACAGTTTTTTTAGTGAAATGGTAGGGGTACTTTTGTACCCCCTTACCATTTCACACAGGGGGGGGCCAGGATCTGGGGATCCCCTTGTTAAAGGGGGCTTCCAGATTCCGATAAGCCCCCCGCCCGCAGAGCCCCACAACCACCGGCCAGGGTTGTGGGGATGAGGCCCTTGTCCTCATCAACATGGGGACAAGGTGTTTTGGGGGGCTACCCCAAAGCACCCTCCCAATGTTGAGGGCATGTGGCCTGGTACGGTTCAGGAGGGGGGGGGCGCACTCTCGTCCCCCCTCTTTTCCTGCGGCCTGCCAGGTTGTGTGCTCGGATAAGGGTCTGGTATGGATTTTTGGGGGGACCCCACGCCGTTTTTTTTTTTTGGCGTGGGGTTTCCCTTAAAATCCATACCAGACCTGAAGGGTCTGGTATGGAATTTAGGGGGAACCCCACGTCATTTTTTTTTTTTACATTTTGGCCGGGGTTCCCCTTAATATCCATATCAGACCTGAAGGGCCTGGTATGGAATTTAGGGGGACTCCCACGTCATTTTTTTTAAAAATTTTGGTTCGGGGTTCCCTTTTGGGAATTCCCATGCTGTTTTTATCAATGAACTTCTATGTGTATTGTCGGCAATGCAATAGCCGCGGGTAGTTTTAAATGAGTTTTTTCCTTCAAAATGTCATTTTGCTGTCAGACTGTTCTAAACACAGGAAACATGCGCCCCTTTACAGGCATACTATAGACACCCCCCAGGTACGAAATTTAAAGGGATATTACACTTTTATTGTTTGACTTTAAGCATTATTAAAATCACTGCTCCTGAAAAAACGGCCGTTTTTAAAACTTTTTTTTGCATTGATCCATGTCCCCTGGGGCAGGACCTGGGTCCCCAAACACTTTTTATGACAATAACTTGCATATTAGCCTTTAAAATTAGCACTTTTGATTTCTCCCATAGACTTTTAAAGGGTGTTCCGCAGCATTTGAATTTGCCGCGAACACCCCAAATTGTTCGCTGTTCGGCGAACATGCGAACAGCCAATGTTCGAGTCGAACATGAGTTTGGCTCAAACTCGAAGCTCATCCCTAGTGTTGACATTAAGGTAGTGTTTCAAAGAAAAAGCCATATCTCCAACTGGCAACTAGAAAGAAAAGTTAAACTGGACAAGAGTACACTGCTCCATCTATTTACTAGTCATCACAACTGTCCCTGTTCTCTACAATAGCAAACAAAATGCTGGTGCAACTCAGAAACACCCTATACAAAACATTGTTTCACCTTAAAGGTTTAGTCAGGGGTGGGTTGCTGCTACATATGTGAACAGTGCAGCAAAAAGCTACAAATACATTGGCCACTTTTTGCTACACTATTCACATATGTAGCACACATTCACCCTGACTAAAGTTGTTTTAAGCCAAATATGTTCAGTTTAGATTATTTTTTAGTTGTACCAACACTTTATTAGTTAACAGAGAGAACAGGGACAGTTGTGCATAGATGGATCAGTTAACAGACAGCAACAATTATGGGAAATCTAGACATAGGCTGACTGAGACTACTATTGAGTCAGTAGACTTAGATACTTCTTATTGATCTATTCCTGTTTCCCTCTGTAGGTAGGTGTAGTTAAAGTGATACTAAAGTCTTGTTTTTTTTTTCATTAAAAATAACATACATGTTATACTTACCTCCTCTGTGCAGTGGTTTTGCACAGAGCAGCCTGGATCCTCCTCTTCTGGGGTCCCTTTTCATTGCTCCTGCCCCCCCTCCTGTTGAGTGCCCCCACAGCAAGCAGCTTGCTATGGGGGCACCCGAGCCAAGCCCCAGCTCCCTGTGTTCATTCAGACACCCCACCCCTTTCTCTCCTCATTGGCTCATTGACTTTGATTAACAGCAGCGGGAGCTAATGGCACCATGCTGCTGTCTCAGCCAGTAAGGAGGGGTGTCCCAGGCAGCTGAGTCTCTCATGCAAAAATCACTGGATCCAGAAGGGGCTCAGATAAGTATTAGACTGCTGCACACAGAAGGTTTTTTTTTATCTTAATGCACAGAAGGACTTTTAATAATCGGACACTTACCTGTCCTGGAGTCCAGCAATGTCGGCACCGCATACCGCCTCCATTGCGAGTAAGGGAACCTGACACTGTAGCCTTTCAGCTTCACGCAGGGAACCTTACTGTGCATGCGCTCCACTCCGCTCCTCTCTCCTACTGGCTGGGCGACAGGGGGAGGAGGAGGAGGGAGCCCCAGCCGTGACGTCAATACCCACGGCTGAGGCTCCCGGAAATGGGGAAAGCATACCTGTGAAAGACAGGTATGCTGTCCCCCCCCGAAAGGTGCCAAATGTGGCACTGGAGGGGGGAAGGAGTATAATGAGCGGAAGTTCCACTTTTGGGTGAAACTCCGCTTTAAGCCATATGAGGAGCTTTTAGAGATGAACACAATTTTAATATTAGGAATATAAGCAAAGTTTTAAAGTATTACTAAACCCACAACAGTAAAATCAGTCTGTATATGCAGTAAAGCATGCTTGTTATACTCAATGTGGAACCTAAGGGGTTAACCCTCTGCATTGTGTAAAAAGGCTGTTTGATTTTGTCTGCTCTTAACATCTCCTTCTTCCACTGTCTCCTAAAAATAATCTGATATTTACAGAGTCTATGGAGTCAGGCTGCACATGCTCAGTTTTGATGTGTATTGCTAGAGAGTTTTTTTTTCTTGGGAGAGTGCATGTGATCAGCACAAGGCCAATCAGCACTGTCCAGACAGAGGGTCAGGGGCCCTGCATTCTCATAGGACAATTGTGGGAGAAATAAAAACTCTTCCTACAAGCTTTAACCAGGCACTCATACAAGTCACAAGACTGCTCTAACTGCTGATGAAAAAAGGTATTTAGCTGTTTATATTTACTAAAATAAGTGCATTTCGATTTTCTGTGTAAGGTGGGAGACCAGATATAGTGAATGCAGGGTCCTGGGTTTAGTAACACTCTAAGTTTGAGTGGGTTAGGTGCAAGCTCATTGAAGCACATCACTTTTGCTTATTCATCATTGTTTATTCCCACAATAAGGTCGCTTTATAACATTCTGACTATATTATATATGTTTTTAATTGCTGCAAATGGAATATTCTTTGATAAATATAAAGTTTAGTGAATAGAGGAATCATATAATCTAAAAGAATGTTATGAAAGTTTATTAGTTTCAGTTTCTGGTCAAGTTAATGCTACTGTGGTGAATAAAAGTGTTAGTTAATTAAAATCATGAAAAGCTCAGGGTGATTTAATTACTAATGTATACAGTGTATACATAATTTCTCCTCACTGTACAAAACAAGGTGTCCTTAAAGGATGGCTTTCCCTACTCTAATGAGTTAAAAAAAAATTCATAGCCCTGGACTATGACTGGTTTGAACAAACTCTAAATAGTAAAATCAGATCATCTGTTTGTTCTCTTCTAATAGAGGTAACATTTAGAATTCTCATCTGTTCTAGCATGTTTCTTTGGCTAAGCTCCAAATCAACAGCAATACAACAATTGAACCAGGTCGGTAACGGAAATCACCCATAGTCTGGGCTGCCAACAATCTCACCATCCAAACATCCTGATCTCCACTTGAGCTAATTCGTCTTTGCCCTGACAGCTATATGACCATAATTAAAAGAACTCACTGTGTCTGATAAACAGCCCAGTACAGATGTTGAGATGTACGGCTCATTTACTGTGAGAAACTAGACTAAAGTAAAAAAGAGTTTACAAATCTATGAAGATGTTCCCTTTATCAGGACTAAGGATGTATAAATGATGGTAAGCACATTTTAAGTATCTGCTCTCCATAAATTTATAACAAGGTTATATCATGGAACAATGATTGTTATCTTCAACAATACCAAAATCCCCCAGTAAACATTCCGGCTTGTTAGCACAAATAGTAACATTAAAGTGTTTCAGCATTTTAGTAAAAAAATGAGTTTTTTGTTTTAGATATTTGCAAGTACAGGTGAAGCCATACTGCCCTGCCCTTACTCAAAACTATTCAAGTTCCCAACTTAGAGTATTCAATAAAGTGATGCAAAAAATAATGTCATAAAAGTGGACTATCCAAGATTCAAGACTTTCCAAGATCTATGCTGAGCAGATTTATGGACAGCCATTTCTATTTTATGGTAGAACCAACACTTAATGCCTTTCTTTTAAACTGGTGATTTGGCCAGTAACACGTTTACAATGTTAGGGTGGCTCCACTCTTTGGACAGCAGAATTGCCAACCTGCGGAGAGGGTAGTGTTAGGCTGACCATAAATGGAGCATTTTTTTTTCAATCAGCAAGAGGGCTGATCCAAAGAAAAGGATCAGATTTCCCCATCCACACAAGCAAGGTTAAGTGAGATTCACACTTGTGCGAGTTTATAACGAGTGCATTGCGTTAAATAAAAACTAGATTCGCATGTCATCCAAAAAGTAATTGTTTTCAATTACAGTCGTTCACATATATTCGTTGCGATTCCTCTCCGAATGCAATGCGATAAAAAAAAGGGTCTTGTGCGAGTTTACAGCGTTGCGTTGCAAATTTAGTCTCTATTGACATTAATGTAAATCATTCTGGAAGTGCATTGTTGGTTCAGATATGTGCGAATTCTTCACCTCCAGCTCCTCCTTCAAGTTCTGCCCCCTCACTTCCTGTTTCCTGTCTCATGTCTATCTGTAAACAGTCAAAATGGCCCCCAGGCATCGGAACAGCATTGATAATGAGGTCATGAGACTTGTCAGTGACAGGCCTTATATATGGGACAGCCGGATTGAAGAATACAAAAATAATGCGGAAGAGAAGAGGCTGGGATGAAATTTGTAAAAGTCTGTATGCAGACTGGGATGACTTCACACCTCAGGTTCGCAAACATAAACGTAAGTATATTAATATTTATTCATCCCACTGACCACCAATATAAGAGCATGCATCCCACTGACCACCAATCCCACTGACCCCCAATCCCACTGACCACCAATGTAAGGGCATGCATCCCCCTGACCACCAATCCCACTGACCACCAATCTCACTGACCACCAATGTAAGGGCATGCATCCCACTGGCCACCATTCCCACTGTCCACCAATCCCACCGTCCACCAATGTAAGGGCATGCATCCAACTGACCAACAATCCCACTGACCAACAATCCCACTGACCACCAATCCCACTGACCACCAATGTAAGGGCATGCATCCCACTGACCACCAATCCCACTGACCACCAATGTAAGGGTTTGCATCCCACTGACCACCAATCCCACTGACCACCAATGTAATGTTCTGGAATGATATTGAATGCTCAGTATGTTGACACAGAAAGTGCAAAAAATAGAGGACATACTGCTAAACAATAAAACTTTATCATATTTATTGAAAAAAGTACAGATAGTAGATGATGCAGCATTGACAGGTAAAAAGTTATTGGTCTTTATTGAATGGCATCAAGCTGCCATGATACCTGACCGGCAGGACTCATAAAGAAGTCAGTAAATTGCTCACGAATGCTGGCCCCTCTGCAATTACCCCTTGTATGTGTCCAATCTGTGCCTACGATCTCATCCATCAAAGAGTCCTCGAAAAGGTATCCATCTCTTTCACTGACAAAATTGTGGAGTGCACAGGCAGCTTTTACGGCAATTATGGCGTTTTCCATGCTTAGAGTTATTGGGGTGTGAAGAAATCGCCATTTGTTTGCCAGGATTCTGAAAGTACACTCCACATCTCTTCGTGCTCTTGTTAGCCGATAATTAAAGACCCTTTTCTCCACAGACAGTGACCGGTTAGCATATGGCCTGAACATTTTTTCTGAAAGAGCGAAAGCCTCATCACCGACAAATATTAAAGGGAGAGAGGGTTTAGATGTTCCAGGGAGTGGTCATTGGAGTTCAAGTCAGAACTGCTCCCATAAGAACCAATGCCTATGTAGGTGAACGAGTAATTTACATCAGCCACTGCCAGATGAACGAAAGAAAAATATTTTTTATAATTAAAATAATTTGTCCCACTACCGACTGGCCTCACAATTCTGATGTGCTTGCCGTCTATTTCACCAACACAGTTAGGGAAGTTGCAGCACTCCCAAAACAACTCAGCTTTGGTGTTCCATTCCTCTTTGTTTGGTTTTCTCATGATCACATCTCTTAGGACCTCCCAGATGGCGATACAGGTGTCCCGCACAATTGTGCTCACCGTAGATTTTCCCAATTTGAACTCCTAGTGTAAGCTGGCAAATTAATTTCCAGTTGCTAGGTACCTGAAAAAGAATAGAAAATAAATTAGTTATGTTTTTTTTTATTACAGAAGGACTCATACACACTAGGTGGCGGAGCCTCAAGGACACACTTCAGAGACACCAGAAACTGCAGCGTGAAGCAAGGAGTGGATCTGGTGCCCCCCCAATGTGTCCCTATGCCTTCGCCAGATACATGGATTTTTTTAAGCCAGTTCTAGAATTGAGGAAGTAAGTTATCATACATGAATCAGTCACTCTACCATCTCTATCTACTTAACCAGTCCTACCCCTAAACTTTACTTCACCCCCTATCAGCTTTATACTTTTTATTTCATAACAGAGTTCCAATTTAAATGTTTTGTATTACAGCATGGAAGCAAGTTGGGAGGAGGAGGAGGAGCGGGAGGGGGAGGAGGAGCATGTTCCTAGAGTTGACAATGATGAAGGAGCATTATTTGCTTGCACAAATCAGGAGGATTCGTCTATGGAGCTCCAGGGTGAGCTGATCGAGGTACATGAGTCCTCTGCTCAGGAGCCGGATAATGAGGATACGAACGTTTCTACACCTTCCAGCAGAAGGCAAAGGCAAGCATCTACTTCCCGCAGGAAGAAAAGAAGCAGGGCAGTAGAACAGGTTGAAGACCAAGACCAGACCAATAAATTACTACACATAGTGTCAAGGATCACTGAACAAATCAATGCCCAGCGATGCCCTCACACTATGTTTGCCATTAGTTTGGTGCCTCTTCTCAAAGAGGTCTTGCCAGACCATTACTTTAATATGAGGATTGCAGTGCAACATTGCATCCATTCCTTCACTGTGTCACACCATGTTTCTGTGCCAACACACAAGAGTCCTAGTATCCAAATATTTACTCCCATTTCTTCTGTCTCAAACACTGCACCAAACCCTTATCCCTCTAGTTTTGCGGAACCCTCTAGCATGTATGAGACCCCCATATCACAAATCCCATATCCCATTCCTTCACCTGTTGCCTCAGTAATTTCACTCCCAAGTAGAACCACGGATATTAGCAGACAAATGGATATGAGACCACTTGACTCAACATCTTACCATGTCCCGACACAAAACAGACCACCACAGCTCTACGAGCAAATACTGTCCATGGCAAATCAATTTCCACCTGTAACAAGACCAATGGAACAGCACAAACCGATAATTCCAAGTCATTATCCATATCACAATTGATCACTTGAAGTTTCCTCAAACATGCCTACACCCTATCGACAATATGGGTCCCCAAGTTTACCACCAGATACCAAGATATCCCCACCTGTGCCATTGAGGAAATATCCCTCAACACAAGGTGAAGCCTTGCAGCTAACACCACTGAGCTCTTCAACAGCAACACTACAACAACATGATTTAACCAAGCCTGATGAACATAGTTCACCAAGTTTTTTGAATTTGTAGATGACTACCTGCTAATGCCGCTACCAACTTCATGTTGAAAATCCATACTTTCTTTGTTAGGGTTATGTTTTTGTTAAATTATTTTTTGTCATTTTGAATAGTGTATTCCAAAATGCTATCATATTTTGAATGGCTCAGGGAAATAGAGATGGAGAGAAAAAAGATTAGGGGGAAAGTGGAGATGAAGATACGAGGGAGGGAGAATGAGAGAGTGGGAGATGACAGGGAGGATGAGGTGGAGAGGTAGAGTTTCAGTTGATAAAGTTTTGTAACTTAGAATTAAAGTTCAGTAAAGTTAAAGCTAGACAGTCAGAGGAAGCTAAAGAGTCAGAGAAAGTAAGAGAGTCAGGAAGTTAGAGAGTCAAAGGAAGTAAGAGAGTCAGAGGAAGTTAGAGAGTCAGAGGAAGTAAGAGAGTCAGAGGAAGTTAGAAAGTCAGAGGAAGTTAGAGAGTCAGAGGAAGTAAGAGAGTCAAAGGAAGTTAGAGAGTCAGAGGAAGTTAGAGAGTCAGAGAAAGTAAGAGAGTCAGAGGAAGTTAGAAAATCAGAGGAAGTAAGAGAGTCAGAGGAAGTTAGAGATCCAGAGGAAGTTAGAGAGACAGAGGAAGTAAGAGTGTCAGAGGAAGTTAGAGAGTCAGAGCTAGTAAGAGAGTCAGAGGAAGTAAGAGAGTCAGAGGGAGTTAGATTGTTTCGAAGATATTTCATGCAAAGTATGTAATCACAAACTAATTACAAGTTTTTGAAAATAAAAAAATAAAAACTTTTTTGGAAGACAATTTTGTTGTCATATCTGTCTGCATTATTTGCATTCCTTACTATATCTTACTATGGTGCATAGCATAAAATTTCACAAAGTATATCTATGAAATTTACCTTAATGTAACAAGCAACCTTTCCGCTGGCTCCACACTATTTCGAAAGGTGGTGTTCTAATACTCCAAACGTGTACCAAGCAGCCAAAGTAATTCATTGAAACTAAGAAATAAAACCACAAAACTAATGTAAGTGACAGGCTAAAGCCCATATACAAAATCAAATAGAATGGTAAGAGGCAAGAGTTCTAGTAAAAGGAGAAAAGAGATAGAAAGTGGGATTGGTGGTCAGTGGGATTGGTGGTCCGTGGGATGCATGCCCTTGCATTGGTGGTCAGTGGGATTGGTGGTCAGTTGGATGCATGCCCTTAAATTGGTGGTCAGTGGGATTGGCGGACAGTGGGATTGTTGGTCAGTGGGATTGGTGGTGCATGGGATGCATGCCCTTACATTGGTGGTCAGTGGGATTGTTGGTCAGTGGGATTGGTGGTCAGTTGGATGCATTCCCTTACATTGGTGGACAGTGGGATTGGTGGACAGTGGGATTGGTGGTCAGTGGGATGCATGCCCTTACATTGGTGGTCAGTGGGATTGGTGGTCAGTTGGATTCTTGGCCAGTTGGATGCATGCCCTTACATTGGTGGTCAGTGGGATTGGTGGGCAGTGGGTTAGTTTGTCAGTGGGATTGGTGGTCTGTGGGATGCATGTCCTTACATTGGTGGTCAGTGGGATTGTTGGACAGTGGGATTGGTGGTCAGTTGGATGCATGCCCTTACATTGGTGGACAGTGGGATTGGTGGACAGTGGGATTGGTGGTAAGAGGGATGCATGCCCTTACATTGGTGGTCAGTGGAATTGGTGGTCAGTGGGATGCATGTCAGTGATAGATAGTAAGGAGGGAGGAGGAGAAGTAAGAGGGGTACAGGTATTAACCTATTTACTGACATCCTAGAATAGTTGAAGAAATTCTCCTCATGTTGCCTGAGATCATTGTAGAGGATCCTGAACTGGCCTCTCTTCCCTATTTTGAATAATTGGATGGACCCAATATCTTCTTGTAGTCATCAGTCTCTTCCTTCTCTTCTTCCTGGCTTTGTCCATCAGGACTGCAGCAGTAGCAGTAACCATGATCAACGGCATATGATGAAACATAATGACCACAAATCAAAATCCTCACTGACTACTTACAAAGAAACCACACTCCTCAACGACAATACTCTCCCCACAAAGGAAAACAGGGAAGAGCACAGGAAGTTAACACCCAATTTTTCTTTGCCTTTTCGATTGGCCTGAGCACAAATCACATCTGTGCCTAATTTACATTCTAAGCGCATAAATTTGCATTGAATTCGCAATACAATCGCGCTGGTAATAACCAAACACGCATTGAAAAAATTTGCATCAAAATCGCATCGCACAAGTGTGAATTGGCACTAATGGAGGAATCCTCCCTGCTGTGCCATTTTATTCTGGCAATGGGACTCCTGCTGTCAGAATACAGTAATCAGCGTCTTCAGCCCATTGGCTGCAGCTGGCTGGTAGAGAAAAGTTTTGAACATTCCTGTTCTACAGAAGTTGATCATTATATCAACTTTCGATGAGCAGGAACAGCCTTACATGAATCGAAGTTCAGCTGGTCCCCGCTGACCTGGCCAAATTTTGATCCATCTATGGCCAGCTGTAGATGCACTGGCAGAGTTACATGGACTTGAATAATAATTTAAAGCTGAATTCCAAATAATAATTTTTAAGCTGTTAGAGCGACATTTTTTTCTTTTTAGAATAAAGGTTTTACATAAATAAATAAAAGCTGACCATTGTAAGCACCCCTGTCGGTGTTAAAGAGGTAGTAAAGTCTGCCATAAAAATGTTTTAAAAGTGTGGCCCTTGCACAATTATGCCATATTGTGCTGGTATGCACTGAATACCAGCAGATTATGACAGACTTACCTGTCAAATAGAGCCATCCAGTGCTGTGCTGTCGCTGCTCCCTGTCTTGTACCTGGTAGTGGCCTAACTGATGAGAGAGCTCTTTCTTATACCTCCTATCCTTTTTCCCCTGAGAATAATGACAGGATTGGACAGGACATGGCGTGGCATTGGTGCCTGTAGAAGTTTCTGGCCTACAGAAGAACTGGATCTTGCAGTGAGGCAGAAGCTGAAGAGTAGAAAGCTGGTGCAAGATGTCATCACAGGACTTGCAGATGCAGGTGACAGGAATGTGGTCAGGCAAGCTGAGGTCAGCAACAGTCAGGAGACAAGAGTGTAAACAGGAGCCAGGTCAAGGTCAGTTCCAAATGATCAGGCCAGAACAGTAAGCAGGATGTGGAGTCAAGTAATAATTTTCAAATTGGGAGCAGCGGCTGAATTTATGCAGCCACTGCATCCCCATTGACATGAGTGGGACTGCCTGTACGCAGATGCATGAGACACTTGTGGCCCTCTCAAGGGGGGGGGGGGGGGCGTTTAGGTACGTCTGTGTAAACAAGGCCTTAGGCTGGTGTGCCCAGAGATTGTGCATAATTTTAAAGAGTGTCTTGACTAAAAAAAAGGTTGAAAAACACTGATCAAACCTAATCTATTTTCTTTTTTCTAGAACAGGAGCTTTTTTCTAGAATAGACTTTGGCAAAAGCCAAAAGCATATGATCTCATTTATAGAAAATTCACACTTGCAAGTAGCAGTAATAATTTCCATGATAATGCCTAACTTCCTTCTATACAAAGAACTACGGCATATATACAGTATATATATATATATATATATATCTATATCTACATATATAGATATACAGTATATATACTGTATATCATATACCTTTGTTATTTGAATTCACTAAAATGATGTGTCTTGCTAACCACATATTCTCATGCTTGGCAGTTTTCCAAAATTCCTTAAGGTAAATGAGGCACAGACAAACAGCGACATTACATGCCCTCGCCCACTGCTCTGTGAAAACAGCAAGAATTCCTTCAGACCCAGCGTATGTGGCTGGTTACTAGGCAATATTCAAAACATACACAAGTAAAGGATTCGGGGAGAAAATTCACACTTTATAAATAAAGTTTTACAAAAACTCAGCTTGGCTTCTGTCATGGCATTGACTATATACATCTTATAAAGATTACAGCCTTATGTAGGATTAACTGGGATCAAGTACTACTGTAATTGTGGATTTGAGACAAAACGAAGATCGTGTTAAACATTATGGTAATAATCATTTCCTCCTCATATGACATATGTTCCTGTATAATCCATCACTTCTAATGTTCTGTCCATTTTCCACACTGTTTGTACTAACCAATATGTGCATTAGTTGTCTGAAAGCCAACATTTTTGTATGTTGTTCTTCATAGTTTTCTGTACTGTCTTTGTAATGAGGCACTGCCTAACAAAATGTTCCAGAAATCATTATGTTATCTTGGGCTTTAGTGGCATCCTCAAAGTATATCTGAAGCTAGAACTTTTGTTTTTCTTTGTAGACAGATCCTACAACCCCTATCCATTTTTTTTCCTTTTTGTCATCTGTAAGAGTTCTCATAACTTCTTGTTCTGTAGACAACAATGCCCGATAAAAAAAATCTCAAATTTAGGGAAATCCTCTCCCAGGTTCTTTACATTGGGACAAGTGTCTGTACTTGAAGATTCCTTCCTGTTCTGGTGACAACTCAGAATTTCAATTTTTCCCTAATTTTCTGCCCCAGTGCCAATGGCCCCAGGACAAATTGAGAGAGTGATTATCCCCAGAGTGACATAGAGAGCAATGTAAACCTGACAAGAGGTTCTAATCCTAACCTATGCTTTTCAGAATTTGTGATTTGACACACTTTTATTCTGCACACTGACCTAGTTTCCTGCAGTCTTAACCTGGCCATAGACGGGTAGACGAGAAGGAGCTAACTGTTTCCTCCATTCACACAAACTAAGTGAAAGGAGGAATCCCCCCCCCCCCCCACTGGCACATTGTATTGTGACAGGAGCTTCCACACTGATCAGCATCCAAACTTACTGATGGCCAAAAGATTTTCAGCTTGTCCATTTGACATTTGACTTCTGATCAAAAGTTGGCATGTCCCTGCTGAACTAGCTGAATTTCAATCCATCTATGGCCAGCTTTAGATCAAATGCAGTTAGTTTTCCTTCAAAGTAAGGTTGATAGTGCTACAGTATATAATATTTTACAATACGTGACAAAAAAATCTCAAATTTAGGGAAATCCTCTCCCAGTGTCTGTACTTGAAGATCCCTTCCTGTTCTGGTGACAACTCAGAATTTTTATTTTTTTCCCTCATTTTCAGCCCTAGTGCCAATGGCCCCCAGGACAGATTGAGACAGTGACATAGAGAGTGTAAACAGGTGGCCTTGTTTACACTTTCAGCTCTTCCTCCCCCTTCTAAAATGCAATGTCTACCACTCCTTCTGACAGCTGTGTCTTCTATCCTTAAACTAACTCTCCTGCACACCTCTTCTCCATCCCACACCTTATATATATCTCCCTACCTTCTGTCCTCTCCTTATTACTGTACTCAACAACTCCTGCTAATTCTAATGCCGCGTACACACAACCATTTTTTCCATCAGAATAAACTCTGACGGTTTTTTCGACGGGGTTCTGATGGAGTTCCGACGGAGTTCCGCGGAAACGGACTTGCCTACACATGATCACACCAAAGTCCAATCATTTAGAACGCGATGACGTACGACGGGAATAGAAAAAGGAAGTTCAATAGCCAGTAGCCAATAGCTGCCCTTGCGTCGTTTTTGGTCCGTCGGAACAGCATATAGACAAGCGGTTTTCCCGATAGGAACTAATTCCGTCAGAAAGATTTGAAACATGTTCTATTTCTAGGTCCGTCAGAATTTTTGAAAGAAAAAGTCAGATGAAGCCCACACACGATCGGAATGTCCGTTGGAATGATTCCGTCGGACCTTTTCTGCCAGAAAGTCCGGTCGTGTGTACGCGGCATAAATCCACACACCCAATACTCCAAACCACTGGGGCATGTCCCTTCATATATATCACACTCCCACATTACCTTCCTTACCCTTCTGCTTCTCCTATGCTCTGGTGATGTATCCCCAAACCCTGGGCCTTCTTCACCTAACTGTACTCAATGCAATCATTACCCTATACCCTCTGGCTGCAGCCGCAATGCACACAATCTAGTTATCATTACTCTTCTTCCCAAGACCAGACTCCCTTTCTCTTGCGCCCTTTTGAATGCTCACTCTGTCTGTAACAAACTCACCTCCCTCCACAATCTCTTTATCGCTAACTCCTTTACCCGCCGTTACCGAAACCTGGCTTCACGAATCCGACTGGATTGAATGGACTCACTCCCCCAGACCCAGTGGATGCAAAGGAGGGGTTGTTGGAATCCTTTTAGCCCCACATAGCACCTTTCAAGTACTTCACCCATCTCCCTCTCTGTCACTCTCCTCATTTGAGGCACGCTGCATTTGTTTCTTCTCCCCAGTTTCTCTAAGGATACAGTAGCTGTGATCTACAGGCCTCTAGGTCCAGTATCATCCTTTCTTGATGACTTCTCTGCCTGGCTACCTTACTTTCTCTCTTCTGAAATCCCCACAATCATTCTTGAGGACTTTAACATCCCCACTAATACTAACATTCCTGCAACTTCCAAACTTCTCAGTCTAATCTCCTCCTTTGACCTGAAGCAATGGATACATGCTCCTATTCACTCTGAAGGCAATACCCTTGACCTTGTCTTTTCCCACCTATGCACTTCATGTAACCTGTCCAACTATCCTTACCCTCTCTCTGATACATACCTTATTAATTTTACTCTCTCCCTCTCCTCCGCCCCCTCTCCCCCCAAACACCTAACGGTTACCCGTAGAAATCTTCGCCATCTCAATCCTTCTCTTCTCTACTCTGCGACTGACCACCTCTATGACAAAATCGCACCCCTGTCCTGCACCGACCAGGCCACTTCTGTCTACAACACTTCACTTCTAGCCTCAGTGAACACACTGGCCCCTCTCACTACACACAGAATCAGGACCCGTCCCCTTCAACCCTGGCAAACAGATGATACTAGATGTCTGAAAAAACCCAGCTGTGCTCTCGAGCACCTCTGGCGTAAGACGAAGTCCCAGAAAGATTTCAGCCAGTATAAATCTGCCCTCCAAAAATACAATTCCAGCCTCCTCATTACCAAGCAGACCTATTTTATCACTCTCATTAAAAACTTATCATCCCGTCCCAGTCAACTCTTATCTACCTTCAACTCTCTACTTCGTCCTCCACTACCTCCACCCACTAACTCCTTCACTGCCCAGGGGATGGGCAATCACTTCAAACAGAAGATTGATACAATTTGTGAGAAGATCTCTACTGTTCAATGCTTTACACTTCATGCCCACATATACAATCATTACTGTCCTCTTTCAACCCCACCACTACAGACAAGGTTGCTAAATTACTTGCTAACGTCCATCTTACCACCTGCCCTCTGGATCCTGGTCCCTCGCAAATGCTACATTCACCCTCTAGCTCTATTCTACACTCTCTAACCCACATCTTCAATCTCTCCTTCTCTTCTGGCATCTTCCCCAACTCTTTAAAACATGCACTTGTCAGCCCCATACTTAAAAAGCCCTCATCTCCTTGCTCCCCTTTTTATTCAAACTCCTTGAACGTCTAGTCTACAACCGACTGAGCGTCCACCTTGCTGATAATAGCCTTCTTGATCCCCTTCAGTCTGGATTTAATCCTCAACATTCCACAGAAACTGCTCTCCTAAAACTAACAAATGATCTACTAATGGCCAAAACTAAGGGACACTATTCTGTACTCCTACTCCTGGACCTCTCTGCTGCCTTCGATACAGTTGACCACCCCCTCCTCCTTTAAAAAACTCCACGCCTTTGGTCTCCATGACTGTGCTCTTCGCTGGTTCTCTACCTACTTATCCAACCGCACCTTTTGCGTTACTTACAATTCTACTTCCTCCTCTCCGCTTCCTTTCTCTGTTGGGGTCCCCCAAGGTTCTGTTCTTGGACCTATCCTATTTTCAACCTCCTCCCTGGGTCAGCCTCCCACGGCTTCCAATACCATCTCTACACTGATGACACTTAAATCTATTTCTCTACCTCTCAACCGCACTCCTTCAGTCTCCTCACGTATCACTAATTTACTATCAGATATATCAGTTTGGATGTTACACCACTTTCTCAAACTCATTCTATCCAAAACCAAACTTATCATTTGTCCTCTCCCATGTGCCTCTTCCCCTGATCTCTCTGTCAAAATCAATGGCCCACCTATCAGCCCATACCCACATGCCAAGGTCCTAGGAATAGTCCTGGACTCTGAACTCTCCTTAAAGCCCCACGTCCAATCACTGTCCAAAGTCCCTTGACAGGCACTGATGATGTATGAGAAGAACTGGTTTGCAGTCTCTGCTCTAATTCATCCCAAAGGTGTTCTATCGGGTTACAGTCAGGACTCTGTGCAGGCCAGTCAAGTTCCTCCACCCCAAACGTATTCATTCATGTCTTTATAGACCTTGCTTTGTGCACTGGTGCGCAGTCATGTTGGAACAGGAAGGGGCCATCCCCAAACTGATCCCACAAAGTTGGGAGCATAAAATTGTAAAAAAAAAGTCTTGGTATGCTGACACCTTAAGAATTTCCTTCACTGGAACTAGGGGGCCAAGCCCAACCCCTGAAAAACAACCCAACATCACAATCCCTCCTCCACCAAATGATTTGGACCAGTGCACAAAACAAGTTTGGGGAATATAATCCAATTATGTAAATGCTTCTTCAATTACTTTTACATTATCATAATAGAGGTTTCATGTTGTGGATTGCTGGCAAAAATACAGTATAAGAATATCTTATTGTTCTGTTGCCAGCTGAAGTGCTCTTTTATGGAATATGAAAAAAAAATCTTTCATGCTCACATTTTCTGAACGAAAAATGTTACATGTTATCTTTTCCACCATATTGGCTGGAACCATGAATGTATTTTTTAAGGTTCCATGGCCAGATGTGCTTCCAAAAACACTGGATACAGCCTACAAAACAGAAATATATTTCAAACTCCCATGCAACTGCTGCAAGCTTGTTAGGACTAAAGCCTCGTACACACGATCAGATTTTCCAAAGGGAATTGTGTGAGCACAGGCTGTTGGCGGAAAATCCAACCATTTGTACGTTCCATCGGACAATTGTCAGATTTTCTGCGGACAAATGTTGGATGGCAGGCTTTAAAATTTTCCGCAGACGGCGGTCTGTTGTCGGATTTTCCGAGCGTGTGTACACAAGTCCATCGGACAAAAGTCCAAAGTACAAACACGCATGCTCGGAAGCAAGGACGAGCCTGAAGCGGTCGGTCTTGTAAACTAGCGTTCGTAATGGAGAATTCACATTCGTGACGTGGAAAATTATGAAATCTCGAAATGCAGCGCACATTCTCTTCTTCTTTAATGGGATAATAATGAAGCTGCTTTGCTGGTGATACTGCTGGATTTCTGCCAAATGTATTTTAAAAGGCTTTTTTTTTGTAGTATCAAGAATAATATTATAATGCTTGTTTTTTTGGGTTTTTTTGGGCAAATTGCCACAACACCATTATCCGTAGTTTTTAAGATCAAAGATACAAGTATGTTGGTGTCCCTTGTTAATTTTACATTGTATTTTTTTAAATGTAACTGCCTACTCCCAAACTGTCATTTGAAGTAAAACACATAGCCAAGTATTATTCTACACAATTTTTTTATTGTGCATTAAAAAAAGAAAACAAATAAAATTAGACATGCTATCTGCCAGTAGAACTTAACCAAAAAGTGCATTCTATGCATCCAAAAATATAGAAAATATACCAAATCAAATCATTATTCAACCAAAAAATAAATAAAAGCCTCATGCATGAGCCCTGCTTCTTAATATAGGGGATCAACAATGCCAAGAGTTGGTGAAAGCAGGGGTCCATCATCCGGAGATAATTCCGAAAATCATCCGGATTATTTTCCTGGAGCTCCCGCAGCAAAGGCATATTACATATCTGGTCACGATTAATAAAGCAACCAATTTTTGGTCCAAGAAATCCTCCTCCTCCTGTTCCTGGACTGGACTTGGGTAAAAGCAATAACTCCAAGGCCAATAAAAAATAACATGTTATCTCCTCCGATTCCGCAACATGTCTGGTTGACGAACAGCCGTTCAGAAATGAACTGAAAAGCGCAAAATGAAAAGCGCAAAATGAAAAGCGCGAATCAACACTCACCAAATTTCTACTAACACGAAATTAGCAGAAGGGGCCCAAAGGGTGGCGCCTTACAATTGAACTTCCTCTTTATCGGCTCATAGTTCATCTAGTACGTCACTATGTTCTTGTTTGTTGGCCGACAATTGTGTAGCGTTTGGATGCAAGACAAAATCCAGGCACATGCCCTTCAGACAAAAGTCAGACACTTTGTCTGCGGAAAATCCGATCATGTATACGAGGCTTTAGGCAGTTAAAACTTCAGTTTTACTGAAGATCTGATATGTGGTCATTCTCCATGTATTTTTCCATGATCAGTTAACCTGATTATTCCTTCCAATTCAAATTATTTTTGTATGAATATGTTTTCTGGAAAGCTTGAAAGGTACATATACTTACCCACCCTGTATAGTGCTCTTGACCTAAACTAGCACCCCAAGCTGCTGGCTTACCTGAGTAGACCAGCCACATGTCTACCAGCCATATTCTTCTTCAAATATTCTTCACAATTGGCTTGCACAGTGAGTCCTGATAGACTTGTATAGGACCATCTCCCAATTTTCTTTGTCTATAAGAGCTCACCGCAAAGGTAATGAAAATTATTTGAGCTGGAGGATGCGAAAAATGGGCAGGCTGCAGCTGTCCTTCTCAGGTAAGTAACAAGCTGGGGCAGGGGTGTTTTGGTCAGGAGGGCTAGGCAGGATGGGTAAGTAGACTGTGACTTTTTTTCCTAGCTTTCTAAAAATGATCTGTACAGGCAACAAGACAGTTATTTCCTACACAGAACAAGAGAATCCCTAAATGGTAATATGAAGTTGCACGTTGTAATTTAAACCATTTTCAAAGGAGTGGAAACATAGTGATCACAGTTACACCTGTTATTATTTGTTGCTATATTTGGAACACATATTTTAAGATTTAAAAGCTAGTCTATTATTAAAAACAGCAGGGCTTAAATGCTGCAAATCCATGTATTGATGTATCTAGACACCACAATCCAGATGTGACATATTTAACATTCAAGCTAGGTAATTTAAGGTCTGCTTCAGATTGCCACCTGTGAATACATTACTATAGTTAGGCGCTGGTAACAAATTGCAATTTAGGAGATAACATGAAGATTCCTTTAATAGTTAAAAAAAAATCACCCTTGCTTTAAGTGGACTTTGCATCAAAATTATGCAGCTGTTATCCATAGATAATAAAAAAGCGTACTGAAAGGCAAACATAAAAATATGGAAAAAATGTAAAAATGTAAAATTCTTACCATACACCCTGACTCCTATTGCACTCACCTACATGAAGATGGCATCATTAAGCTTGCTCCAAATTTAGATAATGCTCTGGGTGTAAGGCAACCTTCTAGCTCTGAAATACAATAAATACGATTCCTACTGTGGGTGTTTCTTCTTGCTGTTATAAGAACTTGGGTGAAACTTTTTTTTTCTTTTTTTTATAACACTTTTGACATTTCTTATTTTGAAATGCATAGCTTATTGGACTCCCATGTTCCCAGCTTTTGTATGAACATTCACAACAGACTTTCCGAAAATAACGTGTACCTGTCACTAGCACTATGAAAGGAATGACTTTTAGAGAGACCTTGAGTTAGGGCTCCAACCTAGAGCTCCAGACCACATCTGGATGCATGACAATAAGCATCTGTTGTTGTTAGAGAATTAACTTAAAGTGGTTGTAAAGTTGTAAAGTCAGAAGTTTTTTTTTATCTTAATGCATTATCTAATGCATTAAGATAAAAAGTCTTCTGTGTGCAGCAGCCCCCTCAGCCCCCCAAATACTTACCTGAGGTTCATCTAGATCCAGCAATGTTGCACAAAAGACTCGGCTGTCTGGGACTCCCCTCCTCATTGGCTGAGACAGTAGCGTGGTGCCAATGGGTCCCGCTGCTGTAAATCTTAGTTATTGAGCCAATGAGAAGAGAAAGGGGGCGGGGCCGGGTCACAGATCCATGTCTCAATGGACACAGGGAGCTGCAGCTTGGTTTGAGTGCCCCAATACCAAGCTGCTTGCTGTGGGGGCACTCAACAGGAGGGAGGGGCCAGGAGCGCCAAACGGGGATCCGAGAAAAGGAAGATCTGGGCTGCTCTGTGCAAAACCACTGTACAGCGCAGGTAAGTATACCATGTTTGTTATTTTTCATTAAAAAAAATAGCCTTTAGTATCACTTGCTTACTGGGCACTTAAACCCCCCTCCTATCCAGACCAATTTTCAGCTTTCAGCGCTGACGCACTTTGAATGACAATTGTGCGGTCATACAACACTGTACCCAAATGAAATTTTTATCATTTTTTTCCCACAAATAGAGCTTTCTTTTGGTGGTATTTTTTAACCTTTGTAAAAAGACCAAAATTAAAAAATATATATATTTTTTTATATTTTGTTATAAAATTTTTAAAAAATGTAGTTTTTCTCCTTCATTAATATACGCTGATGAGGCGGCACAGATGGGCACCGATAGGTGGCAGTGATGGGCACTGATGGGTGGCAGTGATGGGCACTGATGGGTGGCAATAATAGGCACTGATCTGGTACACTGATAGGCAGCACTGCTAGGTGGCACTGATTGGCACCACTGGTGGTCATTGATAGGTGGCACTTGTGGGCATTGATAGGTGGCACTTGTAGGCATTGATAGGTGGCACTCATGGGCATTGATAGGTGGCACTGCTGGGCACTGTGGGCACTGTCAGGTGGCAATGTCAGGTGGCACTGGCAGGGGGTACTAGTGGCACAATTGAGGCAGAATTGCCTCTTCCTCTTCGGGACCGCTGTCCCTTGCTGATAAGCCGGCGACCGGCTTTTTTTTCCTTGCGCTGTCAGCGATCACAGAGCTTTTGTTTTGATCATGTGATCAACTGTCATTGGCTGACAGCTGATCACATGGTAAGGGGCCAGGACCGGCCCCTTACTCGGATCGTTGATCACCCGAGTCTCAGTGATTTGGTGATCACAGCACGCTCCACGCACACCCTGTAGGGCGCACCCAGGGGGCGTGCACAGGGGAGAACCGTCATATGATGGCCTTCTGGGAATTCAGGTCCGTGCTGTAGCCGTCATTCGGCTATAGAGCGGATGTCAACTGGTCAACCACTTCCGGACCAGACGCAGTTTCCACTGCGGCAGGTTGGCTCCCCTGGGCGAATCGTCGTCATGGTTCGTCAGCCACTTTAAGAGCTCTAGGGGGCACGCGCACCACGCCAGAGCCGATGCTCACCAGCCACCCGTGATCACACCTGACAGAGACAGAACAGAGATCTGTCATTGTAGATAGACAGATCTCCGTTCTGTCAGGAGAGGAAAGACAGATCTCCTGTTCCTACTGATTAGGAACAGCAATCGGTCTCCTCCTCCAGGCAGTCCCATCTCCCCACAATTAGAAACACTCCCTAGGTAACATATTTAACCCCTTGATTGCCCCTAGTGTTAACCCCTTCCCTGCCAGTGACATTTATACAGTAATCAGAGGCTATTTTTTAGCTCTGCTCGCTGTATAAATGTCAGTGATCCCAAAAAACCAAAGTGGCACAGGAACCTTTTTCCAAATGGCATCACACAGAGTTCCATTGATGTGAATGGACACCACTGAAAATGTTGTGATTTTCTTGTCATGCGAATCTGTGTGACTCAAGTCACATCAAAAGTTGCATCAGTGTGAACCAGCATTAAATGAGATGACAGTAACTAAAACTTTCTTCTCTAACATCGTACAATAGTATCTCTGTTTCTTGCAGCAAGTAATTTAATTGAACCAAATATTTTTCCTATCAGTGCTGTTGTAGCAAAGAAAAAGAAAAATGTAACATTTTTATACTGATTTTAGTGAAAAAACTGCTGCATACTGGTCCTCTCTAAGATTATAAACTGAAATTCAACATGACAGTTTGAGAACAAAGATTTGGAAGTGATTGTTGGATTTATGAAACACATATGAACACACGTGCTAAGTTATATAAACATGTCATTGAAATGCGTATGATAATAGGGTTGTTTCCCCACAGTACATAATAAGATTTCTGTTTAACCTTTTGGCGACTGCGTAACGCATATACAGTGCCTTGAAAAAGTATTCATACCCTTTGACATTTTCCACATTTTGTCATGTTACAACCAAAAACATAAATGTATTTTATTGGGATTTTATGTGATAGACCAACACAAAGTGGCACATAATTGTGAAGTGGAAGGAAAATGATAAATAGTTTTCAAAATGTTTTACAAATAAATATGTGAAAAGTGTGGCATGCATTTGTATTCAGCGCCCTTTATTCTGATACTCCTAACTAATATTACTAATATTAATGGTACGATTTTAAAAAGTAGTGCTTTGCAGAGTGTCCCCATTTACTTGAATGGGTCGCGGTTGGTAGGCCTTAGTGCCCCCCATTGCTCCAGGGGATATAACTCCCGCCGCAGCCACAAAAGCAAAGCATTATGGTCGGAGCTAAAGAGGGAGCACTTGGTGAGGTAGTACAACCCTGTGGTTGAGCCACGGTTTTACCACCCTTACAACCACTAATGTGAATGAGCCCTAAGTGTCAGGTTGCATATTTCTGACATTTGAGATAACATTTCCTTCTGATGCTAATTTGTTCAAGCAATGTTGCACTGTGATAAATACATTTACAATAAGCAATTAAACCAATTTTGCAATAAACAATTGAAACAAAATGTGAAGTTATGTAAAATAAAGAATGGATAAATACATAAAAAAACACGTCTTAAAAAAATAGTCCAATATTCTTGTATCATTATACATGCAGATACATATGATGTGATGCATGTGATACATGTGATGATCAATCATGCAATTTTTAAAGTGCTAAGTGCTGTCTCTTTAAATATAGTGCAAATCGTGCTCCCCAGAAAACATGTGGATGTTAGTGCTCTGGTCAGATGATACCAAAACTGAATGTTTTGACCTAAAAACAAAATGCTATGTGTGGTGAAAAAATAACACTGCACATCACCCTGAACACACCATCCCCACCGTGAAACATGTTGGTGGAAGCATCATGTTGTGGGAAAACTTTTCTTTAGCAGGGACAGGGAAGCTGGTCAGAGTTGATGGGAAGATGGATGGAGCCAAATACAGGATAATCTTAGAAGAAAACCCATTAGAATCTGTAGAAGACTTGAGACTGGGGTGGAGGTTCACCTTCCAGCAGGACAACGACCCTAAACATACAGCCAGAGCTACAATGGAATGGTTTAGAGCAAAGCATATTCATGTGTTAGAATGGCTCAGTCAAAGTCTAGACCTAAATCCAATTGAGAATCTGTGGCCAGAATTGAAAATTGATGTTCACAGACACTCTCCATCAAATCTGACAGAGCTTGATCGATTTTGCAAAGAAGAATGTGCAAAAATGTCACTCTCTAGATGTGCAAAGCTGGTAGAGACATACTCAAAAAGACTTGCAGCTGTAATTGCAGTGAAAGGTGGTTCTACAAAGTATTGACTCAGGGGGCTAAATACAAATGCACACCACACTTTTCACATATTTATTTGTAAAAAAAATTGAAAACCATCATTTTCTTTCCACTTCACAATTATGTGCCACTTTGTGTTGGTCCATCACATAAAATCGCAACAAAATACATTTACGTTTTTGGTTTGATGACAAATTGTGTAAAGTTTAGGGCTGGGTTCATACTGGAACAGGCAGCGACTCACAGCAAGAGACCGGTGCGTCTCCATTCACCATTTCAGGTCCCAATTCAGCCCGAATTTTGGGATGAATTGGGACCTTAAATGGACCAAAAGATGCACAGGACTCCTGTGCAATTCACAACCAAAGCCGCTGCGGAGATGTGTAAATTGGCTCCATAGAAAGCCGATCACAATCTCCTGCTATGCGAATTGGATGTGGGGAAGCTTGCAACCAATTCGCCTAGGTGTGAAGCCAGCCTCAAAGGGTATGAATATTTTTTCAAGGCACTACTGTATCCAGAACAATATAAAATGCTTGTGGCTGTTATAATATAGGAGTCCACACCAGTCGGTGAGTGACGAGGGGCACGGTTTGCACTTTATTTAAAGAGACAGAACTTGGCACTTTAAAAATTGCATGATTGATCATCACTTTCTACATAAATGAAGATGCAAGGACAGGGGCATAACTGCCACCATAGCGACCCATGCGGGTGCTATGGGGCCCGCAGCCAAGTGGGGCCCAGTGAGGATGAGAGCACCGCCGGCACAGTCTCCCAGCCAGGGAAAGAGAGAGGAGAGGAAGAGGCAAGCTGTGACCTGTGCCCAATGCAGCGTGACCTGTGCCCAATACAGCGTTGCCTGTGCCCAATACAGCCTGGTCTGCCTGTGCCCCATACAGCCTCACCTGTGCAGAGGAAGAGGCAAGCCACCCGGATCAGCAGAGAGCTGAATTGCCCGATGTAATAGCTTTCATTGGAACTTCCAGTGTTCCCGGGGCTCACGTCACATAGCTCCACCTCTTGGCCCCGCGCCTTTGATAGACAGAACGCCAATCCAATGCGGGACGTGTGACGTCATCAAAGGCGTCAGGCCAAGAGGTGGGGCTATGTGACGATGAGCCCCGGGAAGACGGGAAATTCAAATGAAAGCTATTGCAGCGGGCAATCCCGCTCGTTGCTGATCCGGGTGGCTTGCCTCTTCCTCTGCACAGGTGAGGCTGTATGGGGCACAGGCAGACCAGGCTGTATTGGGCACAGGCAATGCTGTATTGGGCACAGGTAATGCTGCATTGGGCACAGGTCACGCTGTATGGGGCACAGGTCACGCTGCATTGGGCACAGGTCACGCTGCATTGGGCACAGGTCACGTTGTATGGGGCACAGGTCACGCTGTATGGGGCACAGGTCACGCTGCATTGGGCACAGGTCACGCTGTATGGGGCACAGGTCACACTGCATTGGGCACAGGTCATGCTGCATTGGGCACAGGTCATGCTGCATTGGGCACAGGTCACACTGTATGGGGCACAGGTCACGCTGTATGGGGCACAGGTTACATTGTATGGGGCACAGGTCACGCTGCATTGGGCATAGGTCATGCTGCATTGGGCACAGGTCACACTGCATTGGGCACAGGTCACGCTGTATGGGGCACAGGTCACACTGTATGGGGCACAGGTCACGCTGTATGGGGCACAGGTCACGCTGCATTGGGCACAGGTCACGCTGTATGGGGCACAGGTCACGCTGCATTGGGCACAGGTCACGATGCATTGGGCACAGGTCATGCTGCATTGGGCACAGGTCACACTGTATGGGGCACAGGTCATGCTGTATGGGGCACAGGTCACGCTGCATTGGGCACAGGTCACACTGCATTGGGCACAGGTCACGCTGTATGGGGCACAGGTCACGCTGCATTGGGCACAGGTCACGCTGCATTGGGCACAGGTCACGCTGCATTGGGCACAGGTCATGCTGTATGGGGCACAGGTCACGCTGCATTGTGCACAGGTCACGCTGCATTGGGCACAGGTGA
The DNA here is from genome assembly GCA_037952925.1 of Lithobates clamitans. Classification (NCBI taxonomy): domain Eukaryota; kingdom Metazoa; phylum Chordata; class Amphibia; order Anura; family Ranidae; genus Lithobates; species Lithobates clamitans. The sequence goes on from JBBGZY010000327.1 coordinate 8,634,391, forward strand.
TGCTGCATTGTGTACAGGTCACGCTATATGTGGCACAGGTCACGCTGCATTGACACTAGGGCAGCTGTGGGGGGGGGGGGCTGTTTGCAGGGGGGCCCCATACAACATTTTGCTGTGGGGCCCTGCTATTTCTAGTTACGCCCCTGTGCAAGGATATGGACTAATTTATGAATCACACATGTTTATTTATGTATATAACAATTCTTTATTTCACATAATTTCACATCATTTGTTTTTTTCTATCGTTTATTGCAAAATTGCCTACTGCAAATGTATTTATCACGAGTACGCAAGTGGGGATTTGTCTTTCTGTAACCAGGTAGCGCTTAAAACACCCATGTACTTAATTTAAAGGTCCAGTACCTTAATAGGGCAGCAACCAGGGATTTGGTTAATTCAATTGGTTAACATCCCCCACTCCCACTGTTAGGCGCAACTTGACCATGACCATCATTTGGTACTATGTGCTGCACGTACTGCAGAACTTATTTTTTGGTTCCATCCCAGGGTTCCTTGGGTCCTTCATAATCCTCTATTATAAGCTCTCTGTCTATTTTCATTGTATACAAAACCAGATGTATTGGAAGTATTTTTTAAATGATTGGTTTGAGGATTATATGTATCCCTGAGACTCCAGCTTATGGCAAAGCAAACAAAGCATATTTTTTTAGAACCCCCTGCGTTGAAGTCAATACTGATGAAACGTGTCGAAGCATGGCTACGCAGCAACGCTGAGACAGTGACTCCAAGTGTACGAAGGAAGCTATGAGGAGATCATAACACTGAGTCACCTGGCATGTTTGGAATTTTAACAAGGCGATTTTGAATCTTTTATGATATCAGTGCATTCATTTTAATAAACCGGTTACCTTAAGGTGTTTTTACACTATTGGAGGCTCTGTCTCAATTTCTATCCCCACATGTGGAGACTAGAGTGTCATTATTGATCTGGATGGAGATTGGCGTGTATAAGCAGCTTTTCAATAACATCTAATAAGGCGATATTTGCCAGACACAAGAGTGAATGGCAACAGCATCTGGTGAGCTTTATTCTTGAGGGAGTGGAATCGGCACACATCACTTTGGGGAAGGATTTTAGTGGATCAACAAGATTTTGTTTCACTATCTTTTCATCACTTGAAGTTGGACTGTATTACCATATTGATTTGCATATGTTGGAGCATATTTTTTGGATGTGCTATATGGACACTTTTTATTATGTATGGGCGTTTTATGTTGATCATTTCACAATGTTAATATTAGGGAGATTTGTAGAATAATTAGTGCGCTACTGTGGAATTATTTGTCTCTTTTTTACATTGAAATTAGTTTCACCTCATTTGCATGTTTATTGAATATTAAGTGGCAGCACAAACAGGTGTTTTTCATTAGCGCACATTATATATATATATATATATATATACACTACCGTTCAAAAGTTTGGGGTCACCCAAACAATTTTGTGTTTTCCATGAAAAGTCACACTTATTCACCACCATACGTTGTGAAATGAATAGAAAATAGAGTCAAGACATTGACAAGGTTAGAAATAATGATTTGTATTTGAAATAACATTGTTTTTACATCAAACTTTGCTTTCATCAAAGAATCCTCCTTTTGCAGCAATTACAGCATTGCACACCTTTGGCATTCTAGCTGTTAATTTATTGAGGTAAGCTGGAGAAATTGCACCCCACGCTTCTAGAAGCAGCTCCCACAAGTTGGATTGGTTGGATGGGCACTTCTGGCGTACCATACGGTCAAGCTGCTCCCACAACAGCTCAATGGGGTTCAGATCTGGTGACTGTGCTGGCCACTCCATTACCGATAGAATACCAGCTGCCTGCTTCTGCTGTAAATAGTTCTTGCACAATTTGGAGGTGTGTTTAGGGTCATTGTCCTGTTGTAGGATGAAATTGGCTCCAATCAAGCGCTGTCCACTGGGTATGGCATGGCGTTGCAAAATGGAGTGATAGCCTTCCTTATTCAGAATCCCTTTTACCCTGTACAAAGCTCCCACCTTACCAGCACCAAAGCAACCCCAGACCATCACATTACCACCACCATGCTTAACAGATGGCGTCAGGCATTCTTCCAGCATCTTTTCATTTGTTCTGCGTCTCACAAACGTTCTTCTTTGTGATCCAAACACCTCAAACTTGGATTCATCCGTCCACAACACTTTTTTCCAGTCTTCCTCTGTCCAATGTCTGTGTTCTTTTGCCCATCTTAATCTTTTTCTTTTATTGGCCAGTCTCAGATATGGCTTTTTCTTTGCCACTCTGCCCTGAAGCCCAAAATCCCGCAGCCGCCTCTTCACTGTAGATGTTGACACTGGTGTTTTGCGGGTACTATTTAATGAAGATGCCAGTTGGGGACCTGTGAGGCGTGTGTTTCTCAAACTAGAGACTCTAATGTGCTTATCTTCTTGCTTAGTTGTGCAACGCGGCCTCCCACTTCTTTTTCTACTCTGGTTTGAGCCTGTTTGTGCTGTCCTCTGAAGGGAGTAGTACACACCGTTGTAGGAAATCTTCAATTTCTTTGCAATTTCTCGCATGGAATAGCCTTCATTTCTAAGAACAAGAATAGACTGTCGAGTTTCAGATGAAAGTTCTCTTTTTCTGGCCATTTTGAGCGTTTAATTGACCCCACAAATGTGATGCTCCAGAAACTCAATCTGCTCACAGGAAGGTCAGTTTTGTAGCTTCTGGAAGGAGCTAGACTGTTTTTAGATGTGTGAACATGATTGCACAAGGGTTTGCTAATCATCAATTAGCCTTCTGAGCCAATGAGCAAACACATTGTACCATTAGAACACTGGAGTGATAGTTGCTGGAAATGGGCCTCTATACACCTATGTAGATATTGCACCAAAAACTAGACATTTGCAGTTAGAATAGTCATTTACCACATTAGCAATGTATAGAGTATATTTGTTTAAAGTTAGGACTAGTTTAAAGTTAGCTTCATTTAAAAGTACAGTGCTTTTCCTTCAAAAATAAGGACATTTCAATGTGACCCCAAACTTTTGAACGGTAGTGTATATATATATATATATATATATATATACGGTATATATATATATATATATATATATATATATATATATATATAGGCACCAGGAAGCCCAGGATTTGTTTAACCACTGCCTGTAAGCCCCTCCCACTATCATGTTTGGCCCCACCCACTTTTTTGCACACACACACACACACCGTCCCACGCACTAGCACATGTTCCTCATTCTCAAGTTCAAAAGTTGTGAGGTATGGAATGTGGTGAGTATTCTTTTAACAAAAATGGCTGCAGCTCAAACAAATCTGTTTTATTAGCAGTAATGCCAGTGAATAAACATCACTGGTCTTTTGCACTTAGTAACGTCTGGTCATGTGCACAAATAGCGTGTTCATAAAATGCCACAGCTGCTATTCAGTCCCAATTCTGACATGAATGTGAGATTTTTTTTTTTCCCATGAAAAATGTCATGACTTGGAGGAATTAAGCCAACACTGTTGGTAGACCAATTTTCTAAACCTACTGCTGTTGCTTAGTATAAAGCTTCTGAGGATTTGCCATTAGATCAAAATGTCCCATTTTCCTGCAGGGCACAGCTGCTTTTTTTTCTTTTTCATTGCAAAAGTGTGTATTACTAACAGATGAATAAAAGATCTTTCGATTCTTCTTGCAGAGTTTTATATTAAACAGGCTGAACTGAAAATGACATCACTGTATTTAGGGTAAGCACACCCCAGACATGATCTGCTTGTGGATTATGCTTCATATGTGTGCAAAATGTTTTAATTCTTTTTTTTGTTTTTTTAACTGTACATTTTTATTACATTTTAAGGTAACAGAACCCAAAATAGTTGACAAAGGATATTTCTTTACAACACATGTAACATTGCTTATTACACATTTTACATAACATTTTATAGAACACGAAATGGAAAGGGGTACAAGGTAGTGTCCATTTTCCCGACGACCATATCTCGTCTACCCCGGTTGGGAACAAACTGTAAGCAGAGATTGGAAATCAAGATTGCAAGGCCAACAAGGAAGAAGGCTGAAAAGCTAGCTGACATGCTGTATAATGCCCTGTACACACGGTCGGACATTGATCGGACATTCCGACAACAAAATCCTGGATTTTTTCAGACGGATGTTGGCTCAAGCTTGTCTTGCATACACACGGTCACACAAAGTTGTTGGAAAATCCGATCATTCTGAACGCGGTGACGTAAAACACGCACGTCGGGACTATAAACAGGGCAGTAGCCAATAGCTTTCATCTCTTTATTTATTCTGAGCATGCGTGGCACTTTGTGCGTAGGATTTGTGTACACACGATCGGAAATTCCGACAACGGATTTTGTTGTCGGAAAATTTTATAGCTTGCTTTCAAACTTTGTGTGTCGGAAAATCTGATGGAAAATGTGTGATGGAGCCTACACACGGTCGGAATTTCTGACAACAAGACCCTATCACACATTTTCCGTTGGAAAATCCGACCGTGTGTACGGGGCATTAGAGTCTCATCATTAGTAAAGTTTGTTTCAATCTAAGAACAAAATCATAATTCGCAATTCCACTTGCAGACTGCCCGCCGTCATTGTACGTTGGCTGTTTAAAGTGGAATACCGTTGTTATGGCAACAGATAGCTGCCATAACCCCCGTATCCTCTTCAACAGCGGATGGTCCTCTTTCAGATAAAAGTGGTCTCTGTGGTGGATTCGCCACAAGATCACTTTTATTGGGGGCGGTCCGGTGGTTTCCACCGCTTACCGGAGCTGTCAGTAGTCGCGGAGACGATTGCGTCCTTTCCCCTGTGAGACTGAATGCCGAGTGAGGGAAAGATAGCCCCTGCTCAGCTCCATACCATTGGATGACGGAAGTGACATCAAACGTCACTTCCACCCAATGGTTTTTTAAGGGGAAATTATTATTTTTTTATGTATTTATTTATGTATTTATTTATTTATCTTTTATTGCATTTAAGTGTAAATATGAGATCTGAGGTCTTTTTGACCCCAGATCTCACATTTAAGAGGTCCTGTCATGCTTTTTTTCTATTACATCCCTTGTAATAGGAATAAAAGTGACCCAATTTTTTTTTTAAAGGACAGTGTAAAAATAAAAAATTAAAAGTAAAATAAATGATAAAAAAATAAAAAATTTAAAGCGCCCTGTCCCGCACAAAAGCGCACGCATACTTAAGTCGCACGCGCATATGAAAACTGTGTTTAAACCACACGTGTGAGGTATCGCCGCGATCGTTAGAGCGTGAGCAATAATTCTAGCACTAGACCTCCTCTATAGCTCAAAACTGGTAACCTGTAGAAATTTTTAAACGTTGCTTATGGAGATTTTTAAGGGTCAAAATTTGTCGCCATTCCATGAGCGGGCGCAATTTTGAAGCGTAACATGTTGGGTATCAATTTATTTGGCGTTACGTTATCTTTCACACTATACAAAAAAAAAATTGGGCTAATTTTACTGTTGTCTAATTTTTTAATTAAAAAATGTGTATTTTTTTCCCAATAAATTGCGCTCGTAAGACCACTGCGCAAATACGGTGTGACATAAAGTATTGCAAAGAGCACCATTTTATTCTCTAGGGTGTCTGAAAAAAAAATCTAATGTTTGAGGGTTTTGAATAAATTTCTAGCAAAACAAAAATGATTTTAACTTGTAAACACCAAGTCTGAAAAAAGCGTCGGTCCTTAACTAGTTAAATGGTTAGAAGCTCTCGGGTTGTTTAACCTTTTTTTTTTTTTTTTTTAAAGTTAATTGTGGAGTCGTTTTGTATACTAATAATAGTTTGTATTGTACTCGGGTATTCTGTTTTAATTCTTTCAATGGACACAAACCTTACAAACTTATGGGAAACACGAAAAAGTAAAGCCAGAATGTTCTAACGTAATATTATTGTGTGGCTGTTATACACTTGAGAGCTGGAAGTATTTGTGTAGAGGCCCTACTCCCCTTGTATGTCTGGCTTACCTCATGTGAACCTAGCTCTCGCTATACAAACATATTTAAACTGACATATGATATATAAGTTCTGCGGAAATCTCCTTCCCACAGTAACCTGGTTTCACAACATTTTTCTCAAGCCAAAATGGGTATGATGATACTTTCATTTTAATTATTGTTGCAATTGCTTTCCTTTTATTGGGCAGGGCTTTACTGTAAAACAGATGCTTTTACGGCCTAATTTCAATATATTTTTACACAACAGGTCAAATAAACATAACAGAACAGGAAGAAAAATGCCAAATTAGTTTCCTGTAATCTCTGTTGCATAATGATACTGTAAGGATAAACCATTGTGTTAGTGTGCTCCCGTTGGGGGAATCCACCCCCTCTATTAGTCCTGTTTACCATTATAATCAAAAAATGAAAGTAACAGAAAATCCCAAATTTTGGTTGTCCCCAGAACAGTAAAAGAAGGGAAATCTTCCAATGGGGACACTAGTTCTGGGGACCTGAGAGGACCCAGGTATTTGCATGTTCACTTGACCTCCAGAAGGTTTTACCTCCTTCATGACCAGGTCATTTTTTGCTATTCAGCACTGCGCTACTTTAACTGGAAATTGCGTGTCAGGCATCAGACAATAGTGTAAAGTAAAAAGTAAATTTATATAATTTTTTTTCACACAAATAGAGCTTCCTTTTGGTGGTATTTGATCACCACTGTTTTTTTTAATTTTGCAATATAAATATTTAAAAAAAAATAATATTTTGAAGAAAAAAAGTTTTTTTCTAAAACATATCCAATAAAATCACATTTCTTCATAATTTTAGGCCAAAATGTATTCTGCTGCTACATGTCTTTCATTTAAAAAAAAAATTTCAATAAATATATATTAATTAGTTTGTGTGAAAGCTAAAGCATCTACAAAGTATGTTATATACACGGTGTGCACAATTAGTAGGCAAGTTGTATTTTGGAGGATTCATTTCATTATTGAACAACTACGGTGCTCTCGGTCAATCCAAAATGTTAATAAACCTCAAACCTGAATATTTAAGAAGATAAAAAGTGAGGTTTTGGGTTTCTTAGAATATCTATGTGTGCACATTTATTGGGCAACTATTAGGGCTCATGCACACTGCAGCTCAAAAAATGCGCCGGAGTTAGAAAGGGCAAGCTGTGCCATTTCTAGCTCAGATCAGGACGTTAAGGGCGGCTCCCGCGCGCATGTGCGACTCAGTCACAGAGCCGGAGTTTGCGGCCCCGGAAGGAAGAGGGGTGAAGAATGGACGCTTGCTACTAGAGAGGAAGACGGGGACATTGCGGGCTTCTCCTGCAGGTAAGTGTCACATAATGGGCTACTATGCAATGCATAGTAGCCCATTATGCTTTACCTTTGCAGGGAAACAAAGAGGAAGTAACACCCATCAGGGTTTACTTCCTCTTTAAGCACTGTATAAACAAAACAAAAATCTGGAATAAATGTTTTTGCGCGTTTTCGAGCTCCTTACAGCTTATTTTAGCTCTTTTGAGCTCTTTGGGGCACTAGCTTCTCTCAAAAACTTTTGATGGGGTTTTTTTTCTTCCTGTAGGAGCATATGCCCGAAAACGCCTGAAAAAGCCAAAGTGTGCATGGACACATTGGCTAACATGAAGGGGGGTTTCTAGGCAGAAAAATGAGAGCTCAAAAGAGCTCAAAAGCCTGTAGGAGCCGCTTCTTAGAGCTCCTTTGAGCTGCAGTTTGCATGAGTCCTTAGTTTGCAGAATTACTGTATTATGCAACTAAATGAAAAACGAAAATGAAAAAGGAAAATTTTCACATCTCACTTGTTTATTTTCATCTCTTAATGTGAGAATAATAAATAAACAACTCAAAATTTACAAATAAACATTTCTGACATTTAAAGAAAATCAGTGATCAATATAGCAACCCTTCTTTTCAATAACAGTAATAAGTCATCCATTCATTGAGTCTGTCAGTTTCTTGATCTGTTGACGATCAACTTTTTTGTGCAGAAGCAACCACAGCCTCCCAGACACTGTTCAGAGAGGTGTACTGTTTTCCTTCACCGTAAATCTCCCATTTAACCAGTTCAGCTTTGGAAGATTTACCCCCTTTCGTGACCAGGCCATTTTTTGCAATAGAGCACTGTGTTATTTTAACTGATAATTGCGTGGTCGTGCAACACTGTACTCAAATAAAATGTATGTCCCTTTCTTTCCCACAAATAGAACTTTCTTTTGGTGGTACTTGTTCACCTCTGCGGTTTATAGTTTTTGGACTATAAACAAAAAAAGTCCCACAATTTTGAAAAAAAAAAACAATATTTTTTACTTTCTGCTAGAAAACATATCCAATACAAAAATGGAAAAAAAAAATCAAATTTCTTTATCAATTTAGGCCAATATGTATTCTGCTACAATTTTTGGTAAAAAAAATCACAATAAGGCGTATATTGATTGGTTTGCACAAAAGTTATAGCATCTACAACTATGGGATAGATTTATGGAGTTTTTACTTATTTATTTATTTCTTACTAGTAATGGCGGTGATCAGCGACTGCGACATTCAAATCGGACACTAAGGGGTTGATTTACTAAAGCTAGAGAGGGTAAATTAGTCACAATTCTGCAGAGAAACCAATCACCTTCCAGGTTTTATTGCTAAAGCTTATTTAAACAAGATTAGAAGTAGACTGGTTTCTCTGCAGAATTGTGACTAATTTTGCCCTCTCTAGCTTTAGTCAATAAACCCCTAAGTGACACTTTTTGGGGACCAGATACACTAATACAGTGATCAGTGCTAAAAATATGCACTGTCACTGTACTAATGACAATGGCAAGGATGGGGTTAACATCAGGGGTGATAAAAAGGTTTAATGTGTGCCTAGGGAGTGCTTGCTAACTATGTGGGAGGTGCTTTTACTATGGGAAGGCAGAGATCTGTGTCCCTGCTTTGTAGGAACACAAGATCACAGCCTTCCCTGCTCAGAGAACGGCGATCTGCCTTGTTTACAAAAAAAATTTAAACTGAATATTTCCAGTTAGGGTTGTATGTAGCATATAACTGAAGCGTTACAGTGAACCTTTCAGCAACTTAACACTCACTTAAATATTACTTAGTATGCATTTACTTAGAGTGATTGTAAGGGTTTGTTTTTTTTTTAAAATAACAAACATGTCATACTTACCTCCACTGTGCAGCTCATTTTGTGCAGAGTGGCCCGAACCTGCTCTTCTGGGGTCCCCCGGCGGCTCTCGCGGCTCCTCCCCGCATCAGATAGCCCCCTCGGGGAAGCGCTTATCCGAGGGGGTTATCTTGTGGGCTCACTCCCGAATCCAGCATTTGGTGTCCATAGCAAATGAATGTATGACTCAGCCCCACCTCCTGGCGCCCACGTCATTGGATTTGATTGACAGCAGTGGGAGCCAATGGCTGCACTGCTATCAATCTATCCAATCACGCTGTAAACCCTGGGCAGAGAGACATCGCGTCCCCGGCAGGTCAAGTTCCAGGGCTCAGGTAAGTAAAATGCATGTAGGCAGGTTGAAATGTATATATGTAGCAGCTGGCCCAGATGGGGGAAGGGGTTAAAATTTTTGGTTCAGTTCCTGTGCTTTTGGTTTTGGCAGGCCCACCTGTTATATAAAGAGGGGGACAACCGATATCAAGGGTTTGGAAGTGGGTTGGCTGGCGGATGGATAATGGAGTGAAGCCACCTGTGAGCACAAGAGTGGCGCTGAAGTTATCGGGAGTCATGGACAGCATCCAAGTCATGAACAATGCCTACATGGACTTTTGTCTCACTGTCAGGGCTGGGCTCAGCCTTTCCTTCTTAGAGCTCTGTGCTCAGCTGTCAGTTAATTGCCAGTACTCTTCATTCCTCAGTGACTCATCTGGTCTTCATTTCTGCTTGTCAGCTAGCCCTGCTATTTATTTAAACTGCCTGGATCAGATCTCCTGTGCCTTCGCCTTGGTCAACATATCCGGATACTCTCTGCTGTGTTTTTCTGTTAAAGACTTTTGCCTGGCTGACTTCCCTCCTGGTTCCTGATCCTGTTTACTGCCTCTATTACGCTTATCTCTGGATTCCTGTTTCCCTGGCTTGTTCCAACTACCTGCTCTGGTTACCGAACTCTGTCTATGTTTTGACTACATTTGCTCTGTTTATACCATTTTACCATTTTATTAAAAAGTGTGATTTTTTCCTGCACTTCTGTCTCAGTCTGATTCATGGTTCCTGACACTCACAGGAGGTATGCCTGGGCCACTACACTATCTTAGTTAGGATTAGTGACTGGACGTTATTCATTTTGTACTGTCATGCTGCATTTCAACAGTTGCATTAACCGTTCTGAGCCTAGTCTGAAGTTATTCAAAAGGTGCATGTGGGTTTTAGCGTATTCCAAAGTACCTGGGTCTGTAATTGCACTATGGGATATGAAGGAACACTACTACAAGAGGGTTAACCTGACACAAGTGGACAAGCAGTTGATATGGGTAACCGAGCAAAGCAACAAGCTACAGGCAACCAGTAATTAAGATTGGTACCTGGTAAGGTGACAGGTCCCCCCCGATAGCTGGGGTGTACTGGCTTCCTCCCCAGCAGTCCATCTCCCATAGCAACTGGGAGCAGACAAGCATTACAGAGATCTATGGCCTGGTCACGTGGTACCAGGCCATAACCTTAAATAAGAGCATGCATGAGGTCCACTCTAGGTGCTCAGAGGGACCCAATTCTGTTACTAGGAGTGAGGTAACAGAGGTACACTGGACTGGTAGAGTGACCACAGGCTCAGAACATCCCTCCTAATGCAACATATACAAGTTACAGTGTGTAGTGACATGAGATAAGTCGCTTTTCAGAGGAACTCTGTATTTTACTGCACACAGTAAAAAGCTCATCTCTGAGTTGGGGAACCGCCTTAATGTTTGATTCTTCACATGACCGCAGTCTCCACATGGCCCTGGGCATTGATGAGCATGCTCCGCGTGAGTGTTACCCCACATGGACAGGTGCAGATGACCCCCCTCACACACATGCAGGAGACACAGGCACAGCATACATTGGCTCTTTTTGTTTTTTTAATTTTTGACAAAAGAAAATTGCCAGAGGGTCTATTGAGAGTATGATTAAAGCATATGTGTTTTTTCAGCCCAATCTACATCAACAGAACCAATTTAGGAATGTGTTTATTGGCTGAAAACAATGATTCATATTCATTATTTTATCTGTGAGCTATTCATTTGTTAGACAGGAGTTATAGGTAATGAGGACATGTCACTTGGTCAAAAACATATTCAAGGTCAAGGCTTGGAGCTTGCCTATATCCCTGGCTATACTGAATTCTATTTCTGTCAGTAGGTGCTTGAACTCCTAATAATCCTGTTGTTATAAAAATGTATATTACTTGACTCTTAGAAAGAAGCCAATGTTCAGTGGTCTTTTGAAACCTTTCTAAACATTACATTTTTAAACACCCCCAGAACAGATATAAACAGTTCTAAAGATTTTTGAAAAGACCTTTCAGTAGAAACAATTACTGCTTTTCAACAGGGCATATAAAGCAACAGAAAATGGCTTTGGCATAATAAAGCAGTATAATGATATCTGGGGACATTTTGTTCAGGATTGAATATTTTCTTTATCAGACTAACAATTAACGGTGTCTGAAACTAAGAACATAATTTCTTCATCGCATACTAGCACATTATGTGAAGCTTAATTTAAAACAAAGCCTTTCCAGTGCCGAGATGTCAGAGCTGCAGACGCTCTCATCTTCATCCACCTTGATTCCAGGTTCGTGGACTCCGGGTCTGTGACTGGCCGGAGCCTCAATGACGTCACTTCGCTGTTTACGGCACAGGGCTCTGAAGGAACGTTCCTTGAGAGCGCAAGCGCCAGTGATGTCTCTGGCTGCATGTATAGTAAATATATCCTAAACAGTGCACGTTTAGGAGGTATTTACACTACCTATAGGTAAGCCTTATTATAGGCTTACCTATAGGTAAAATTCAGAGATGGGAGTTTACTTCCACCTTACTAATGCAAGTTCTGTTCTCTGTAACTGGAGTGTTTACTGCCGCTGCCGCACACTGCACCACCCCACAAACGTGCTGGCTGGATATGCTATCCAGAAAAGCTGTCTATATCTCCTATAAATCCGTTGGCAGATAAAACATTTCTTTTTTAATTTTTTTTTTTTCAAAAGCACCTACCTCAAGGCATGGGCTTCAACCAATCTGGAGCTCTTCTCTGTGAGATGTCTTGTGTAAAAGTCTTGCACCCATGGGAAAGCCCCTAGCTGCTAATTTTTAACAGGGACCCTGTCACCAGACATTTTCCCATAAGGTTATATGTGTGAAAATTGGACTGTGGCAGATAATAGGTGTGAAACTTCTTCCTTTGCTGCAACTATATTATCCTTCTGCAGTGTGGAGAGGGTTAAAATGAAAACTCATTAATACAGAAGTGCAGCAGCCATCTTTAGGGAGACCACTTTGCAATGCTTGTCTTCGGAGCGTCTCCATTGTAGTAGGCATTCCTCTTGGCTAGGTCTGATTCGATCTGGGAGGTGATTGGCTGATATAACATAGCAAGGAGAAGAGGGTCTGCAGCTGAGAGGAAAAGGGAAGACAGTCTTAAAGCTGGAGAGGTGTGGAAAAAGTCTGGGCTACTGTCTGTACGGAACGTTGCCATAGCGGACTACAATTGGGAAGAATGCTCATTGTGCAGTGTGAGGTGTGATTTTGATGCCTGGTGTGACCAGACTGTACTAGGGAGTTCTCCGACCAGTTGTAAGGAAGGAAAAGAGGGAGTGTGTCAGCAGGATTGAAAGAGAGGGGTCACAGCAACTCCTGTCCCTGTCTGACTAGAGCTTGTCTTTTATTGAATCAGGGCATATATCCAGAGACTAAGAAGAGGGTCTGGTAAGAGACTAACATCATACAAGGTAATCCATACCTCCCAACATTTTGATATGGGAATGAGGGACACCTACTAACAAATGTATGTAGGCATAGGACACACCCCCTGCCACACCCCCTTAAAGGAGAATTAACCAAAAAAAAGATTAATTAAATCCACAAGGACTTTTTTTTACCACTACTATTCCTTTATATTGGCTTTTAAAATGTACAAATGCAGCAATTTAGAAAATGGATGAAAGGTTTAGCGCTGGGAAACACTTTTTGAAAGATAAAAAGTGCAGTTTATATACAACTATATGGATCAGACCAAAATGAGGGACAAATGAGGTGAAATGAAGGACAGAGGGACATTGCTCCAAATCAGGGACAGTCCCTCCAAATCAGGGACAGTTGGGAACTATGGGTAATCTGCTGTTTGCTAGGGAGTGTGATGCTTTCTTCAAGGTCCCCAAATTTGCCAGCCAATGTTTTTTTCAACATTCATTGGCCAATGTGACAAAACTGGGGCAGTTATAGCAAGTTAAGATTGACTTTATATACAGTGCCTTAAAAAAGTATTCATACCCCTTAAACATTTTCCACATTTTGTCATGTTACAACCAAAAACGTAAAAGTATTTTATTGGGATTTTATGTGATAGACCAACACAAAGTGGCACATAATTGTTAGGTGGAAGGAAAATGATAAATGGTTTTCAATTTTTTTATACAAATAAATATCTAAGTGTGGTGTGTATTAGTATTCAGCCCCCTTTACTCTGATACCCCTAACTAAAATCTAGGGGAACCCATTGACTTCAGAAGTCACTAATTAGTAAATAGAGTCCACCTGAGTGTAAATTAATCTCAGTATAAATACAGCTGTTCTGTGAAGCCCTCAGAGGTTTGTTACACAACCTTAGTGAACAAATAGCATCATGAAGACCAAGGAACACACCCGACAGGTCAGGGATAAAGTTGTGGAGAAGTTTAAAGCAGGGTTAGGTTATTAAAAAATATATGAACATCTCACGGAGCACTGTTCAATATATCATCTGAAAATGTAAAGTGTATGGCATAACTGCAAACCTACAAAGACATGGCTGTTCACCTAAACTGACAGGCCAGGCAAGGAGAGCATTAATCAGAGAAGCAGCCAAGAGGTCCATGGTAACTCTGGAGGAGCTGCAGAGATCCACAGCTCAGGTGGGAGAATCTGTCCACAGGACAACTATTAGTCGTGTACTCCACAAATCTGGCCTTTATGGAAGAGTGGCAAGAAGAAAGCCATTGTTAAACGAAAACCATAAGAAGTTCTGTTTGCAGTTTGCAAGAAGCCATGTGGGGGACACAGAAAATGTGGAAGAAGGTGCTTTGGACAGATGAGACCAAAATTGAAGTTTTGGCCTAAAAGCAAAACACTATGTGTGGCGGAAAACTAAGACTGCAATAAAATAAAGAATAGATAAATACATTAAAAAATGTAATTCATAAATTAGTTCAATATTCTTGTATCTTCATACATGCAGAATGTGATGATCAATCATGCAATTTTTAAAGTGCCAAGTGCTGTCTCTTTAAATATAGTGCAAATCGTGCTCCCAGAAAACTTGTGGATGTAGGTACTCTGGTCAGATGAGACCAAAACTGAACGTTTTGACCTAAAAACAAAATGCTATGTGTGGTGAAAAACTAACACTGCACATCACCCTGAACACACCATATCCACTGTGAAACATGGTGGTGGAAGCATCATGTTGTGGGAAAGCTTTTCTTTAGCAGGGACAAGGAAGCTGGTCAGAGTTGATGGAAAGATGGATGGAGTCAAATACAGGGCAATCTTAGAAGAAAGCCCATTAGAATCCCCAGAAGACTTGAGACTGGGGTGGAGGTTCAACTTCTAGCAGGACAACAACCCATACATACAACATACTTATGTTATGCCCTGTACACAGGATCGCACATTCCGACAACAAAATCTATGTTTTTCTTCTGATGGATGTTGGCTCAAACTTGTCTTGCATACACACGGTCACGCAAATCTTGTCGGAAATTCTGATTGCCAAGAACGCGGTGACGTACAACACATACGACGAGCCGAGAAAGATGAAGTTCAATAGCCAGTGCGGCTCTTCTGCTTGATTCCGAGCATGCGTGGAACTTTGTGCGTCAGAATTGTGTACAAAGGATTTCCGACAAAGGATTTTGTTGTCAGAAAATTTGAGATCTAGATCTCAAATTTAGCTTGTCTACACACGGTCGGAATTTCCGACAAGAAGCTCACATCGAACATTTGTTGTCAGAAAATCCTATCATGTGTACAGGGCATTTATTCAAAGTCCAGACCTAAAGCTAGTTGAGAAACTGTGGCAAGACTTGAAAATTGCTGTTCACAGACGCTCTCCATCCAATCTGACAGAGCTTGAGCTATTTTGGAAATAAGAATGTGCAAAAATTTCACTCTCTAGATGTGCAAAGCTGGTAGAGACATACCCAAAAAGACTTGCAGCTGTAATTGCAGCGAAAGGTGGTTCTACAAAATATTATCTCAGGAGGGCTGAATACAAATGCATGCCACACTTTTCACATATTTATTTGTAAAAAATTTGAAACCATTTATCATTTTCCTTTCACTTCACAATTATGTGCCACTTTGTGTTGGTCTATCACATAAAATCCCAATAAAATGCATTTACGTTTTTGGTTGAAACATGACAAAATGTGGAAAATTTCAAGGGGTATGAATACTTTTTCAAGGCACTGTACTGTTGCTTGGTAAATGCATTTTAATTCTGTTAATTGGTGTTAGAATACTGCAGATATTTATTTTTCATAGTAACGTTATTGTTTTATTGATTGTTTGTATAAGTACACTTGCTAATGCTCTCTTTTAGGCTATGCTTAGCCTAATAAATTCTTTGAAATACTTCAAGGTGTGTCGGTAAGTGACCAAGGTGTGTCATCCTCCAATGTACAGAGAAATCCCAAAACAACTCAACGGCTCTGGGGGTAGTGCTAAATGTGCATTTAACATATTTTATGCACATTATTTACTTGTAAAGCCACTTTGTGTAGATATTGAAAATCCCTGAGACTACTGCTACCCTGTTTCCCCCGAAAATAAGACCTAGCATGATTGTCAGTGATGGCTGCAATATAAACCCTACCCCCCAAATAAGCCCTACCCTGTTTCCCCGAAAATAAGCCCTACCCTGAAAAGAAGACCTACAAGGACTTTAACTAGGGCTTATTTGGGGGGTGGGGCTTATATTGCAGCCATCACCGACAATCACGCTAGGTCTTATTTTTGGGGAAACAGGGTAGATGCCATCAACTTGGATGTGCTATCAGTAGTCCCAGTAGACTCACTTTTAAGTTTCAGGGAACCACCGCCAATTCAGTGGGGGTCTGTGGGAAACTTTACATTTGTGGCCAGTGGATAGAATGCCACCCTTACAGTGGTGGCCAAATTCCCACTCTTGCAGACAACTAAAAAGATCTTTGGCGTCCTACAGTTGGCTCTGCCAAGTGTCATTGGCCCTGGGACTATGCAGGCACTATCAAATGGGAGGTCAATCAGTCACTGCTCAAAGGACCCCCAACAACCTCTAGAGGAACCATAGTTGAGAAAGGCTTATCCTTAGTCTTATTGCCCTTTGCTTCTACTCTGGCAGCTACAGTTATTTAGGTGAGAGGAGAGGAGGGGGAGCTGCCAGCACAAACATTATTTGACACACAGAGAAGAAGAGAGGGCTATGATATTCAAAGACAGAGGGGGCTGTGTTAGAAAAAGGAGTAGTCAAAGTATAAAAAATAATATCTGCCGAAGACAAACACAGCAAGTACTGTAAGTATTTAAAATACTTGTATTATTTGTGCTTCTACCTGCAGTTTCATAAGTTAGTGACAGAGCCTCCTAAAAGTTAGGTGATTTACCACCTGTTCTTTAAAGTGTAACTTCACCCAAAAAGGGGGAAGTTCCTCCTCCATTCCTCCTCTGCCATGTTTGGCATGAAATTCTTTTTTTGGGGGGGCTGGTACCTAATTTTGACAGGTACCCACTCCCACTTCCACTTACATTGACTAGGCGATCAGAGCAGAAGTTCTCCTCTCCCCCTCCCTCCCCACAGTCTTCTGGGACATGTGACAGGTCCCAGAAGACTGTGGTACCATTTACAAAGCGCAGTGCAGCTTGCCATGTGTAGTGCGCAGCCGGCTGTGAAGCCAAAATCTGCACAGCTGGCTGCGCACAGTAATGCCGCCTACACACGGTCGGACTTTTCGACCAGACTTGTCCGACGGACGCCGACGGACCAAATCCGGCGGACAATCCGATCGTGTGTGGGCTTCACCGGACCTTCAGCGGACTTTTACAGTCGCGAATCTGATGGACTTTTGATTTGGAACATGCTTCAAATCTTTATGTCATAACTCCGCCGGACCCAGAAATCCTCTTGTCTGTATGCTAGTCCGACGCACAAAAACCGACACTAGGGCAGCTATTGGCTACTGGCTATCAACTTCCTTATTTTAGTCCGGTCGTACGTCATCACGTACGAATCCATCGGACTTTGGTGTGATCGTGTGTAGGCAAGTCCGGTCCTTAGAAAGTCCGTTGAAAGTCCGCCAAAAGTTCATCGAAAGTCTGTCGAAAGTCTGTCGGACGGGCTGTCAGACTTTTGTAGCTGAAAAGTCCGACCGTGTGTACGTGGCATAAGGATGCTGACGCTGGGAACCCGAAGGCTAATGAAGAACTAGCCCAATGAGGACAGCACTGGGTCCCTGGGCAGGTGAGTGTCCTTTTATTAAAAGTCAGCAGCTACAGGATTTGCAGCTGCTGACTTTTATTTATTTAATCTCTCAAGAAATTGCTAATCTCTCAAGAAATTGCATCTGTGTTATTGTATTTCACTTGTGATTGCTATAAAAAATAGATGTTTCTAATAATGAGCATCCCATAAAATATTATTTTCTGCAAATTTTTCTGGAAATGTACATCCCTGTGTCTGTTGTGATGCCAGTAAGTATTATGACAATGTATGTATTTGGTTACATTTATCTAGGAAAATGTTCTTGTGCATTTATATCCTTTATAATTTATGTACAGTAATGTCCCTGCCAATGTGTAAATGCTCTGGCAATCTATGTCGTTAGTAATATATTATATGTCTTTGTTAATGCCCCTTATACAATTTATCTCTATTTATCTCCAAAAATATCATTTTTTTTGTAATTTATGTAAATCTGGTACATTTTGTCCTTGCTGCATGGCACCTTTAGTAAGATATTTTCTCACTTAATATAGTGTTATTCTGTTTTTTTCCAGACTGGTTAAAAAAAGTAGAAGGATGCACGAGGAAGAGGGTCAGAACTCCAACTTCAGAGATGACCTGGTTTCAGTTTGAGGAAAGAAACTTTGCAAAAAAAAAAAGGCCTGAGTGGCTGGGCATTGCCATGGGAAAAATGCGTAAATGCAAAAATAAATTATCATTTAACGGGGAGCCTAATATTAACCTATTAACCTAATACATTCTCTGCAACAAAGTGTTACTAAACCCACAACAGTAAAATCAGTCTGTATAGGCAGTAAAAAATGCTTGTTATACTCACTGTGGAACCTAAGGGGTTAATCCTTTGCATTGTACAAAAAAGGCTGTTGGATCCTATCTTCTCTGATCCTCCCCTTCTTCCACTGTCCCCAATCTATCTCCTGATAGTACAGAGCTTTGGGGGTACTCTGTACATTCTCAGTTAGGTGTTTTTTTTTCTTTTGGGAAGGTGCATGTGATCAGCACAGGGCCAATCAGCACTGTCTAGGCAGAGGGTCAGAGATCGTGCAGCCTCATAGGACAGTCAGAGGAGAACGAAAACTCCTCCTACAAGCTCTAACCAGTGCTTGGCTGAACATTAATAGATGTCACAAGACGGCTATATGTTGCTGATGAGAAAAGGTATTAGGCTGGGTCCACACTAGAGCACGGAGCAGCTCACAGCAGGGGTTCCGGTGCGCCTCCATTCACCGGTTAAGGTCCGATTTCAGCCTGAATTTTTGGCTGAATTCAGACCTGAAATGGACCAAAAGATGCACAGGACTCCTGTGCAATTCGCACCGGAGCCATTCCAGAGATGTGTGAATCAGCTCCATAGAGAGCCGTTCACAATCTCCTGCTATGCGAGGATGTGGGGAAAACCGCATCCAATTCACAAAAGCGTGAACCCAGCCTTAACCAGTTCCCAACCAGCCGCCGAAGTTATATTGTAGCAGGTTGTCTCCCCTGTGCGAATTGCCGTACATGTACAGCGGTCCGTGCACTAGCTTTTGCAGGTGTGCGCCCGCCGCCGGAGGACTCGATGTCCACCGCCCACCCACTATTGCGGGAAAGAGAGGCAGAATAGGGATCTGCCAGTGTAAACAAGGCCGATCCCTGTTCTGACATGGGAGGAGAGAGAGATCAGCTGTTCCTAGTGATCAGGAACAGCGATCTCTCTCTTCTCCCAGTCAGTCATTCCCCCTGACAGTTAGAAACACCTCCCTAGGGAACACTTAACCCCTTGATCGCCCCCCCCCCCAGTGTTAACTCCTTCCCTGTCAGTGTCATTTATACAGTGATCAGTGCGTTTTTATAGCACTGATCACTGTATTGGTGTCACTGGTCACCAATAAGTGTCACTTAGGGTTAGATTTGTCCACCACAATGTCGCAGTCTCCGTAAAAATAGCAGATCGCCACCATTAATAGTAAAAACAATAAAAAAAAATTTAAAATCCCTAAATCTTTCCCCTATATTGTAGACGCTATAACGTTTGAACAAACCAATCAATATACGCTTATTGTGATTTTTTTTTACCAAAAATATGTAGCAGAATATATTTTGGCCTAAACTCATGAATACATTTGTTCTTTTATATATTTTTTTGTATATGTATTATAACAGAGAGTAAAAAATATTGTTTTTTTTTTCAAAATTGTCGCTCTTTTTTTGTTTATAGCGCAAAAAATAAAAAATGCAGAGGTGATCAAATACCACCAAAAGAAAGCTCTATTTGTGGGAAAAAAAGGATGTCAAGTTTGTTTGGGTACAAGGTCGCATGCCTGCACAATTGTCATTTAAAGCGACGCAGTGCCGTATCGCAAAAAATGGCCTGGTCATTAAGGGGGTAAATCCTTCCGGGGCTGAAGTGGTTAAGAAGTTTATATTTCCTAAAATGATTGCATTTCCATGTCCTGTGTACTGTGAGAGACCAGATATAGTGAATGCAGGCTCCTGGGTTTAGTAACACTTTAAGGTAAAAAAAAACTTTCATGTTAAGCACCCCCCCTTACTTACCTTAGCCTGATCTCAAGCCAGCGTTGTGAATGAGAGCACTGTGCCTGAGAGCACCATCAGCTGCTGCTGTCAATCAAATCCTGTGAGGAGGGAGCAGGGGGCGAGGTAGAGCTGCTCTGTGTGTGGCAATGGACACACATAACCCAGCTCAGGGGTGAGCCCGCACAAGTGCCCCCATAGCAAGTGGCTTGCTATGGGGGCACTTGGAAGGGAGGAGGAGCCAAGAACACCAGTAGGCAATAGTCTTGTTATGAGTTAGGTGGAGGAGCTACTCTGGAAGAGAACAGCAGGATGCAAGACTAGAGTGGAAGCCCCTTGTAGAGAAAGAGATGTCCTAAAGCCCATGCCCAGAGAGGACATGACCATTGACTTTAAAATATAAGTGTGCACCAAAGCAATCCCACTGGAGTATCGTTATCTGAACTTTTATACAGTAATTTAGTCCAAGTCATATTTTGTGAAGTGATACTCGTGTCATTTGGACTCTGCACTACCAGTATTTGGATCTGTATTTCCATATGTGTTGGGGATATAATGTCAATCACATGGTTCTCTCAGTTATACCATGCAATTGAACACCTGTAAAGCATTTTAGTATATTCAGGAAATTTTTTGAAAAGTCACTAAAATTCCTTTATTCCTTAAGTATGAAAGAGAAGCCAAGTAATGTGTTATAAGGGAATTGCAATGCACAGCCGAGGGAAGGTGAGTAGACTGCAGAGCTGAAGAAATACTTTAACCACTTGTCTACCAGTGCTGTTGTTCATACATGGCAGATGGTAGACAGGGATTTTAAACACACTCCTGGCTACTATAATACTCTGGGTACACCACTGGTTCCCAGGGTTCTGGAAAAAAAAAATAAGGTAGAATTGCCTTTCATCATTTGACTGACCGATTATTTGACAGAACTTTATGCATATGGTAGGTTTTCTTTAAAACTCTCCCAGGCAGAAGCAAATATGGAAACTAATGACTGAAAAGAGGATCCCAAAGTTTCTATTTTGCAGAGGACCACTTCTGACCTTAAAGGAACACTGCCATAAGAGATAAATGGAGGCTGCATTACTAAACTCTCCTTTGAATGTGCTTGTTCCCTGGCCTAGGGTTTAGGGCTTAGGGTTAGGGGGTTAGGGGGTTAGGGTTAGGGGGCTAGCGTTAGAGGGTTAGAGTAAGGGGTTAGGGTTTGGATGGTTTGCCTTTAAAGCCCAAGGTTAGTTATTTATTTTTTTGTTATCAGCAAAATAGATGGTACATGCCTGTAGTGAGAAATGTCCCCTGTACTGGTGCCAGGTGTCCTAGATGAAATCTTCTGTCCACTAAACACCCCCCTCCACACACACACATACACACACACACTCTCGCAGTGGTAATCTTCCAGTGCTGCTGGAGTTCATACAGCTGGAGTATAATGCTACCCCCGTAGGAGCCGCTGGTGAATGTCATCTCTTACTCTGCACAGCCAGGCACATGAATTTTCCATACACTCAGGAGTCAAGAAACACTCCTTGCAGCTTTGTTTGTTTTGTTTTTTTATTTAGTGGAAGTGAACTTGGATGGGGGTGGGTTATTATGGGATGCCCATTTGATCAACAGAACTCTTCAGGGACTCAACCTATATACCGTACATCCGGTATATACACACTCCTCTTCTTCTACCTAGCACTTTGGTTTTGATCCAACGCTGACTCAGTCAGATCCTTGTGAATGCCCTTTGCAGGCAGGGACCGCGGGCCCCTTTTGGTGTAGCAAAAAGAGAGAGGTCTTTGCTAGCTGTCCTTTCCTGTGGCTACTGATCCCGTTACCACTTCTTCAGGTACTGCCAGCCCATCTGGCTACAGCTTCCCCTCTCACTAGCCCTCCTGGCTACTTCTCCACAGTCCTCCCAGACTGACTCTTCATCCATCCCAGACTGATTGTACCCAGTCCCTTCAGGAATGCTCTCAGTCCTTTGACTGCAACACTCACCAGCCCGCGTGGCTGTCTTCCACCTCCTCCGATAGCCTAATGCCCCATACACACGATCGGATTTTCCTACAACCAATGTTGGATGTGAGCTTGTTGTCGGAAAGTCTGACCATGTGTATGCTCCATCGAACATTTGCTGTCGGAATTTCCGCCCACAAATGTTTGAGAGCAGGTCCTCAAATTTTCCGCCAACAAAACTTGTCGTTGGAATTTCCGATCGTGTGTACACAAGTCAGTCGCACAAAAGTTCACGCATGCTCGGAATCAAGCAGAAGGAGCCGCACTGGCTATTGAACTTCCTTTTTTTCGGCTCATCGTACGTGTTGTACGTAACCGCGTTCTTGACGTTCAGAATTTTGGGCCAACATTTGTGCGACCGTGTGTATGCAAGACAAGTTTTAGTCAACATCCTTCGGAAAAAAATCCACGGTTTTGTTGTCGGAAAATCCGATCGTGTGTACGGGGCATAACACTCCATCTCTGTCTTCCAGCCAAACTCCACACTGCCCCTGCTGGGCTGACCCAGAGTATTTGAGGGAGCCTGCCCCTGGCCAACCCTTCTGTTGGGGATTGGTCAAGGCCCTCAGAACACTCCAGATAGCTCCTCTTAGACCCCTCCCACCTGTTTCTGGAATCTTTTCCCAGTTTCCAGATAGCAGTGGGAGTCACCAGCGAAGCTGCTATGAGTCATCCAGCCCAGATAGCAAGTAATTGTGCTGCAAGTTTGACTTGCTAAGCTATTGCTAGACTTGCCAGGCTTTACAAGTTTGTTGCACAATTGCAGCAAGTCCACATTGCATGACTCCAGATCGAATTTCGTTGCAAAAATTCTGCAAGTCTGCTGCAAGTTCTTGTTCAGTTATGTTGTGCAATAATCATCCCACCACCGGAGTCACTGTGGCTGGATTTTCATGCTGTATACTAGCAGTCTGCTCTTGTTGTAGACTCACTACTGTAACTTTGCTCTTGCTAGAGACTTGCCACGCAAATTTGCTACAAATTGGAAAAGTGTTAACTAGAACTTGTGCTTCAAGTGTTCTGCAAGTGTACAACTTGCCAGTGAAAATGTGCAGCAAGTTAACAAACTTACAATTCAACACTGCCACAAATTTGGGGCAAGTTATCCTTGCTATCTGGGAGCCTACCTGAGTCACTCAAACCCTGACCCAGAAAAAAAAACCGCAGGCTTGGCTGCCAGCCAAGCCTAAAAATGTACCTACACTAACACAACTTAAATCCTATCACTAGCACTCTAGCAACATTAGGTGCTACCAGGAGCAGACCGTCCATTAGGGACGCAGGGGCACTGCCCCCCTGTCCATGCATCCGGCCCCTTAATCTACATTTGGGGCGCCAGATGCATGGATTCCAATGGGGGGGGGTGTTTTTTTTTTGAGCACTTGATTAGAGCTCAGAGACTCTAATAGGCTTCAAAAAAGGGTGGACTCAGGGCTCAGAGCACTGCGCTCCGAGGACCCCCAGTTGTGTGATAATAGCAAATGATAATAGCAAACTATTGTCACATTGAATCTCCTCCCCACCAATCAGGAAGCGGGTCCTGAGAACTTTTTCCCGATTGGCCAAAACGACAAGCGATCCTTTTGGACCATGATGAGGAGAGAGGAGGAGCGAGGAGAGGTGGAGGCCGCTGGAGGAGATGCAGGGGATGAAGCTGCTGCCCAGGGGGAAGCGCTGCCTGCAGGTAAGTGCGGGCTCATCGACAGACTGATGGTTGTGGTGGTTGTGTGCGGACCCGACTGACCCACGGGAGGGGAGGTGGCTTTGGGTGCATTGTTTGCCACCCCCCCCAATATACCACAAGCCGCCACTGGGCGCTCATGAAAAGTGACGGCTATGCCCACCCCTGTGTCCCCCCTCCTCCATTCATATAGAGCTATACTATAGCTTCCATCAATGAAAAGCGCTAAATAAACAAGGCAGACCTTTCACTCATCCTCCATCCACCATCCTCTAATAATAAAGACTTTTTCATTGATGGTTATAATATGGCTTCTATGTAAGGAGGAGGGGGTAGAAAGGGCAGACATAGTTGATACTCTTGACAGGTACTTGTGTCAGGTCCTGTGGCTCCATCCCTTCTGTGTAAATGTGCTGCTGGTGGGCTGTATTAACAACCCTCCCACACCCCAACCCCGGCCCCCTAGTGCTCTTGGGGTTAATACAGCCCACTTGCACAGTAGTGAGAGAGCTTTGTAGTCACATGAAGGCATAGTAAAACATGAACAAATTTCTGCTACACTTGTATCCAAAGTAGAGATACCCTAAAGCTAGCCATAGACAGGCTGAAATTTGGTTGGTTCAACAGATATATCCAAATGTTGATCCCTATGTAGCTGTCCTTGTTTAACAGAAGTTGATTGTTAGATCAACTTCTGTCAATCAGACATGTCAGAAAACGTATTCAGCTGCTGACTAGGGATGAGCCGAACACCCCCCACCCCCACCCCCGGGTTCGGTTCGCACCAGAACTTGCGAACAGGCAAAAAATTTTTGCGAACACACGAACACCATTAAAGTCTATAGGACACGAACATGAAAAATCAAAAGTGCTCATTTTATAGGCTTATATGCAAGTTATTGTCATAAAAAGTGTTTGTATCAATGCAAAAAAAAGTTTTAACAACTGAAGTTTTTTCGGAAGCAGTGGTTTTAATAATGCTTAAAATGAAATAATAAAAATGAAACATTCCTTTAAATATCATGCCTGGGGGTGTCTATAGTATGCCTGTAAAGTAGCGCATAAAGTAGCGCATCTTTCCCGTGTTTAGAACAGTACCACAGAAAAATGAAATTTCTAAAGGGAAAAATGTCATTTAAAACTGCTTGCGGCTGTAATGAATTGTCGGGTCTTGGCAATATAGATTTAAAAAATGTTTAAAAACGGCATGGGACCCGCCTCCCAGTCCATTACCAGGCCCTTTGGGTCTGGTGTGGATATTAAGGGGAATCCTGCACCAAAATTTTTAAAAAAATTGCGTGAGGGTCCCCCAAATATCCATACCAGACCCTTCGGGTCTGGTATGAATATTAAGGGGAACCCTGCACCAAAAAATAAGGCGTAGTGGTCCCCCCAAAATCCATACCAGGCTCTTCATGTCTGGCATGGATTTTAAGGTAAGCCCCGAGCCAAAATGTAAAAAAATGGCATAGGGGTCCCCCCAAAATCCATACCAGACCCTTATCCGAGCACGCAACCTGGCAGGCCGCAGGAAAAGGGGGGGGGGCGAGAGAGTGCTCCCCTTCCTGAACCGTTCCAGGCCTCATGCCCTCAATATGGGGAGGGTGCTTTGTGGTCCCCCCAAAGTACCTTGTCCCCATGTTGGGGATTCATTATTCATTCATTATGGCGCGTTCCATGGGCACTCAAATTTCCCGAACAACAGGAATTTCTCTAACGTTTACTCAAATGTCAGGCTCATCCCTACTGCTGATCAGTGTTTTCTGACAGCACCCAATCCCGTTAACAGAATACAATGTCCAGGCTGCGGGGATTCCTCCATCCACCTCATTTGTGTGCATGAAGGAATCTGTGCATTTTTTTTTTATGTACAGCTTAAAGCGGAGTTCCACCTAAAAGTGGAAGCCCTGCTTATCTGCTTCCCCCCCCCCCTCCGCTGTTTTTGACAGGTACCTGTCCACACTTTCAAGAGATTTCACCGCGGCCCCCCTCCTCCTTCCCCCACTGTCGAGCCATTCAGAAAGCACAGCGCGCTTCGCGCATGCGCAACACGGAACTGGCTGTGAAACTGTAAAGCTTCACTGCCAGTTTCCCTCACCACAATGGCGGCAGCAGCACCCAAGAGCCGATGGGAACATCGGCTGGGGTGCCGACATCGCTGGATTCCAGGACAGGCAAGTGTCCTGATATTAAAAGTCAGCAGCTACAGTATGCGTAGCTGCTGACTTTTTATTTTTTGCTGGGGGGGAGCAGAACTCCGCTTTAAGATAGAAGGTGTGTTACTAGCTGGATCGCCAGGTAAATAATGAAAACGCTAAAATATAAAACGAATGCAGCCACTACGTCTAAGAATTGGTAAGCTGCAATTTATTTGATTTGTGCTTTTTGAGTTGAGTGTTTGTTTTTTAAGCAGTCTTCAATGTTTTCATTTGTTATATGTTGTTATGTATAATGTATTACATTTTAAACAATTATTATGATACAAGACATACTGTATCTTCTAATGCCAGCTGAAACCTTGTCTCAAGTGATGCTGCCAGCTCCATCTACACCTTTGTGCTTTTCTTTGGTTGTGGTTGGCTGTGGAGCCACTTTTCCTGAATTTTGGATGTAGTATTGAGCACCCCTATGAGCCACCAGCGCAGCCGGGAACATCAGCTACCTCTCCACCTGCGAGCCGACCCCCGTCCCCCAGAAGTAGATGAACTTCCTATACCATTTCACATGCACTGTAATCTCTACAATCTTGTGAGTTTAAAATTGTCTGTTCTATATTAAAATGTTTTTATCACGCTGCACTTAGATGGCGCTGCTCTCGTCTTTGTTTTTACTGTCTACAGAGACCCTTCTAGCTTGTTATGAGCCGGTGTCTTGTCGAATTCAGTCCCCTATCCAAAAGTGTCCGCCCTGTACTGTGCAGGCGCAGTACGGAGGACAAAGGAGACGCCGAAAGTCTCCGAAGTTCAACAGCTGATCGTCAGCTGTACACGGCGCCTGCGCATTTATTCTTACCCTATGTCCAGGATCATTCCCTACTATCCAAGTGGACATAGAGTTAGAATAAATATTTGCCGAGCGCAGCGAGGCCGTGCCCGAAGCGTGGCGAGCGAAGCGAGCCCGCGAGGGGCCCTCTTACACTGCCATCGCTAACAGGTGCCCGAGCGCCGTGTACAGCTGATGGTCAGCTGATCAACTTCGGACATTTTCGGCATCTCCTGCTCCTCCGTACTGCGCAGGCGCTGCGCCTGCGCAGTACGAGGCGGACACTATCTGATACCAGGACACTATATGGCAGAACACCGGCAGCCATCCAGAGTCAGCCTATCTATGACCATCTACACACCTCTTGCTGCATTTGAACTCTCATGCATGGACTCCCCACTATATAGAGAGTAGATTAATCGCCCATTTCTCTCTATTTGAACTGACAGAGCGCACATGAACATATATATATATATATATATATATATATATATACACATATATCTATACAATATTTGTGTGCTTGAGCACCCCTATGGAATATGGACTTTCTGGAGAGTACAGCACTCCTGAATGAAGAAGGATCAGAGCACAAAGCACAACACTGCCAGGAATAGGAATCAGTGATCACACAGCAGCTTTTGAATTTTGGGCATCTTTACTGTTTTCTCTATTCCTTTCTAAATATTCTGCATTATCAGCAGATACTGGAGAGCCTGGCTGCTCTTGTGAGTCATTTCATCTCTGCTTTGTCTATGTCCCATCCCCATGAAATGAATGCATGTGAAATCAGTAATATTACACTGCTGCCTGTATAAACAAAAATGTGTTATGTTTTCAAGAAATGAAAACTTGGAAGATAAAGGCTTTGCTAGGAGTGCTGCCCCTATATGCAGTGCATACAGCCAGCACCCTGGCAGGGGAGGCTTGGGGGTCGCTGATGACTTATCTCCCCCCTTCTTTTCCCAGGCCAGCAGAGGAGGGGAGGGGCCAGCTGGCTGCTCTCTCTAGTGCTGCCTATCCCTCTCATTAGTGAGCACACTTCAGTCATTCTCAGCTGCTGCTGCTACTCTCCACAAGGAAGAATGCCTTGGGGCTCTGTTCACTTCCAACTCTTCAGACTAGCCGTCTATCTGATTGGGTTATCTCAGCTTAGCATTGCCACAGAGCAACCTCTGATCTCTACAGGTAAGCTGGGTGTCATCATAGGGAGTAGCTGTCATCACTGCCTCTCCTGTATCCTAACTGCTGTCCATCATCTATTCTGTTATGTTATAGACAAGGACTTGACTTTTATTGAAAGTTATGCATTAAATAGGCATAGCAGACATTTGTATATGTTAATGCTGATCAGTCCAGCTCACTCCCTCTATGACTACATAGAGGTGTCATCTGTTACATAATCAGGTATAGGTGTCAAGCATATAAAAGTAAGAGTTTAATGAATGAGTAAAATGTGGGTTGGGCAGCATGCTGTGGATTGTAGAGGTTTGCTGTGATCTGAGGACTTGGAGGAACTTGGAGGGACTTGCTTTCTTTGTAAGGTGCTCACACAGTGATTCATTGACTGTCCCAGACAGCAGGCTGTGTTTATTTTACACGTTCCTCTGCACGTATCCACATCTCCCCCATTACAATTGGACTTTATTTGGTGCGATGGATCTGCTAGATTCTTTGTTCTGATCTGGGGATTCTGGAATGTGCATTGTTCCATGACCTTGAGTTTTATTTCAATTATGTCAAATGAAGTATCCTTCTGGGCAGTAAACTAGAACATGAACACAGCAGAAAACATTTAATGGGTACATTGTTAATTTCCAAGTTATTTCTTTACAAGGAGTCACACCCTGCTAGCTGCATTATTCCACTAGTGAAAGTGACACTAAACTTTATCCTTGTTCTTCAAAAATATTCCATACACATCCACTATTTAATAGCCCTGAATTATTATTATTATTATTATTATTATTATTTTATGCATGTAATTGTTACTTTGTTACAGAAAAACAATTGTGAGCTCCCAAACCTGCACTGCTCATTAGTTGTGACCATGTGCAATTCTCTATGCACACTACACCATGATCCCTAGTCCATCTCAGGAGCGAGCGGGTCGGCTATATTCTTGTATACAGTGGGACCATGGAGAATAAAAGTAGCCACCTTCTATTGCAATAAAAGTATTTTTTGAGTTAATATATATACTAGAATAGATTTTTATTTAAAACCAGAGTTTAGTGTCACTTTCCTTACAAGGAGTCACACTCTGCAAGCTGCATCATTATATTGCCATGCTTTGTTTTACACTCAAGTTAATGATCTCCCCAATTGGTCTAGTAAATGATTCAAGAGGCAGTTTAATGGGTATCGCTGTGTTCTTGCTTGGATTTACTTTATATAAAGTCTGCAGTTTTCAGTGAACAGTTATTTGGTATTGTAAGAGTTAAGAACGTTGTGGTTTGGGTGGATCACTGCAATCTTCTTTCTGCTAGCAAGAAAGTATGAAACTTTTTTTTTTTTTTTTTTTTTATATATATTTTATTAATGAACTGCCTGTGATTTCCTGTTTGTTTCTGCAAATTAAATTTAACAGTGAAGGTCGATGATAACCCATAGCAACCAATTATATTTCATATTGTTGATCTAATTGTGTGTGTTTATTAAATATATATATTATATTATAGAATTTTTTATTAAACTTTATTTCTTTATTGGATTTTAGAAAAAGTCCAGGGCATATATTTACATTACTTTTTGATATATAACAGAGGGTATTATTATTATACAGGCTTTATATAGCGCCAATGGTTTGTGCAGCGCTTTGAAATATGAGGGCAGACAGTACAGTTCTTATACATGTCAATATATGAGGAATCAGAGGGCCCTGCTTGTTAGTATAAGTTAAAGTTCCAATATAATATAGCATATATTTAGACTTTAACAGTCATAGGTCATCGGCTATGTATAGCCATAGGTATTCAACTGCTCTACTTGTGTATATAGAAATCCTGGCTATAAAGAAAAGACACTCATACCCTTTTTATTGTTGTGCCTATGAAATATTGTAGACAATTTATTAGTAATATTATTGTAACCGAACCCAACAAAATATTCTTTGCCTGATATATTAGGATTGGTGAAAAATAAACGTGTTAATAAATCGCCTTAAACATGGAGAGGTAATGATTCTGAAAAGGAAACCTTAGAACCGTCTTACATTACCAAACAAAATTTCATAATGGCAGATCTTCAAAGTTCAGCTCCCAATGGAAAAATCTTCCCCAGCCAGGCAGCGGACTGAGACATGCTTTCACTACAGGACTCCTATTAAGTACAATTGGCTGCTGTGATCTTGGGAAGCTGGCAAAACCCCACAATCTTCATCTGTATTTCTTAATGACTGACATCGGCCAGTGAGCAGTTCCTACTGCAAGATGTTCTCCAAAGCAACCTGCTTTTATGAGTTTACCAGATTACTGTAATGTAGTCAGCAAGGTCGAGCCAATGAGTCTGACTGCAGTAGGATACCAGTTTGCGTGTATTACATACCCATTAGTTGTATTATATGTAGGAGAACTTTTTTTTTTTTTTTAATTATTTTCTAACCTACTCACAGGATTTACAAGAAAGCAAATCTTGGTATTTATTTCTGCTCATTTACATGGACCCAACACATTCTAAGGTGCTTTGTGGAATATATCATTCACATCAAAGAAGCTAACAAACTAATGTTACTATTACAGTAATGCAGACTCTCACACAAGGGCCAATTTGAATGGAATCCACTTAACCTACTTTCCCATACTAGTACATTTTTGTGTAGTGGGAGGAAATGGGAAGAGAAGTAGAAAGCTCTGAGTCTGGTTGGCCATACACCAGTAGAACTTTGTACAGAAACTCAAAAAAAAAATTTATCGGAGAATTCCATTTTACCATCATTGAGTTAACTAATTTCGTCCAAAAGACCTCAACATTTTGTCCACACCTGTTTTTTGAATGGAATCCTTGATGTATTGAGCAGGTTCGTTTTGTGCCTTGTATAATTAGTTTTTGTTCAGGCAAAAAAAAAAAAAAAAATGTGCATTCACAATTTATTTTTGTTCTTTCAAGAAATATTTTTCCTCCTGCTCCTTGGAATATTCCCGTCACTACAGTCAGACAGTTGCCAATTTGACCCCACTAAGCATTAGGAAAATTGAATGGATGTTCATAAAATGAACCTTTTTGAACAAAATTTTACTGATGTATGGTCAGTCTATAACTCGTGGATAGCTTGCAGCCTTGAGTTGCGAATAATCTGTGATTTATACTGTTCATTTACTGTAGTTAAAAAATCCTACATTAAAAAGGCTAGTGGTGAAGGGTTAGACTCTCACTGTCAGGTTTTCATTAACCTCTGTACCCCATGCTAGATAAGTTCAACCTCTTTATGCTCATGCCGAGCATTCCTTCAGTGCAGAATCGGAGAAGGTGGATTGGCTTTATGGCACTTTGGTAGGACCATTTCCTACAATCTTTAGACTTCTTCTGTTTTGAAGGTCCATTCAGTGCACATGGAGCCAAGTAATAAGAAAGAGCTATGCTAGTTCCAGGGCAGCACATCAATGCAGCATCATACAGTGATTTTCTTGCCCTAAAACAAGCACAACATCCATTCTGCCCATTATAGCCTCCAGTACTGAGAGGGAGCTTTAAAAGTGATGGATAACAGCTGCTCTGACAGGTTCAGTTTAGTCTTCTGCTTTGTTACTGCTCACCTCCCACTGCCACTCTGGAAAATAAGTGTGCTTCAGTCAAAATGTTAAGTTCATTGTTGAAAAGAATACAAGTAGCAAAAACAGCTCGGTGCTTTGGTGTTACATTTAGACATTCTTGTAGTGCACCTGTCCACTCTGCTCCCCCTTTTTTTTCCCATCTGGTGATCCTGAGGAACCCATTCATGAGATGCAGAGGAGCAATTTCTGATAGTGCCCACTGCAGCCTTCTTGCTGTTTCTGACATGCAGAATGCCTTAAACAAACAAATGCCATTACTAGGCTGCTTCTCACATTTACCAATCTGATTCAAAACTTCCTTGCAAGCATCAGTAGCTTAAGTTACTTACCACCAGTAGAAAGTGTTTCAGAACCAATAGGAATGGGACACACTTAAAGCGGGGGTCCACCTATCTATCGTGTGTGTTTTTTGTTTTTTTGAGTTCATTCACAAACTTTTCTTCTCAGCATTACATACTCACTCACATATTGTGTGTAATATGTCCGCCTGTGTCAGATTTCGTCGGAAAGAATAACTTATATTATTCACTGCAGGCGGTTTCCATCTTCATTGTGGGCATTTGAAGCCAACAAGCATTTATTTCCTGAATGTGGTGAATGCTGTGCTCCCAGCATTCACTGCTCGTTCCCGCACATGCTCAGTGGCATCCTGGGAAGCCTGAGACTAGCTCCCAGGAGTCTGGGAGAGGCTAGAAACACGCCTACTCCCATGGGAGGAGAACCAGGAAGTGCAAAGAGAAAAATAAAAGGTAATTACGGAGATTTAAATTCTTTTAAACGGCATGTCAGCATCTAGGCAAGGAAGAGAATACATACAGATATTGTTCAAAATTTGGGTGGAACCCCGCTTTAATGCACCTCCACAGCCCATATGCACAAGCCCGAGAACAGTGGTGGTTAACTTTCTTGTTAGGCTGGCCATACATTATAAAATGTTCTTGTACAATTTTCATTTAGATACAAAAACACAGACTACGATCTTCAGGGGTCCCGATAGCCACTGGTTGTGCACCAGGGCCCTAGAAAAATACTCAGTGTGGAGATGTAGAAAATAATAGGAACTTCAGCATCAAATTCAATAAATGTTTTGTCCTTGCAAATTTCCTTCTGACATCAGGATAGATAAATTCTTTGCACAGTGACAAGCCAGCTGGCCACACTACAACTTTCATTTGGTGTGTTGAGCGTTTAGAGACTTAAGAATCTGTATCTGGTGTCCATTTGTGTGGACTGAAGGTGCAAAACTTTCCTCCAGTTGCACAAATTGTATTTCAATGTAAAAGCTGAGTTTTACTGTAGAAATATATATTTTTTTTTTTGGTACAGCACAAAACACATTAGATATAAGTAATGATGTATATCCTGCAGGCAGCTGCTTCTGGTACAAATTCCTCCCTGCTGTGTCTGCCAGTTATTGTCCTGAGCTTCTGACGCTGTGAGTTAGCAGCAGCTGCTGTTACTGAGAAAAGTTGCATCGCTCACCTGCCCATTCTGCTTTCACCATCATTCATAAAACTCCTACTACTATTGTCCTGCAATGCATTCTGTGAATGGGTGGAAAAGATCCTCATTCAACTATTCTCCCTCCATTTCCAGAATGTAATGCATTGTGGGAGTGAAGTAGTACGAGTTTGTGAATGGCGGAGAGGGCAGACTGAATCTTGTTAATGGCGGGTAAGTAGCAAAACTTTTCTTAGTGGCAGCGACTGCTGTTAAAGGGGTTGTAAACCCTTGTGGTCTTTCACCTAAATGCATTCTGATGCAGCGGCCTCCTCCCCCCCCCCCCCCCCCCCCCCAAAGCCCCCTTTTACTTACCTGAACCCGGTCTTTCCAGCGACGAGAACACCAGCTCCAACCAGTGTCTTGGGTCCTCATTGGATAGATTGATGGCATCGCAGCCATTGGCTTCCGCTGCTGTCAATTAAATCCAATGATGCAGGGGGTGAGGCCAAGTCCTGCTGTCTGTGTCAATAGACGCAGCAGCAGGACATGGGAGCATGCTTGCACGAGTGCCCCCGAGGGAGGGCAACTCTCCAATGGGGCGCTCGAAAAGAGGAGCCAGGAGTGCTACTGAGGGACCCCAAAAGCGAAGGATCGGGGCCACTCTGTGCAAAACAAACTGCACAGAGGAGGTACTGTATGACGTGTTGTGTTTTTTTTGTTTTGTTGGAACAGCTGGAGGGCCAATTGGGGGGAAAAAAAACAAACAAATTCCCCCATCCACACATGCAAGGTGGAAGGAGAAATTCTCCTCACCTTGCTGTTGTATTCTGACAGTTGCAACTTTTCTGATGTCAGAATACACTGATCGGCGGCTACAGCCACTGACTGACAAAAAGTTTTCCAACAGTCCTGCTTGACAGAAGTCGATCTTTAGATTGAAAAATTAAAATTTGGCTGCTCCCCGTTCAACCATCAAATTTCGATCCATCTATGGCCAGCTTAACTCAGAGCACCAGAAGACAGTTGCTCAGGGCAGTATCCATTGACTCTGAAGCAGGCACAACAAGGCAGATTTTTACCAGAAGCAGACACCTGCAGCTACTGGGATACACACCATTACAACTAATACGTTATTTATGGTGCTGTATCCCAAAACATCAGGTTTAATATATAAAATATTGCAATGATCCTTATATTTTTTATTATTATTATTCAGGATTTATATAGTGCAGTTTGCACAGTGCTTTATGATATAAAGGGGAAACAGTACAGTTACAATAGTCCAAGTCCAAGAGGGTTAAGAGAGCCTTGCTCATAAGAGCTTACACTGTGTTTTATGGTCAGTTTATGGCTACCTTTTCAACCAATTATTTTTGATTAACTGCATTTGTAGAAAAACACCATTCTATTTTTTTTGGGACTTGTGAGTGTTGAGCTGCTTTCAATGAGATGCTTTGGTTATACTAACTGGTTCAGAACCATTTTTTGGCTATTTTTATGTTTGCATCTGCTTTATTACCCATTCTAAATTCCATTATGGAAAAAAGATTGTTTTTCTGATATCTGGACATAAGAGTTCCCTTGACAGACCCAGAAACCAGAAGAAATAGTGGTAAATTACTGCCATTCAATGGAAAAATAAAGACAAAAGGATGTACTTGCATAGGGCACAGCACCTTCTAGTGGCTATTGGAGAGAAGCACAACCTTTTTAAGTTTGAAGGGTGGCAAGGGATGCAGGGTTTTTAGTGTATTTCTATGTGCCCCAGCATCAGTGACATGAAAAAGAATTCCGGAATGCTGGATTTTTAAAAGAATCTGCTGTCTGAAAAGTGTCTGTTAATATCCTCGTGTTTTCCAGAAACCATAACATCTTGATGCTCAATAAAGTGTTACTACTCATTTTTAAAAAAGATTCCGATTTTTTTTTTTTTTTTCCCGTTTTTTTCTGGGTTACTGCATTTAAGAATTAGGACTTCTTAGAAAAGACTGCAAGTGCATTTGAAGAAGAAGGGTGGTTGCTTCTGAGACTGCAGTGGGATTGTAAAAGCATTCTTCTTTTTTTAAGCCATATGACCTGATTTATATTTTACTCAGACAGGGGCATCTCTTCAGACTAACCAGGAATTTACATCTCTGCTCACCAAATTCTGACATGTAAATAGTATTTGCTGCCCATTTTCTCCACTATGCAGTCTCTGTCACCTTCCCTGAGACGGGGTAACATTTTTCCATATACTTTGTTTATACTTTTAAATGGCCAAAGCGATTTCACAATAAGATCCTTGTGGAAAATGCTGTGGAAATTGCAGGAAATGCATGAGAAGCTGTCTTGGCCATTACACCCACACTCTGATACAGTATTTGCTTTGTTCGTTAAAGAAAATAAAAAATAGTAATGCACAAACTATCTTCACAGTGCAGTGTTACAGGATATAATGTTTAATGCTTTTCACCTTTTAAATGCGCTGTGCATACAAATGCTTATTTTGAAATATTAAATATAAAGACGTCTTTTAGGTGGTATGTATATTAGATTTTTTTTTTTTTTTGGTAAGAAACATTATACTAGTGGTTATAGTGCATTTTATATAATTTCAGTACTAACAGTATAGTGGTCATTTTCATGACTACTAGTCCATGGAACTTTTTAAAATGTAGGCAATATATAAATGTATATATATATATATATATATATATATATATATATATATATATATATATATATATATATATATATATATATATATATATTATAGGAAATAGTGCTGAGTGCAACATTAAATAGTGGCACTCAGAGGAGATCGTGTTTTAAAGTAAACTAGTGCTGAGTGCCACATTACTAGCCCCCCTTCCCTTGTTCTCAAAGCAAATCAGCAGCCTTGATGGTCAGTGGCATTTTTAACCCTCTTCAAAACAATTCCACAATCCTTGATGGTTAGTGGTATATTAAAACCCTCCACCCTTTCTCTCAACATTGGTGGTCACTGCCACTTTAAATCTCCCCCAGGACACTGTGTTCTCAAACAATTGCCAGCTGTGTAGTAACACCGTAGGCACACTCCCCCCATAACACTCTAAATACTGTACTACACTGTTTACATTTGTGATTGGCTATCACAGTAATCACACGGCACAGAGCCACTCCAGTTGGCTCTGTGCCTTCACCTGATGTCCTCTGCAGTCTGATGACATTTGGGAGCAGCTGCTTTGTGCAAATGCATGCACAACGGTAAACACAGGACATGTGGGTATGTGATTCCCACCCTAATAAGGATTCCAACTGGTTGTTTTTTTCATGTGACCACAAAGCTCTGTCTGACTGCTGTGACTTTTGGGAAGAAACTCTGCTCTGACACTGCCTACAGCACCAGTGGGTGACGTCCCTGTTCAACCATGTTGTTTGCTGTCCGCATTACACAGTGGAGCTGGAGCTCTGTGATCCCATGACCGCTATTTATGCTAAAATGTATGTGGATCACAGGAGTGCAGTTTGTTCTGCCCGTCTGTGACCCGTTTTCAGCAGACAGCGGGCTGAAGTCACAGAGCCGGTCCAGGCTGGTGAAAGATCACATCAATAAAGTCCCACAATCCTGGACTGACACCTGGCTTAGTCTCTGTGAGCAGCTGAAAGGCTGAGCCAGCCACTCCCACTCCCGTCCCCTCCACAGCCCAGAGTTCCAGTGAGCGCAGGGGGGGCAGAACAGAGAGCTGGTGACTCTATACTCATGAAAGTCTGAGAACTGAGCGATCAGCGGTCTTTGATTGCTTGGTTCTCAGCCCTAAAACTAGCGGGGGACAGATGCAGCATTGGACCGATGTTTCATCCACCTAGGTAAGTATGAATTATTTTTTTTATTTTTTGAGACAAACCATTTTGCTATTAACAGAGGTGATAACAATGATCAGCTTTAATTTATTCATGTGAAACCGTTATCCCAAAAGGGGGAAAAAAAAGCTTTCTATACCTGCTGGTGTTTTACTTCAATTTGTTTGTGTATTTAAATCTGCTAGTATGTCTAACACTCTCCTCCCCCCAGTCTTACAATTCTGCTGTCCAGCAGTGCCCCCTGTGCTCCTTCATCCAGAGTGGAGGCACTTTAATACAGGAGGTGTGTTACTGGCCAGGTCACCAGGTGAAAACAGAGTAAAAAAGCCTAAAAATAAAATAAAACAAATGCAGCCACCCCATCAGAGGATTGAAAGCTGCAATATATTAAATTTTTTTGGTTTGTGTTTAATAGCACTTTACATGGCCTACCTTCTGAGTGGAGTCTAATTTTCATTTTGCCATTCATTGTCGTTCAGTTTCTCAGCTGCTCTAATTCTGTACTAATAGTTGCACCGAGAAACATGGAATATGTCACAGAAATGTTGTGTTTTCACAGTAATGCTCTGAAACAGTTCTGAAGATAAACGCAGCATAGATTATACTGGGAGGTATAAACAGTGATCTGTCTTCATCATGTTCCTGTCTAAACAAGACTATGTAGACTTACTACTGCTTGTGTTTTCTGCAGTTTAGAAAATAGCAGTGAGTTTAGCTGAACGCCAATCAATTTTTTTTTTAAAAGGGCTGAAGAAGAGTTAGAACCTTTTTATTTCTTTATTTGTCATTTTTGGAGGACTTCCTCTTCTTCCAGTAACAGCGCTGTCACTGGAATAAAAAGAAGAAATCTCCCCGGAGGTTCTTCAGACGACTTCACCCTCCTGTTCTCTATGCAGAACTAAAAAAAGATTTGGCTGATTTTATACTTTTACATATTTGGAAATTCAGTACAACTGATGAATGTTTAACCACTTCAATACCAGGCACTTCCTGCCCAGGCCAATTTTCAGCTTTCAGTGCTGTCACTTTTTAAAAGACAATTGCGAGGTCATGCTACACTGTACCCAAACTAAATGTTTATCATTTTTTTCCCACAAATGGAGCTTTCTTTTGGTGTTATTTGATCACCTCTGCGATATATCATTATTATTTTATTTTAATTTTTTTTGCTAAACAAATAAAATAACCCAAAAGTTTTGAAGGGGGGAAAAAAAAAATTCTTTTGTTTCTGTTATAAAATTTTGTAAATAAGGTAAGTTTCCTCCTTCACTGATATGCAGCACTGATGGGCACTCATAGGTGGCACTGGTGTGCACTGAAAGGCTGCACTGATGGGTACTTATGGGTGGCACTGATAGACGGCACTGAAAGGTGGCACTGGTGGCTGACAATGATAGACTGCACATATAGGCATCACTGGTGGCACTGGCAGGCATTTTTAATTGCCACTGATTGGCAGCTGCCTGGGCACTGATTGGCATATCCCTGGTGGTCTAGGGTGACATACCTGGTGGTCTTGGGCTGGCATCCACGGGGGGGCTGCGCTGA
Source organism: Lithobates clamitans (assembly GCA_037952925.1). Classification (NCBI taxonomy): domain Eukaryota; kingdom Metazoa; phylum Chordata; class Amphibia; order Anura; family Ranidae; genus Lithobates; species Lithobates clamitans. The sequence goes on from JBBGZY010000327.1 coordinate 8,672,840, forward strand.
TAAACGATCAGCACAGACCCCCCCCCCATCAGGAGAGCCACCGATCGGCTCTCCTCTACTCGCGTCTGTCAGACGCGAATGTGGAAAAGCCAATCAACTGCTCTTCCTGTTTACATTGTGATCAGCCGGGATTGGACACGCCTGATCACATGGTAAAGAGCCTCGTATGTCAGATTGACACACCGCACCACTGATCACCGCGATGCGCGCATCCATGGGCGCAAGGCGGCTGTTATCCTGCTGGATGTCATGACGCCCAGTCAGGATAACTGAACCACCGCCTGCCCGTCATTCTGCTATAGGCCAGGCGGGAAGTGGTTAAAAACATTCGGTCACCAGAGAATAGGTGCAGGAACTCCTCCCTTCTGAGTCACCCCTTGTCTCCTCCCCCTACTCACCTCTTAGCACCGCTCCTTGGTTCCACCCCCTACCCACCTCCCGGTAGCACCTCCCTTTTTTTTTTTAAGAGAGTAAAGAGCCAAGTATCATTTTGTGGTGGCAAGTAATTTTGAATGGATTTTGTTAATAACAAGAAAAGTAGTAAGAGAGATCTCCAACAGCAACCATAGATTCACCCAGAAACCATAGACCCCCTCCCCCCCCCCCCCCCCCCCAATAACAATGGACTCCAACAACAAAATACCAATCCAGGAGCAACAGCAGATCTCTCCCAGCAACAATTCACCCCCCAAAACAATGGATCCCCCCCTCCCCCCCAGCAGCCAGCATTATTACATTATTAGACCCTCCAACATACCCCAGTACTCCTTGCCATTACATACATTCAGTGCTGGAGGTGCCAGAACTGTGTTCCCGCTGAAAAAAAAAGCCCTGATTACAGGTAGTTCTATGGTGCCATCAATTTTTTTTTTTAATAAATAAATATATATCTCTATATCTCTGTTACTGATTTAAAATTTTCGTGTTCAATTAATTTTTTTTTTTTTTAATCGACTAATTTCAATTAATTATAACGCACATACATATCCAACTACTTTTAGCTGATTTAGCACCGTTGTTATGGCAACGGCCGAAGCTGGGCATGGCTAGGAAATCATACGTCATAAACTCAGCCTCACTGTAGTCAGTGCCTGTGCCTGGATTACACAGTCTGTGGGCATCTCCCGCTGTGTGTCTCGGATCTGAGTGTGAAAACTTTAGCCGCGTTGTGAGTAAAGTCCCGCCCTCCTCCTAGATCAGCTTGTGTGATGGACAGAACACTGCGTCTATCATACGAGCTGATCTAAGAGGAGGCCAAAGTTTTCACACTCAGCTCGGAGACACACAGCTGGAGATGGCCGCAGACTGTGTATGACATATAGTGGAGGAGGGAAGGGAGTGGAGCGCTGCGCTGCAGCCACAGCTTGGCCCAAAACGGCCCCAGGGCAGGCAGCTTACCGATCAATAAAATGAACGAGATATATATATATAATATAATATTATGCCCTAGTTTACTAAACTGTGTGTACAGGCCCATTTAAAAACAATGGGCTGCATTCAGATCAGTAAAAAAAAAAAGCCTAAAAACATGGCTGCCATTTTTACTGTCCCATATTCAAGAAAGTCAGAGGGGTTGATCTACTAAAACTGGAGAATGTTAAATCTGGTGCAGTTCCGCATGGTAGTCAATCAGCTTCAGCTTGTTCAATTAAGCTTTGACAAAAAAAAACTGGAAGCTGATTGGATTTTAGCCTAGGTTCACACTGACAGCGGGATTGAAATTGTGCGAGTTCAGCTGAATTTGCACAATTTCTTACCCACATGTCAGTCTGACTTCGGAAGCAATTTCAGAGACATCTGTGCGGGTCCATGCACCGATGTCTATACAAATCGCACCCTGAAGTCGGCGTCGCACTGATTCAGATGGTGCCATTGCCGGCAATAGCTGCCGATTTGGCATGCAATTTGACATGCCAAATCGCATCACTGTAGTTTTTCTTTAAAGGGGAAAACTAGTAATGTGGACACTTTTTTTTTTTTTTTTTTTTTTTGCCCTGGAACTGGAAAAGTATTGATATTAATTGGCTATGAACTTAGATATTGCTAATATTAGAATACACTACCTGACTGGAGTTTGCATGTTCTCCCTGTGCTTGTATGGGTTTCCTTCGAGTACTCTGGTTTCCCCCCACACTCCAAAGACACGCTGATGGGTAAATTGGCCCTGGTATGTGTTTTAATGAATGTGAGTTAAGGACCTTAGCTTCTACGTCCATGGGATTGGATTAGAATCGTATGGAAACGGACAGGCAGGTTCCATCTGACTGCCCTATGGAGAACAGCAGGCTGTGTCCTTGTCCGCTCTGACACGGACCGTCCTATGCTTGCTCAGAGGGGTTTAGAAGAGAGATCCCCCTCACTAAGCAGGTGGATCCGCTTGGACAGATTCAGCTCTATCTGAAAGGGGCTGAACCTAGCCCTTGATTTAAAATGCACACTTGTAGACAGTGGCGGCCTGTCCATAGGTTTGGTCCCCTAATCTACATGTGGATGCATGGATTTCAATGGGGTTGTGTTGTGGTGTTTTTTTTTTTGTTTTTTTTTTAGCACATGATTAGAGCCTGAGGCTCTAATTTGCTTAAAAAAAGGGTGGGCTCGCTATTGTCACAAGTGGGTGGGCTGAGCCCATCCACTTGTGTGACAATAGCAAATTAATATTCGCTATTGTCACACAAGTGGGTGGGCTGAGCCCATCCACTTGTGTGACAATAGCAAATTAATATTCGCTATTGTCTTCCTGATTCTCCTCCCGGCTAATCGGGAAGCAGTACCTGGGACCCGATTGGCCAGGGTGTCTTGGGTCTCGGTCAGGACCCACTTCCTGTTCGGCCAGGAGGAGAAGTAATGGCCCCCTATGCGAGGAGCTGCAGCCCAGATTCATGTCTGCCTGATATGCCTCCTTCCTAAGGTTAGGAGACCTCCTGATCGCCTCCGCATTCCCGTCAGTCTCCCCCTTCCATCAAAGTCAGCGGTGACCATAAACCTGTATTATGGTTATTCTGGTGGGCTTCATGTTTGAACGTTAAGATATTTGTTTTTTTGCGTTTGCCCTTGTGACCATTCAGATTAAAGCTCAGGAAGGCAGCATCTATTTTATTTCTAATCTTCTTTCCAAGTAGTATACACCACTTCAAATTTAATGTACTATTTTTTTTTTAAGGAAATTTGTGGATCTGGTTGCGTGGGGTTATGATGCAAAGTTTTCCTAGAACACATATTTCTCAGTGGCTGACACTACTTCTTTTTTTTTTTTTTTTTTTCTCTTTTTTTTTTTCCTTTTTTTTAACTTTTTGACCATAATGACTTATCCCCTAGCTGTTCCCACTCCCGAATTTTTTTTCTATATGTCATATTTTTGGCATATCTACTTTCTTAGGAAAAAAACTAAAAAAAAATCGGCAAATGTGGTGAGTAATATGCTTTTACTCAGCATGTATAATTTTTCAAGAAAAGGGTTTTATGAATTCCTTCTGAAGTCTAACATTTTAGACGGCTCTGAACTTAGGCATGGAATTGTTTTAGAAAACTGCTGATGGATTGGTTAGTGAAGAGCAAACGCAAATGGGAAACTATAATTGCTGCCAATGATATGCTATTTTCTGAGTGATTTCTCACCTGTTGATTAAATTGGAATTGCAACCAAAATTTAATGCCCCCCCCCCCCCTTCTTTTTTTTTTTTTTTCCTTTTTTTATGTACTGGGCAATCCAATGAGAGCGACAGACATACATTCAAGAGTCCAAAGGTTTTTTAATGATAACATTGATGCATAGCATTAACTATGAATCCTTTTTATAAATGTTTAAAAACCTTGAACTCTTGGACATTTGTTTGGCACTCTCACTGGATTGTATGTATGTATGTATGTATGTATATTCCCAATTCTTCATCTTTTCCCTATCCCTAAGGGGAGTCCCTGTTTTCTTGCTGCTGAACTGGATCCAGTGTGACCATTATAGTAACCTGTAGAAAATCTAAGTCAAGGGCCACATTTATTCTTGAGTTGCAGTTTGTAGCTCTAATATAGTCTTATGCTTTACCCAGACATGACACAGTACATATCTCCCCAAAGTGTGGTTACTTTTTAAAAAAAAAAAAAACAAACATTGTTATACTTACCTGCTCAGTGCAATGATTTTGGACAGAGCAACTGCGATCCTCTTCTTTTTGGATCCCCCGACGGTGGTCCTGGTTCCTCCCCCTTGCTGAGTGCCCCCAATAGCAAGTCTCGGGCTCACTCCCATTCACACACACAGTGCAGTTATGCCCTACACCTGTGCTTTCCTCATTTGGCTCCCTGGCTGTGATTGATTGCAGTAGGAGCCAAGGACATGCGCTGCTGTGTAAGCCAATGGGGAGAGACCCAGGAGAGCCACTGCTCTGATGCACATCATTGGATCTAGATGGGGCTCAGGTAAGTATGGGGGGGGGTGGCTGCACACAGAAAAAACCTGAAACCTTGAACCTTTAGAACCACATTAAGCCCGGGTTTACACTATACCGGGCTGCGGATCGCACAGGAGCGCTGTGCGTCCCTGTTCCCCATTTCAGGGACAAATCGGGGCCGATTCTATGCCTGAATTCGGCCCTGAAACGGAGCCAAAGACGCACAGCATTTTTGTGCAGTGCTCTCCGCAGCCGCCCCGGAGATATGTGAACCGGCTCCATAGGGAGCCAGCCACATTCTCCTACTATGCGAATTAGATGTGGGGAAACGCACATCTAATTCGCATAGGTGTGAACGCAGGCTAATTGTTTACTTTCTAATTTGTTAATTGATAAAAATAAAAGAAACAGAAGAGAAATCCAATTCAAATCAATATTTGGTGTGACTACCCTTTGCCTTTTTAAAACTGCATCAATTCTTCTAGGTACACTTTGAAGGAACTCTGCAGGTAGGTTGTTCCAAACATCTTGGAGAACTAACTACAGATCTTCTGTGGATGTTAGCTGCCTCATATCCTTCTGTCTCTTTATGTAATCCCAGACAGATACGATGATGTTGAGATCAGGGCTCTTTGGGGGCCAAACTAACAATTCCAGGACTCCTTGTTCTTCGTTATGCTGAAGATAGTTCTTAATGACATTTGGCTGTATGTTTAAGGTCGTTGTCTTCTGCAGCTAAATTTATGTCGCACTCCTTTCTGATGATATGGCATGATGGATAAGTATCTGCCTGTATTTCCCAGCATTGAGGACACCATTGATCCTGACCAAATCTCCAACTCCATTTGCAAAAATGTTGCCCCAAACTTGCAAGGAACCCCCACTATGCATCACTGTTGCTTGCAGACACTAATTGTTCACATTTTGACTTATCAGTCCAGAGCACCTGCTGTCCTTTTTTTTTTTTTTTTTTTTCTGCACCCCGGTCCCTATGTTTTTTTTGCATAGGACATGGCAAAAAGGTTAAGCAACTCAACTATGCATGTTAATTTAATAAAATTTTACTTTTAACAACACTTCTATATTTGAAAGCATTTTTCACACCTGCCTAAAACTTTTACAAAGTACTGTACTTATCTGTTATGGTTCAAACTCGTATACTATGGCCTTGAGCCAAAGATTCTGAAAAAATATATGAATTTAAGAAAATATTTTTTCACTTGAGCCTTAGAATGTTTCAGCTCCAGTTTAAACTATGTTTATATTTGAGGTCAGATTTAGAGTTAAGTCGAGTGTGCCTCTAATTATGGTACTGTGTAGATGACTAACTTATTTCCAGCAATGGTTGTGCTGCTTGTTATATTCCCAGTTTTACATGGTGAAGTAGCAGTTTGGATTAGCCTCAAATAAATGACATTTGTCTGCTAACGAGATCAACTAGAAGCTGTGGTGTATGTTGTGGTTGGCAGAGGAAAAGGAAAAGAGACAACAGTATTACTAAATATTTATTTAAGCCTGGTTCTTCTTACTTGGGGGGGGGTGGGGGGTGGAGGCAAATCTCTATTTTAGACAGCGACTCAAATGTTAATCCTTCTGTTTAACTCCTGAATGCTTTCTAGGTACAAATCCCAGATGTTTTCATGGAAGATGCTCTGATCCATCTGCAAACAGAATTCTATTCTTACTAACCGTAAACAATAAAGCACACTCCTGGTTAATTTTGAACATCTGATTCTCATTTTCATTTTTTTATTATAGAGGAATACTTTGAGGCAATTGAATCTCATACTAAGTGCAGGTTCACACTGACAGCTGGAATGAAATCGTTCAGCTGAATTCGCAAAATTTAATTCCCGTATGTCAGTCCCGATTTCAGGGCGATTTCAGAGACATACGTGTGAGTTGCTGCACAGATGTCTATGGAAATGGCCCCCCAAAGTCGCCAAAAGTAGTACAGGAACTGCTTTTGGGAATCGGGGCAGTGACCCAAAAGCGATGTCGCACAGATTCGGACGGTGCCATTGCCGCCGATTTTGGCATGCGATTTGACATCCTCCAATGTGGACCAGGGCTTATTTTACTTTTTTTTTTTTTTTTTTTTTTTTTTTTATACTTCTATATCTGTTTAAAGCTTCACATTCTTTTCTCCGATCTCCTGGCTTCATCAGTTTAAATAAAATGCCAGTGTTTCATCAGATTAGGCGACCCGTCAGAATGTGTAACAGAAATGGCGTTTCATTGCCGCTATCTTGGTACACTCCACAGTAAGGATACACTGAGAAGGGGGCAAGTGGACATCTTGTTACACCCTCAGGAGTTTTGCATTTTACACGTTTTTTAACAGTAAACTGTGTTTATATAGTGAAATACAGTACTTAGAGCTGCGTCTTACTGTTTAGATATTGTATTTCAAAAGCTGCAGCAAACATGCAGGTCTTACAGGTTTGCTAATCGGACAGAAGTTGGCTGCTTTTAAAATTCAACATGTAAACATTCACACGGAATTGTAAGTACTGTATTTGACTATATAAACTCAGTTTACTGGTATATCAATTTTTAAGTCCTTTTTATCAGGATCTATATACTTCTTGGGCTGACTATACCTCAGCAGAGCTATCTAGCTATTTGGCCAATATTAATCTTCCAGCTATTTCAATAGAAGAGAGAGAGAGATTCTTAATGCTCCTCTCACCCTACTGGAAGTGGAAAGTGCGGTGGCTAGCTTCCCTAACTCCAAGGCTCCAGGGATTGATGGTCTCCCTATAGAGATCTATAATAAAGAGATGCTTCCCACCCTTCTTGGTACATTAAATGAGGCTTTTCATCTGGGTCGGCTTCCAGACACTATGGGTCAATCGGTAATAGTAGTTATACCCAAAAAGGATAAAAACTTGCTAAATCCTGAATCTTACAGACCAATCCCTCTATTATTCACAGACGTTAAAATTCTTGCTAAGATACTTGCTACTAGATTAAATAAGGTTATCAAATATATTCACTCAGATCATGTAGGATTCATGCCAAACAAGTCAACTGCACTTAATATCAGACGCTCATATATAAATATGCAGGTCCCGGCTCTGGGTCATTCAAATTGTGCCTTTTTGGCGTTTAGACGCAATCAAGGACTTCAACAGTGTCGAATGGCCATACCTGTGGGTCATTCTTGAAACATTTGGGCTTGGCTCTGGCTTTTGCCAGTGCATGTGGTTGCTTTATACCTCTCCGGTGGCATCGGTTAGAGTCAATGGCCTTCAATCTCCTAGTTTTAGACTCTCCCGGGGCACTAGGCAGGGGTGCTCATTGTCGCCCCTGCTTTTGCCCTGGCTATAGAGCCTTTGGCATGTCTTATCCGGTCCTCTCCCGATGTTACCAGCTTGATTAGGGGGGATATGGGGGGAAAAGATATCTTTTGTGTTTTTTTTTCTTCAGCGTTCGTTTTTTTCTTCAGCTTTCGTTATCTTCTTCTTTCTTCTTTCATAAAATATTTGGGTATAACTATGTCTGACTCCCCACAGTCATACGTTGTGGACAATATACTTCCACTTTGATTCCAAAATCAAAGATAAACCTGGAATAAGCTCCCCCTATCGTTTAATAGGACGCATCAACTTAATCAAGATGATATGGATGCCTTAGCTTCTTTATTTTTTATATAATGCCCTATATGGATACCCATATAGATTTTCAGCAAGATTAACACCATATTTAGGTGATTAATATGGTGGAACAAAACCCCTCGTATTAAATTGGAGACTTTACAACATCCCAAAAATGCAGGTGGTTTGGCAGTTCCTAACCCGAGGTTATACTGTTTTGCATCCCAACTGCAGCACTTTGCTGGATGGGAGCCTGAGCAGATACCCCTTCCTGCTAGATGATTATTTTCTTATGCATTTAATGGCCGGCTACCACTCTATGTTCTCGATGGTGCAGGGGGGGGGGGGAGGTTCGCTCGCAGATATGCCCACCTGTACATTGGTGTGGAAAATATTGGATACAGTTAAAAAAAAATCCTGGGTGTCTCATATCCTACCAGATACACTCCCATATGGGAAAATGATAAACTTCCTTAAATTCTGTCTCTTATAGACTTTCAGAGATGGATAAAATTTAGTTATAACAGCTCTAGCACAGCTTTACAAGAATGGTATACTTAAATCCTTTGAAGATCTAAGGTGAGAGTTTTCTGTACAATCTAATTGGTTCTATCAATTTCTTCAACTAAGACATGCTTTACATGCCCAATTCTCTTCTGGTAGGATATTTTTCCCCCCTATCCTCGTTCTTGACAAAAATAGTACAGGCAGGGTCAAAAGAGGGTCTCACCTCTGCTACATATAGGGTACTGTCAGATATGATTCTACTTTCCCATCCGCTCTAGCGCTGGTTGGGAAAAAGATATTGGCCCCAACCCTGAGGAGGTCTGGGATAATATTCTCCGGTCTTCGCCCGGGTGTCTCTTTCCCCATCGCACAGACTGACACAGATTTTTATTCTCCATAGTCTATAGAACTCCTCAGTTTCTGTATACAATTTGACTGAAACCTGAAACCTTGGCTAGCCTGTGCTAGATGCGGCAACACAGGTAAGGTTAATACATCTTTTGTGGCGGTGCCCAGAACTCCAAAGATACTGGACAGAGGTGATTGGTACCCTAAACGGTCTAGTGGATACCAACATTCTGGTTGAACCACTTTTATGTCTATTGGGCTATTGCGAAACGTCCATTTATACTTCCTCTATTGGTAACAATAGAAGGTGCGCACTCTTTGTTGCTTGTAGGCAGATTGCTTTTAAGTGGACCTCTCCTTACCCGCCAACTGTATCTGAGTGGATTTTAGATCTCAATAGGGTTATTCTTTTTGTAAAACATACATATTCCCTAAGAAATTCCATGAGTGAGTTTACTGCTTTTTTTTTTTTTTTTTTTTTTTTTTGGGATGTGCCTGGTTTAATGTGATTTTGTTTGTATACTTTGTATTGTTTCAATGTTGTTTGCATATAAAAATTAAAGTATTTGATTTAAAAAAAAAAAAAAAAAAGTGTAAAATGCAAAACTCCAGTGGATGTAACAAGATGTCCGCTTGCCCCCTTCTTAGTGTATCCTTACTGTGGAGGAGTGCGGGTGTAGCAAGATGGCGGCGACAAAAACATCACTTACGTTACACATTCTGACGGGGCGCCATATCTGACGAAACGCCAGCAAAATTTTAAGACTATTGGATTTACTTTTACATAAATATTTACACTTTTCAGGTAGAAAAGTCACAAAGGGGGCGTTTGAATATGAAATACATTTAAAATTAGGATGATGTAGGCATAATGAGCTTCTTCTGCCCTCTGGTTTGATTAGCAATCTTACAGGATCAATTTTTACTGTAATTACTGATTTAAAATGTTAAAGTGAACCTCCAGCCAAATGGCTAAATACATATTTGAAATGCATGTATGGTTACTGTTTACATGCTAAAGGTCTTTAGATTCTGTACAGCTGGTACTGTGATTTAGCCTTGGTTCACACTGGTGCGACTTGACCTGTCAAATCGGCAATTGCTGGTGCTGCCACCGTCCTAATCGGTGCTACACCGTATTTGCAGCGCTGCACCGATTTAATAAAAAAGATTCTGTACTACTTTTTGTGATTTCACGTTGCACTTTTTATTGGCATCTATGCAGAAACCCGCACAGATGTCTGTGAAATTGCAGCTGAAATCGGGACTGACATGCGGGAGTGAAGTTCTCGCACGGCTTCATTCCCGCAGCTCAGTGTGAACCTGGGCTTACACAGCTGGTCCTGTGATTTACACAGCTGGGACTATCACTCTTCTACATCCTGCTTCAGCTTTTTTGCTTCTTTGCCACCTTCCTGCTCACTGGACAGAGGTGGTGATGCTAATTCATTGCCCCGCAAACAGGTTAAGGCTGGGTAAAGACTAGTAGAATTTTAAACAAAAATTCTTAGGAAAATTTGCAGTACATCTGAATGTCATTTGAAAATAGTTGAATATTTTGTTTGCTTTTAACATTTGATTTTGTAATGAATTAACAGTCGGGGGAAAAATGTCTATCCTTCATTCTCTGAATTTTCTCATCACTGTGGTTGAAAACTAACATTAATATGATTCCACTAATGATTCAAAAAAACATTCTTACAATGAAAAGTGTCAAAGTAAATTCTGCTAGTGTGTGACCAGCTTAACAGGCTGGCGCCAGAGAGGTGAGACCTGAAGGTGCCTTGCTGCAATTAGAAAATGTCGGCTGGCTGTGCTGTGTGGCAGATGTGTATACATCAAGATTAGTTGTACAGAATTTAAAAATCCTTTCATAGGATATAATATCATTTTTTTTAATTCTAGCTGTTTGCCTGGAGTTCCATTTTAAACCTTTTCTGACCTGGAACATGTATTTAGATTTAAAATGGAGTTCTGAGTTGGCCTTAAATTTTATTGGCTGCCTGGATATTATAAGTCTGTTAATGAGAAACTACTAAATGCAGAGACAGCCAACCAGCAAACACCTTTTTATTGATCTGGCATTACACATTTGCATTTTGTCATATTGCTGTACAGCACGAAGTGTGATTGCACTGAAATGATCTGGAGACATCAGAGCCTTGATCACGTTTACAGCTGAGATAAAAGGCTTGGTGCACATTATATGTGAAAGATTGGCCTACATTTTCATTGTAAACAAATGAGAGGCCAGTATGGGCATTCTGGAGTAGAGCATACTAATGTGGTGACCCTGATGTGAGTGTCAAATCCCAACAAGAGGAGTGACCTGCTGTGTGGGAAAGATAGACAATCCTTTCATCGCAATCTATTTATAGCTTGTAAACTGCTAGAGTTACTCCAAGTAACGTCCTGGGGTTTAGAAAGCATAGTACAGGCATTTTATTTTAATGTGAAAAGAAATGATAGAAATTGCCCTCTTACAAGTGTACTTCTCCTCCAAGCAAGGTTCACACTTGTGCGTCTGCATTTTCATTTTTTGTTTTATTTAATTTTTTTTTATGCATTTCTTCAAAGAAATGGAAACGCCAGTAATCACTTGAACAAGTATGTGAAAGTGGCAAAATAAAGTATACAGATGGTGAAGCAAAGAATGCTTATTACCAGAAAGTGAACCCTGAAACTTAGACAGGACTTTCACCAGTATAAAGGGGCAATGCTATTGCAATTGTCCAGCATTCTTCTCAAACCCTTCCCTACTAGTCAGTACATTAAGGCCCAAAACTTGGCATTGGAATGCTCAAAAAAAAAAAAAAGTCCCTCCTAACCCAGGTATAGGTGCCAGAACGATATCCCAGTAGGTAACACTGTTAAGTATGTGGTGGGTAGGGCATGGCCAGCAGCTTCTCACTGACTCCTAGGGTGATGACTTGACTCCTCCCACACTCTGTCTGTGGCTCCAATCTGCAATGCCAACCTTCCCAAAGATTGGGTGGTGTTCCCACAAACCAGGGGATGTCCCTGTAAGTATGAGTGGGGGGAGAGAAGATATGGGGATGGTAACCACAACAGTAGCCAGGTCTGTGCTGCCAAACTGCAGCGCTGTATGAAAACCAAAGAAAATGAATAGGCTATTACACTGACTAGACCCAAACTGTCATTTTAATTTGGGCACATAATAGGATCAGGAGAGTGGCAGAGAACACTAGGTGAAGTGGATGCAGCTCCTATCAGATTGGGTATTAAGATCCTAATATATATATATATATATATATATATATATATATATATATATATATATATATATATATATATATGAATATACAAACACAAGAGGGCACCTAGGTGTAGAGATTTTTCAAAAAGTATACAAGAGAATAAAAATGCACTCACTAGTTAAAAGGGGATCAAGGCTTGTCATAAACCTCCATAGGATCACAGTTGGCGAAAGTACAGCTGTCCAGCATCATGCTGGAACATAGGCAGCAGTGACTTCCGGGTGTAGCAAGATGGCTGCAGCTCTAATCGGCACCTCTCTCGGCTGGGTGATGACAGGAAGCGGAGGGGACGTGGCTATATTTTTCATGGCAACAGGACCACCCTTTTTATTAAACCTGACAGCTGTATTTCCTCCAACAGCTTCCCGATTCCTATATCCATACAAGCAAGGTGGATTGAGGAATCCTCTCCACCAGGACAGTGTATTCTGACAACAGGACTCTCTGCGGTCATTCTACACTGATCAGCAGCTGCTATCGTCAAGTTTTCCAGCAGGTCCATTCAACAGAAGTAAATTTTAATGATCAGCTTATGTTGAACTCGGAGGGCCACACACGGATCAAAACTTGGCCAGTCCCTGCTGTACCAGCCCAAATTTCCATTTGTCTATGCCCAGGTTTGTTTTTTGTTTTTTCTTAAACTCCAGCTTTAAAGTGAAATTCCAGGCAAAGCATTAAATACACAGTTAAAATCCATGCTTTCTGTTTTACCTACTGAAAGCTTTGTCCTTTTTGTACAGCCTCCTTTTTTTTTTTTTTTCCTTGTTTCGATGGTGAACTTGTACCAAGCTCTATCCAGTGAGCAGGGAGTTGACTCTGGAAGCACTAATGCTAAATTGGGATTTGGCTGATTGTGTTTCTGTAAAAGTTTTTAATTATTTTGTGGAGTAAAGCACTAAACACATTACAAATCACAGATTGCCTGGAATTCTTTTTTTCAATACTGTTTGGTTTTAACCCTAAAGTCTGTTGGGGACAAACCCACTAATTACATCTACCCCCAGTTTTACAAATGTAATTCCATTCAGTCCAGGTTGTAAACCGATAAAGAACACCTAATCGGAACTTTACAGTTTTTTATTAAATAGATTTCCAAAACCGTTGGATGCTCCTTCTTTTTCCTTTTTTTTTTCTTTTAATATCCAAATTTTTTTTTTCTTTTAAATATTTAAAATCCAATTCCACCTTTTCTGATCGTGTTTCATGTTTTAATACCCAAATATTTTTATTTTTTTTGTCCACAATCCCCACCACACTTACAAAATCCAGGAGTTCATCTTCCCTGTAAAACTTGAATTGAGCCTGGCTATGTGCGACAGCCGTGTCGTTTTGTTCTGACAGTAAATGGGGGGGGGGGGGGTGACAAGTCCCATCTCTCTACATGGCGGAAGGACCGTTCTTCTCAATGGAGCATTGATGCTTCAGCTCCTTAAAGTGGTATTAAACACAAAAGCAAATATTTACCAAACTACATGTATATGAATCTAGTTTTATGCACAAGTGCACAGTTTTATACTAGAACAGAAAAAGACCTGCTTCAGCCTGTTGTTGCAAGATTGGAGGAACACAATTTTCTCAAAAGTCTTTGCTATAGCATTAGAGTGGCAGCAAACCTTTATTCTATTGCAGTCAACCAAGGTAGGAGCTTTGCATACATTATTTTAGGCATTCTTTGCTTCATTTTGATTTGGTGATCCAGCCAGTAAGTCTGTTTTTCAAGAGAACAAGCTTTTCTTCAGATGTAGCAGTTAGTGGGGTGAGATCAACCATTTACTACTAACAGGAAGGCTTATAATGATCATCTTTTAATTATTTATGTAAAACATTTATCCCACAACAAAAAGACAGTTGCTTTTAACTATTTGTGTAACTGCAATGTGAGCAGTTACACCTTACATCATCTAATGATTGGTAAGGTGTAATATATTGCAGTTTTGGGTTTAATACCACTTTTCCAATGTCTGTAATGTTTTTGTTTTGTTTTTTTGTAAAAGTGAGAAACCTGAAAGATAAAGTACTATAAACTAGTAAAAGTTCATCAGATGTACTACTTTAATTTGTGTATGTATTCCCGAGCTGCATTTAAGTATTGCTTGCTTGCTAACTCATAGTTTGAAAATTGGTTGTTATTAAAGTTAATTGAAGTTATTTTGGTTTCTAGCCGCTCCTCTGATATACATGAACCATTGTGTGGTTTTGACATCGTGGCAGCTGATTTCTTCTGTGGCATCACTTGTAACTCTATATCAAAGACGTAGACATGGTAACGGCAACATTAAAAATCACATACTTGAACTTGGCGGGGTCATGCCCAATGCAAGAACAAAGGTCTTTTTAGAAACTTTACCTGCCCCTAATTTGGATTCTACAAAACCTGAAACCTTGCATGTGTTTGCTTGAAGAAAATACAATAAACAATATAAAGGTGTCAATGTAGCCAAGCAGCCACAGAATTCTGAAAAGCAAGGAATCCTCATCAAGGAGGTTCTTCACCTTGTTTGAAAAATTTTTTACAAATGCTGTAGATGCTAACTTTTAGGACAATTTCACACTAGGCGGAGGGCATTGGTGGTAAAGCGCCGCTAAACTTAGCTGTGGTTTATCACTGTTATAGCGGTGCTTTTCGGCCACAAGCAGGGCTGTTTTAGCCCTCGCTAGTGGCCGAATAAAGGGTTAAAAGCACCCACAAAGCACCGATGCCGCAGCGCTTTACAGGGAGGGTTGGGACTTCTGATGGAATCGCCTAGGTGATCCAACTGGAAATGGGAGCTGGTACCCCAAACACACACACTTTTTTTTTTTTTTTTATATCTTCTGGGAATTCCATTAGTGAGTTATTTGTGCCCATTTTGTTTAATGTGCAATTCATTAGTAAGTACTTAATAAGCAGCTTTCCCTTTTTTTTTTTTTCCTGATTCCTTCTGACACTTCTGCATTCCACAGCTTCTCTCCACTTCCTGTCCACTGTGTCTATGTTTGTGCTGTTTTATAAAGCCAGTCATACCTGGATGGAAACTGGGCCGCTTTAGCAGGGACTGGCATAATTTTGACTCCTTTATGGGTAGAAGTCGGTGTACTGTTGGAATTGTTGGAGCCTTTTGAAAATTTTCTAACGTCCTGCCTCCTGATTGGCGGGGAGGAAGATTAGTGTGAAAATAGCAAAAATTAATTCGCTATGGTCACACAATTGCACTCTCTGCGCACCGAGCCCGCCCTATTTTGAAGCCTATTAGACCCTCTGGCTCTAATCAGGTGCTTTAAAATATACCACCTCCTCCCACCCCGCCAAAGGAATCCATCCATCCTGACAGGGGCCGGGCACATGGATTGGGGGGGGGGGGTGGCACCCACACTGGCAGGAATACACAACAAGTATAGTCCCTGAATGCAAGGGTGGCTCCATAGGCTGCTGCAAGAGAAAGAAGTCACCCTGAAACAGGAAATCTGGGGCAGTGGTCATGGAACCAGGCTAAACAGAAATGTAGGCAAGGATTTAAAAGATAAAGAAACAACATACGCAGGAAATGATTGGATCAGCTGTTGAAAGTGCTTAAATAAACAGGCTTTATCACTTTAAGGCCCCTTTCACATGGGATGGACTCCATTAAGATCAGCAGGGGATCTGTCCGCTGATCCCCTGCTGATTAGAGCAGAGTGGACAGATCTGTTCCATCCATGTTCGCTCAGTTTATGCAAAGCTGACATAGGCAAAGCCCGCTCTGCTCTATGGATGGGTGGGAGTAAACTGACTCCGCTGTCTGTTTTTTACACCAGACTGCCCTCCAATCTGATCTACCTAGACAGAGGAGGATGGATCTCCTTCACTTTTTTTTTTTTTTTTTTTCCTTTAGCAGACCGGTCACAAGTCCATTTACACTCCCCAGTCCATGGGGGTGAATGGACAGTCCGATCAGGTCCACCAGAATAACTGACAAGCAGATCTGATCAAACTACTCATGTGAAAGGGGTGGCTGGTAAGACCCAAAATTCCCAATCCTACAGGAAGGCTGTCAGGGGTTGCTATTTATGGTCAAGGCACTAGCAGGGTCAGGATACTTAGTATTATTGGTATTAAAGTATATGTAAAATCAGATGCTGAACTTCTTCTATTTGCTCTCTTTTGGTCTAAAAAAATATATAAGTGTTTTGGTATATCTGTATATTTAAGTTCAATACCTGTTGATCTTACCAGAAATACAACGCTGTCATGTCATGTTAGGCCCCTTTCACACCAGCAGTCCAATCTGGCCCGCCTGTCCGTTTTTCGATCGGACCCTCCATTCTCCTCTATGAAGTGGTGGGTGTAAATGGACATGTTTCCGTTTACACTGCTTACATCCAATCCGACCTGACCTGCTAAAAGCATACTGATGGGGATCCGTTCCCCATTTAGCAGATCGGATGGCAGTTGGGTGTAAAAAGGACAGGTGGTCCATTTACATCGGACTGCCCATAGAGGAGAGCGGGTTGTGTCTGGGTGCACTCCGCATAAGTGGAACGAACATGGACCAGTCATCTGCCTGCTCAGCGGACAGATTCCACTGTAAGCAAGCAGACTACTGGCAAAGTCCGTCCTGTGTGAGAGCGGCCTTATATAATGTTTAGCATTGTTATTTTAGTAACTTTATCAGCCCTGGTCCATCTTAGATTGGACTGGTTCTAATTAAAATGTCCTAGCCCTTGTTCTAATTTAAACTCAGGTGGCAGTTCTCATTATTAAAATAAATCTTGCTGGAAATGCCTTTTTGCTCTCTTCTAGAGGGAAAAACGTGTAAAAATAACATTTCACACTGTGAAAAAGTATCACTTGTCAAAATCTGTGTTTAAAGTTTAGATATGATGGATTTTTTTTTTTCTATTACAAAGAATACATTTATCATGGGAAAGTGGGAACCTAGGTCTCTAAATATGGCTGGTTCTGTGAAAGGAATTTGTGATGTATTGCCACCCTCTGCAACAGTCTGTCATAGTGAATAATAGTAAATAAGGCAAAATCTCAATTCAGTTTGAATACTCCAATCTTGTGCTTGAGAAACCTAAAACAGGATTTTTACCAGCAACGTATGTGTGTTGAATCGAACACAGCATCGCTATATTCAGTAGGCTTAGAAAACAATCACTTAGCAAATTGAACAGTGTCTATTCCTTTAACCACTTGCAGACCACCCACCATACATATACTGCAGCAGGGTGGCTGTTCTGCCCTGGATCACATACTTAGTATGTGATCATTAGGGGGTGCACGCTCCACGGCTGTCCTGTTATCTGACACCGTACAAGCCAATCAGCAAGTGCAGGCCAAAAGATGTTCGCCGGCACCTGCTGATCATCAGGCAGAGAGAGAACGGAGCTCTGCCTATGTAAACAAGGCAGAGTTCTGTTCTGACAGTAAGTGATAGATTTTGTGTTCCTGCAAAGCAGGGAATAAAATCTTTCACTTCCCTTAGTAAGAGCAGCACACCTAGTAAACAAACACTGGTTAGGCACACATTTAACCCTTTTATCACCCTAGAGGTGTGACCCCAAGTCGGTGTCAGTACAGTGACAATGCATATTTTTAGCACTGATCACTGTATTGGTGTCACTGGTTCCCACAAAGTGTCAATTAGTGTCAGACTGCTGCAATATTGTAGTCCCACTATAAGTCTATAAGTCGCTGGTCGCAGATATATATATATATATATATATATATATCTGTATCATAGCTTGTAGATGCTGTAACTTTTGCGCAAACCAATCCATATACGCTTATTGGGATTTTTTTTTTACCCAAATAATGTAGCAGAATACATTTTGGCCTATTTTTTTTTTTTTTTAATTCAATGGGGCATGTTTTATAGCAGAAAGTAAAAAACATAGAGAGATATATATATATATATACTATACGGCCAAAAAGTTTGTGACCATCATAAGTATGTGTTCCCTACAAACTGAGTTCAGTTGTTTGCAGTGAAGGGTACTGTGAAAGCGATATTAAAAAGCCAGAAATGTAATATATTGTAGTTTAACAATCATTAGATGTGGTGACTGCATTAAATTTATACTTATTTGGCTTTTTCTCTGGTGATCTGGCCAGTAACGCACCTTGTGTATTAGTGTCCCCACTCTGGATGAAGGAGCACAGGGGGCACTTTTGGCCAGCAGCATTGCCAGTCTGGGAGGAGGGAAGTGTTGTACTAGCAAATTCTAATTCATTAACACATTTAAAGCTAACAACCTCCAGCTAACACTTTTTTATAAGCAGTTACAGAAGTTTTTTTTTTTTTCCATTTTGGGATAAAGTTTTTACATACAGTATCTCGCAAAAGTGAGTACACCCCTCACATTTTTGTAAATATTTTATTACATCTCTTCATGTAACAACACTGAAGAAATGACACTTTTCTACAATGTAAAGTAGTGAGTGTACAGCTTGTATAACAGTATAAATTTGCTGTCCCCTCAAAATAACTCAACACACAGCCATTAATGTCTAAACCGCTGACAACAAAAGTTAGTACACCCCTAAGTGGAAATGTCCAAATTGGGCCCAATTAGCCATTTTCCCTCCCCGGTGTCATGTGACTCGTTAGTGTTACAAGGTCTCAAGTGTGAATGGGGAGCAGGTGTGTTAAATTTGGTGTTAACACTCTCACTCTCTCATACTGGTCAGTGAAAGTTCAACATGGCTAAGAACTCTCTGAGGATCTGAAAAAAAGAATTTTTGCTCTACATAAAGATGGCCTAGGCTATAAGAAGATTGCCAAGACCCTGAACCTGAGCTGCAGCACTGTGGTCAAGACCATACAGCAGTTTAACAGGACAGGTTCCACTCAGAACAGGCCTTGCCATGGTCGACCAAAGAAGTTGCGTGCACGTGCTCAGCATCATATCCAGAGGTTGTCTTTGGAAAATAGACGTATTAGTGCTGCCAGCATTGCTGCAGAAGTTGAAGGAGTGGGGGGTCAGCCTGTCAGTGCTCAGTCCATACGCCGCACACTGCATCAAATTGGTCTGCATGGCTGTCGTCCCAGAAAGAAGCCTCTTCTAAAGATGATGCAGTTTGCTGAAGACAAGCAGACTAAGGACATGGATAACTGGAACCATGTCCTGTGGTCTGATGAGACCAAGATAAACATATTTGGCTTAGATGGTGTCAATCGTGTGTGGTGGCAACTAGGTGAGGAGTACAAAGACAAGTGTGTCTTGTCTACAGTCAAGAATGGTGGTGGGAGTGTTATTGTCTGGAGCTGCATGAGTGCTGCCGGCACTGGGGAGCTACAGTTCATTGAGGGAACCATGAATGCCAACATGTACTGTGACATACTGAAGCAGAGCATGATCCCCTCCCTTTGGAGACTGGGCCGCAGGGCAGTATTCCAATATGATAACAACCCCAAACACGCCTCCAAGACGACCACTGCCTTGCTAAAGAAGCTGAAGGTAAAGGCGATGGACTGGCCAAGCATGTCTCCAGTCCTAAACCCTATTGAGCATCTGTGGGGCATCCTCAAATGGAAGGTGGAGGAGCACAAGGTCTCAAACCTCCACCAGCTCTGTGATGTTCTCATGGAGAAGTGGAAGAGGACTCCAGTGGCAACCTGTGAAGCTCTGGT
The DNA here is from genome assembly GCA_037952925.1 of Lithobates clamitans. Taxonomy (NCBI): domain Eukaryota; kingdom Metazoa; phylum Chordata; class Amphibia; order Anura; family Ranidae; genus Lithobates; species Lithobates clamitans. The sequence goes on from JBBGZY010000327.1 coordinate 8,692,552, forward strand.
GAATTCCATGCCCAAGAGGGTTAAGGCAGTGCTGGAAAATAATGGTGGCCACGCAAAATATTGACACTTTGGACCCAATTTGGACATTTTCACTTAGTGGTGTACTCACTTTTGTTGCCAGTGGTTTAGACATTAATGGCTGTGTGTTGAGTTATTTTAAGGGGACAGCAAATTTACACTGTTATACAAGCTGTACACTCACTACTTTACATTGTAGCAAAGTGTCATTTCTTCAGTGTTGTCACATGAAAAGATAGAATAAAACATTTACAAAAATGTGAGGGGTGTACTTACTTTTGTGAGATACTAAAAATAGGAGAAAGCCTTAAAGTGGTTATAAAGGCAGAAGATTTTTTTTATCTTCATGCATTAAGATAAAAAACCTCCTGTGTGCAGCAGCCCCCCAATACTTACCTTAGCCCCATCTCAAACCAGGGATGTTGAACAAGTGTCTCGGCTGACTGGGACTCTTCCTCCTGATTGCCTGAGACACAGCAGCAGGTGCCACAGTCTTTCGTTGCTGTCAATCAAACCCAGTGAGCCAATGAGGGGAGAGGGGGCCGAGCCAAGGTTTCGTGTCTGAATGGTGCCCCTATAGCAAGCTGAGAAATTGGAGAGACGAGGGTGCTTCTGAAAAGGTTAACCCATCCGGTTCCAGACAGATTTAGAAATTACACTTATAGCGGCACTTCAGTGAGGAGAAGCAGCTCTAGGGATCGGAAGGAGAAAGGAAAAGGCGCTTCTAAGTGCTGCATTTCAGAAATTTATTGCAAACAAGCGGTTAACACACGATTCTCGATACTCAAGAGAAATGAGCATGTCAATAGATCTCGTGTAGTCCTCGTAAGATCCATGTAATCCTATATAGTCTAAAGCCTCGTACACACCTCGTACGATTGTTAGCAGGGGATTGTCTGTTGACAGCTTGTTGTCCTAAAATCTCACCGTTAGTACGCTCCTTTTGATAATTATTGTCCAATTTTCGGCCACCAAAGGTTGGATGACAGGCTAGTAAATTTTCGGCGGACATAGGCTTGACGTCAGATTTTCATATGGTCAGTACACAAATCTGTCACACAAGTCGAAATTACGAACACACATGTTTGGAATTGATGTTTATCAAACAGGAAATTAGCAGAAGGGGCCCAAAGGGTGGCGTTTAAGAGCTCTCCCATCTGGGGAGAGAGCTGGCCAGCAGCTGTCGTCATCTCAGGAGAGCGGGGAGCGAGGAGGCGAGATGTCAGCCCGACTTCCAGCACCCCGCTGGAACGCAAGCAGCCAGAAGTGATGTCAGGCGATGGGCGGTAATGCGTTTCGGAGCATGCTTCGTCCCGGAAGTCAGGCTGACATCTTGCCTTCTCCTTCCCTGCTTTCCTGGGTTGATGACAGCTGCTAGCTGACTCTCTCTCCACATAGAAACATAAGGGCTCTTTCACACTGGGGCGGGGGCGGCGTCGGCGGTAAAGCGCCGCTATTGTAAGCGGCGCTTTACCGTCGGTATTCGCCCACTAGCGGGGCGGTTTTACCCCCCGCTAGCGGCCGAGAAAAGGTTAACCACCTCAAAACGCCTCTGCAGAGGCTCTTTGCCAGCGGTATAGCCGCGCTGTCCCATTGATTTCAATGGGCAGGAGCGGTATATACTCCGCTCCCTCACCGCTCCGAAGATTCTGCTAGCAGGACTTTTTTTTCCCGTTCTGCCAGCGCACCGATCCAGTGTGAAAGCCCTCGGGGCTTTCACACTGGAGACAAAGCAGCGGCACTTACGGATCAGTTTGCAGGCGCCATTATTAGCGCAATAGCACCTGCAAACCGCCCCAGTGTGAAAGGGCCCAAAGACCACATGGATGTTACGAGCACTACACAAGATCTATACTGACATGCTCATTTCCCTTGAAAATCATATAAGCATTTTTAACTGCTTCTTTGCAATACCTTTGGGAAATGCTGCACTTAAAGCGCCTTTTCCTTTTTCCTTCTGACCCCATAGCAAGCTTCTTGCTGTGAGGGCACTTGGCAGAAGGGAGGCACCAAGAGCAGCGAAGAGGGATCTGAGAAGAGTAGGAATCGGGCAGCTCTGTGCAAAACCCCTGCACAGAGGAGGTAAGTAGAACCTTTTTATTTAAAAAAAAAAAAAAAAAAAAAGACTATAATATTTAAAAAAAAAAACGAAAGGATTGCAGCCATCACATCTAGGAATGAGTAAGCTGCAATATAATACATTTTTGCTTTTGGGATTAATACCGCTTTAATGCAATAGCATACAAAACATTTGAGAAAATTGTGCTTTTTCAACCTTTGTTTGTTTTTGTTTTTTTTTCCCCATTATGTCTGGGTCCCTGTGCATTAAGCGAGGTTCATATACTGCATATGTAGTTTAGTAAATTTTAGTTTGTTGAAATTTTAAATGGTCTACACAAAGCCCTGACCTCTACAATTTTGAACATCTTTGGGATAAATTGCAACATTGATGCAAGCTAACTGTTCTCATCCAACATTTGTATCTTGCCTCACAAATGGTCCATGACTAAATGGGCACAAGTTCCCTCAAACATCCCAAAAGTTTAGCTGCCTTGGAAAAGTGAATGTGTGTGTGGACTTTGTATGGATATCTCCATCTATTTGAAATAGGATTAAATACTCCTTTCCTGAATTGGGTTTATTCAGACTGAACACTGCAGGTATAGATTTAATTTACACTGCCAACTACAGGTGAAATCTGGTATTTTGTTGTGTCCATATAGCTATATTGGGGTTGATTTATTGAAGGCAAACCAGTTGTTCACTTTGCAAAGGATTTCGCCTTAGAGCTTAGTGAATAAAGTGACACTCTGCTGACTTCCATCATCCAATTAAGTGCAAGCAAAAATGTGTGTGTGCTTTGTGTGGGTTTTTTTTTTTTTTTTTTTTATTTTATTTTTTTATTTATCCATTTTTTCCCCCCCCCCTACACGTGATTTTGTTATTCTTTGCAAAGTGAAACTTCACTACATTTAAAAAGTTCTGGAGCAAAATTTCTTGTAAAGTACAACTTCCCTTGCAGAGTGAACAGCCTATTTTTTCCTTTAGTAACCCCAATACCATATCATAGTGTGATCACTATGTTAAAGTGGTTATAAACCCACTTTTTGGACTTCTCCCTATAAGTGAGCCTAGAATAAGGCTTACCTATAGGTAGTGGAAATATCTCTTAAATGTGCGCCTTTTAGGAGATATTTCACTTGTAATCCACCCAAAATTCCAACGGCGCATGCGCGGGGAAGAAACAAAACGAAGTGCCATTTCTTCCCTAGCCTGTGCCGTTAATCGCGGCTCCCGTGCGCATGCGCGGGAGTGACGTCATGTGGCTCCGGCAAATCACAGAACCAGAGTCCGTGGCCTGGAAGGAAGATGAGCCAGAAGATAGACGCTGCCTACACAGGGGACATCGCTGGATTCTTTTGCAGGTAAGTGGCACATAATGGGCTAGTATGTGATGCATACTAGCCCATTATGCTTTTCATTTGCAGGCTTTGCAGCGAGCAAAAGAGGAAGTAAAACCCATTAGAGTTTACTTCCTCTTTAAACACTCCAAACTGTAGCATACCCAATTTTCATGCAGTTTAAGTACTTTCAGCCAGTTTTATCTCCTCTAAAATAAATCAGCAGATCTAAATAACCTGTCACCAAGAGTTCGGATTTTGCATGACATGACATTCGTTGAAAGCATCCAAGCAATTTCTCTAATTATATTTTATCGTTACGTCATCTGCTTGCTAAATATAAATGTGTGTTTTATGTTCATTTAATATTGTGCACACTCACCTTGGATGGCATGTTTTATTGCTGTGCACTAGGCCATAGTAACACGTTCCCATTATTGTTTCTCCTTCTCATTTACAGAACCATTGGCATATATGTATGAAATACTCTGAAAATCGTTCTCTAAATACAGTGTGAGGAAAATTATTGGAGATTTTATTATTTCTCCATTCTTGCTCGGCCAAAGGGAATTCCTCTTGGAAGGCATTGGCTGTCTACTTTGCAAAAAAAAGCTATAACATTTTAAATACTGCTTTGCATGCTTGACAGTTGTTGCCAAATACTGATGTATTTAATGCTTACAACTAAGGACATTTAATTTTATGAAATGAGTCTGAAGGCAATAAAAGCCCTGCACTTTAAAAAAAAAATAAAAGTAAAATGCAAACTCCAAAGCACTTTCATGAAAACAAACATTCAATGGTATAACCATTTAAACTATATTCTGTTTTTTCCATTAGACATAAGTTCAGAATTATAATGTGAAATCAGCTGAAAGGAGAACTTTGTGTTCGATTTCCATGGCAACCAATAAGACTTTTCAGTTACACTTATCAGTCAGTGTAGTGGATAGTCCATGCCATTACAGGGTCATTTTAACCACTTGCCGACCCAGCCACAGTGTATATACTGCGGCAAATTGGCTCTCCTGCACAAACCGACGTACCCATATGTCGGTCCTTGCATGTTAAACTGTGGGCACACGCGGGTCCCACTGACTCAATGTCCGCCGGCCCCCGACGATCGCGGTGAGGAGAGGCAGAACGGGGATCTGCCAGTATAAACAAGGTGGATCCCCATTCTGTCAGGGGACAACACTGAGATCTGCTTTTACTAGTGCTCAGGAACAGTGATCTCTTTGTTGTCCCAGGCAGCCCAGCCCCCACGCAGTTAGAACACACCCAGGGAACACAGTTAACCCTTGATTGCCCTCTAGTGTTAACCCCTTCCCCTGCCAGTGTCATTTATACATTGATCAGTCTATTTTTTTTTTTATTTTTTTAGCTCTGATCAATGTAATAATGTCACTGGCCACCAAAAAGTGTCACAAGGTTACAAAAAAATTTCTGCTGCACTTAAGGTTCCTAAGAGCACAGTGGCCTCCATAATCCTTAAATGAAATATGTTTGGGACGACCAGAACCCTTCCTAGAGCTGGCTGTCCGGCCAAACTGAGCTATCGGGGGAGAAGAGCCTTGGTGAGAGAGGTAAAGAAGAACCCAAAGATTACTGTGGCTGAGCTCCAGAGATGCAGTGAGGAGATGGAAGAAAGTTGTAGAAAGTCAACCATCACTGCAGCCCTCCACCAGTTGGAGCTTTATGGCAGAGTGGCCCGACGGAAGCCTCTCCTCAGTAACAGCCCGCATGGAGTTTGCTAAAAAACACCCGAAGGACTCCAAGATGGTGAGAAATAAGATTCTCTGGTCTGATGAGACCACAATAGAACTTTTTGGCCTTAATTCTAAGCGGTATGTGTGGAGAAAACCAGGCACGTCACCAGGCTCATCACCTGTCCAATACAGCCTCAACAGTGAAGCAAGGTGGTGGCAGCATCATGCTGTGGGGGTGTTTTTCAGCTGCAGGAACAGGACGACTGGTTCCAATCGAGAGAAAGATGAATGCGGCCAAGTACAGGGATATCCTGGACAAAAACCTTCTCCAGAGTGCTCAGGACCTCAGACTGGGCCTTCCAACAAGACAATGACCCTAAGCACACAGCTAAAATAATGGAGTGGCTTCACAACAACTCCGTGACTGTTCTTGAATGGCCCAGCCAGAGCCCTAACTTAAACCCAATTGAGCATCTCTAGAGAGACCTAAAAATGGCTGTCCACCAACGTTTACCATCCAACCTGACAGAACTGGAGAGGATCTGCAAGGAGGAATGGCAGAGGATCCCCAAATCCAGGTGTGAAAAACTTGTTGCATCTTTCCCAAAAAGACTCATGGCTGTATTAGATCAAAAGGGTGCTTCTACTAAATACTGAGCAAACAGTCTGAATATTTAGGACCATGTGATATTTCAGTTTTTCTTTTTTAATAAATCTTCAAAAATGTCAACAATTCTTTGTTTTTCTGTCAATATGAGGTGCTGTGTGTACATTGAGGAAAAAATGAACTTAAATGATTTTAACAAATGGCTGATATATAGATATAGAGATAGAGATATTATATATATATATATATATATCTATATCAGCCATTTGTTAAAGTCATTTAAGTTCATTTTTTTCCTCAATGTACACACAGCACCTCATATTGACAGAAAAACAAAGAATTGTTGAGATATATACATCCCTTTTTTTTTTTTTTTTTTTTATTCTTTTTTTTTTTTTTTTAATTTCTTTTTTATAGCGCAAAAAATAAAAACCGCAGAGGTGATTAAATACTACCAAAAAGGACATGGGTACAACATCGCACGACCGTGCAATAGTCTGTTAAACCGACGCAGCACCGTATCACAAAAAATGGCTTGGTCATTAGGGAGGTATAACCCTCTGGGGCTGAAGTGTATGTCCAGGCAAAGTTAAAAACCTTTCCGTATATGTTTTTTGGAGGATATGCCTGTACTGTATCAGTATTTAGCTCCTAGCAGCTGTCCCTGCAAGATTTTTACAAGTGTGGTAATGATGTAAGAGGGAATAATGAGAGCTGTTTGTCGCTACTGGAACAACGTAAAAGCAAAGCCTAATATTGTGAAATTCTCCAGAAGGAACGAGAGAGGTCTGGGGTAAATGTTGGTTAATGCCTGAACATTCCTTTTTTGCCTAAAATGTATATCTTTCTTCAAATAGAGGGAGGAAGGGTTGAGGTCATTGACCAAATATAATCATTGTCATATTTGGCCAATAACTTCAACAAGGAGACCCAATACCTTTTTGTTTACATTTTTGTGGTGGGAACTGGAGTTGTCATTCAACTGAGGGAACTGGCCGCAATACACAAGTGGTGTGTTTGTTTTTTTCCAGCGGGTCAGCAAGTGTCAGACACCATGACTGCATCAGTGGATGTTGTGATTGGTGATGGATTTACATCCTGGGTAATTTTTTTTTTTTCCTTTTTCAAGGGACTTAAATGTAAGGGGGTGACATCTGGATGCCCCCTAATTGCTAGGGGGTCTTCCAGTTTCCAATAACCCCACAATCACTGGGCCAGGGTTGTGGGGGAAGAGATCCTTGTCCTTGTCAACATAGGGACAAGGTGCTCTGCCAAGGGAATCCATTATAATTTGGGGGGGCGGCAGGACACATGTTCAACCCTCCCCACCTTTTCCAGGCTGCATGCATAAGGGTCAGGTGTAACATTTTGGCGGGGGGGGGGGAGGGAATCCTAATACTGTAATGGCCATTTACTGTAAAATGTAGCCCCGACTGACTTCAGTGGGGTTCAGATTTGGCAACCAATATAAACATTTGTGTTAGCTTGTATATCTGATTAATATAATGTTAGAGGTTCTGGCTTGTTTTGGTGCTATTCTTTCTGTTACATGTGATTATGAAAAATTACCAGTAAGAGGAGTGCTTATTTATTCTTTTCTGTGTTTATTTTACTGGTTTCTTTGTTTCTGACTGTTGTATTGGAGCAGTTGTATGTTTCTTTAGTGGCTGCTTTTCCTGGAACCTTTTAAGTAGACAAGTAATTTTACATTATTGGATACTTGGATACATAAGGTGGGTTGGAGAAGCAGTCGGCTACTATTTTATGTAGCTCATGGCAAATGGGCAACATTATGTACTTGGCCATTAGTATAGGCTTTAATAAGGTTACTATCTAGAGTCACAGCCTCCCTAATGGCAAATATTTGTGCAACTGCTCTTGGATATCGTTTCAAACAAAGACTCCAATAATGGTGTCTCAACTGACTGGCTCACCAACTATATTTTGGTCTGTACAAAGCATACTGTTTGCTTCCAAAAGTAGCAGCAATAAAAATGTAATTATCTTTTCCAGGCCAGACCTCCCTGCATCATGACCTAGATGTTTAAGAACAAAGAAACCACATTTTAGTAATATGAAGATCATTTTGCCTTTTTTTTTTTTTTTTTATTGCTGCATAGAATTATATTTACTTGTGTCTAAGAAAAGATCAGATGGCGTCAAAGGTATTGCTTACCACTAATGCCCTAGAAAAAAACTATATATTGTGAGGGTTTGTTTCAAATATAGGGGTTCAAGAACTCGGTCCATTCACCAACGTGTGGTTTAAGGGCATTCTTCCAAAGTTTTATTCATAAACACAAACACAAATTCTTTCACAAGGATTTTTTAGCATCATACTGAACAACACAATACAGCCTTCAGGCTATTTTTTTTTGTCTGCTCACAACTCTGTTACTGCACAGGCCACAATGTATCTTTCTGCAGATGGCCCAATCAATGCAGGCCAGAATAGACACTCTCCTCGTGTTTGTGTATAAACGCAGCAGCACACGTATGTCCTGGAATGAAAGGAGCCAGTGTCGGCTGGTGCTCAAAATTTTTTGGGGGGGCGCAAAAACCCCCCATCAAACGCAGCGCCACTGTGCCCATAAAATGCAGCCTGTGTCCCATCAAACCCCCCCTCCCTCTTCTTTGTGTGAGGTCCGGACCGGCACAGCGGCACTTACCTTGCTGTGGTGTCCTCTCCTGCGGTGTCTCCTTCAGACGGGCACTGGCAGCGGCGATGGAGGAGTCTGCTTCTCATACTTCCGGTTTTCTCTCTCCGGTGCAATGGGAGAGAGAAAACAGGAAGTGACATCTAACTCAGATGTCAATCAAACCACCCGGCCGTAGTAATAGATACTACGAGCGCTGGGTGGAAGCTACTCGGCGCTTCAGAATGTGCCGCAAAGCGGGATACAAGCCCACAAATCTTGTGATTGCATAGACATGTCGCTTCCCATAAGTGCACTGTGTCCGGCATCCGAACACAGTGCACTTAGAGACCTTTTTTTCTATTTTAAAGGGCCTTTTTTTAAAAATTGTTTGTTTTTTTTTTTTTTTTTGCCTGGAAGGTGGGGGGGGGGGGGGCGCCACCCATGCACCCCCTATGGACGAGCCGCCACTAGGAGCCCTGAACCTCAGTTACCCCTCAAACAAAATTACTTGTACACAGCTGAATAATAATGAAGTCTGGCTGCCAGTTAAGATGTGGACCTAGGAATGGAGACTCTATCCCACCCAAAGCTTTACAAAGCCTCCAGGGCCCTAGCCAGAACTTTCTAAGCTCAGAGAAACCAGATAGCTTGTTTTATTTTCATAATGGGCACAAACCCTTGGACCCCTCCCCGTGTGTAGGTCAGAAACCTAGAAGAACAATAACACTGTCCAAAACCTTCCAGCCAGTGCCTCACAATTTATACACAGTAAATTTCTTTATATTCATTTTACACGCATTAGTACATTTATTTGAGCTCCCGTTTAATCTGCATATTTTTGCCTTTTGTGTTCTTCCTCCCCTATAAACATGCTAATAACTTAATAAAATCTTTCCACTTTTATTACATACCTTCTTTTTGCCCTGTGACATCACTGGGTCTCTGTGCTTCTCTATATAATGCATAAAGATCATGAATAGTGGGAGGAACCAACAAGATGCTGTACAATACTGTAGCTTCTTGAAAACCTCACCGAACCCTGATGCAGGCAGTGGGCGTTCCTAGGCAGACTCAATTTGCATGCAAATCACCCTAGATAACACCCTCCTATGATGCTGAGCCCCCAAGATTGAAAAAAAAAACCCCTGAAAGCCAGTGAATGAAAGGGGCAGGCAAGAGAAAGTAAAACACGGGAGGAGGGCTAGATAATGCTGGACATCCTTCAGCCAGAAAATAAGACAGGCAGCATCAGACTCAAAACCACTTCTATTGCACACTGTGGGAAGCTTGCTGTGTAGTGAAATTATACGGAGTCTTTTCAGTACCTGAGGCGAGCCTGTATAGCTATAGAAAAGGGAAGCTAACGCTTGAATTCAGCTTTAAAGCCCAATGCCAGCTTCAGCCAAAAATGAGGAAAAATTTTACCTTTGCCCCAACAGCTCTTCAAAAAAAATGCTGTGCTATACCTTGTAAACTAACCTGATTACTGATCCAGTGCTGATCTTTCGGGGTTTGAGCTTTGACAGGTGTTCTGTAAGTTGAATACATTTTGTATGCCTTTTTTTTTTTTTTTTTTTTTTTTTTTTTTATTTTGGCAAATTCACTTTTGGGATTTTGGCAAGTCTATTTGCTTCAAGATGATGATCATTTGTTAAACTGTATCCACTAACCTCTAAAATTTCAAAATTAAAGGAAACTGAACAGTATTGGTCACTTAAGCTGCCATTTATTTAATCCTTTTATTTTAGTATTGGTGGCTCAGGTTCACCAAGTACATTTCAGTGCTATAGTTAGATTATAATACCATAAACTAAAACAGTCCCAGGTCTAGCTATGCTTCTTCATATATAAGAAATGGCCTGATTTCTATAGGTTTCTTTTTATTCATATATTTCTCTTTTTTAATTTAATTTTAAGGTTAACATTACAGTTTGAGCTATTAAATACAGAAAAGCTTAGGAAAGTAAAACTAGCAATTACATCATTACATTTTATCAGCTGCATGGGAATGCGTTTTTATCCTATAAGAGTGGTTTCTGGTTATTAATGTAACTGATGAAAATTAGTCTCTTTATACACGCTCGCTGGTTGATTCTTAATATAATGGTAATTGCTGTAAATAAGACAGGAAAAAATGAATGTACAGTTCCGTGAATACAGAACTGCACTTGGCCACAGATTACTTCATACAGGTCATGATGGGACACCAATGTAACAAAGTCTACTGACTGTATATGGCTTGTCCTTCTTCTCACCTATGTAGGCTTTAGACATATTTATTCGCCATGTGTATAATATATGTTATATATACATATATATTTTTTTCCCGCTAACGTTATACCAAAGGAAGCCACAGCATAATGTTGCCAAGCAAGGTGTACTGCCTACTGCTCTGGGATTTAGGCCTCCAGCAGTCTAAACCTCCAAATCATTATGGGTAGCAAGCTTTTTTTTTTTTTTTTTTATGTGGTCCATTCAAGGCTGAGGGTCACACTTGCAACCCTGTAGTGATTGACATAGCCAGTAATGTTTAATACTCAGAGGGGATGATTTACCAGTGTAGTATAGGCTGTTCACTTGGCAAACTGAATTTCAACCATAGCTATTAAAATGGGTCAAATCTCTGCTGACTTTAATCATCCTATTTATGTGCAAATATCCCTTTTTTTTTAAATTTCTCCCTGCACATGATTGGGTATTCCTTGGAAAGTGAGTTTTTACCACATTTCACTAAACTAAGAAACAAATCCTTTTTAAAGTGCATAGGCTCTACCTCTTTGGTAAATAAACTTCAATGTGTCCATAACCAGACTGAGAAAGGAACATAACATCTTCTCTTGTACTCAGTTTACACATTTGTGAAACCTTTTCTTTCATTACTGCTCCATTATTGTTTTGGCTAAGTTATTTCCCGCTGACTCTAATTCGGTGATCCTCATACACACTTTCTGCTTATTGAGAGGGGACATTTTCAAATGCTGCAAATCTCAAAATAGTAAAATTTTATACGTTTGTATATAACCTGGTGGAGGATTACAGGTGTCGCCGACAGTTATATGGATTTGTACCAGGGCACAATGGGCTAACAAATTATAGGCATATGCCATAGCTTTTTACGTTTAAACTCGCTCTATTTGCATAGAGCAACAGGCTTCAGAAATGGGGCCCTGTCCTTGAAACGCATCACTGTGCCTACAGCAGTAATCCCTCTGTGTAGCCCAAGAGGAAGTATGGTACAGTAGTTGGGTTCTACTGTAGTCACTCTCAGTGGAGAGCTTTGGTATGAAAGTTCCAACAGGCACAGACATTTGCCATCTTGTCTGGTCTGACAGTAATATGTAGATGGAGGAAAAGGTCAGTTTGAATATCTCACTACTTATTGCCGCCCAGTAGTAGCTATTCTCCCTCCAGTGTAGCCATGTACAAAGCGCCCTATCTATTGGACATGTGAGTGCAATTGCATATTTGATTTAAATATCTTTTATTAAAATGATTTTATTGGGATAGATCAATGTGCTCCTCTTTCTCCTTTTTTGATTTTAAGCCATGTCCTATTACCTGGGAAGTTAATAGTGATTCTGGCAATTTCAGATAAATATTTCTAAGGGCAACACATTTCTAATGGCAATACGCTGGATGTGTTTGATTTCCCTAATGCAGATGTTACATTGTTTACTTTAATTTCAGTTTTTAAATCTGATGTATGTGACCTTGCTATGTGGCACAGGGGCTCTATCTATAACTTTAAAGAACAAGAGTCAATGTACTTATCTTGAGTAGTATTTATAAAAACCCTTTGAATATAAGGTTTTGTAGCAATTATAGTCCTTTTTGGATGAGATGTAAAACGGCAATGTATATGTTAAACCATGCTTACTCTAAAATATAGGCTTTCAAAGTAGACTTAATGTTTGTGGGTTTATGCATAATACATTTTAGTGGACGTTCCCAAAAATACTTTTGAGAATTCCCCTAATAATTTGCTCACTATACCTGCTACAAATGTAAACTAGCCATACATTATTCCCACCACACAATGCAAATTTAGGTGTAAAGTTGTTTCAGGTCATATTTTTTTATCTGCCCCAAATAGTGGTGGTCTTGAAGTGTAACTCCAAGTAAAAATGTCTGTCTTTCATTTTGGAAGAGTAAAGAAGTGCAAGTTCAGTTCTGGTTGCGGTTTGTTCCCTATTTGGGAATGTTAATTTCCCAGCGCAAAAGTTGTAACCCAGGCATTAGGTGAGGCAAAATCTTCAGCAAGGACACAGACAGCGATAAACATTTGACAGAACTTCTAGCCTTGCCCTAACTTATTGAAAAAAAGTAATTTTATTGTGATCTCCCTGTCCTAGTAAAAAGTAGTGACTGAGACAGAAAGCGAGAAATCTCCCCAACTGGTAGACTGAGGGTGTGAACCATTTTCCAAACTGGAAAAAATATTGGCTTGACATCCTATTTTTAGAAAGGGTTTAATGGGGAAAAAAGAAATGCCTAAAGATTAAGGAAAATGTGTTTTCATGCTTGTAATGCTTCTGCTGAAAAGAGCAACAAAATAAACAAGTTTTACCAAACTTCTAAACAAACCACTTACCCATCTGACTCTACATTCTCCCAACTCCAATTCGGTGTAAAATATCAAATGTGACCCCTTCCCCATCTTCCTTACCAACAGCATATACAGGGGATTAAATGCTTGTTTTAGAGCAAACCTTTTATTGCATGGTCCTGCAATAGCCAATGCTCTAGCTGTCTTCTCTACCATCCTGGAAGTAGGTAGGTCCTCGACAGACATGACATTGCTGAGAGAAGGCGTATTGTGCCTGACTGAATTGCGCATTGACTGAAGAGAAGCGGTCTTGGGGAACTGGTTCTCACTACCAGTGGGGGCGGGGGAACCTGCGGCACCATGAATGGTAGCCCGCCCAGACTAAACAAGCATTATACCCTGCATATCTGTGGAAAAAGGGATGGATCTGAGTTCCACTTTAATGCCAAATGTCAAAAAAACAAAGTAAACTTTAAGTGTTTACATCAGTAAATACAAAATCAGAGTTCAATACCAATTGCCTAAAATCACATCAATTTATTAAGCATACACAGAAACTTAATAAATACTGTGTGTGTGTGTGTGTGTGTGTGTATGTATATATAATATAGTTGGGTCCATATATATTTTGGATACAGGCACACTTTTTTCATACTTTTTGGCTCTGTTTGCCACCAGAATACAAGTAAAACAAAACAATCCAAATTAATTTGATGTGCAGACTTTCAGCTTTAATTCAAGAGGTTGAACATAAATATCAAGTACAAATTTTAGGACCTAAACCCCATTGAGCATCTGTGGGGCATCCTCAAACCAAATGTGGAGGAGCACAAGGTCTCGAACATCCACTAGCTCTGTGATGTCATCATGGAAGAGGACTCCAGTGGCAACCTGTGAAGCTCTGGTGAACTCCATGCCCAAGATGGTTAAGGTAGTGCTGAAAAAAATGGTGGCCACACAAAATATTGACACTTTAGGCCCATTTTGGACATTGTCACTTGGGTGTGTTTACTTTTGTTGCCAGACATTAATGGCTGTGTGTTGAGTTATTTTGAGGGGACAGCAAATTTACACTGTTATACAAGCTGTACACTCACTAATTTACATTGTAGCAAAGTGTCATTTCTTCAGTGTTGTCGCATGAAAAGATATAATAAAATATTTACAAAAGTGTTAAGGGGTGTACTCACTTTGTGAGATACTGTACATACCCTCAAATTAAACCCGAGAGTGTGCACTTTCATCCCATATCCATTATATAACTAATCGCTTGAAAATGTTTTGTAAATATCTGAAAAAAAACAAAAATTGTGCCTGTGTCCAAATATATATATAATAAATATGTATGTATGTGAACCAAACTGTATATACACAGATGAGCCATAAAATGATGGTCACCCATCAAGGCATGGTCTTCACTAGACCTCTGAAGGTATGATGTGGTATCTGGCGCTAAGCCATTAGTAACCGATCCTTTTAAGTCCCGTACATTTTATGAAGTGGGGCCTCCATGGATCAGGCTTGTTTTTCCAGCACATCCCCACAATTGGATTAGAAGAACTGCAAGCCAAGTGAACTTGTTGTATTCCTCACGCTTGAATTCATCAGACCAAAATGATGATTTGATTTAGAATATATGTTTGTATGCCAATTTAAAACAGTTTATTGATATTATTTATTTTTTAGAACATCTGACCAGCAGTAGATGACTAGAAGCTTCTCCTGCTTATTTTTCACTGCAGCCAGGCTGGGGTAGAGCTGGTGAAAAATGAACATGTGAAAAATCAATGTGCAAAGTTAGCCATGTAAATAGACATAAATAAATTAATAAATATCAAAAGTAAAAGTGTCCAATAAATCCTCCAATGATGTGTAGTGATCATATGTTGGGGAATAACAACAATATGATAAACATATTGATCCCCAAAAAAATATTTGTGATAAATTTAATAGAGGTGTATAAATAGGTGTATAAATAAGGAATACTGCCGTCTTCCCAACCCGAAGAATTAATATAGGTGTTGATAGTAAGAAAAAGTGAAAATAGTATCAAAAGTGTTTGAAGTGTCCGCCTTAATGTCGCAGTAATGCATAAAATCGCAGATTGCCATTACTAATATAAAAAAAAAATGCTGTGTGGGCCCCTGTTCTGAAGATTTCACCTCACTTACTGTCCCAATGACAATTGGATTTAGAAAATTTTGGGTTGTTGTGGAAACAAGCCTTGGTGATAAAGCATCAGTGGAGGTACCTTTTCCCCATGATAACTCTTACAGGAGTGAATTTCCCTTCCTAGGGGTAGATTTCATCTCACTTCCTGTTGTCTCCCTCCGCTTGTAAGTAGGAGTCGTTTGTAAGTCGGATGTTTGTAACTAGGGGAACTCCTGTATGTATGTATGTATGTGTATGTATGTGTGTGTGTGTGTGTGTGTGTGTGTGTATATATATATATATATATATATATATATATATATATATATATATATATATATATATATATATATATATATATATATATATATATATATATATATATATATATATATATATATATATATATATATATATATATATATATACCATTTATATTTACTTATTTTTTTTTGGGGGGGGGTATTTATTATAGCAAAAAGTAAAACCTATTGCGTTATTTGTTTTCAAAATTGTCCCTGTTTTTTTGTTTATAGCACAAAAAATAAAAACTGCAGAGGAGATCAAATGCCACCAAAAGAAAGCTCTATTTGTGGGGAAAAAAAAGGACGTCAATTTTATTTGTGTACAACGTCGCACAACAGCGTAATTGTCAGTTAAAGCGACGCAGTACTGAATCGCAAAAAGTGCTCTGGTCAGGAAGGGGGTAAAATCTTCTGGGCCAAAGTGGTAAATCACTTTAATTTGTAGTTTTGTACCTTTTTTAAAAAGATAATTGGGTAAAAATTGGCAAACCAATTGGGTCCCTTTCACACTGACGCGACTTGAAAGTTGCTCAAATTTCCAGCGATTTTGACGCAATTTCAGGGAATGTCTGTGTAAACTTGAGTTCTATTGACCTCAACTCGCAACAAAGTTGGACCAAAGTAGTACAGGGACTACTTTTGAAGTCGCATAGATATGAACGGTTATCATTTGGAATTATGGTGTATGACTTGTCTTGCGTCTCTGATGTCCAGAGTCACAGAAAAGTCGCACTAGTGTGATAGGGGCCTTATTTGCAGTGCATTTTTCAAAGGGCATAGTTTGCAAAACTCAGTCTTGCCTTTCTCTGTTCTGAGAAAAAAAAAAAAAAAAAAACTTATAACCTTTTGCACTGTATATAGTTCACTTGGAGGATTTTTTTTTTTTTTTGTCACCAGAACAAGAACTTTTAAAAAGCTTGGTGTTAGAATGTTTTGTTAATAGAAATGTTTATTTTAAGAAGAACCAGGTGGAAAAAAAATGGTAATTTTTCAATTAAAGTTAGCTGAAATATTTGTTTTCAATACCAAATTGCCTTGTTACCATAACAATCCAATCACAGAGCAGTCTCTCTACCCAGACTAAAATAAATAACTGTTCTCCCTCAGATATTACCTAACTGACCTTTCTACTGTGTTTTGTTTCAATAAATAGACCGTAATCGATCTTTCACTGGTTCTTTCTTTCCACTCAGTAAAGGATCAGCAAACTTAAAGGGTAACTCCACTTTTGTAGGAAAAAGCAAAAAAAAAAAAAAACAATTTTAAAGTCACTCCATTCCTTTGTGACTGCCGCTCAGGATGGCCACTTACTTTTATATACAGTTGCTGCAGCACTGTCATTTTCTGTAAAATTCAATGCAATCTGGAGGCATTCCGTTGGTGTACAGAAGATCCTTCATAAATCTAATTTCCTCCTTGTGTGATTGACTCATTTTCCCAAATGTCCGCACTAAGATACAAGTCAGATTTTAGGCATCCTCTGCAACTAAAAGTTATTTGCTTATAAAGAGATGCAGACCCTGCGTTTTTACTCATTCGAACACTGCAAGTGCATCAGCTGAATAATAATAAAAATGTCACTGCCATTCAATCTGCAATCTGCCATATTGTTCATAATTTTTCAGAGCAGAAACGGGTAGGAATCTACAGCAAAGTTTGTTGGTTGTTGCAATGCAACATTGATCACCCAGAGGGGATTGTTTTGTTTTTTTTTCTCAACAAAAGTGGAGTTGCTGTTTAATGAATTCCAGTTCAAACCTTTTGTAATTTTTTTTTTTGCATGTAATGTAGCCAAGACTCGCGTACAGTAAAAATGTTGCCGATATTTAACTTTTTTAAACTGCCAAGTGCTGTAGGGAAGGTTAACAAACCCCGTACCAATAGCATGTAGGAGAGTTGATTTTCTGCTTTCATATACAAAGCATCAGCTTTCTAATGGAACGCTCTGATGTGTCTTGTAAGGAAAAAATTGCTGGGATAGAAAATTTAGAATACAATATTATTTATGAGATCAAGCACGGCTGGGTTTGTCTGCTCTGTACATACAATGGTACACAAGCTTGTTCATGAAGAGTGTGAGTATGGGAACCTGGGTTGTTTACAAATGTCTTCTACTGACCATTGTTTTCCAAACTTGCTGATGGACAGTCCTATAGGCCAATGTTTCTCAAGTACCCCCAACAGGTCAGGTTTTCAGGCTCTCCTTTTTTCTTTTTTTTTTTTCCACCGGTGATTTTATCAGTTTCACTGCCTTTAGTAATTGGCATAGCCGTTTATCTGAGGGAAATCCTGATGGTGGTAAGTAGGCTTTGGTTTTTTCCTGGGCATTCCCCAGACTTTGTTGGTACCTGTTTTAGCCTTCTAATGCCGCTTACTGCGGTAGCCAGCTATAAATGAGGGCGGTGGCAAGCTTTTGTTATCACATGTGTGTTTGTATTGGTTCAGCAATGCACCAACACCTTTGCAGCCATTGTGCTATTGCTGGGTGTTTGGTGTGCTCCTGTACCTTTTAAGGAGGGGTGGGCTCGCCTTCAGTCCACCTGCTCTCATTTATCCATTAAAATGCATGTGCCTCCACTGTGGGGACACTCATATTTTAGTGTTAGGACCACAGATACAAGGGTGCTGTGATGTGGCTCTGTGGCTCACGCATGCGTTTGCAAATGCTTGCGGACTAAACCCCTGTTTTTAACGCATACTGTTAGATAGGTCAATTTGGTTGTCTGCAAGCTGGTGGTAAGTAGGCTTTGGTTTTTTTTCCTGAGCATTCCCCAGTTTTTGTTGGTGGGTGTACTTGAGGACAGAAGTCAAGAAACATTGCTATAGGCTTTACCTAGTTTTGCAACTCATCTTGGGAAACAGAGACCTTTTTATATAAGAGAACATTTGGTTTAAAACTGTAATTTGAGCAGTGATGATGAAAAATGATTACACTTATTGCCTTTTTAAATTAGTGAGACCTGAGAGAATTTTTTTTGTGCACAAAAAACAGGCATATGGCTTTGAAAAATAATAGGTCAAAAGATGTAAAGAAAAAAAAATAATTCATATGAATTACATTGCACAAAGTTTTGAATAAAAACAAAAGCAATGTTTTGTCTGGCCCCTATGGGCACTATCACTAGTTCTATACTAGCTCTTCATACCTGCTAGTAGGCAACACAATACTGTGCAGGTAAGACATTAATAAAATGTTAATGTGTTTTTCTAGTTACCTTTTATACGCATGCTGCTACACATCACTAGGCTAATTCATATGTTTGACTGATTTGTGGCCCATTCATAAAATGCGGTTTGTGGTGTGTACCTTGCAGTATGTTGTCATGTGACAAAATTCTCCAAAGTAGATTTGCAAAGCACATAGCTATGCTTTATAAATAGGCGTCTTTTTTAAAGTGGTCTTTTGGTCTCTGTAATATCATACCACTGATTCTGTAAATTTAAATTATCTTTGTGTAATAAAGTGAAAGCTAACCTTTTTAAAGCACTAATACTCAGGTGCATTCAGACATTTTCAGTAATCTTTTCTAGCTTCTGGGAATTCCAAAAACAAGGTATTCTGTTTATAAATATAGCAAAACCTTGGCCTGATTGGCTCCTGCACCTAGTTTTTGCTCAGTGAGTTCATCCGTTACAGTCAACAGCCAGAACTATGAGTAAGCACTTTCTGTAGTGTGAAACGCGTCAGCTCTTGTTTGTATCACTTTGCTGTGGCTTGTACAGTGTGACCCCAATTTTTCAATAAAAGGCCAAGAAATTTTCTTTGGAGTGCGGCTGTCCAGAGTTTTCTGATGACCTTCATTCAACAGCCAGAGGCAAGAAGCAGAAGGTAGGAAAAGGCTAGCCAAACCAATGACTTCATTTGAAGTTGGTATCTTTATATCTGAAGAACGTTTTAAGTATGTGTGGTGTACTTCTAAAATATTACTGCATTATAATGCAGGAATCGGAGGCTGAGTGATTTAAAGGTCTATTCGACATTTAACTGTACTGAATGTCACTACAAGTTAGCTTTAAGGGCAATATAAACATTTTGTTGTAGCTAAAGGGAACCTGTGGTAAAGAAGAATTCTGTTTTACATTTTTTTAGCTCAAATAGTTTTCAGAAAAGTCTTCCTGTGTATAATATCAATTCAGTCATAGTCACCTCAGGCTTGTCGAGCTGTCCACATCAATAAAAAGTCACCTGGTTATGAACCTCAGTCTTGGTATGTTCATTACCTAATTTTCTGTAATTTCCCCCCAGACTGGGATATAAAAGGGTCAGATTTCTCCTAGACACTGTTCTGTCAGTACCTGGGATCAACTAATTACTGCGAGACACAACTAAAGCTGTCCTGTACAACTGCATTTCCTATTCTATTATAGACACTGGAAAAATGTCCTCCTGAGCTATGAACATCTCATGACATCCAAACAAATCGATAGAGCTATTCAGAATAGAGGAAGTGCATTTCTTTTTATAATAACTCACTTTCTAGACTGTCCATGTTGGTCAATTGTCCCTAAAACAGCCCCACCATGGTAAAACAATGAAATCTCTTTAAAATAGAGACCCTGAAGTGAAGGAAAGTAGCTTCACTACCCAGTGGTGCATCCAGGTGCCTACATGCCAGGTCAGTCCTCTGAATCAGGGTCCATAATGTTCAAATTTTTATCCTCGCACACTATTCCTTCCTAAGCCTTGGAACATGACTGTGATGAGTGACCCCATTGGCCAAAAGTGGTATTCAATGGGGAAGTAGGTTCAGATTTATGGCTACTACTGTATAGGTTTGAAGAGAATCTTGTGTGCAGATTTGCCCAGGAGAAAGTTTGTTTGTTTTTAAACTATAATGTGCTAAACTTACCTGTTACTGACTATCTGGTTTTTGGTGCTGCCATTTATTTGCAGCACACTGCATCCAGTGGTGGCTGGTAGGTTTTTAATTTGGGGGGGGGGGGGGGGGGGGTGGCACTGCTAGCACCCCCCGCACTCAGGGCAGCCGGCGGAGCAGCAATGACAGTACCCCCCCACCCCCCCAGCTGCTCTGTCTCTTACCTCATCGTGGCTGTGATCTCCTCTCCTCCTTCTCCCAAAGGTGCAGGGAGCAGCAGCCATAGGTGTGGGCAGTGGCCTGAAGGTGCAGGGAGTGGCGGCTCCGGTGTATGCTCTTCCTCACAGCGTACTATAGGTCCGGGCTGTGATCTCCTCTCTTCCTTCTCCCGGAGGTGTGGGGAGCGGCGGCTCCGTTGTCCGCTCCTCCATCTCCTACAGCATACTGTTCCTCTTCCACCTAAGCACTAGGCATCCAATAGGATCACCTGACACTTAGGCCAATCAGGAAACGGTTCTCACGACCTGCCTCCTGATTGGCAGGGAGGAACTTTAGCGTTAAAATAGCGAAAATTCATTCGCTATATTCGCACAACAGGGCACAACAATCTGGACGCCATGCTCTGTGCCCCGAGCCCACCCTTTTTCGAAGCCTATTAGATCCTCTGGCTCTAATCACGTGCTTCAAAAAGTCACAACCTCCTATTGCAATCCATGCACCTGGCGCCCTGATATGTAGATCAGGTGGCCTGACGCATGGATGGGGGGGGCGGCACCCGTGCACCCTCTATGGAGGGGCCGCCACTGGCTGCATCACTGCCAGAACCACATCACATTTTATTACAGTTATTTTGGCCTATTATCTCTGATTAAAACTGTCCTGCTTCTGGCAAATTTTACACTGCTGCATCCTCTGTAGCACCTTAATTCTAGTAGCAAAGCCCCAGCCTTGGCTTTTTGTCTTTTTAGTACATGCAGGCCTAGCCTTGCTGTTTAACCACTTCAGCCCCGGGAGATTTAGCTGCTCAATGACCAGGCCATTTTTTGCGATACGGCACCATGTCGATTTACCCAAACAAAATTGACGACTTTTTTTTTTTTTCTTTCCACGAATAGAGCTTTCTTTTGGTGGTATTTGATCATCGCTGCGGTTTTTATTTTTTGCGCTATAAACAAAAGAAGAGCGACAACTTTGAAAAAAACACTATTTTACTTTTTGCTATAATAAATAGCAGTTCTTGTCATGTATCATCTTTTAAATAAAATCTGATGGTCCACAAGATCCATACACTCACACTTGAGGTCCTACCACTGCGCCAGGGGCACACTAAATATAAAAATAAATAAGAAGCTGCCACTTTTAAATTAAACAAAATATGAAAAGTCATTTACCATATAAACAAATACAAGTAAATAGTAGCGCTAGTAACTAAAATCATATAACACCCAGTGACAAGTGTTGGTGACTGGTAAACTCATGATACCAAAATATTTAAATATGACCATAATCCGTGACTAAATAGTCAGTCCATATGCGAGACATGATGTCTCGAGCAAAATGATGATAATCTTGAATTCTTCCACCACACCATGTGCACTTGGTAATTCCACTCCCCTCTGGATATGCACTCACCAGATGAAGATGCCTTGCACTCTCATGCTCTGCAAATTGGCATCAACCCTCACAGGTTTAAACATCCACCAATATCCAATTGTAAAACCGATGTCATTAACTCTCCACATATAATAAAACAAAGTGCTCCAATAGTGCAGTAACGTTGTGATAAGAAGAATTCAAGATTACAATTTTGCTTGAGACAACATGTCTCACAAATGGACTATTTAGTCACGGATTATGGTCATATGTATATATTTTTGTACGGTATCGGTTTACCCGTCACCAACACTTGTCACTGGGTGTTGTATGATTTCAGTTACTAGCGCTACTATTTATTGTATTTGTTTTATATGGTAAATGCCTTTTCATGTATCATCTTTATTTAATATTTCTAAAGTTCATTTATCTATAAGCACTGTGAAAATTGATCTATATAGGAGAACTCAAACAAAACATTAGGAATAAATATGTAAAATTGAATAGTTATTTTTCTTTCCCTTTTTTAATTCTGTTAGCATTCTATTAGGTTTTGGTCCTAGCAGACAAACTCTTCTAGAGTCCACATGCTTGAAGCAGTTTGGTATATTGCAATCACATCCTGCATAAGAACTCTCAGAATGTTTGTATTAGAGTTTGCAATCACAAGATGTTAAGAACTGCTTTGTAGTCTTCAGTCGAGGCGTTGCATCCGCTCCCAACCTAAACACATTTTATGATTTACCACTGTCCCGGAGCTTTCCATTCATTATTTTTATTTATTTCAGGTACTTGTATAGTACTGTTGCGTCACGCAGCACTTCACATATATATTGTACATACACATCAGTTCCTGCCCTCAAGGAGCTTACAATCAAAGGTCCTTAACACACATTTTAAACATACACGTATATAAGACCAATTTAGACAGGAACCAGTCAACATGTCTTGGGAGGAAAGCAATGTACCCGGAGGAAACGAATGCAAACTCCAGGCAGGTAGTGCCATGGTTGTGATTTGAACTGACGGCCCTCATGCTGCTAGGCACAAGTGCTAACCACTGAGCCACACTGCTTACACTTATTTTACACTAAACCACTTTTTGAATGTGCTTATTCATTTTAAAGCTGAACTCCAGACACACAGGTAAATACACATTTAAAAAGTAACCGGATTTCTTTGCCTATCCAAGGATTTTCATTTCTGTCCATCCACTGCTGCGATGTTTACAGCTCTGCCACACAGCACCATCTTGTCTGACAGGGGAGGAGACCTGATTTTTCTCTACTGCATTTTACTAACACTTAGGGCTTGTTTATTCACTTCACCCCCGGGAGGATTTACCTTATTCCTGACTAGTGGTATTTGATCGCCTCTGTGGTTTTTATATTTTGCGCTATAAACAAAAAGCCAATTTTGAAGAAAAAAAAAAGTTTTGTTTTTTTTTTGCTATAATAAATATCCTCCCAAAAATATATAAAAACACACATTTCTTACACAGTTTAGGCCGATATGTATTCTTCAACATATTTTTCGTAAAAAGAAAATCACAATAAGCGTATATGGATTGGTTTGCGCAAAAGTTATAGCTCTATTAAATAGGGGATAGATTTATGGCATTTTTATTTTTTTATTATAAAACTTTTCTTTTCCTAGTAATGGAGGCGATCTGCGATTATTTATTTATTTTTTCCGTGACTGCGGCGGACAGATCCGACACTTGATGCTATTTTGGTACCATTAACATTTATACAGTGATCAGAGCTAAAAAACAATTTTTTTTTTTTTAGGGCTGTGGAAATTAAAGATTATTTCCTCAAATTTAATCGTTAATTTTTTTTGATCGGTAGGCTGCCTGCCCTGGGGCCACTTTGGGCCAATTTGTGGCTGTAGCGCTCCGCTCCCTCCTCCTCCACTATATGTCATACACAGTCTGCAGGCATCTCCCGCAGTGTGTCTCCGAGCTGAGTGTGAAAACTTTGGCCGCGCTGTGTGAAAAGTCCCGCCCTCCTCCTAGATCAGCTCGTGTGATAGACTCAGTGTTCTGTCTATCACACAAGCTGATCTAGGAGGAGGGTGGGACTTTTCTCACAGCGCGGCCAAAGTTTTCGCACTCGGCTCCGAGACACACAGGCACAGGCACTGACTACAGTGAGGCTGCAATTATGGGCACGGTGAGGCTGCGATTATGGGCACGGTGAGGCTGTGATTATGGGCATGGTGAGGCTGCGATTATGGGCACGGTGAGGCTGCGATTATGGGCACGGTGAGGCTGCGATTATGGGCACGGTGAGGCTGCGATTATGGGCACGGTGAGGCTGCGATTATGGGCACGGTGAGGCTGTGATTATGGGCGCGGTAAGGCTGAGTTTATGACGTGTGACGTCCTAGCCATGCCCCGCAATGTCCGGCTTCAGTCGATGCCATAACAACTAAAATTTAAATCAGTAACAGCTGAATTTTTTTTTTTAATGTACCTTTTACAATCCCTTTTAAACCCTGTTCTCTCTTCCTATTAGAATGTTCCTTGCACTGCAGCATAACTAATAGATTCCTTGATCTGCCTTATCCTCCCCCCGATCTGAGCTCTGCTGTTAATAGGGGCACGTGAATTAAAAAATAAAATTGAATGACATATTCATTAATACTGAGCTGCATTATTTTTGTGTATTCTATATCTGAAATTCACATTTAAAGAACCATAAAGAGGATCTTTTTTATCTCTGCCTTTGAGTTCAGCAGTATTACTTTTAAAACGTTATCTTAAATTGTTTTTAAGTTTTGAAAAAACCCAAGGGTTAACAAAATAAAATCTGGAAGTAAAATGTGTGGCACAGGAACTAAATTGAGGGTGTTCAATGATCAGTCAATAAAACACAAGGCATAGAATGGGTCGTTCATTCACACTTTTTCTACATACATGACTATCACCTTGGAACGTGAACATAAAATGTAGAAGGAAATGTATCATATTTTAGTACTGCAGTTAGAAATCCATATGGTTATGGAAAAATACTTCATATCAATGACTTTTTTTAGAATATGAATATGTTGCTACTAGTTATAAACATCCACCAAATCAACCCCGCTGCCAGACTCCCATATATCACTTGCAGAGACGATGAACAGTCTTTTGCTGGTTTTGTGTTTGTTTATTTGGGGGATAAAACTTGCTTGAGGGAAAGGGGTATATGGGATGCCCATAGAATGGTTGGTTGATTTTTTGCCATCATATTTAAAAGGTTGTAAGAGTTAGCAGTGTTAGAGCCAGAAGAGATAATGCGCATTTTTAGTCACTATGACCCTTCTCCTGCATCACCATGCAGACTGTTGCTCCTCTGCTCAACTCCCGCAAACTGTTACCTCCAGGCATTCCCCATCCATTACCGTGTAAGGCAGTGGTCATCAACCCTGTCCTCAGGGCCCACTAACAGGCCAGGTTGACAAGATAACTGAAATACATCACAGGTGATATAATTTGCTTTTCAGTGATTGCAGTATTCTAGTCTGCATCTCCCCAAGGTAATACATAATATCTGGCCTGTTAGTGGGCCCTGAGAGCAGGGTTGATGACCACTGGTGTAAGAGATGAGGACATCACGCTTGACCGTGTAAGGGTGATGTTCCCAGAACTCCTCTCCTCCTGCACAAAACTTAATCCTGAAGAAAAGTAATGTTGCATTCTCTTCTGTAAGCAAGGAAGGACCCACTCTAAATAAGTCCTTAAGCTGGCTCTAATTGCCAGAGGCCTGCAGCCCCTCTCCCCAGAGGCCTAGTAATTTAGAAGCACAAAAATAAATGGAGTTTGTTTATCTTGAGGAATATAACACATATTGGGGTTAAATCATTTTATACTCTGTTGTATATGCACTGTATCTCTGTGTGCCAGGATTAGGGCACGGCTAGCACACTCCAGCGCATCATATTTATTTATTTAATATTTCACACGCATTACAAGACGTGATTCATGTATGCGGCTGTGTAGTGCTTACTTTTAGCACTATGTTCATTTTGGCTTGTAAGAGATTTTTCTTTGTTCATTTAGAAGCACATGTTGGACGGTGGACTACCGTTCCCAGCCAGCCCAGCTTGCAAAACCTGTGCCCTCAGGCCACATCGATTTGACACAAATCCCCACTGTCTCTCCTCTTATCCAGGGCTCCCCATCATTGATCGTTTAATGATGAAGACTTTGCTAATGACCGTATAGAAGCAAAGTTCCCTCACAGACTTCCTGGCACATCCAGCCCCCCACTGTGGTACACTCACCGACTTTTCTCTGCCCTGAGTCCTTGGTGGATAACTTGACCAGATCATACATTCCGACAGCTACACCTGCCCCTCTGCTCCAGGAGTTCTTTATCAAGGACCATGTGATGATAAAGACATTGCCAATGACCGTGTAAAGGCAAAAGTCCCTCACAGCTCCCCCTGGGCCTCCTCCTGCGATCGGCGCACCCCCCCCAGATGGGGGTGCTCTCCTGCTGCTTTCAATATTCCATTCTCCACTTCACTCAGCCGACAACTCCCCTAGTGGCATGTTACCTCAGCTTATATATGAGGCCTGCCCCCTGCCAATACCAATCGGGGATTGGTCACGGCTCCCACATGAGCTGCCTGCCACTCCAGTTCTAGGCCCAGCCCCTCTTCAAGAAAATTCTCCCTGAAAGTAAAGGGAGGCACCTCAGAACTGAAGCACAGGTGGTCACACCCACTACTACTCTGACCACTCAAAGGCCAACAGATCAAAACAGACAGGCCTAGCTTGGGCCTGCCTAAATTTGCCTTTGCTGACAGTCTCTTTAGTAAAAATCCTATTAGCACCTACCTATTGGTATAGAGTGCTACATGATGATATTGGGAATAGTTTTGTCTCCTCTCAGACAAACTGTGGGGTTGTATTATTAAATGCAAAGGGACTGTCCTCTTTGCAGTGAACTTTTCTCAAGAGCTCAGTGAATGTGGTAAAGGTCTGTTGACATCCAATCCAATCATGTGAAGGCACATTCCTGTTTTTTTAATTTTCTTGCATGTGATTGGGTATTCTTTGCAAAATGAAACTTCACTACATTCACTAAGCTCTTGGGCAGGGATATGCAATTAGCGGACCTCCAGCTGTTGCAAAACTACAAGTCCCATCATGCCTCTGCCTCTGGGTGTCATGCTTGTGGCTGTCAGAGTCTTGCTATGCTTCATGGGACTTGTAGTTCTGCAACAGCTGGAGGTCTGCTAATTGCATATCCCTGCTCTAGGGCAAATTCCCTTGCAATGTGCAACTTCCCTTACAAAGTGAACAGCCTATTTGCCTTTGGTAAATCAACACCTATATTTTGTCAGTACCTGAATAGGATGCATCTAAAGTTGTTTAAGGTCCTACATCTTTTTCTCTTGTAAATGTATGCACTTTAAAAAAACTACAATATTTTGTCCTGTCATGCTTCACTTTAATTTCAGTGGGTCATATTATATTTTGAAATGTTTAATATTTTTTTTGTCTTTTTTCAATCTTTCAGATAAGCTGTTGGTTTTAACTGTTGCAACAAAAGAAACAGATGGATTCCTTCGGTTCATGCAATCCGCTAAGTACTTTGACTACACTGTGAAGGTATGTATTTTCTTTAGAATTTAGTGAGTTTTATACTTGAATCACAAGCAATATGCCGCGTACACACAATCAGAAATTCTGCCAGCAAAAGTCGGACGAGAGCTTTTGGTCAGAAATTCCAACCGTGTGTATGCTCCATCGGACTTTTGCTGGCAGAATTCCAGCCAGCAAAAGATTGAGAGCAGGTTCTCTATTTTTCAGACGAAAAAAGTTCCTATCCGAAAATGCGTTCATCTGTATGCAATTCGGACGCGCAAAAAAACACGCATGCTTGGAAGCATTGAACTTCATTTTCTCGGCTTGTCGTAGTGTTGTACGTCACCCGTTCTTGACGGTCCAAAGTTCAGAGAACTTGTGTGACCGTGTGTATGCAAGGCAAACTTGAGCGGAATTCCGTCTGAAAAACCGTCTAAGTTTTTTCTGACGGAAATTCCACTCGTGTGTACGCGGCATTACTGGGTATTCCATCTGCATGACTCAGTGTTTCCCCAAGGTTTACTGATCCTCCGAATAGTTTTGCAGAACCCATTGGTTTAAGCACATTTTACGGCCATTGTAGCTATAACTGCCCATATCCGCAATAAAGGCAGCCGTTACTTAATGTCAAACAACTTCCCATATCTACTGTTGCCTTTCCAATTTAGAATTATTATAATACAGGATTTATATAGCTCCAACGGTGTGTGCACAGTTTAAAAAATGAAGGGAGACAGTACAGTTACAAATCATTACAAGAGGTTTAAAACGGGGACGTGCAGCGAGGTGAGTGACTGGTGAGGTGCTGGCTAGTATCAGAGCCAGATACACACAGGTTACATACGCCGTGAACATCAGAGTGAGAACAATAATTCTAGCACTAGACCTCCTCTGAAACGCTAAACATGTAACCTGTAAAGAATTTTAAAGCGTCACCTATGGAGATTTAGAAGTACTGAAGTTTGGCGCCATTCCACAAGTGTGCGCAATTTTAAAGTGTGACATGTTAGGTATCCATTTACTCAGCGTAACATCTTTCACATTATACAAAAAAAAAATCGGGCTAACGTTAGTGTTTATTTTTTTTTAAATTCATGAAACGCCTTTTTTTTTATTTATTTAGAAAAATTGCTGCGCAAATACCGCGTGACATAAAAAGTTGCAACGACCACCATTTTATTCCCTAAGGTGTCTGCTAAAACAATATATATGTTTGGGGGTTTTGAGTAATTTTCTAGCAAAAAAAATGATGAATTTTTTTACATGTAGGAGAGAAGTGTCAGAATTGGCCTGGGTGGCAAGGGGTTAATTACCATGAGTAAGTAATATACAAATAACTATTATATATTGTCTTTAAGGTAATTTTTACTATATTTTCAAAAGCTGTGCTCAAGCAGGTGGCTTAACGAACAAATTACTGAAGTTTGAAGTTATAACTTCCAACCAGTAATTTCACAGTGAATCGATGATAAATTATTATGTTATAACATATAGCATATAAATATATGATTTAGCTTGAATATAACAGTACCTTTTCAACAGAATCGGTTTCTCCCTCTTACAGTGGTTGTAAACCCTTACGACGCACTTTTTTCTACAGGAAAGCCTATAATAAGGCTTACCTGTAGCCACCCTGGATATCTTCTAAACCTGAACGGTTTAGGAGATATCCCCTGTATCTACATGTGCCTTCACATGCAGATTACAAATCGGTTGTTTGTAATCTCCCCACAGCCAAATTACATTCATGATATGCATGGTACCCACTGAAATGAAATGCCAATCATTTGTCAATTCCTGCACATGCTGCTAACTTTTGTTTGGTGAAAAGTGTGATCAGAAGA
Source organism: Lithobates clamitans (assembly GCA_037952925.1). Lineage (NCBI taxonomy): Eukaryota > Metazoa > Chordata > Amphibia > Anura > Ranidae > Lithobates > Lithobates clamitans. Next base: position 8,721,763 of record JBBGZY010000327.1, read on the forward strand.
CCTATTAAAGCGGGGGTCCACCTATCTATCATTTTTTTTTTTTTTTTTTTTTTTGAGTTCATTCACAAACTTTTCTTCTCAGCATTACATACTCACATATTGTGTGTAATATGTCCGCCTGTGTCAGATTTCATCGGAAAGACTAACTTATATTATTCACTGCAGGCGGTTTCCATCTTCATTGTGGGCATTTGAAGCCCACAAGCATTTATTTCCTGGATGTGGTGAATGCTGTGCTCCCAGCATTCACTGCTCGTTCCCGCACATGCTCAGTGGCATCCTGGGAAGCCTGAGACTAGCTCCCAGGAGTCTGGGAGAGGCTAGAAACACGCCTACTCCCACGGGAGGAGAACCAGGAAGTGCAAAGAAGAATAGAAAAATAAAAGGTAATTACGGCGATTTAAATTTTTTTAAACGGCATGTCAGCATCTAGGCAAGGAAGAGAATACATACAGATATTGTTCAAAATTTGGGTGGAACCCCGCTTTAAGTCATTACTGTGCCCCCTTCCCCAGTAAAGATAGTGATAGATGGATCAAAATGTGTCCAGTTCAGCAGGGACCTGACAAATTCCGATCCATCTATGACCATCCCTATTTGACAGAAGTTGATTGTTAGATTTTGTTATGTCAGGTTGATAATTGCAAAAAAAAAATATTTCTGCTTAAAATCCATTGAGCTCTCAACTCCCCCCACTTCCCCCATATGGAGGAATGGGAACACATTCCAACTTGTTTTCTTTAAAGTTTTAACTTATTTCTCTTCCATGTCTATATCTTGTGGTTGTGGAGAAAGTAATGATTAGCATTTAGTCAAATCAAGAAGCCAATGTACAAGATATGTAAATATCAGAGATCAGAGACTGGAATTGTGGGTAATGAATAACAGGGTACTTTTTTGGCTACTTCAGAACACCAATACTTTATGGTCTATTAGTGAAGTTTGGATATGCTTATTATTTATATATGTTTGATGGTTTTCAAGTTTTTTTTTTTTTGTAGAATAGTTTTTTTTTTTTTTTTTTACTTTTTTAATATTAATAACATATGACAGAAAATAAAAGGTTCCTGGTTGGACCAGAGTGGAAAAACACCTGGTTATTATCTATGAATTGTACATTTGGAATCTTGTTTATCAGCCAACGTTTGCTTGAAAATACATTTGCCATTAGCATAAACCTTTTTGTTTTGTATTGCTACGCCTCAGACATAACATTTAAATGTGTTTTTAATTGTGACCTGGCCTTTAAACCACCTTATGTTCTTATATTGAAAAAAAATATCAACCTAAAAATGTGTTTCTGATATTTTTGTAGGTTCTAGGCACAGGACTAGACTGGAAAGGAGGAGATGTAACAAATTCAATAGGAGGAGGCCAGAAAGTTCGTCTGTTAAAGGAAGCGTTAGAAACCTTAAGTGACCAGAAGGACCTTATAGTTCTTTTTACAGACAGGTAACTTTTTAATGTTTTAAATAAAGCCTGATGCTAATGCACACCAAATACATTTTTATTTCTTAAATTGTATTTTTTTTTAAAGGGCCAGTTCTTACAAATGTAATTTTTCTTTCATTGAAGACTGTTCTTTATATCTTTTAAATCTACAGTATCCGAGTTTGAGGTTGCCCACTATATTTAAAAAAAAAAAAAAAGAACCAATGAAACAAGTTTCTACATTTAATCACCGTATCTACTACAGTTAAACTTTAAGTAGTTTATCATCCCAGTATCCTGTAACGTAAAATAAATAAAACTTGTACAGGGGTAATGATTGTTTGTTTTCTCAGAGAATGCACTTGAAATAAGTATCCCCTTGCAGAAAGGTAACTTAGGCCCCTTTCACTCTGGGGCGTCGTTGCCGTCGCTTTACCGTAGTTTTAGCGGGGGTTTTCGCCCATTAGCGGGGTGCTTTTAACCCCCACTAGCAGCCGAAAAAGGGTTAAAATGACCTGCAAATCACTGCTGCAGTGTGGCTTTGCCGGCGGTTCGGCAGCAGTGCCCATTCAGTTCGATGGGCAGGAACGGTTTAGGACACCACTCCTTCACTGCTCTAAAGATGCTGCTTGCAGGAGTTTTTTTAATGTCCTGCATGCGCACTGCTCCAGTGTGAAAGCCCTCGTAGCGCCTGTAAAGCACCTCAGTGTAAAAGGGGTCTTACAATCCACTGAGCAAGGGTACTGTCCTATAATTAAATTGCAAATCTCTACCCTCATTTTTTTTTTTTTTTTTTTTTTTTTTTAAATGCCACAATTAGGGTTCATAGTTACCCAGGTTTGTTGGCTTAATGATCTCTCTAGACGCTAAAGGACAACAGCTGCCAGAAGATATCTAAATCCACTTTCCCATCCAGCAGCCCAAAGTATACTTGTACTCGTATGGCTACTCTAAACAAACAAAAAAAAAACCTATGAAATTGAACAATGCAGCATACCAATTAAAGTGATTTGTAAAGGTTAATTTTTTTAAATTAAAATAATATTGCTCTAGGGGCACTAGTGTGTGCTCGCTACCGAGCCCCACCCTGTTTGTCCATTGACACGCAGAGTGTGGTTTGGCCCTGCTCCCTCCTCACTGGCAGTGATTGACAGCAGCAGGAGTCAGTGGCTCCCACTGCGGTCTCTGAGCCAATAAGGAGGGAGAGAGTTGAGAGATCTGCAGTTATCATGCACATTGATGGATCAAGTTCAGGCTTAGTTAAGTATGGGGGGAGCTGCATGCAGAAGGTTTTTACCTTAATGCAGAGAATGCATTATGGTAAAAAAAAGCCTTCTCACTTTGGAAGCACTTTAATTCCCATTTGCCACCAAGTACATATAATACTTTGGATAACTATTGTGCTTTTGTGAGCATCAAGCACTTATATAAATCCATGCAGCATCATATGGCATTTTTGTGGTCATCACAAACAGAACTGTTAAGCTTAGTTTATACTTGCAGTTAGGGGGTGGTAAAAACCCATGATTGAGCCATGTTTTTACCCCTCGTTCTCCATTAGGCTGAAAAGACAGCGAATGGTGTGTGTGTATATAAGCTGGGGTTATGATGCTTTGCAATGTGAAACAGCATAAAATATTACCACTAATACATTCAGCCAGAAGTACTACCCACTGAATGTAGCCTATTCAACTGAATGGGGGTGCCCTGCAACATTGTGCAATGTACGCAGTTGCGGCATGCTGGTGTGGGGTTTTAAAAGGTTCAAACAGGCAGGGAGGTGGTGGTAAAATACCTCCTTACTGTCAATGCAAGTATAAGAAAAGCCTTACACCAATCTCTGTCTGCTCCAACCTGACTAATTCTTATTCTTTTCACCTGAGTGGATCCAAATCTGAAGCCAAAAGGGGAAAACGATTCATAAACTCCTTCATAAATTACACTAAATAAGAGGATAGTATGTGACTGGTCTAAACTACGTGGCATGTTCACCACTGCCAGGAGCCTGATGGACAAGATGGGTGAACTAGAGATACTGTTGTACGAGGAGGATTTGGATTTAGTGGGAATTTCAGAAACCGGGTTCAACAGCTCTCATGATTGGCTGGCAACCATTCAAGGGTATACCCTTTTTTTGCAGGGATAGAGAGGGTAAAAAAGGGGGAGGGGTATGCCTATATATCAAGAATAATGTACAAGTGAGTGTGAGAGATGACATCACTGAAGGAGCTAGGGAGGAGGTGGAATCCTTATGGGTAGAGCTCCAAAGGGATGAAGCTAGGGGAAAATATTACTGGGAGTATGCTATAGGCCCCCTAACCTGAGGGAGGAGGGGACGTCAGATCTCCTATCACAACTTGGATTAGCAGCAAGGATGGGAAGTGTTATCATAATGGGGGATTTTAATTATCCAGACATAGACTGGGCGAAGGGAACCACGCATTCTTCTGAGGCTCGCCAGTTCCTACATGTCTTGCAGGACAATTTTATGGGTCAGATGGTAGAAGCACCAACTAGAAATAAAGCGTTACTGGATCTGATTACCAACAATACAGACCTGATCACGGATGTGGAAAAACGGGGCAGTCACAGGTCAATTGGCTTCAGTATAAATCACACAAATGGGAAACATAAGGGGAAAACAAAGACGCTGAATTTCAAAAGAGCCAACTTCTCTAAACTACAAACCTTGTTAGAAGGCATGAATTGGGATAAAATCTTAAGAACAAAGAACATGGAGGAGAGATGGGTTTGCTTTGAGAGCATATTAAATAAAGGAATTAGCCAATGCATCCCATTGGGTAATAAATTTAAAAGAGCGAACAAAAGTCCTGGATGGCTTCACTCCAATGTAAAAATGCATATAAAAGCAAAGGAGAAGGCCTTCAAAAAGTACAAGGTTGAGGGATCATCGTCAGCATTCAGACTTTATAAAGAATGCAATAAGAAATGTAAAGGGTGCAATTAGGGTGCCTAAGATAGAACACAAAAGACACATAGCGGAGGAGAGCAGAAAAAATTCCAAGAAATTCTTTAGGAATGTAAACCGTAAAAAAGGGAGGGAAGACCATATTGGCCGCATAAAGAATGAGGAAGGACATCTGGTTACAAAGGATGTGGAGATGGCAAAGTTATTGAATTTATTCTTCTCCTCAGTCTTCACGAGGTAATTGGGGTGGGCTTCAGTAACAAAAACTGCAGTGTTTATCCTTATGACACATCACAGGAAGCACCTCCCGTGGTTAACAGATGACAGAATTAAAATTAGGCTTGGTAAACTTAACATTAATAAATCACTGGGACCAGATGGCTTGCATCTGAGGGTACTTGGGGAACTCAGTCAAGTAATCGCCAGACCATTGTTCCTAATTTTTACTGACAGTCTGACTGGAATGGTACCAGGTGATTGGAGAAAAGCCAATGTAGCACCAATATTTAAAAAGGGCCCAAAATACATCCCTGGGAATTACAGACCAGTTAGCCTAACATCAATAGTATGCAAGCTCTTGGAGGGGATGATAAAGGGACTATATACAAGATTTTAGTAACAAGAACAGTATCGTTAGCAGTAATCGACATGGATTCGTGAAGAATCGTTTTTGCCAAACCAATCTATTAACCTTCTAATGAGGAGGTGAGTTGTCATCTAGATAAAGGAAGGCCCGTAGACGTGGTGTATCTGGATTTTGCAAAAGCATTTGACACAGTTCCCCATAAACGTTTACTGTACAAAATAAGGTCCGTTGGCATGGACCATAGGGTGAGTACATGGATTGAAACCTGGCTACAACGGCAAGTTCAGAGGGTGGTGATAAATGGGGTGTACTCTGAATGGTCAGAGGGGGGTAGTGGGGTCCCCCAGGGTTCTGTGCTGGCACCAATCCTATTTATTTTGTTCATAAACAAACTGGAGGATGGGGTAAAACAGTTCGATCTCTGTATTTGTGGATGACACTAAGCTAGGCAGGGCAATAACTTCTCTGCAGGATGTGGAAACCTTGCAAAAAGATCTGAACAAATTAATGGGGTGGGCAACTACATGGCAAATGAGGTTTAATGTAGAAAGATGTAAAATAATGCATTTGGGTGGCAAAAATATGAATGCAATCTCTACACTGGGGGGAGAACCTCTGGGGGAATCTAGGATGGAAAAGGACCTGATGGTTCTAGTAGATGATAGGCTCAGTCAAGCTGCTGCTAACAAAGCAAACAGAATATTGGCATGCATTTAAAAGGGGATCAACTCCAGAGATAAAACGATAATTCTCCCACTCTACAAGACTCTGGTCCGGCCGCACCTAGAGTATGCTGTCCAGTTCTGGGCACCAGTCCTCAGGAAGGATGTACTGGAAATGGAGCGAGTACAAAGACGGGCAACTAAGCTAATAAAGGGTCTGGAGGATATTAGTTATGAGGAAAGGTTGCAAGCACTGAACTTATTCTCTCTGAGAGGGGATATGATTTCAATTTATAAATACGGTACTGGTGACCCCACAATAGGGATAAAACTTTTTCGTGGAAGGGAGTTTAACAAGACACGTGGCCACTCATTAAAATTAGAAGAAAAGTGGTTTAACCTTAAACTACGTAGATGGTTCTTTACTGTAAGAGCGGCAAGGATGTGGAATTCCCTTCCACAGGCGGTGGTCTCAGCGGGGAGAATTGATAGTTTCAAAAAACTATTAGATAAGCACCTTAACGACCGCAACATACAGGGATATATAATGTAATACTGACATATCACACACATAGGTTGGACTTGTGTCTTTTTTTAACCTCACCTACTATGTAACTATGTAACTCAGTCAAGCTTTGTCTTGGGACTTTATCATGCTATTTTCATAATGGTCACACTCATGTGGTTTACTGGTAGTTTTGTTAATTATAGTTTTGGGTAAACTTTTGGGTTGTACTTGTTCTGGGAACTCGCTGGAACATCATGTTCCATTTTTTTTCCCTCATAAAACCCAAGAAATGTTGCATTAAGTTTGTAAAAATACATTTGTGTCCTAGAAAAAAATAAGTAAAATGCACTGGAAATGCCAAAAGAAATTTAGTGTAAACTAACACTTCTACAAAGTCTGAATGTTTTCACATCCAGAACAATGTAAAAGGCTTGTCACATAGTTTCCACATGCTTCCCAAGCCACTTTGAGAAGAAACAAGGTCTTCTGAGTATAAGGGGACACATGACTCTCTTGGCTCCCACATTGCATTGCCTAACACCTGAGCAGCCAATAGCTAGACTGGTGGATACTAAGCCTTTTGAAGGGTATGGCTCAGACCTGCCGCTAGAATTACAAGAAAATATAAGGTGCATAGCCGCATGAGTGTTTTTTACTTTACTCTGAATTGTCATAGGACAGGCTTCCTTAAAGCGATATTAAAGTCCTTGTTTAAAAAAAAAAAAAAAAATGTTATACTTGCTTGCTCTGTGCAGTGGTTTTGCACAGAGTAGACTGAATCCTCCTTTTCTCAGGTCCCACACTGGTGCTCCTGGCTCCACCCTCCTGCTGGGTGCCCCCACAGCAAGCAGCTTGCTGTGGGGGCACCCATGCTGGCACACTTCTGAGCAGTGGCTCTGTATGTCCATTCACACACTTGGCCATAGCTCGGCTCTGCCCCCTCTGTCTCCTGATTGGCTCACTGACTGTGAATGAGCCACTGATGCCTAAAGCCAATCAGGAGTGTGAGTCCCCTGAGAGCCAAGGCTCTTGTAGACACTGCTGGATCAAGAGGGGGCTCAGGTAAGTATTAGGGGGGATGCTGCACACAGAATGTTTGTTTGTTTTTTACCTTCATGCATAGAATTAAGTTTACAACTACAAGTGTGCTGGAAATGAAGTGGTACAATATTGCATAACTGGACAAAAGGGGTTTTTATTTTTGTGTGTGTTTGTTTCTTTTTTGTTTTGTTTTTTTTGGCTTATGGATGAATTCAATTGATACAGTATATTAGATGGCTGCATTTTATATATTAAGATTTATCAGTTTTATCATTCAAAAATATGTTATTCATATGAAAGATTCCTTTTAAATCTAATGCATAATCTGCACAGAATACAGATTTGGCAGATTGTTTTTCTGACCTGGTGGTTAGATATTTGCACGCAATATTGACCTCCTAGTCAACCCATGGCAGTGCAGCAGTCATGCTTGGGTAACTTAAACTGGGCAAGAAAAATAGAGAATTATATTCAGGAAAGCCTCAAACATTTAACTGATCCTCTGTACTAAAGAGGAAAAAAAAAAAATATATATATAATATTATTATTTTTTTTTTTTTTAATATCTGTGAAAAAGGGATATTATCTCAGTCAGAGAGTGTTGAAAAGAATGATAAATGGGAAATCTACGATTAGTCGCTGAAATAAATAATTGTTTTTTTTTAAATTTACTGTTAAACTTGGCCCCTTTTTTGAAAATTGACTCCTCTTTTATCACGTATCCAGTGTTCTGTCTATTTGCATAAACATTTTTCCTCTTTAGTGTACTTAACATTCCTGGAATATGACATATTTACAGATTATTTCCTCTGATAACTGGCATTATTAAAATATTATTAGCAATGGATAGTAGGTGAAAATGCTCAAATGTCAGTAGGAGAAAAAAAAAAGCTTCCACTAAGTGGGAGTAAAGAAAAACATCCCCCCACAATAGTGTTTAGTTGGAGGAAAAAAATGCCCTAGCAGCCGTGTTTAAAGGTAAGAGAAATGCCTTGGTGTCAGTGATAGGTAAAAGTGCTCAGGTGTTAGCTACCAGTAACAGGAAAAATTGCCTCATAAGTGATCCGTAAAAACAAAACCCTGACATCAGTGGTCAGTAAGAGGGGAAAAAAAATCCTCATCCGTTGCTGTAAAAAATGCCTCAGCATCAGAGGTTAGTAGATGGAAGGAGGTCAGTAGCAGAAAAACATGCCTGGTCAGTGGTCTGTTCAGTATGGGGAAAAAATGCCTAGTCAGTACAGGAAAAAAATGCCTTGTCAGTAAGAGGGAAAAAAATGATCACTAAAGATTATATAATCATCTATTTTCAGTCTCCAGATACCAGTTTATGAGCAATGCCATGAGTGCCCATATCCTTTACAGATTTCCACTATGACGTTGGAAACATGGAGACTATGCCAGAATCTGATGGTGTTCTGGTGCTCATTACACTATCATTTAGCATGACTTATTACTAAATAATCAACCCAAAAGTGATATTTAGTTATGGAGCCTGGTGGACTGAGCCATTCTCTGGCTTCTGGTTTATGTTGGATGCTTTGACAGAGGTCTACCTGTTGTCATAATTAATTTACTGGAAATCTGTAAGCTTGGTGCTTCAGGCAACCTGTGTAAAATACAGTAGGTAGATGTACCTTGTTCTCTTTTCATCATTGGGATGTTTGCATGTGGACACTGGTGTATATCAGTGTAGTTTAGCTATTAAGTTTGTAATTACATTTGTAATTGTTGTCATGTGATTAAATTGCTCAGTAACAAGAAAAGGAAACATTCTGTCCTTCCTCTAGTTGCCTAAATGTAATGCTGTTTTATTGTTTTCAATACTATGAGCCATGAGGGTTAATTTACTAAAGGCAAATTGTTCTCTTTGCAAGGGAATTATTTCCAGAGCAAAGTGGTGAAAGGTGAAGCTCTGCTGACTTGCATCATTCATATATATGTAAGCAAAAATGCTGTGCTTTTTTTGATTTTCCTTGCATGTGATTGGGTCATCTTTCCAAAATGAAATTTCACTGAATTTACTCTGGGAAATATGCCCTTTGCAAAGTGCAACTTCCCTTGACAAGTAAACAGCCTATTTTCCTTTAGTAAATCCACCCCACTGACATACGCAGACCAGGGAACTTGGAAGAAAGTCCCTATTTTGATACTTAATCAGGTTAAATGTGTTTCTAGAGGCAGAGTTCTTTGCCCTAATGCAGCTCTCATTTGTTTTTGAAAATGAAGAAAGACAAGAAAAAAAAATTTTTTTTTTCAATTTTCAAAACTTTGTGACAAAAAGTGAGGTCTGCAAAATACTCACTATACCTCTCAGCAAATAGCTTGGGGTGTCTACTTTCCAAAATAGGGTCATTTGGGGGGGGGGTTGTGCCATCTGGGCATTCCATGGCCTTCCGAAACTGTGATAGGCAGTGAAGAGTGAAATCAAAAATTTGCGCCCTTAGAAAGCCTGAAGGTGGTGCTTGGTTTTCGGGGTCCCGTACGCGGCTAGGCTCCCAAAAAGTCTCACATGTGGTATCCCCGTACTCAGGAGAAGCAACAGAATGTATTTTGGGGTGTAATTTCACATATTCCCATGGCATGTTTGAGCAATATATCATTTAGTGACAACTTTGTGCAAAAAAAAAAAAATGTCTTTTTCCCGCAACTTGTGTCACAATATAAAATATTCCATGGACTCGACATGCCTCTCAGCAAATAGCTTGGGGTGTCTACTTTCCAAAATGGGGTCATTTGGGGGGGGGGGGGTTGAACTGTCCTGGCATTTTATGCACAACATTTAGAAGCTTATGTCACACATCACCCACTCTTCTAACCACTTGAAGACAAAGCCCTTTCTGACACTTTTTTTGTTTACATGAAAAAATTATTTTTTTTTTGCAAGAAAATTACTTTGAACCCCCAAACATTATATATTTTTTTAACGCAAATGCCCTACAGATTATTATTTTTTTGCTTTTTTATCTTATTTTTAAACTGTTCCTTTCATTTTTTTTTTTTTTTTTTTAATCATTTTTAATGTTATCCCAGGGAATGTAAATATCCCCTATGATAGCAATAGGTAGTGACAGGTACTCTTTTGAAAAAATTGGGGTCTATTAGACCCTAGATCTCTCCTCTGCCCTCAAAGCATCTGACCACACCAAGATCGGTGTGATAAAATGCTTTCCCAATTTCCCAATGGCGCTGTTTACATCCGGCGAAATCTAAGTCATGAAATGCTCGTAGCTTCAAGTTTCTTAGGCCATAGAGATGTTTGGAGCCACTCTGGTCTCTGATCAGCTCTATAGTCAGCTGGCTGAATCACCGGCTGCATTCTCAGGTTCCTTGTTGAGACAGGAGAGCCAGAGAAAAACATGGAAGACGGTGGGGGGCATTCCCTCCCACTGCCAATTAGCCGCTAGGATTGCTTTTACATGAAAGCCGACCGCTGGCTGAAAAGATTGATACAAAGATGATACCTAAACCTGCAGGCATCATTCTGGTATAACCACTCAAAGTCATGAATGGCGTACCTGAAGACAAAAAAATGGTTAACAATAAAACACAGTAAATGGTAAAGTATAAAAAATTGCATACCTGAAAAGCAAACATGATAAAACATAATAACAATAAAACATTGCAGAATAGAATACAGTAAAAAAGAGCAGAACAATAGAGAGAGAGAGAACAATGAAATGACAACTATTTTTTTTTTAATTTTATATATATATATATATATATATATATTTTTTTTTTTTTACACTTTTTTTTTTTTTGCAACTGTAACTTTTATAACTGTAACCGGTTCCAAGTTTGGGTCTCTCAAAATGCGATGGCATTTGGGAGACCCTGTGAAAGTGTGCCTATTTGTGCAATGCTGTACCCTACGCTAATACGCAACTAGTGCATGGTAGCGTTCAAAACATTCACCAATGCAAAGACCAGGATTGTCAGGACAGGAGGGACAATAATAGCGGGTGTCACGCCTATATCCGCGCTTGCTGCAGACACAACATCTTTTTTGGGGGGTTCGTTGGGTAGGGGTACTCAGGAGGACATAAAAATGCCTCTCATGCAGCCGACTGCATTTGGTTGGGGATGTGAATGGGGGAAGTACGGGCGCTGCAGAAGTGGTGGGTTCCCAATTAGGATTGGCGAATGCAGCAGGAAGGGCATTATGGGCACGACGGGCCTGTTTGTATTCTTCTTGGTGGCAGCGGGACACTACTTGTGCTTGCCACCTCATCAGCTTGAACTGCACTTATGGGACTCGCCACATCACCAAGTGTTACTGCAGTGCTAGTTTGACTACGACCGGGGTGTACTAGGCCGCTGGTGCTTGCCAGTTTACCAAAAAAACTGTTAGCAATCGCAGGGATCAGGCCTGGCTCTGTGAATGCTGCAGTTATGTGTTTAGTGTTTTGTAAGTGACAGTGATCGATCGATACTGCACTTGGGTGGGCTGGGTCGGGCGGAGGGGCAAAACGCAGGTGCTAGCAGGTATCTGGGCTGATCCCGCTAACACTGCGTTTTTGGGAACCCTAAACTGCTGGGGACGCTAGTATAGATCTGATTGGATCAGATATTGATCCGTTCAGATACTATACCACTAAGGGAGGTGTACGGTGCGTGTGTGGGTGTTTAGCGGTACTGGCGCTAACCTGACGCTGCTTGGGTCTGGTGCTTGTCAGTTCACCAAAACGCTACCAAAAAAACTGTTAGCGATCGCAGGGATCAGGCCTGACTCTGCGAACGCTGCAGTTATGTGTTTAGTGTTTTGTAAGTGACAGTGATCGATCGATGCTGGGCTGGGCCAGGCGGAGGAGCAAAACGCAGGTGCTAGCAGGTATCTGGACTGATCCCGCTAACACTGCGTTTTTGGGAACCCTAAACTGCTGGGGATGCTAGTATAGATCTGATCGGATCAGCTATTGATCCGAACAGATACTATACCACTAAGGGAGGCGTATGCTGCATGCATGAGTGTTAGTGATACTGGCGCTAATCTGACACTGCCTGGGGCGACGCATATCACCGCCGGGTGATCAGGGGGCTAAACCTTTTATTAGGTAATAAACGGCGGGTGCCCTGACACTATAAAAAATAAACTAACTAACCAGCGTCACCCGTAACACTTATACAGTGATCACTGGTGAAAGGGTTAACTAGGGGGCAATCAAGGGGTTAAAACATTTATTAGATAGTATATGGGGGTCCCTGTCGCTATAAAACGCTGACGGCGAACCTAAATATTTACCTCCCCAACTAAAACTTTATTAGGGGGGTATCCTAGACCTAAAGGGGGCTAACACTAACTGCCCTACCACAGTAACTGTCACAAACTGACACCATGCAGTAATCAGAAAAAAACAAAAAAAAAACTGCTTGGTGTCAGTGTGACGGGGGGGGGGGGTGATTTGGGGGTGATCGGGGGGGATGGGGGGGTGTAAAGTGTGACTGGCATGTTCTACTGTGATGTGTAGTGTTGTGCACTCACATTGCAGTCTTCTCTCCTCGGTGCCGGAATGGAAAATACAGAGCCGAGGAGAGATGACATAATTTCCTTTGCTGCTGTTTAGCATACAGCAGCAGAGGAATGATTCTCATTGGCTGGGAGCGATCGCGAGGGGGGGGGCCCACGAATGGACGGTCTCCCCCTTGCCTCTCATCGCTCCCAGACACAAGCCGACCGCCTCGGGCACCGGGGGGGTCCGATCGGACCCCCCGCCCGCGGGAGGCAGATCACGTACACGTACGTGATTCTGCCTGCCCGTGCCATTCTGCCGACGTACATCGGTGGGAGGCGGTCGGCAAGTGGTTAATGTGCTTCTACTTGGGCCACTCCTTTGTTGCCTCTGCAGTATGTTTTGGGTCATGTTGGAATACCCATCCATGAGGGACAAAGGTTCTCATCCAAGATTTTAGAATACATGGCCCTGTCCGTTGGCCCCTCAATGCTGCAAAGTCGGCCTGTACCTTTTCAGCAGAGAAACAGCCCCAAAGAATGTTTCGACCTCCATGCTTGACTGTAGGGATAGTGTTCTTAGGGTCATAGTCAGCATTTTTCTTCCTTCCTTCAAACACAGCGAGTCGAGTTGATGCCAAAGAGCTCAATTTTGGTCTTTCTCCCAATCCTTCTCTGAATTATTTAGATGTTCATTGGCAAACTTTAGACGGGCCTGTACATGTGCCTTCTTGAGGGGGACCTTGCGGGCACTGCAGGATTTCAATCCATGGTGGCATATTTTGTTATCAATGTTTTTTTTGGTGACTGGTCCCAACTGCCTTGAGATCATTCACATGCTGCTCCTGTGTAGTTCTGGGCTGATCCCTCATGATCATCCTTTACCCCATGAGGCAAAATCTTGCATGGCGCTCCAGACCGAGGGCGATTGATGGTTATTTTGTATTTCTTTCATTTGCAAATAATCGCTCCAACAGTTGTCTCCTTCTCGCCAAGCTTCTTGCCGATGGTCTTGTAGCCCATTCAAGCCTTGTACAAGTCTGCAATCTTGTCCCTAATGTCATTTGACAACTCTTTGGTCTTGCCCATGATGGTGAGTTTTGAATGAAAGAAAGAGATTCTGTGGACAGATGTCTTTTATGCTCATAAGGAGTTGTCATTTGGAGCACCTTTTTTAAATTGACAGGACTAGGGATGAGCTTCGTGTTCGAGTCGAACCCATGTTCGACTCGAACATCGGCTGTTCGACCGTCCGTCGAATTGCGAACGATATGGGCCGTTCGCGCCAAATTCGTGTGGCGCGTCACGGCCCATAATTCACTGCGGCATCGCAGTGCATTGCTGGCTGATGATTGGCCAAGCATGCACTATGACCCGCATGCTTGGCCAATCACAGCGCCGTCAGTAGAGAGAGCTGTAATTGGCCAAAGCCAGGGTGGCTTTGGCCAATTATGGCTCAGAGGATTTAGTACACACCCCACACTATATAAGGCCGCCTGCACGGCGGCCCTGTGTAGTGTGTGTTCCGGTGTGCTGAGAGATAGAGAGAGAGAGAGACAGTGTCATTTGATTTGAGTTAGATAGATTAGGCAGAACAGTCAGTCAGTTAGCTGCACTTACAGTGTATTGTGTATATATATGCATCCCAGGTGTTGCATATATATATATACACTGTATTCAGTTTAGCTAGATCCGTTCCTGTTATCTTCTATCTAGACTATTTACATTTAGTGCAGTGTGTCCTGCTCACAGTGTTCAGCTAGATCCGTTCCTGCTATTTACATTCAGTGCAGTGCGTCCTGCTCACAGTGTTCAGCTAGATCCGTTCCTGCTATTTACATTCAGTGCAGTGCGTCCTGCTCACAGTGTTCAGCTAGATCCGTTCCTGCTATTTACATTCAGTGCAGTGTGTCCTGCTCACAGTGTTCAGCTAGATCCGTTCCTGCTATTTACATTCAGTGCAGTGCGTCCTGCTCACAGTGTTCAGCTAGATCCGTTCCTGCTATTTACATTCAGTGCAGTGCGTCCTGCTCACAGTGTTCAGCTAGATCCGTTCCTGCTATTTACATTCAGTGCAGTGCGTCCTGCTCACAGTGTTCAGCTAGATCCGTTCCTGCTATTTACATTCAGTGCAGTGCGTCCTGCTCACAGTGTTCAGCTAGATCCGTTCCTGCTATTTACATTCAGTGCAGTGCGTCCTGCTCACAGTGTTCAGCTAGATCCGTTCCTGGTATTTACATTTAGTGCAGTGCGTCCTGCTCACAGTGTTCAGCTAGATCCGTTCCTGCTATTTACATTCAGTGCAGTGCGTCCTGCTCACAGTGTTCAGCTAGATCCGTTCCTGGTATTTACATTTAGTGCAGTGCGTCCTGCTCACAGTGTTCAGCTAGATCCGTTCCTGCTATTTACATTCAGTGCAGTGCGTCCTGCTCACAGTGTTCAGCTACATCCGTTCCTGCTGTTTACATTCAGTGCAGTGCGTCCTGCTCACAGTGTTCAGCTAGATCCATTCCTGCTATTTACATTCAGTGCAGTGCGTCCTGCTCACAGTGTTCAGCTAGATCCGTTCCTGCTATTTACATTCAGTGCAGTGCGTCCTGCTCACAGTGTTCAGCTAGATCCGTTCCTGCTATTTACATTCAGTGCAGTGCGTCCTGCTCACAGTGTTCAGCTAGATCCGTTCCTGCTATTTACATTCAGTGCAGTGCGTCCTGCTCACAGTGTTCAGCTAGATCCGTTCCTGCTATATACATTTAGTGCAGTACGTCCTGCTCACAGTGTTCAGCTAGATCCGTTCCTGTTATCTTCCTACTGACAGGCAGGCTTGTCTGGTTACAGTATATAAAGCTACCTGAAGAAAATTACAGGTGTTCTTTTTGATCCTATTAGTACCACGGTCAGGCAGCTAGACTATTTACATTTAGTACAGTGTGTCCTGCTCACAGTGTTCAGCTAGATCCGTTCCTGTTATCTTCCTACTGACAGGCAGGCTTGTCTGGTTACAGTATATAAAGCTACCTTAAGAAAATTACAGGTGTTCTTTTTGATCCTATTAGTAACACGGTCAGGCAGCTAGACTATTTACATTTAGTACAGTGTGTCCTGCTCACAGTGTTCAGCTAGATCCGTTCCTGTTATCTTCCTACTGACAGGAAGGCTTGTCTGGTTACAGTATATAAAGCTACCTTAAGAAAATTACAGGTGTTCTTTTTGATCCTATTAGTACCACGGTCAGGCAGCTAGACTATTTACATTCAGTGCAGTGCGTCCTGCTCACAGTGTTCAGCTAGATCCGTTCCTGGTATTTACATTCAGTGCAGTGCGTCCTGCTCACAGTGTTCAGCTAGATCCGTTCCTGCTATATACATTTAGTGCAGTACGTCCTGCTCACAGTGTTCAGCTAGATCCGTTCCTGTTATCTTCCTACTGACAGGCAGGCTTGTCTGGTTACAGTATATAAAGCTACCTGAAGAAAATTACAGGTGTTCTATCCCAGCTTAGTGCAGCTACAGGCCATTAGTATGTCTGGAAGGCCAAGAAGGAGAGGCAGACAGTCACAAGCCAATAAGAGGGCAAGCAGGCTCTGTGTCTAGTGCTGGTCGTGGAGACGGTGCATCCTCATCAGCACGTGGCCATGGGACACGCTTGGCCTTTTTTTCGGCAGCTGGCCGTGTTGAGCCGCAACATGCAGAAGACTTGGTCGAGTGGATGACCAAGCCGTCCTCATCCTCCTCATCCTCTCTCACCCATGCCCAGGGTGCTTTGTCTGGCAAAGCAGCGGCCTCTTCCCTCAGCTCAATGTCATCAGTGACTCCTTCCCTAGCTCCACCATGTCCTCATGAGGATTCCCTCGAACTGTTTGACCACAGTGTTGGGTACATGCTCCAGGAGGATGCCCAGCGTTTGGAAGGCTCTGATGATGATACTGAGCTCAATGAAGGCAGTAACATGAGCACGGACAGAGGGGGTGCCCAAGAAGGACAGCAATCTGGCAGTCATGCTCCCCCTGCTGCAGCATACTGCCAGGTTTGCTCCAGTGATGAGGAGGGAGGGGATGATGAGGTCACTGACTCAACGTGGGTGCCTGATAGGAGAGAGGAGGAGGAGGAGGAGGAGGAGGAGGAGGTGGCACATCACCAACTAGGCAGGATGCCCTCCAGGGGCCAGCCTAAGGGCAGCACATTGACTGCATCACACCCCAAAGCTCCACATGTGCAGGGCGCTGCAGTCTCTGCGCGTTATTCAAAAAGTTCTTTGGTGTGGGCCTTTTTTGAGACGAGTGCATCAGATCGCACCGCTGCTATTTGCAACATATGTCTCAAGCGTATCTCGCGTGGCCAAAACATCTCCCGCTTGGGTACCACATGCTTGACCAGACATATGTTGACCTGCCATGCAGTTCGTTGGCAAGCGTATCTAAAAGACCCACACCAAAGAACAAAGACGATCTCTCCTTGCTCCTCATCAGCTGAGATTTCCAACCCCACTAGACCTTCAGTCCTCTCTGCGACCTGCAGTGAGAGGAATGAAGGTGTAGAATTAGGTGTGTCACAGCCAAGTACTTGTGGGCAATCTGCTTTTGGTACACCGACGTCAGATTGTACCAGGCAAATTTCCCTGCCCCAGCTGCTGCACCGCCGAAAGAAGTTTGCTCCCAGCCATCCACATGCCCAGCGGTTGAATGCTAGCTTGGCAAAATTGCTAGCACTTCAACTGCTGCCTTTTCAGTTGGTAGACTCTGCCCCCTTCCGTGAGTTTGTGGAATGTGCGGTTCCTCAGTGGCAGGTACCCAAACGCCACTTTTTCTCACGGAAGGCGATTCCGGCTCTCTACCGGCATGTGGAAGGCAATGTCCATGCCTCGCTGGACAGGGCGGTCAGCGGTAAGGTGCATATTACCGCTGACTCATGGTCCAGCAGGCATGGACAGGGACGTTACTTAAGTTTCACGGCGCATTGGGTGACTCTGCTGGCAGCTGGGAAGGATGCAGGACAAGGTGCAGTAGTGTTGGAGGTTGTTCCGCCACCACGCCTCCAAAATGCTGATTGTGACACACCTCTCTCCTCCACCCCCTCCTCTTCTTCCTCCATGGCCTCTTCCTCGGAACCAGCGGTGCTCCGTAGGCGTTCAAGGGGCTACGCAAGTACGCAGGCCAAAAGATGCCATGCGGTGCTTGAGCTGGTGTGCTTGGGGGACAGGAGCCACACTGGGGCAGAGGTTCTGTCAGCTCTGCAGGGGCAGGTTCAGAGGTGGTTGACGCCACGCCAACTTAAGGCAGGAATGGTGGTTTGCGACAATGGCACCAACCTCCTCTCTG
The DNA here is from genome assembly GCA_037952925.1 of Lithobates clamitans. NCBI lineage: Eukaryota > Metazoa > Chordata > Amphibia > Anura > Ranidae > Lithobates > Lithobates clamitans. The sequence continues at coordinate 8,739,683 of JBBGZY010000327.1, forward strand.
CCCTCCGACAGGGACAACTGACCCATGTGCCCTGTTTGGCTCACGTCCTTAACTTGGTGGTGCAGCGGTTCTTGGGCAGGTACCCGGGCTTACAGGATGTCCTGAGGCAGGCCAGGAAAGTCTCTGTGCATTTCCGCCGGTCATATAATGCCAGTGCTCGGCTGACGGACCTCCAAAAGGAGTTTAACCTGCCCAAGAACCGCCTAATCTGTGACATGCCCACCAGGTGGAACTCGACGTTGGCCATGCTGCAGCGGCTGCACACGCAGCAGAGGGCCATCAATGAGTACCTGTGCGACTATGGCACCAGGACAGGGTCAGGGGACCTTGGTTTTTTTTCCCCACGCCAGTGGGCCATGATCAGGGATGCATGCACTGTCCTGTCACCATTCGAGGAGGCCACGAGGATGGTGAGCACTGACAGTGCATGCATCAGTGACACTGTCCCCCTTGTCCACCTGTTGGAGCACACGCTGCGTGGAATAATGGACAGGGCACTTGAGGCAGAACAGAGGCAGGAAGAGGAGGACTTCCTTAGCTCTCAAGGCCCCCTTTATCCAGACAGTGTTCCTGCGTGCCCGCCGATCACACAGGAAGAGGACGAGGAGGAGGAGGAGGAGGAGGAGGAAGATTGTGTCAGTATGGAGGTGGAGCCTGGCACTCAGCATCAGCAGTCTTTAAGGGATCAGTCCCAAGGAACACATGGACTTGTACGTGGCTGGGAGGAGGTGGCTGCGGACGTTGTTGTCCTTAGTGACCCAGAGGACTCCGGACCGAATGCCTCAGCAAACCTACGCTGCATGGCCTCCCTGATCCTGCAAAGCCTGCGTAAGGATCCTCGTATTCGTGGTATCAAGGAGAAGGACCAATACTGGCTGGCAACCCTCCTTGATCCACGTTACAAGGGTAAGGTTGCGGACCTTATCTTGCCATCGCAGAGGGAGCAGAGGATGAAACATCTTCGGGAGGCCTTGCAGAAAGGTCTGTGCAACGCGTTCCCAGAGACTGGGAGGTTACAAACTCCTGTTTCTGGACAACGTGTTGCTGAGGCTTCGGTCAGTCAAAGAAGGAGCGGTGGAGAAGGTGGCCGTCTGACCGATGCGTTCAGACAATTTTTTGGTCCGCAGCCCCAAGGTATGATCGGTTCCAGCAACCATCGCCAGCGTCTGTTTTACATGGTGCAGGAATACCTAGGGGCAAGATCAGACTTGGACACCTTTCCCACCGAAAATCCTCTGGGTTACTGGGTCTTGAGGATGGATCACTGGCCAGAGCTTGCACAGTATGCAATTGAGCTACTGGCCTGTCCTGCATCCAGCGTTCTTTCGGAACGCACATTCAGTGCTGCTGGAGGCGTGGTAACCGATCACAGGGTGCGTCTGTCCACCGACTCGGTCGATCGGCTGACCTTCATAAAAATGAATCAGTCTTGGATCACCACCAGCTACCAAGCACCTGATGCAGATGTAACCGAATAATTTTTTTTGAAATCTCAGATCCCTTCAAAGACTGCCTATGCTGATGCTGAGTGACTATCCCTGAGTAATTATTCTCTTCCTCCTCAATCATCACGCTGATAGCTTGTAAGAACATTTTTGGTTCTGGGCGCCACCACCAGTGCCTAAGGCACAATTTTTCAGCCCCTGTTTAACAGGGGCGTGTAATTACAATTTTTGATGTAATACTTTGCAGCAGGGCTCGTTCCTGCATTCCAACTAGAGTGTCTGTGAGGGGTTGCAGTGTTGTGGCACCAGCACCAGTGCCTAAGACCCAATTTTTCAGCCCCTGTCTAACAGGGGCGTGTAATTACAATTTTTGATGCAATACTTTGCAGCAGGGCTTGTTCCTGCGTTTCAACTAGAGTGTCTGTGAGGGGTTGCAGTGTTGTGGCACCAGCACCAGTGCCTAAGACCCAATTTTTCTGCCCCTGTCTAACAGGGGCGTGTAATTACAATTTTTGATGCAATACTTTGCAGCAGGGCTTGTTCCTGCGTTTCAACTAGAGTGTCTGTGAGGGGTTGCAGTGTTGTGGCACCAGCACCAGTGCCTAAGACCCAATTTTTCTGCCCCTGTCTAACAGGGGCGTGTAATTACAATTTTTGATGCAATACTTTGCAGCAGGGCTCGTTCCTGCGTTCCAACTAGAGTGTCTGTGAGGGGTTGCAGTGTTGTGGCACCAGCACCAGTGCCTAAGGCCTAATTTTTCAGCTCCTGTTCAACAGGGGCATGTAATTACAATTCTTGATCTAATATTTCACAGCAGGGCCCTGTGAGGGCTTACAGTGTTTTGGCCACAGCAACACCTAAGGCCCAAATTTCTGCTGAGTATATAGGGCAGGACCCTACTTTCAAACATCTAACTTACAAACGACTCCTACTTGCAAACGGAAGGAGACAACAGGAAGTGAGATGAAATCTACCCCTAAGGAAGGGAAATTCTCTCCTGTAAGAGTTAATATGGGAAAACAATTTCTCCTTTCCACTGATGCTTTCCAATCCTTGTTCCACAAAAAAACCCAAATTTTCCAAAAACATTTTTCATTGGGACAAAAAAGTGAGGTGAAATCTTCTGAAGAGGAGGAAAGACGCAAAACAAATGTCACAGGGGTGATAACCCTTCCCTATGTTTTCCAAAAAGCTTAGAAAAGATTTTTTGGCCTGAGCTAAACACATTAAAAATGTTCAAAATTACAAACAGATTCTACTTAACAACAAACCTACAGTCCCTGTCTTGTTTGCACCGCCTGAATACTGCTGTTCAGAGTATATAGGGACCTTTCCTTATTTTAATTTGGGTGCGGGGTTCCCCTTAATATCCATACAAGACCCAAAGGGCCTGGTAATGGACTGGGGGGTACCCATGCCGTTTGTCTCACTGATTTTCATCCATATTGCCATGACCCGACATGACATTAAACCCGCAAGCAGTTTTAAATGAGATTTTTTCCTTTAAAAATGACATTTGGTGCATTGACTGTTCTAAACATGGGAAACACGCGTCACTTTACAGGCATACTATAGACACCCCCCAGGTACGATATTTAAAGGAATATTTCACTTTTTTTTTTTTTACTTTAAGCATCATTAAAATCACTGCTCCCGAAAAAACGGCCGTTTTTAAAAGTTTTTTTTGCATTGATACATGTCCCCTGGGGTAGGACCCGGGTCCCCAAACCCTTTTTAGGACAATACCATGCAAATTAGCCTTTAAAATGAGCACTTTTGATTTCGAACGTTCGAGTCCCATAGACGTCAATGGGGTTCTAACGTTCGTGCGAACTTGCGGTCCGTTCGCGGGTTCTGGTGCGAACCGAACCGGGGGGTGTTCGGCTCATCCCTAGACAGGACTAATCTGTGTACCACATGAGCACATACTGTAGCCATTCTGTGGGAGTCAAAATGATTGTTGGTTGGTAGGGGATCAAATACTTATTTTACTCACTGGAATGCACTGGGATGGGAAATGGTGGGAAATCTTTTCAATCTTTTCAACAAAAACTCTTTTCTTACCAAAAAGATTTTATTACTGTCTCTGTTCTTACGCTGAAGACTTTTTTTTTTTCCATACTTCCTGTCCCTTTGACAGCCTGGGTGTAATAGAGATTTATAGGAAACTATATCTTTTCTATTATATTGAAACACTCTAGTGTCAATGCTACTTCCACTCCAAAGGGAAAATCTCTCCAATTCAATTTGTTAAACAGCTGTATTTTGCTAAATTGTGAGCTCATGTAAATCAAATCCAGCTATTTGTCTGGATTAAAAGACGTGCAAACATCAATCTTGAATCATGAGATGATCTCATAGTTTTTTTTTATTTACATTTTTGTGCTAATTAATAATGTCACTGTTTAATAAATAAAATATACTATACTTGGATCCCACAGTCAAACTTGCGTTAGAAATTCTGCTCCATTATAAGCCTAGAACATGACATCGTAACTGACCATCTTTGTTTTTTTTTTTTGTTTTTTAATTTAGCGTTCCACCATTGTTCATTTCACCATTGTAACTTCAAATACCCCTGTAATTGACCTTATTCTTAGTGTGCTAACAATCCTTTACAAGTCTTGACAAGTAGTGATAAGGCTTGGCAGATAGTACTTTGTAGCTGACCTGTTTTACATTAAAGATGTTCCCACACTAACTGAAGCCAAGTTCAGATTGTAGGGACTCAGTGAAATGCACTCTCCTATAAACACTTACAAGCATATACTGCCTTTATTGTTAATATTTTTACATACAATTGTATAATCATATTTTATCTACTGTGAATGATTTTTCGTAGTTTTCCAGGACTGTGCATATGTTTTTCAAACCAATTAAGCAAGACATGTAAACTTGCATTTGTTGCAGAGGCATGCAGCAGTATGGTGGAAAATCTCATGTGTAGTTCAGCCATAAAATGATTTTCCATGTCGTATGAATGGAAGAGAAGGTTACTATTTCCATGACAAATATTGAAAAGTTCCCTGTGGCCTTTACTGCACATGCTGTATACAGTTAAGACATTGCCATCTACTTTGTGGCTTATCTAACCATATTTTTTAGAAGGTTAGGTTTGTCTGGTGAACTTTTAAGAGGACCAATGATTCAAACATATATGTACTGCTATAGATCACATAAAACAATGCAGCACCTTGTCTCTCCAGAGATTACCATCATTTGTCAACATGTGACCTAAAATCAGATATAATAGGTGGAGTTTTTCACACTACAGCCCATGTAAATACCTAACACACATGGGAATAAGGATACATTTTTTTTTAAAAGAAGTTTAGTTACCGTATTTTCAGCTACATCCAATGAAATTTGAAAATTGGTCACACGTTGAAATCTTTTTTGGGTTAGGCTTTGTGAATACATGTATGGAATAAAACACTCAAAACTGTTCTGGTAATTAAGCTAAACGTTTTAATGGGCAATAGAAGTTAAGCAAAAGAAAAACACGGGTCTTTAAACAATGCCTAAACAAACTGTGCTCTGTTAAAGTAATTTTGAAGTAATTGTAGGATGCATATATAAATCTTTCTTTTATTGAATGCATTTTCCAGTCCACTTGTCTGTAGGCAGTTAAATAATGGCCTTTACATGAACAGTAAGCTCCTGTGTAATAAAGACATCCAGATGAAGGCAGGTACAGCAGGATTGCTGGACAGTGAGATAACTGTTTATTCATTCTGGCCTGTCTCACTGCGGCAACCACATCTTCTGTTTATCAGACTTCTCTTGTCCGCTTCTAGGAAGCTGACTTACTTAGCCTGTAAGTCAAAATATCCAACTGCATTGAGCTGGGCATTCCAAATATGTCCCATCGTAATCAGATGATATATACAGGCAGCAATCTGTGATTGGTCAGTCTTGTACTTAGAATTCACGTTTAATTCTGAAAGCAACTGAAATGGATAAATTATAAGAAAGCCTTTTTAAGATGCTTATACAGTTTCCTTCTGTGGGGAGGAAAAAGTTTAAGCACAAATCATTATATCCAACCCATATCCTAAATAGGACTACATTCTACATATTTAATCCAGCCTACAGCCCTGTGAAATATTCTTCTAATCGGTTCTCTTGATGTAAAAAGCACTGTTTCTCACGTTAATGAGTAACTGACCAGGGATAATTATTGATAATATACTATAATACATTTAAAATTGCACACATTTATTGACCCAAGACAGCGGTCCTCAAAGGAGCTAGCTAATTACTCCACCTAAGTATGAAAAGAACCTAAAATGAGCACTGTTAGAGCCCTGATTGGATGTTATGATGACTTTACCCAGTCATGGCTCTGTGCTCATAGTCCCACCCTACACTATAAAAGGTTTCTTCCCACAGGAACCTTTTGCAGTATGTTGTTGGAGTGGAGATAGAGCAGGGCTCGGTTAGCTACTAACGTGTTAGTGTGAGTATAGTGTGTCAGTGTAGTGTGAGTATAGTATAATGTAGTGCAGTGTTTAACGTTTAACAGCACTACATTACATTTAGTGGTGTATACACTTTTTTTTTTTTCCTTTTTGGTAGGCTGCGTCCTTTTTTTTTTTTGTACAGAGTGGAAAAGAGTTGGTGTTTTTTGCAGGCCTTTTTTTGCCTGTAACCTCCATGAAGAAGTTGCAACTTAATTCTTGTGCCTGTTACACAAGACAAGAAATGGGAAGATCCATTGTCTGTGGGCCAGGAGGCCTTTTCAGATCTCGAATGCCGGCCATACACTATTCAAAACAAAATGTGTTATTTTTTTTAACCATTTTTACTTTATAGATTTTGTCTATGCATCAACCCCTGAAGAGTGAGTCTGAACTCATGAAACGTGTTGGGTCACCATAGTTGCTATGACCCATTTACCATGGACTATTAGATTACTGTATGTAACCGTGTAATGGATTTGTATATTTGGGCCAACTGTTTGGCATTATGACACATATTTTCTCAGTTCTATTGCTGGCATATACTCAATAAACTATGACTAAGCTCTGGGGGGGGGGGGGAGAGAGTGAGTGAAATTCATTTGGGGTATGGCCTGATCGGAGACCAGGCTGAGGCTGCCACTCCATTCATTGCAGTAGGCCACCATAGATGTGCGACTTCAAGGGGTTGCCCTTCCTTCCATATACTCAATAAACTGGTACTATGGGGTTGATTTACTAAAGGCAAATCCACTCTGCAATACAAGTGCACTTGTAGTGCAAAGTGGATCTGCCTTTTAGTAAATAACCCCCTATGCTTTTATTACTGGCTGTGTGGCTCTTTATCTAAAATCCCAAAGGGCAAAACTCCCCAAAAAGGGCATTTATACATACATGGTTTGAATCGATAATGGGCAGGCTGAATGTACCAAGCTGATTGATCAGTCAATTTGGTTACAACCAGCCTGCCATATTCTCTTGAAATTATCACTAGTGGCTGCTATAGCCGCTAGCGATAATTACTGTCTTTTCCCGGCGGGGTAGCTCCCTGCTCCCGTTAGGAGAAGACAATTGCTCAGCAGGAGGAATTCCCCTGTCAGCACTGTCTGTGTTGATGGGGGAGTTGTGCGAAACCTGTGGTTGCAGGAAAGAAATTTGCATCGTGTGTAACCTGCCTTAATCTTTGTGATGCTACTAAAATGTGTTTGTACCTCTGTTAAGAACTCTCCTATCATTTCCTGGCCGTTTTTTTTTGGACCCTAATAGTTATGGCCAAACGATGAATAAAAGGGTTGCAAGGACTTATGACAAATGACATTTAAAAAATATAAAATTATCTAGTAATTGTCTAATTATCTAAACTCCACACACTTCCCTGCACTCTGATTTATGTGTTGGATTATTATGAACATTTTTAACATTCCTGTAAGTGCGTAAGTGCACTCAACTCCCTCTTAGAGACATGGATGAAACGCCTTATGATGAAAAATTGTGCACAATTAAGGGCCACGTTTCAGATTTTATATTTCCATTTCACAGATTTGTTCCCTTTCTAGATTATCATCAATGTGTGATTACTTTAAAGTCTTCGGTGGAAAAATCTGTATCTGCTTCTTGTTTCTCTGACAGGACTACAGTGCTGACATTGTCTAAAATAGATATAGTAACTGTTAGGAAGAAAACATCACCCTGAGCTTCTACATAAATACGCCTCCGCACCAAAGAGTCTGGCAGCCTTTTTTTTATAAAATAACTTGTGCCATGCATGTAACCTTTCATTGTTTGTTTATATTAAAGATGAGTAAAACTCAGATCTTTAAAGCGGTTGTATACCCGCTGTCTTTTTTTTTTTTTTCTACACCTGCAAGGGAAAAGGCATAATGAGCTAGTATGCACCGCATACTAGGTCATTATGAGATACTTACCTTAGAACGAGGCGCCGGCATCTCACCTGGTCCACGCCGAGGGAGCTGACATCTCCCCTCGGCGTGTCTTCCGGGTATCGGGGCTCCGGCGCTGTGAGTGGCTGGAGCCCTGATGTCGTCACTCCCGCACATGCGCGCGGGAGACTTCTGCCCGGCAAGCTCCGGAGTTTGCCGGGCTGTCAGCCGAGAATCCCCTGTGCGCATGCGCCGCTGCAGTCAGCGGCTTATTGCGAGGGGAATATCTCCTAAACCTTACAGGTTTAGGAGATATTTTTTTTACCTACAGGTAAGCCTTATTATAGGCTTACCTGTAGGTAAAAGTTAAAAATAAAGGTATACAACCGCTTTAATTTCTCCGAAATCTCAGTGAAAATCATGACATTTTGACAAAACATCATCATGTAGGTGAAATGCAATGGAGTTATTAGGAAATGTAAAATTAAAGCATATCTTAAAGTGGGGTTCCACCCAAAAAAAAAAAACTACATGAAAAATCCTAAAAAAAAATACAAAAAAACATTTGGAGATATTTTTTTTTTTTTTTACTCACCTCTAAATGTCTGTTGCTAGGGGGTCCCTCGTAGTCTGCCTCTTCCAGTGCCTGGGCTGGTGACATCACTTCCCCCTCGGCACAGGAAGGGCTCAGCTCTGCTCCCTCCCTCCTGTCAATCATCTGGGACCCATTACAGGTCCCAGGTGACTGAGCGGCCAATCACGGCGCTCGGTGCCGCTCGCGCATGCGCAGTGAATGCCAGGCTGTGAAGCCACAGCCCAGCGCCCACAGTTGCAATGCTGGCACCGCCAAACGGAGGGGGAGACGAGCGGGGCTTCGATCCCCCACATCGCTGGACCCAGGGACAGGTAAGTGTCCAATTAAAAGTCAGCAGCTGCAGTATTTGTAGCTGCTGACTTTTATTTATTAATTTTTTTCGACTGGAACTTCTCTTTAATTCAAAAATTCAAAATGTAAGATTTTGCAGTTCTTTGCTGCACTAGTTTTTTATTTTTTTTAATTTAAAATTTCACCTGGTAATACTGTGATAACACACTTCCTGTATCTGTGGTGGGAGCCATGGTTGCCACTCACTTTACAGAAGAAAGATAAGATTGGTTTTAGTTTGTCTCACTTGATGTGACAAGAAGACTACATTTCTGGCAAGATCAACAGGTACTTTCTGTAGTTGTTGAAAATATTCTTGGCCTGAAAAATAAAACAAAATGCACCCACTACCTCTTATGATAAGCTGCAATATACAGTGGGGACGGAAAGTATTCAGACCCCCTTAAATTTTTCACTTTTTGTTATATTGCAGCCATTTGCTAAAATCATTTAAGTTCATTTTGTTTCCTCATTAATGTACACACAGCACCCCATATTGACAGAAAAACACAGAATTGTTGACATTTTTGCAGATTTATTAAAAAAAGAAAAACTGAAATATCACATGGTCCTAAGTATTCAGACCTGTTGCTCAGTATTTAGTAGAAGTACCCTTTTGATCTAATACAGTCATGAGTCTTTTTGCGAAAGATGCAACAAGTTTTTCACACCTAGATTTGGGGATCCTCTGCCATTCCTCCTTGCAGATCCTCTCCAGTTCTGTCAGGTTGGATGGTAAATGTTGGTGGACAGCCATTTTTAGGTCTCTCCAGAGATGCTCAATTGGGTTTAAGTCAGGGCTCTGGCTGGGCCATTCAAGAACAGTCACGGAGTTGTTGTGAAGCCACGCCTTCGTTATTTTAGCTGTGTGCTTGGGGTCATTGTCTTGTTGGAAGGTAGACCTTCGGCCCAGTCTGAGGTCCTGAGCCCTCTGGAGAAGGTTTTCATCCAGGATATCCCTGTACTTGGCCGCATTCATCTTTCCCTCGATTGCAACCAGTCGTCCTGTCCCTGCAGCTGAAAAACACCCCCACAGCATGATGCTGCCACCACCTGCTTCACTGTTGGGACTGTATTGGACAGGTGATGAGCAGTGCCTGGTTTTCTCCACACATACCGCTTAGAATTAGGGCCAAATAGTTCTATCTTGGTCTCATCAGACCAAAGAATCTTATTTCTCACCATCTTGGAGTCCTTCAGGTGTTTTTTTTAGCAAACTCCATGCAGGCTTTTATGTGTCTTGCACTGAGGAGAGGCTTCCGTCAGGCCACTCTGCCATAATGCCCCGACTGGTGGAGGGCTGCAGTGATGGTTGACTTTCTACAACTTTCTCCCATCTCCCGACTGCATCTCTGGAGCTCAGCCACAGTGATCTTTGGGTTCTTCTTTACCTCTCTCACCAAGGCTCTTCTCCCCCGATAGCTCAGTTTGGCCAGACGGCCAGCTCTAGGAAGGGTTCTGGTCGTCCCAAACGTCTTCCATTTAAGGATAATGGAGGCCACTGTGCTCTGAGGAACCTTAAGTGCAGCAGAAATGTTTTTGTAACCTTGGTCAGATCTGTGCCTTGCCACAATTCTGTCTCTGAGCTCTTCAGGCAGTTCCTTTGACCTCCATGATTCTCATTTGCTCTGACATGCACTGTGAGCTGTAAGGTCTTATATAGACAGGTGTGTGGCTTTCCTAATCCAGTCCATTCAGTATAATCAAACACAGCTGGACTCAAATGAAGATGTAGAACCATCTCAAGGATGATCAGAAGAAATGGACAGCACCTGAGGTAAACATATGAGTGTCACAGAAAAGGGTCTGAATATTTAGGACCATGTGATATTTCAGTTTTTTTCTTTTCTAAATCTGCAAAAATGTCAACAATTCTGTGTTTTTCTGTCAATATGGGGTGCTGTGTGTACATTAATGAGAAAAAAAATGAACATAAATGATTTTAGCAAATGGCTGCAATATAACAAAGAGTGAAAAATTGAAGGGGGTCTGAATACTATCCGTCCCCACTGTATATTTCATTTTTGAGTGTATATATTCTTTAAGGTGCTTTTCTTCTGGTTTTTAATGGGCTTTAAATTGCTATTGAGGGTTATGGATGGTCATTTCAACTGTCCTGTACTCATTCTTATGTCAAAACACACTCCCTGGAGTTCCTAAAAACTTTTTTTCAAAGCAACTTCCATGTGTTCTAAAAGTGGTGCAACGTGCGTCAAATGAATGTACCTCAGTCCATATTTCCAAAGCACACGTTTCTAGAATGAGCACTTAAGGACCAGGCTTTTTTTTTTTTTTTTTTTTTTTATTTTATTTTCTTCTTAAAAAAATTTATCCCTTTTGGATCATATCTCATGTCTCCATCAGCTGACTTTATTTTAGCAATGGGTAGTGTAGAGCTTCTGTTTTTTAGGGCCCTTGCCAGTAGTTTACCTGGCTTGTTGCCCTGCTGATAAAATAGGGCTCGATTTTTATCTCTAACATACAGCGTCTTTTCATTCAATAGTATTTGCAATTCTGCCTTTAATTCTGTTACTATCAATAGTGTTTCCCTCGTTAGGCTTTGTTTATGTTGTGTTTCTGCCGTCTCTATTTCTTTAAATAATTGAGTAATTCTACAGCTTTTCTGTTTTTTCAATCTAGACCCATGTTTTATAAATAAGCCTCGTAGCACACATTTCAATGCTTCCCATTGTGTAGGGAATGATGTAATATCTCCAATATGATCAGCAGCAAAGTCCGTTATTGCTTTTCTAATTTCTACTACACACATCTCGTCATAAAGTAAATTATCGTTAAGACGCCAGTTGCCCCTACTGTTCTCCCCCGTATGTAAGCCTACTTTTAGAAACACGGGTGCGTGATCGGACCATATTGAGTTGCCTATTTCTGCCGCGAGGATGGCATTTATCCCTCTCTGATTTATTAAGAAAAAATCTATACGGTGATATGATCCATGCACCTTAGAGTAAAATGTAAAGTTCTTCTCAGTTGGGTGCAGTAAACGCCAGATATCCACCAATTGACGTTTAGCCAATAAATCCTTAAATTTCCTCTTATCTTTACTACACTGCACTATCGTTGGTGCTGTGGTATCAATCCCTCCATCCATAACGAAGTTGAAATCACCCCCGACTATTATTATACCTTCTGCTTTATCCAACAGTTGATTAATCAGTTGTAAGCCTACTTTGATCTGGTTTTGGTTAGGTAAGTATATGTTTATCAAGGTGTATTTTTGGCCATATATATTAAGCTTAAGTAGTATTGCTCTACCATCCCCATTGCGCCATTCCTCTAGCACTTGAATTGGAATTGTTCTATGGATTGTGATAGATACCCCTCTCGATTTAGAATACCCATAGGAATCATGGAACCAAGTGGTGTAATATTTATTTCGTAGGTTAGGAATATGATCCGACCGGAAATGCGTCTCCTGAAAGAAGATAATCCCCACCTTTTGTTTGTGAAGAGAATATAGCACCTGTGATCTTTTTGATGTCGAGTTGAGACCCCTGATATTATAGGAACATATATTCATTACTAATCAAGGCTTTCGGGAACTGGACCCACAAGGGGAAAAAAAACAAAAAAAAAAAAATTCAAAAATTAACCCCCCCAAGAACTATCCTACCCACCCCCACCCACCACACACACACCGATTCGTACCTAATTGACTTATAAACAGTCTATCTTACTTTAACGTAAGTTCCCTATACTAAGGGGAACGGAGCGTACCCTCGAGTTACCGCCCACCAGCAGGCGGCTACACGCTGAGTTTTTGTGTATTATCAACCTTTTTAATTCCTTAGATTTCCCCCTGTCTGGTTGATTCCGATGGTTACGGGAGAGAACACACTTTCATAGAGAATAATAAACTTCACCGATATCGTATCTATATCACTCTATATCATGTTTAAGAATATACATACTATCCTAATGGCCTAAATAAGCCATACCTAATAATAAAAGGGGGGGAGAGAGAGAAAAAAAAAAAAAAAAAGGGGTAAGGGGGGGGGGGGGGAAACCTCCACCTCCCCCTATACCCTATCGTCTAACGCGTAATATTTAGTACAGTGCTTATTCCTATGCAAAAACAAACCATTAAATCTTACTTTTGACCAATGTTGGTACTCAAAATTATAACCAAAACCTATGTGTTTCTATATACAAATCGAGACAAGTAAAAAAAAAAAAGGGGAAGGGGGATACCCCTACTTACCCCCTCTCATATGCGTACATCATTCAGTGCACAAACTACCATTATGCATAATGTTAACACAACAAAGATACCCTCGTCATCGGTGCTACTATTAAATATGCAAATATTAACTATTAAAACCATCATCTGTGAGAAACCTAAAATCCAAAATCTGACATATCTTCTGTATTGATATAAGAAAAAACAAAACAAAAAAAAAACAAAAAAAAACCCCACCCTAACCCCCCCCGTCACCCAGATCCCCTACCCTCACCCATACCCGTCATCTTTAATACAGTGATAAAGCAGATGCATAAACTAATAATAAAATATTCAATATGGACCACGAGTGGCCAGAACAAATATGGTGAAGATCTTTGTGGTCATGTATATTCGTATAGTAATAAAAAAAAAAAAAATATATAAACCCCCCCCCCACCCCCAAACCCCCTGCCTTCACCCCTACCCATCGTTTAGGATACACAGTGATTGAACCAGTGCATTGACTATATAAAAAAAAAAAAAAAAAGGGGGGGGGGGGTGGGGAGGTCACCCCACACCTCCCCCCTATCATATGCATACACCATTAAGTGTAAAACTAGCAGTGTGCAAAGTGTATCAAAAAAAAGAAATAAATAAATAAAAAAAAAAAAAAATATATATAAATAAAATTACCCCACCCCTACCCCCCCCACACAAAACAAATGTGGTGAAAGTGTTTGTGCTCATATATATTCGTAAAATAAAAAAAAAAAAAAAAAAAAAAAAAAAAGAGAAACACCCCCCCCCCCGCACCCAAACCCCCTACCCTCCCCCATACCCATCATCTTTAATACAGTGGTTAAGCAAATGCATTACCAAAAAAAGAAAAAAAAAAAACAAAAAAAAACAAAAACAAAAAAAAAAAACAACCCTTTTGCTTCCCTTTTTTCCCCTATCCCTTCATCTCTATTCAATTCAGGCCACAGGTGGCCAAAACAAATACGGTGAAAATCTTTGTCCTCCTATGTATATATGAAAAAAAAAAAAAAATAAAAAAAATAAAAAAAAAATATATAAAAAAAAAAAAAAAAAAAAAACCAAAACAACTAAAAAAAAACAAAAAATTTGCTCCCCCCAACAAATAATATTAGGAACTCAGCCTCCCCCTACCACCCTCCTCAACCAAAAAAGGAGAGAAAAAAAGAAGGGAAAAATAACCCTCCCCCCGGATTTATCTATACATTTTTATATATGGGATGGGCCAGTCCGGTAATTCTATTTCTGGCAAACTGAGGGTTGACACAAACTGCGGCAAGTCCTCTAGATCTCTAAATACAGCAATATGTCCTTCTTTCTGTGCTTGTAGTTGGAATGGGAATTTCCATCTATACTGGAGATTACTCTTCTTTAGTTGTTCCAGTAGGGGTTTTAACGCCCTTCTACGGTCTAAAGTAAATTTGGACAGATCCTGAAAGAATTGTATTGGGGCCCCTTCAAATAGAATAACATTCTTTAAACGTGCAGCATGCATAATCCTGTCTTTTATATGCGCATAATGCATCTTGCAAATGACATCCCGTGTCTTGTTAGGATCCAATCTCCTTATTCCTGCTGTTCTATGGGCCCGATCGATTATCAGTTCCTTTGCTTCTATCCCCGGAATTAACTCTTGGAAGATCTTTTGTAGGGTATTTATTAGCTCCTTAGCCCCCACTTCCTCTTTTAATCCTCTTATTCTAATATTAGATCTCCTGCTTCTATTTTCTTGCTCGTCGATGCTGTTAATTAGGTGATGAATTTGCCTTTCTTGTTTATGTATATTTGCTTTTAGTTTCATTGATTCCTGCTCGACATTCGAAAGTTTGGTGTCTAATGTGGCTGTTTTTTCTTGTGTGTTTTTAATAGACACCTTAAGTTCTAACACCTCCTTTTTATATAAATTCTCCAGTCTAAACACATATTGGTCCATATCTTCCCTAGTTGGCAGGGATTGGATATATTTTCTCATGTCCCAATTCTCTTTTTCCACTTCTTTTGGATCACTACCCGAGCCTGTGGTATCTATTAGTGAGCTACTTCTGGGGTGCTGGGGTTGAATTTCCCCTGAAGATCTGGATCCCCCCGAGATTTCTGCTATGTCTGAGATATCCTGTGGCGTTTGTAAGGCTTGTATTACGCGGGGAGATTGTAGCTGTAATTGTTGAAATATCTCCTTGATATCTGCCGTTTGTGTAGTTTGTGACCCAGTGGGGTTTTTACTTTTATTTTCTTCCTTATCTTTCTTATTCTTCTGGGGTTGCGGTGTTTTATTTCCCTTTTTAGGCGCCATAGCTATGTATCTTTTACTGATTTTTACACACCCCCTCCCTTTGCGTTACACCTTCCAACCACCTTCACTATCGGGACTTATATGTGGTCCAAGGCAGGGGCGGATCCAGAGCCTAGTCTCGGGAGGGGCACTGCCATAAAATTTTGCGGGCAATTTGTCGGGCAATGGCTGGTGTTGGCGCTTCAATCATAACAGCACCATGGTTGATGTGGTGTCAGGATGATTGAGGCGCATTATTTATATTATTACATTGTAATGTAAAATGAAATCGTTCAACTCACCATAATGCAGAATCATTGGGAGCCCTGAGCGTGTCACTTGCCAATGTCGCCTGCCACAACATGCGGATTGTCACTTGCCAATGTCGCCTGCCACAAGATGCGGATTGTCACTTGCCAATGTCGCCTGCCACAAGATGCGGATTGTCACTTGCCAATGTCGCCTGCCACAAGATGCGGATTGTCACTTGCCAATGTCGCCTGCCACAAGATGCGGATTGTCACTTGCCAATGTCGCCTGCCACAAGATGCGGATTGTCACTTGCCAATGTCGCCTGCCACAACATGCAGATTGTCACTTGCCAATGTCGCCTGCCACAAGATGCGGATTGTCACTTGCCAATGTCGCCTGCCACAACATGCAGATTGTCACTTGCCAATGTCGCCTGCCACAAGATGCGGATTTTCACTTGCCAATGTCGCCTGCCACAACATGCAGATTGTCACTTGCCAATGTCGCTTGCCACAACATGCGGATTGTCACTTGCCAATGTCGCCTGCCACAACATGCGGATTGTCACTTGCCAAGTTGCCAGTGGATGTGTCCTAGAGTGAGGGCGGGCAGTGAGAGATATTGTAACTCATCAGAACATGCATGCAAAAGCATGTTGCATTGCGGCCATCTTGGTACACCCTCACTTGTCAGCAGTAAGACTAGAGTTAGAAGTCGGTAAGCAGACATCTTTATACACCCACCGGAGTCTTGCTTTTCACAGTTATTTTTAATAGTAAACTCAGCTTATTTAGTGAAATATAAGTTGAGTTTACTGTTGAAAATAACTATGATAAGCAAGACTCTGGTGGGTGTATAAAGATGTCCGCTTGCCGACTTACAAACACTAGGCTTACTGTGGACAAGTGCGGGAGTACCAAGATGGCCGCGACGCAACGTCCCTTCAGTCACATTATCAGAAGGGGAGCGGCTTCAACACCTGCCTGCTCGCTGCCTCGCTCAGCCTCAGTCACACAGCAGCCGCCCGCTCCAGGCCCTGTCACACTGTCACGTCGGTCGGCTCTGAGAGACTCGAGTCCGACCTCCGACGTGACGCCGTGACTCACTCACTCACTGCAGTGTGAGTGTGACTGACCGTGACGTCACTCGTTGCTAATGCCAGGGCCGCCTGGCGTCTAGCAACGAGTGCAGAGCAGGGAAGAGGCTCCACCCACCTTCAGTGTCAGTGACCGCCGCCGCCACCCGTACATACCACACGCGAGTCTCTCTCTCGGCGCCGCTGATCGGCACATGTGAGAGAGACTCGGGCCGGCAGCGGAGCGCAGGAGACAGTTACATTAAGAGTGTGTGTGCTATTATTTCGGGGGGGGCAATTGCCCTGTTGCCCCCCCCCTGGATCCGCCCCTGGTCCAAGGGTTGAAAAACCCTTTTCTGCTCTTTAATATATGTTATAAGGGAGTGATATCGGATGTTGCCACTATCTTGGATAACTTGTCCTTCTCGTATCACTTTCTCGTCGCTTCTCCTCCAGGTCAGCTTACGATTTATAGTGTACTTTAATTATATGTATTGCTTATCTTCCTTTGGCCATTAGTTTGAGCACAACTCTCACAAGCCACACAGACAAGTCCATATAATCAGCTAGCATATAATTAGAGGCAGAGTATCCAACCAGAATTGTCAGTCTTTTGAATTATGAGGGTTACTACAAACTTCCTATATATTAGCTATAGGTATCATGTACAATATATCCACCCAGCTCCGATTCTGGCTCATTTATTCATCTTACCAGTTCCCCGTACTGATAATCTTGTCTGGTATTGTTCTCCTTATCTTACTTGGCAAGATGTTGAGATCTCCTACTCCTCCTGAATCACTGCCGGCTTGAGCACTGGAACCTTCCCGTGCTGCGCGCTCACGCCAACGAGCCGTCACCGCGGGATCCGCCGTCTGCGTGTGCAGACCCGTCAGTCACCCGTATGGCTATGCGCCTTCCCGCAGTCCGGTCTCCGGTCCCCCACTCGGCACTCCACAGGTAGGGCTTTGATCCGCAATCCTCCCTCTTTTTGTTTTAATATGATGTCCGTATTTAATGGGACAGACTGCAGCTCTGTGTCAGCTCCCCGCAGTCCGCCAGCTCACAGCGTCTCCGGTCTCAGCAGCATGTCAGCGTGTCTGCCCGTCTGGTTTACTAAGCGGCCATCTTGGGCAGCAGCTCCTCCCCCAGGCTTTTTTTTTTTTAAACTTGTTGTTTACAAGTTAAAATGATTAATTTTTTTTTCTAGAAAATTACTTAGAACCCCCAAACAGCATATCTTTTTCAAACACCCTAGAGAATAAAATGGCGGCCGTTGCAATACTTTGTCACACCGTATTTGCGCAGTGGTCTTGCAAGCGCAATTTTTTTGGAAAAAATACACTTTTTTGTATTAAAAAATAAGACAACAGTAAAGTTAGCCCAATTTTCTATATTGTGAAAGATAATGTTACGCAGAGTAAATTGATACCCAACAGGTCATGCTGCAAAATTGCGCCCGCTCGTGGCATGGCGACAAAATTTGACTCTTAAAAATCTCCATAGGCGACATTTCAAAATTTCTACAGGTTACCAGTTATGTGTTAGAGGAGGTCTTAGGTTAGAATCATTGCTCTCGCTCGAACGATCGCAGCAATACCTCACGTGTGGTTTGAACACCGTTTTCCTATGCGGGCACGACTTACCGTATATACTCGAGTATAAGTCGTTCCGAGTATAAGTCGAGGCCCTAATTTACTACAAAAAAAATGGGAAAAACTTGTTGACCCGAGTATAAGACGAGGGTGAGAAATGAACAGCTACTGTAAGTGGAAAAGAGGGTCAACAATGCCCATTTGCAGCATCACTGTGCCCATTTGCATGCCTCACTGTGCCCATTTGCAGCCAAAGGTCCCCTGAACTTCAAACTCGGTAGTTAAGGGTTCCTAGATGCCCCCTAGCTGCAGCCAAAATTTGGGGTCTCTGAACCCAAAGGGTCCTGAAATGACATTGCTGCAGATGGACACAGTTGACCGAATTTGGGGCCCCGTATCTCGGGGCCACTTAGTGCTAGGAACCCCAAATTTGGTGTGCAAACCCAGTGGAACTAGCACCATAGTATTTCCAAAGCTGAGGTTCCTAGCACCAAGTGGCCCTGAGATATGGGGCCCCAAAATCGGTTCAGAAAATGTCAAGCACTTTTCTTCAGCAGAGAATGACATTTTCTGAACCGATTTTGGGGCCCCGTATCTCGGGGCCACTTAGTGCTAGGAACTTCATCTTTGGATATGTTGTAGTACCAGTTCCACTGGGTTTGCACACCAAATTTGGGGTTCCTAGCACCAAGTGGCCCTGAGATACGGGGCCCCAAAGTTGGTTCGGAAAATGAAATTTTTGGCTGCAGAAAAGTGCTTGACTCAAGTATAAGTCGAGGGGGGCACTTTCAGCACAAAAAAATGTGCTGAAAAATTCGACTTATACTCGAGTATATACGGTATGTATGCGTTCGCTTCTGCACAAGAGCTCGCTGGAAAGGGGCGCTTTAAAAAAAATAATTTAATGTAAAAAAAAATAAAATGTTGTGTCCCTTATATTTCTATTACAAGAAATGTAAACATCCCTTGTAATAGAAAAAAAGCATGACAGGATCTCTTTAATGTGAGGTCTGGGATCAAAAAGACCTCAGATCTCACATTTACACTTAAGACCATTGGGCGGAAGTGACGTGTGACGTTAGAAGTGACATCAATCATCCATTAGTATGGAGGCAAGTGGCGGACATCTTCCCCTCACTCTACTCCATGCCTCAGAGGGGAAAGGATCCGATCGTCTCTGCCGCTACCGACAGCTCCAGTAAGTGGTGGAGACCACCGGGGAGCTGTGGTAGGGGGGGCACCTCTCCCATCGCCAATAAAAGTGATCTTCCGGCGAGTCCGCTGCAGAGGCCACTTTTATCTGAAAGGGGACCGCCCGATGTTTAAAAATATACCGGGGTTATGGTAGCCATCTGCTACCATAATCCCACTATTCAACGTCAAACAGCCTTTCCGTAAGTGGTTAAGGTACTGTGTGCTATAGCGATCGCCAGCTGGATACTGGAACCTGTACGATAAGTAGATATTCGCCAGCACACCAAGGATCATCAATTTTGTCCAAACTGTTTGTTCAAGAAAGATCACATTACAAAATGGTGTAGTGCAACCTTTCGGAGCCACGCAGAATCCCTTCATCAGGCATGTGATAAGTGCATGTGTGTGTGTATATATATATATATATATATATATATATATATATATATATATATATATATATATATATATATATATATATATATATATATATATATATATATATATATATATATATATATATAATATTAGTGTGTGTGTGCACTTATCACATGCCTGCACTACACCATTTTGTGATGTGATCTTTCTTGACTAAAAACCAGTTGGATGAAACTGATGATCCTTGGTGTGCTGGCAAATATCTGCTAGAACTCGTACTTGAATTGGGCACATGCTGCACCACTTTATCGTACATCATAGGACACAGAGCCTTAAGTATTTACTTAGTGGGTTATAGCTACCATCAGGTGTTGACACTGGCACACCCAATACATGAAGTTGACTCCCCTATATAACCCCTCCTCCTTCCAGGAGTCCTCAGTTTTTTCGCCAGTGTCTAAAGGTGTTGGCACGAGTGAAGATGTGCTCTGCGGAGCTCCAGGAGGTATCCATGCTGGATTTAAAAACCCTCCACAACCAGATCCATCCCGCCACTGCGGCTCCAGGATGGTACCCAAGCCTCGCATACAAGAACAAGGTTTTATGCAAGGGGAGATGCGGATTAATCCGCCAGTTAAATCACCTTTAACCCCTTGGGACTTGAATTTAGTTTTGTCAGTGTTACAAAAACCTCCATTTGAACCATTACAGCATGTTCCCTTAGTCATTCTGACTAGGAAGCTGATATTTTTGGTTGCTATATCCTCAGCAAGGAGGGTTTCAGAATTGGCTTCTCTTTCTTGTAAAGAGCCATATTTGATTATTCATGAGGACAGAGAGGGGTTACGCCCTCGTCCAGGCTTTTTGCCAAAAGTGGTTTCAGGCTTTCATCTGAATGAAGATATTGTCCTGCCATCGTTTTTTCCAAAAACTATGTTCCAGGGAAGAAAAGTCACTACATTGTCTTGATGTAGTGAGAGCAGTGAAAATCTAAATCCACTGTTGCTAAGTGGATTCGGCAAGTTATAATTCAAACTTATAATTTAAGGGGTAAGATTCCCCCTATTCAGGTTAAGGCACACTCTACCAGAGCGGTTGGTGCTTCTTGGGCAGTGCGTCACCAGGCCTCCTTTGCTCAGATCTTTAAGGCCGCAGCTTGGTCTTCGGTCCATACATTCACAAAATTTTACCAAGTGGATGTAAGAAGGAATGAGGATATCACCTTTTGGGCGCAGTGTGCTGCAGGCAGCAGTATAAGTCCTCAAGGTCGGGGGGTGCCCTACGGGTTGTCTCCCTCCCCTCAAGTAGCATTGCTATGGGATGTCTCGCTAAGTAAATACCTAAGGCTCTGTGTCCTATGATGTACGATAAAGAAAATAGGATTTTTAAAACCACTTACCTGTAAAATCCTTTTCTTGGAGTACATCGTAGGACACAGAGGTCCTGCCCCTCTTTTTATGGGGTGTAAGTATATTGCTTGGCTACAAAAACTGAGGGCTCCTGGAAGGGGAGGGGTTATATAGGGGAGTCAACTTCCTGTATTGGGTGTGCCAGTGTCAACACCTGAAGGTTGCTATAACCCACTAGGTAAATACTTAAAGCTCTGTGTCCTATGATGTACTCCAAGAAAAGGATTTTACAGGTAAGCTGTTTTAAAAATCCTATTTTTAGAATGCGTTTGAGACACTTTCACAAAATGTCTCTGCATGGCAAAAGAAAGTTGCTCTTAGCTTCTTCACACCCGGCTACTGTACATAAACAGCCAGGTGGGCATTTCGTCCTGAGTGGAAGCTCCTGAACATCCCTCAGAAGGAGCGCGGCTGCGTGATCCCAGTGTGCCTGTGTTCATTTTTGCTATGTATTAGAAATCTCTTATAAATTGACAACTTTATGTAAAAAAAAATAAAAGGGTTTTTCATTTTCTTTGCACATTTTCCAAAAACATTTGCTTTCCAAAATGGGGTCATTTTGTGGGTGTTTCCATTGTCCTGGTGCTCCAGGGCCTTCAGAAGTGTGAAAGTGGTGGTAGGTAGTCATGACATTAGATGGGTAATTTTATGCTCCTAGAACGCCTGAAGGTGCTACTTGAATGTTGGGCCTCTGTATGTGGCCAGGCTGTGGAAAAGTCTCACGCGTGGCCTCGCCGTACTCAGGGGGAGTAGCAGAATGTGTTTTGGGGTGTAATTGCAAGTATGCCTATGCAGTGAGTGGAAAAAAAAACTTGTAAGTATGACAATTTTGTGGGGAAGAAAAAGTTTTCATTTTCCAAAGCATTGTGGGAAAAAAATTGCAACTTCAAAAAATTCACTATGCCTCTTACTAGATATTTTGAATATTTTGGACTGTCTTCTTTCCAAAAAGGGGGTATTTGTACTGTCCTGCCATTTTAGGGGACTCAAGAAATGAGAGGCCATCAGTACGTCAGGATTGATCAATTTTCAATGATACGTAGTAGCATAGCTTGTAGACTCTAGAACTTTCACACAAACCAATTAAAAACTTATCAGAATGTTTTTTTTTTTTACCAAAGACATGTAGCAGAATGCATTCTGGCCTACATTTTATGACAAAGTTTGATTTTATTGGATTTATTTTAAACCAAAAGTAGAAAATATTTTTTTTTTCAAAATGTTTGCTCTTTTTTTGCTTATCGCAAAGAATAAAAAACCCAGTGGTGAATAAATACCACCAAAAGAAAGCTTCATTTGTGTGACTATGATAACATTTTTGTTTGGGTACAGTGTAGCATGACTGAGTAATTGTCATTCAAAGTGCGAGAGCACCAAAAGCTGAAAATTGGTCTGGGAAGGAAGGGGTGAAAATGCCCAGTATTGAGTTGGTTAATAAGCTCCACTTGCATATTATGCAAGCTGCCTTTTTTACATTTTTTTTTTCACCGAAAGGAAAATGCAGACGTGGGGGGGGGGGAGACAGTACACAAATATTAAATAAATTTGACACCAAAAAAAAAAATACAAAGCGCATGAAATGAAACTAAGCTATCCAAAATGTACCCCTCCTATATTTAGAGTGTGTTTTCTTCCTTAGAGTGGGTATAATTTTTATTTTCCAAACAAATTTGGTCTTCGCTTCTCAACGGGCAAGATTTAGGATCCTTGCACACAGGCGTTATCATTTACTGATGTTTACTCTGGAACTTGTGACGCTCATGTTCAAGGGGGTCAAAAACTGTGCGTAATGACCTGAGTAATGTTGAGTATAGGCGAGTAAAGGTGCGTAAGTGTGTAGACAAGTAAAATTCTTCATTGACAGTATTGTAATATACTCATTTTATACTTGCGTCAACATGCTTAGATGAGCAAACATGCATGTGAGTGAATTAAAGGGGTTGTAAAGGTTTGCGTTTTTTCACCTTAATGAATCCGATGCATTAAGGTGAAAAAACATCCGACAATACCGCCCCCCGTTTTACTTACCTGAGCCCCTAAACCTGCTGCACTCGCCCCCGATGTCCTTTTCGCCACTCAGCCTGGCCGTTGATTGGCTAGAGTGGATGGATTGAAAGCAGCGCAGCCACTGGCTCGCGCTGCTGTCAATCACATCCAATGATGTGGCGCACTGGGGGGCGGGGCCAAGTGATACAGTGAGCGGCTATAGCCACCGGCTGTATCACGGGAGCTCGCCCACAAGAACTAAACACCATGCGAGAGAGCTCGCATGAAGGTGGTTAGTTCTTGCGGGGAGGAGCTGAGACAGCCGCCGAGGGACCCCAGAAGACCAGGTTCGGGTCCACTCTGTGCAAAACGAGCTGCACGTTGGAGGTAAGTATAACATGTTTGTTATTAAAAAAAAAAAAAATCCTTTACAACCCCTTTAAACTCAAATGTAAACGTTTCTATTTTTGTTTGTTTTTTGTTTTACTGCTCTGTACTCAGTTTTTATTACTGATCTTTTCTCAGCTGTGTTCAATGTCTCATAGACAACAATACATCTAATTTCAGATCAGTAAAAAACTCAGCATTTTTTACTCCCATGTGCAAGAGGCCTATTTTTCACTTTTGCTGAAATTAGTAATTTTGTGAGAAAACCCAAACTGATACTGCAAAAACCGTCAGATTTGCCTAGAATTTGGAGGAGTATAACCACTTTGGACATTTTTGGCACATCTTTTTGCTTGTACATACAAGAACTTTCATGTTTTACTGAATACTGGAGTGGCAGTGCCACTAACCATGTACTTGTCCATCCTATTTACACATAGAATAATTTTATTTTTTGCCATGTTATTTCAAGCCACCAGGAGCTGCATGTAGGCAGCCCATGTAACTCTGTGGGGATGCAGTGGCTGTACGGATACAGCTGCTTGTCCAGATTTGAAAACCCTGAGTGACAGTGTCTGTCTGCCTGCTATGTCCCCACAGTTACATAGACTGCCTACCTGCGGCAGAACAATTGATATCATCGTGCTAGCATCTCCAGTGAAAAATTATTTAACCACTTACCAACCGGCCCATAGCCGAATGACGGCTGCAGGGCGGTTGGATAACTCTGGGAGGGCATACTATGACGTCCTCCCAGAATTCCCCTCTCGCGCGCCCCCTGGGGCGCGCACCCGAACACATCCGTGACCGCCGGGTCCTCCGGACCCGGCGCATCACGGATCCCGGTAAATGGCCGCTGATCGCGGCCGTTTACCATGTGATCGCGCCGCCAAATGACGGCGCGATCACATGTAAACAGACCGGCGTCATCTGATGACGCCGGTTCCTCTCCTCCCCCTCTCCTCCCCGCCTGTGTACCGATCGGTACACTGTGAGCGGGGAGGGGGATGGATGGATGTCTGCAGCGCTGTGGGCTGTATGTGTAGTGCCCACAGCACTGCACAGTGACATCCAGCCAGCCATCCATCCATGCTCAGCCATCCCTAACGCTCTGCAATGCTGTGCAATACTCTGCAACACCCCCACAATACTCTGCAATACCCCCACAATACTCTGCAATGCTGTGTAATACTCTGCAACACCCCCACAATACTCTGCAACACCCCCACAATACTCTGCAACACCCCCACAATACTCTGCAACACCCCCACAATACTCTGCAACACCCCCACAATACTCTGCAACACCCCCACAATACTCTGCAATACCCCCACAATACTCTGCAATACCCCCACAATACTCTGCAATACCCCCACAATACTCTGCAATGCTGTGCAGTACTCTGCAATACCCCCACAATACTCTGCAATACCCCCACAATACTCTGCAATACCCCCACAATACTCTGCAATACCCCCACAATACTCTGCAATGCTGTGCAGTACTCTGCAATGCCCCCACAATACTCTGCAATGCCCCCGCCATACTCTGCAATGCCCCCACAATACTCTGCAATGCTGTGCAGTACTCTGCAATGCCCCCGCCATACTCTGCCATGCCCCCGCCATACTCTGCCATGCCCCCGCCATACTCTGCCATGCCCCCGCCATACTCTGCCATGCCCCCGCCATACTCTGCCATGCCCCCGCCATACTCTGCCATGCCCCCGCCATACTCTGCCATACTCTGCCATACTCCGCCATACTCCGCCATACCCCGCCATACTCCGCAATACCCCGCCATACTCTGCCATACCCTGCCATACCCTGCCATACCCTGGCTTACCCTGCCATACCCTGCCATACCCTGCCATACCCTGCCATACCCTGCCATACCCTGCCATACCCTGCCATACCCTGCAATACCCCGCCATACCCCGCCATACTCTGCAAAACCCCGCCATACCCCGCCATACCCCGCCATACTCTGCAATACCCCGCCATACTCCGCAATACCCCGCCATACCGAGCCATGCTCAGCTGTACTCGGCCTCTGTATGTGGCCAGGCTGTGGAAGTCTCACACATGTGGTATCGCCGTACTCAGGAGGAGCAGGGGAATCTATTTTGGGGTGTCATTTTTGGTATGTACATGCTATGTGGTAGAAATATTGTATAAATGGACAACTTTGTGTTAAAAAAAAAAAGCGTTTTAACCACTTCCCGCCCACCGGCCGTCATACAACGTCCTTGACTTTGTGCGGAGATATCTGAATGATGGTTGCAGCTACAGGCATCATTCAGATATCGGCTTTTTCAGCCGGCGATTCCCTACACCATGAGAACGATCATAGCAGCTGTTCCACTGCTTGATCGTTCTTACGGGAGGCGAGAGGGGATGTCCCCCCCTCCCGCGCTTCTACCGACTCACCGCTACGATCGAAGCCAGGATCGTTTTTTTATTTTTTTATTTCAGGCTTCCCAGCCTAGAGGTGAGATGTGGGGTCTTATTGACCCCATATCTCACTGTAAAGAGGACCTGTCATGCCATATTCCTATTACAAGGATGTTTATATTCCTTGTAATAGGAATAAAAGTGGTCAAAATTTTTTTTTTTTGGAAAAAAGCATCAAACTAAAATAAATAAAGTAAAATGAACAATAAAAAAAAAAAAATAAATTTTAAAGCGCCCCTGTCCCTGCGTGCTCGCATGCAGAAGCGAACGCATACGTAAATCCCGCCCACATATGAAAACCGTGTTCAAACCACACATGTGAGGTATCACTGCGATCGGTAGAGCGAGAGTAATAATTTTGGCCCTAGACCTCCTCTGTAACTCAAAACATGTAACCAGTAAAAAATTTTAAAGCGTCGCCTATGGGGATTTCTGAGTAGCAAAGTTTGGCGCCATTCCACAAGCGCGTGCAATTTTGAAAGGTGACATGTTGGGTATCTATTTACTCAGTATAACTTCATCTTTCACATTATGCAAAAACATTAGGCTAACTTTACTGTTTTGGTTTTTGTAAAGCACAAAACTGTTTTTTTTCCCAAAAAAAACGCGTTAAAAAAATTGCTGCGCAAATACCGTGTGAGATAAAAAGTTGCAACGACCGCCATTGTATTCTCTAGGGTCTTTGCTAAAAAAACATATATAATGTTTTGGGGTTCTATGTAATTTTCTAGCTAATAAATGATGATTTTTACATGTAGGAGAGAAATGTCAGAATTGGCCTGGAAGCTACAGAACGACTGAAGGTGCTCCCCTGCATGTTGGGCCTCTGTATGTGGCCACGCTGTGTAAAAGTCTCACACATGTGGTATCGCCGTACTCGGGAGTAATAGTAGAATGTGTTTTGGGGTGTAATTTGTGGTATGCATATGTGGTGTGTGAGAAATAACCTGCTAATATGACAATTTTGTGGGGAAAAAAAAAGTTAAAAAAAAACCTTGATTTTGCAAAGAATTGTGGGAAAAAATGACAACTTCAAAAATCTCACCATGCATCTTTCTAAATACCTTGGAATGTCTTCTTTCCAAAAAGGGGTCATTTGGGGGGTATTTGTACTTTTCTGGCATGTTAGGGTCTCAAGAAATTAGATAGGCCGTCAGTACTTCAGGTGTGATCAATTTTCAGATATTCACACCATAGCTTTTGGACTCTATAACTTTCACAAAGACCAAATAATATCCACCGATTTGGGTTAATTTTACCAAAGATATGTAGCGGTATAAATTTTGGCCAAAATATATGAAGAAAAATTACTAATTCGCAAAATATTATAACAGAAATGAAGAAAAATGCATTTTTTTACAGATTTTTCGGTCTTTTTTCTTTTATGGCGCAAAAAAATAAAGAACCCAGCGGTGTTTAAATACCACCAAAAGAAAGCTCCATTTGTGTGAAAAAAAGGACAAAAATTTCATATAGATACAGTGTTGCATGGCTGAGTAATTGTCATTCAAAATGTGAGAGCACCAAAAGCTGAAAATTGGTCTGGTTATTAAGGGGGTTTAAGTGCCCAGTTGTCAAGTGGTTAAACCAGCAGATCTCTTTATGGATATATGCCGATGCATATACAATTCAAATTTTGTAAGCTCAGTGGAGTATGGTTTGATGCTGTTACTGGTAACAAATTTGTGTACTACAAATACTGTGTTTGCAAACAAGCCTGAATCTATAGTGGAAGTTTTCTTCTCATCAGAATCTTCTATGGACATACTTTTTCAATATGCGTAAGTCCGAAGCTTTGTTATTTCACTTAGTATTATATGGCTTTGTGATTAGCAAGGAACCCATGCAATCCATTTGTATTTGGAAACAAGCTTCTTACACTCTATCAAGTTTATTTTGTGTACATCTGGGCAAAATTATATCTGTGGATTGCTGGGTACTTCCATTCTTACCTGCCAGTATGTGCTCAATAAACGATAAAAGAAATGGTATCAGCACAATATGACTTGCATATTAATTTCCTGTGCACATCTGTTGGATATTTTATTTCTTCTCCAGAGGATGTCATGGAATGAAAATTTGCTGAGTGATGGTCAACTAGGCAGCTCACGTGTGTTTTGAATATTTTGATGTGATACGCTTGTAGAGTGATGGCCGATGTTTTTACATGCATCATCTTTAGAATAGCTAGTGTTAATTTTATTTGCACACATGCCATTTGATAATATTTTCACTGCAGACCAGTGGACAAGCGTTTGAAAGGGTAGTGGTGTTACCATGGTTTAGTTATTTCTTTGATATTTTTGACTAATATTATCAATATTTTTCCTTCATGTGATGGTTTGTTGAGTCTATTGGGGATTTATGAATTTCATGATCCGTTTTGAAAAACGAATTCTTCTCATCTCTAATTTATATGGAGTAGAAAGGACAGAATTGTATAGTATTCAGAAAATGCATTGATTCATAGACTATTACCTTTGCTTTGTAAAAGGAGTTTAATATAACCCCACAGTTAAAATCTTTTTTTTTTTTTTTTTTTTTTCTAGTTATGATGTCATCTTTTCTGGAGGCCCTGAAGAATTGCTCACAAAATTCCAGCAAACAAAGCACAAGGTTGTATTTGCTGCAGAAGCATTAGTCTGGCCTGACAAGAGATTAGCGGACAAGTACCCCGTGGTGCGCAGTGGGAAACGATTTCTTAACTCAGGAGGTAACCTTTTTTTTGTGCTAACGCAATACTATTCTTAACCAAATTTAATTCCATAAGTAAAACAAAAATTCTGCCAGGAGACAATTTCAGTGTTAACATATATTATGCTTTATTTGTACAGATAAGACAGGTTAAACTCCATTGCGAGTCAGAGTATTTTCACTATAGTAAAATCTGGTGGTCTCTAAGCACCTCACTTTCAGGTTATTCCTTAAATTGTATGTCAGGGCAAAAAATACAAAAACAAAAAAAGTACACATTTTCAATATGTGCACACTTCCCCATGTTTTTTTTATTTAATTTAAAAACACTGCAAGTACAGAAATGTACATGTTGATCTGCTATATATCAGTGTGCTCCTAACTTCCTGTTGGGGCTGACAACACTGTCATTTCTGCACTAAAATCTCAACACGTTTTCAACCCTGCCTGCTGGACTACATAATTCTACCTATCCCCACCCTTACTCCCTCTTCACATCCCATACATTGAGTATTTAGTTCCCAGCAAAACAGTGCTGCTTTGACCCTCACAAGTCTGCTCACACATTGTGTATAGGGAAAGCTTGTGAGATATGTAGTTGTGGAAGGTATGCCACAAAGGTGACTGATGAACTACTTTTAAATATTAACAATGCTTCCCAAACGCTTTGCATAATCTTGCAAGTGTAAGGAAATGTTAATACAAGTTCATTGTTTAAACAAGTGTTTAGTTGCTTCACATCACTGCTTAGACTTGGTGATTGCAAGCAGTGCTTGGAAGGAGTTGAAACGTCTGGACTCTTCCTGTATTAGAAGTCAATGGGAATGCGTCTCAATGCCTGTATAATATTTTGGAACTGTTTAATAAGTTTCCTATGTTGACTTTCTATGATTCTGTAAAAATAGTTAAGCTAACTAGTTGCTACAGGCATACAAAAATGAGAGGTGCTTGGTTAACTCTGCAAGAAAAAGCTCATAAAAACTAGCCCTATAGCCTAGTAACCACGGGCCCATTGTCACAGTTAAATAAAAAACGGCCAACATTCGGTTCGACAGAAGCCTGCCAAGCATGCTGGAAAACCAGCAACCGACCGACTCCCGATCAGTCCTCTCAGCCAGTGGGTCCCCTTGTCAGAACACAATAGCTCAGCGGGGGAGATCGCTGTACTAAGGTTAGTTCGTTAGTACAGCGTCCATAACCAGAGACTATTAGTGGGTACCAGGCTTAAGGATCATAGAGCTGCGTTGGCAATTGCCTTATGTCCTATTGTTTCAGTTTACACCAACTTTCTTTGTTGGTGTACAATGAATAACGTAAGACCGATTTTTATTTTTACACAACACAACGTCATTCAGGAGCCGCCACATGTTATGTCCAAGGTTACAAGATCGCCACGCATAGCAGTAAATTATTATTTTTTTTTTCTTTTCCAAATGGTATAATCAATATATTGCACATAAAAGGTTAAAAAGTATTGCCAACTTGCCAAATCAGAACAAAGCAATCGCCTACCATTATACAGCAGAGTCAGGGGTGTATCCAGACCTGGTCTCATGGTATAGAGAACTAATCCTGGATGACACCTCTGTGGCTGCTTATGAGCAGAGTGAATTTCCGGTGTCTGCCAGGGCTCAGTCCGCGAGAACTGTGGACCGGAAGTGACATGGGTGGTAACCTGGATGTGATGTCACGGGCTGGTGGAAACACTCCAAAGGAAAACTGCTGGAAGGGTAAATCGCTGGATGTTCTGGCAGCAATTAATCACAAGTAGATGGAACGATGATAAGAGCCAATTGTCTTGACCACATGTTTTGGGGAATGCCCCTTCATCAGTGATTTTCTGCCAGCCTGTGACATCACTTCTGGGTCACCACCCTTGTCACTTCCGGCCCACAGTTCTCACAGACTGATCCCTGGTAGACACCAGAAATTCACTCTGCTCATAAGCCGCCACAGAGTTGTCATCCAGGATTAGTTCCCCATACCATGAGACTAGGTCTGGATACACCCCTGACTCCGCTGTATGACAGTATGTGATTGCTTTGTTCCAATTTAGCAAGCTGGCAATACTTTTTAACCTTTTTGTGTGCAATATATTAACTATACCATGTGGATGAATACACTGTTTTATACTGCTATGCCTGGCATTCTTGTGACCTTGGAGATGACATGTAATGCTCCTGAATGACTTTATTTTGTAGATTTCTCATACATGTTCATATGAGTAGTGTGCTGCCTGTTGTGGATCTTCTCATAAGCCATCATTCAATGTGTGACCCTAGCATCCCTGCCATGTATTTGCTTTATTTTTACACAGTATATTAAAATGTACTGTACAGCATTTCAGCGTTCTGCAGTGCAAGGAGTTGAATGAAATGCCATTGTGTGGCATTTCAATAAAAATAAAAACAAAAAAGGCAAGCTGTTGACTGTGTGATGGCAAAGGCAAGCAAGACATCACACTGCCCCTATACAACGCACACCAGTAGGTGTGCTCTCTGCATAACACTTGTCAGCTGGTGAGAATTGTCAAAGCTTTATCAAAACTACATGGCAGAGTAATAGGTATACATTTTTAAAAACTTGTGGGTTTGCAATACTAGGGTTAATGGTTCTGTAGCCATCAAGAATATTATCAGCCTGAAGTTTGTATAGGTCCATATGTTTATATGGGTTTCTTTTGGGTGCTCTGGTTTTCTCCCACAACCCAAAAACATATTGGTAGGTTTATTGGCTTGCCAAGTTGACCTTAATGAGTGTTGGCCTGTGTAGAACTGTGGTAGATACATTCAGTTGTATGTTTTTGAAGGGGGGAGGGGGTGTAAAGACTGATGTGAATGCTGCTGTCAAAAAAATGACAATACTAAATATATGTGTAAAGCAAAAGTCTATTTCTTTTTGCTATTTTTTTTTTGTCAGGGTCCGTAAGGTGCCGTAACATAATGGAAATGCAGGATCTTGTAAAACTAAAATGCTTTGTGTTGGTCAGCATATCACTTTTGCTTTCTTGCTATTCTTGGTTATTTAGAACAACAGTCGAGCTATACTTTCAAATTACCAAGTTCCCCTTAAATTACCACCTTCAGTGAAATTGCTAGCCAGGAAGAACTAAGCTGGGTTTGGATCTTGCTCAAAGTTTAAACAGAGTGCTTGTACTGTGAATGCATGGAACGCATAACTGCACAGCCTGCAATCAGTCTATGTTGACCTTTTCTCTGGGACTCCTGGCTGAAACACAGAGGTTTTCATAGCTGCCTTTCTCTATTTATCATGCTTCATTTGAATCTCCGGTGAAGCTTCCCACATATTAACCCTGTATTCTCTAGAGTCTAATCCGTCTCCATTTTAGACGTAATTAAATCCATAATGTGTCAAGAAGTTTATATGGGGTAAAGCTTGTAACTAGGGATTAGAACAGTTTGTTTTATTATTTTATGTGTTAGCGGTCAGTAGGTGGATCAGTTATTTCTAATTATACCTTTATGGATTATTCTAACCAGACATTTTAGTGTGCCAAACGTGCCAGTACTGCATGCTGGCACCTCCTGACACCGATATAGTTTGTGTCCCACAATCTGCTGCAGATGCTTAAACATTTTTTACCTTAATACAAGGAATGCATTAAGATAAAAAAATGTTTAGACTTTATAACCTCTTTAATACCATGAGTCTTTGTCCCAACAATCATATCTGACTGAAAATCTGTGCTCTCAACTGTGCGTTCTACAAAACCAGCAGTGCCCTCAGTAGATAGGCATATTATTCTTTAAGTAAGAACCCACCATTCAAGAAATCTTTAGCAGGTGTAGTTTATTAACACAACAGTGCTTTTAATTTTTTGGACAATATGCTTTAATGTAACGTTTTCACAAATTCATCTGCTCCATACTTAATTTTGTAGTACAGTTACTTATACTACAATAATCAAGTAAATATTTTTATTCCAGGATTTATTGGCTATGTACCCAATATACAACAAATTGTACAACAATGGACATTGCAAGATAATGACGATGATCAGCTTTTCTACACCAAAGTTTATCTTGACGTGCTTCAACGGGTAAGACAGAGAATATATATTGCATCTATTGGCTTTAATATTCCTTTACAAATTTTTTGATTTTTGGACACCTTGTCATAGTCAAACATTTTAAGCCAGGTCTTGTGATGAGGGGTTATGTCCATGTGAATTACTGGTTAATCTTCTTGCTGGCATAATTATGGATTCACACTAGCTGTTCCTTTGATGCTGTAACTTAATTCCCATGGTATATATTATCAGCAAGACTTTTTTGTTAGAGAATGGGTGCAGGTACTTGTATCCCCCCGCCCCCACCAACTGCCCCTGAACCCCTGCCAACTGCCCCTGAACTGCATATCGCACAAGGTGCAAGGTTTGGCACTGCGTAACACAGAGTAAAGGGCTCAGTAGTGCATATCGCATACCAGAGAGACCAGGAAGAAGTCTGAGCTGCTGGAATAGGCATGCTGTCGTCACTTGTAAACACAGAAGCCACCGGAGGAAATGAATAGAGCAGTAAACATAGTACGCTTTCTAATACAAAATACCATGAAAATACAGCACAGCTACTAGAAACAAGTATTGGCCTACCTGGATTTTCGTTGTTTGGCAAATTGGAGATTTTTTTTTTTTTAATGGCTTGTAAGTTGATCAGTTTTAGCCATTGTGCATACACAGTTGAGGTGGGAAGTTTTGTAAAGTCCATTAGTGCCTAAATCAAAGTAAACTAGGGATATCAGTTTATTAGGCACTTGCACTTAAAATTAATAGCTATTATGGATGTAATAAAAGTAAACTTTCACTCGCTTTTGACGTGTGTCAGATAATGGTACACTCCAGTCAACATTGTAAAATCTACTTGTCACAAAGAATACTTAAAGTAAAACTATAGCCAACATTTTATTTTTTTCAATTTAAGGAAGGGTTATAATCTTAATCGTTTCTTCTTTTTTTGTCCTCTGTGTGAAATTTCCCTTCACTTCCTGTCCTATGGTCAAAACAGGAAGTGAGAGGAAATTCCTCCAAAGTGATGGAATTCCTGGTTATTGCCATGTTCAATACTAGTGTCCCCACTAAAAGATTTCCTCTGTTCTGATCACCCAAAATATGGGACTTTCCTTCCCTTTCTGCAGTAACGGTAAGCAGGACAAACCAGGGTAACCAGAGTGAATCTCTCTAACAGGGACCCAGACAGCAATAAAAACCTGACCTTTTTTCTAATCTTTCTCCACTCTATGCAAGATTAAATGCTTTAGTTTTATGTTAAAGTAGACCTTAAATCTGAAGCAAGCAGTTGGGTGGGTGCCAGTCTGGGGTGTGGGCCTTTGCAGGCAGAACTGCCCTAAGCAGGGTCCCATATGATGGTGCATGTTTATTAGTTTAAAGAACTGAAATCCAAGGCTTTGACTTACTTCAGCTTCTATTGCACACTGTGAGAATCTCACTGTGTGCAGTGGAAGCCACTTTAGTACAGGAGTGGAGCCTGTTCAAGAATAAGGCGGGAGTTCATCTTTAAAAAAAAAAAAAAAAGAGCCGATGAGCGTAATCTTACGTGCATCTGCACTTATTCTTTTCTCTTGGTCCCTAAGGTCTCACAAGTACTTGTTGATTCTGCCAGCAAGGCCCACCTAGTGCAGGTTCTTGTGATGGTGTTGCAATGATGCTGCAATGCTCTTACAATCCGATCATTATTTATAAATGACATTGCAGAAATAATGCACAGATGGCTGCTGCGCCCAATAATTATGTAAGCCATCATCGGATAGCTCAGAACACAGATGCAATGTACAGAGCTGGTCCGAGTGGCCCTGTACTCTGTGATCACTGTGATGACGCAATGAATCAATATAGTGTTTATATCTGAGAGCCCTCCCTTTCTTCTTACAATAGAGGAGGAGAGGACGTATCAATCCAATAAAGGTTTGTGAATGAAGGATCGGCAGAAGCACTCGATTCATTGTGCGGAGTTGCAATTAATTGTGGGATTTTTTTTTTTAAACCCTTTTACCCATCCACTTTTACATCTTCTATCAATGCTGTTTCTATGTGCCCTCTATATTAACCCCTTCATCTCCCTTCTTCTGCATGTTAACCCTGATCTCCATCTCCCTACCGTATGTGCCCTCCATTTCCTCCTTCTGTGTCTGACCTACCAAATGGCCACCTCTACACACAGACACATTGAGGTTGATTTACTAAAGTCAACTAGACTGTTCATTTTGAATGGGAGTTCTCCCCGAAGCTTAGTGAATGAAGTGAAGCTGTGTCTACCTCCATCATCCAATCGTATAGAAGCAAAAATGCTGTTTTTATTTTTCTTTCACAAGATTAAGGTACAAATTGACCATATTTACTAAGCTATAAGGAAAATTCCCTTGTATTTTCACCTACCTTAAAAAGTGAACAGCCTATCTGCCTTCAGTAAGCCAACCATGGTGTGTAACTAGGCGTTGTGGAACAAGGTATGGGGAAAAGGTCAGTTGCAAGGAGCCTACAGGCTCTAATGGATGTAAAATTGAGTCTAGTTGGTTGAGTGGGATCACTTTACTGTGCACATGTATCTGTATAGCCATTTCCCTACTCTATTTTATCTTCTAGCATATTTGGACTTTTTTTTATGTTTTAGTAAAACCAATGTAGATGCCTTCTAATGTAGTAATGTACTCTGTCTCAGTATTATATTTCTACGAAATTAAAGAAATGGCCATATTCCACATTCGTTTTACTGTAGCCAGTGTTTCAGTAGTGTGCACACCTGTAAAATATATTATGTTCAGTTTGACATCATTTTTCTTTTTATGTGAGAGAGAGAAATGAAAACACATACTTGTATGTCTGTGGGTTTAGTATGATAAATGTGGACTAAAATGCGGTATAAAATAAGGCTTTTCTGTAATGGCTGCCAAAGTATGACTCAGTTTTTTTATTTTCCTGATATTTAACATCTGTTGGCCTTTTTGGCATTCTAGAGTGTGATATTCCTTTCAATTAATTAACTTCATAGATGTTGAAATAGATAACCGTAAATCAATAACTTTCCATCTAGTAATTTATCCCCAAAACTACAATTCTGTTGAAAATGAAGTTTATTTATATAAAAGGGTTTGAATATCTTTAACAGATGGGCTGTTTAGTGCTTCCACTAAGGCTTTGTTCACACCAGTGTGTTGCAGGAACACACAAAAAATTGCACCCTTTTGCACAACACACAAAAACAAGCTGCCCCTTTGTAGATGTGCGGCGGTGCCATTAATTCTTAATGGAACTTCCCAAGCATTTTGCGAACACGTGCATGAAGTACCATGCATTTTGGGGCTGCATGATTTTTAAAATTTGTCAGGGACTTGTTTTGTTTGTTTTTGTTTTTTTCTTGTGTGTAGGGCAGCTCACTGAAATCAATAGGCTGCCCTAAACACAATGCACAGGAATGTGCAAAAAAGAGGGTGGGCACCATTGTGAACCTAGTCTACGAATACAGAAACTAGAGGGCACTTACTGCTAGGCTATCATTTTTAGAAGGCATTGAAAGCCTTACAATTACATTGTCATAAAGGTACCCTATATTAAACGTTTATTTGTAAAATTACTTTTATTTCTTTATTTTTTTAAGTAATACAAAAAATGACCTAAACGACCAATAAACATCTTTTGTGTACAGAAACCAAAAATTGGGACTTTCAAGGATGGCATCACATGTCACAAATGTACCTTTTACTGTTTGTACTCACGTAAAACAAATCAAATTTTGGGGTCAAGTTCACCATTTCTTGAAAATATTGTGCATCTGCATTTGTCACATCATGAATGTTCCCACTAGCATAAATATTAACACATTACATCAGAGGCCATTTTGTAACACGTATAATAATTATATTAGGATCTTTTTACATTAATGTCGTATATCAATGCATGTGTTGCTGGAGGGTAACAGACTGCTTAACTCAAAGCATTTTAAGGAAAAATTTGCTTTGTCAGCGTAGGCATTCAATGCTTGTGCAAGAAATAATAAATTCGTATAAAGTAATGGTAGGGCTTTGCCTCATCTAGCCGACTAGGTTGCCTATGCGTCCCATCACGGCATATCATAAAGAACAAGATTCCTCAAGTTTGGGATTTTAAATGGACGCAAGGTAATAATATTATAAAAGTACAAAATTTATCAGACAAACAATAAATAAATCAACAAATGTAACACAATATAAATATAAATGAATGCAGATAACTGATGATAAAAGAAACATCTATATAAGGGGAAAAGACCAGCTTAAAAAGAAGGGGGAGCTCGCAAAGGACTATTCCTTTGCGAGCTCCCCCTTCTTTTTAAGCTGCTCTTTTCCCCTTATATAGATGTTTCTTTTATCATCAGTTCTCTGCATTCATTTATATTGTATTACATTTGTTGATTTATTTATTTTTTGTCCGATAAATTTTGTACTTTTATAAAATTATTGCCTTGCGTCCATTTAAAGTCCCAAACCAGAGGAATCTTGTTCTTTATAATAAATTTGTATATAGTCATGATTCAGAAGGTACAGTAAAAACCTCTCCCATTTTTTTTTTTTTTTTTTTGGATCAGTGCCACAATCC
This sequence comes from Lithobates clamitans, assembly GCA_037952925.1. Lineage (NCBI taxonomy): Eukaryota > Metazoa > Chordata > Amphibia > Anura > Ranidae > Lithobates > Lithobates clamitans. The sequence continues at coordinate 8,776,913 of JBBGZY010000327.1, forward strand.
ACCAAAACCACATACTGACCCACATTCTGGCTGGAATAATTGCTCCAGCAGTAAGGATGGACACAAGGGGCTCCATGTGTGTTCATCCAGTTCTTACATTTATACAACACTGCCACACAGCATATCCCTATCAGGGTGAGATTTTTTTGCTGCCATTTAGTTACACTGAGTCTTGTCCCTACCCCAGTCTGTTACTAGACAGTAAACTGATAAGCAGTATATGACCTCTTACCCCAGCCCTTGCAGTTTACAACTTTCAATGCTCCTGATCCACGCTCTTAGTGCTGTTTCCCTGAACTTCTGGATTTCACAGGGAAGAGTTAGTGTATAGTGCAGTCTCCTCCAGTCAGTCTCTTCGCTTGGGGAAGGGAAGTTGGCGGCAGGAGGAAGGAGAAGGAAAGAAGAGCGAGGGAATGCCTTGCCATCCTAGGCTATGGGGCTGTGTGTTTCTATTGATACATGCAGTGTAGGGAGACACAATTCTAGTCCCCACATGCAAGAGTGGCTTCATAGGATGCTGCAAGAAAATTTAGTCAACCTGAAACAGGAAATCTGGGGCAGTGGTTATGGCATAAGCTTAAACGGGGA